>CM060104.1:34179432-34803944 GCA_030522415.1 Channallabes apus
TGAGAAATGGATCCCAGTGCAGATAAAAAGACAGGCAAGAAAGTGGAGTAATGTGGAAAGAAAACATGACAAAAGAGAAAGAAGAGTCAGAGAAAGAGAGAGAGAGGGGTGAAGAAATAGGCTTCTCCCTCGGCTAATTGCCGTTTCCCGTTTACGGCCCCACAGGAAGCTCTTCTCCGGTTCAGGCTACTTCCTCCTCACCAGAGAGTGGAAACAGACGGACAAAGAGAGGGGGCGTGTGTGTGTGGTGGAGGGGTTAGTTTAGATGATAAGACTGCCATGACACTACAGTGCTCATCAGTGATGCCAATCCACTCCATCAGGACAAATGCATGTATGAAACGGTGGTAAATTCACACCCGCTCAGACATGTGCACACACACCACAGCGACTGGGAGTAGGGATGGGTAACAAGACAAAAATGTTACAGAATAAAAGTTCTATCAAAATTATCACGTCATGTGGGAATGCGCTGGCCTCCCAGGAACTCCCGTAATGGCCCAAATATGCGGAAGTGAGGTCAGGACTGTACGGGGTGGAGGTTTGAGGCCACTGAATGTTCGCGGGGTTCCGATCCACCTGAGCCGGAAACGACGTTCACGGACGTCTGTCTTCTTTCAAACGATTACATCATCCGAATGTTTCCGAAGAGTCTCATCACCGTACTGCGCTTGGAGTCATCTGTAAATGTCAAAAAAATCGGTTTGATGACTTCATTCAAGAGAAATTTCATTGCGAGTCCCGGTTTCATACTTGTAAAGTGTTGCTGTACGAGTTAGCTCACTTTAATCCAATGCTTTTTTTAAATTTATTATTAATTATTATTAGCACTAGGACACCAGCAAATCATGTCCATAATCAAAAATAAACTGCCCAGAAGTATTTACACAACTCTTTCTGCAGCCGGGAATGAAATGCAGATCATCGACATGTATACGGTTTCAGTACCGTCACGCGTATGCCAAGTATACTTGTGTAAGGGTATATCGTCCGGCCAGCACCGGCTCGGTGGAGGAGATGTGCTAGTTCACCACGCTGGCACTTTTATGGCCTGCAAAATGAACGGCAACAGATGATGGCAGAGGGGGATGGCGTGTAAAAAAAAAAAAAAAAAAAAAAGGGAAAAAAAAAGTGATGTACCAGATCCGGGTGTGTGTGGGGGGAGGAGGGGGGGCAAAAGGACAAAGTGTCCAATAAGGGGAAGCGTAAAGGCGGGACGAGGTTGTGCGGACCTGAAGTGTGTGGTGGAGAGGAAAAAGTCGAGGACTTCCCAACACTGGGGCAAGTTTTAAAGCTGTGTGAGGCACACACACTTGTTATTAGATTCTTGCAGCTTAGCCAGGAGAAAATTTGGGGGGGGGGGGGGGGTGCTACTGTTACTACATCTGTTCCCAGCCATCACTCTCACTGAAACACACATACACACACAGCCACACATAGACACTGGTTCTTAAACATCCTTGAAAGAAGAAACCATCCACAGGTGACACTACAAAGGTCATGCGCAGAGCGATATGGAGGTGTGTGTGTGTGAGAGAGACAAGAAGAGTGTTTGTGTTCAGTAGAAACAGAGGCTGGAAAAGTCCATGCATGCTGCCAA
This sequence comes from Channallabes apus, assembly GCA_030522415.1. NCBI lineage: Eukaryota > Metazoa > Chordata > Actinopteri > Siluriformes > Clariidae > Channallabes > Channallabes apus. Next base: position 34,181,033 of record CM060104.1, read on the forward strand.
ACACTCTGGAAAAGAATGCCCTCCCCTCCCTCCGTCCTCCTCCTCCCTCCCTCCCTCCCCTCTCTCTAACGAGCTGCGCTCCCGGCACCGCCAAAGCATCACCGACATAGCAACTGATGCATGAAGGAATCTATGAAGTGCTCACTTGAATTACGGTCAGAAAACCTTGCCTCGGACAATTTCCCCAAACCGGTGTGAGCCCCCCTCCACCCCCCCTCCACCCCCTAAAACGAGATCCCTACGGAGGGCAGAATTGAAGCAGCCGATGCACTTTGTTTCCTGACCACCTAATTTCACTTGTCGTCGATAACCATGGTGGACCTTCATTCCCGACAGGGTGTGGAGTCGAGCACCAGCTCCTCGGCTTTGGGGGGGGGGGGGGGGGGGGGTAATAATGGGGATTTCAGACCTCTGGAGACGACACTGACGTCCTGTGACGCGGAGCGGAGGTGACGGAGGTGTGAGATCCCTCGCTCGCTTGCTCAAGGGGCTCTACTGATTAGGGTGCGCTCGTTCAGGAGAAGAGATTCCCGCAGTGCTAAATCATCCCACACACACACACACACACACACACACGGGTTAGAAGCCTGGGGATTATACGACGCACCATGGGGTCAGAGAGAGAGAGAGAGAGAGAGAGAGAGAGAGAGAGGGGAACTTTTTAGAACTTGTAGTGGAAGAAATGTTGGTATGAAATGAAACGGGGTGAAGATTTAAAATAGCACTTGGTTGAATATAAAATATACAAATACAATTTTTTTCCTTTACTTTTATCACTTCTTTCCCTGAGATCCCCAGGCCACGGTGTCTGCTCGTATACAGCACCAGTATAAATAAAGGATGTTCTCTGTCCTCCAGTGCTGATGCATGTGACCGTGCCACATGCGAAACAACACCTGGTTATTTATTAGACCGGCGAGCCTTCATTCCCAAACTAAATTTAACTAAACACTGGTCAAGGTCCAAAAGCCGCAGCTCGGCCGCTCGTGGCATCGCGACGGACAGATTTCTCACTGCGTTCTGGAATTCTCGACTCGAGAGTGGAACAGCCCAGGGAGAAATGCAGATCGGTTGTTTTAGTAGCTGTCTTGCTTGTCTGAAGTTCCCAGGCTGGAGCTGCCGTGAGCCTTTTTTTTTTTTTTTTTTTTTCGAAACCTGGCTGATAGACAATGGCTCAGAGCCAAACTGCCGAAAGTGACACATACACTTCAAAGCTAACAGGAGCAAGGACGGTGCTGCTAGTGTGTGTGTGTGTGTGTGTGTGAGAGAGAGAGAGAGACACAGATGGGGGAGGGGAGGTGCTGTGTGCTTTTACCTGCTGAGAGGAGAGCACCCACATGTTAAGAACGGAGGGATGAGGGGAGGAGGAGAGAAGAAGAGCAGTTTTTCCAGCGTGTACTTTTAAAAACAATAACACAAACCAAAACGGGCGCCGTCTGATCTCAGGACGCTAGGTTAACGCTCACTCATTCGCGAGCGCCTGCACTATAGCGCTTTGAGAACGGATTTGAAACTAATGCATCACATAGACTTTATTTGTATTAGTTGATAAAACACACTTCGCTGATCCCGATTCGATTTATGATGCAAAAGGTTTCCTTGGTGAGATTTGTCCACAAAACATCTCCGAAACCCGGATCTGATGATAATTTCTGACAAAAACAGGGATCTTTTCGATGCACCACAGTTCTCCTTGAGGCTGCAAAGCAGTTCTTTGTCTTCTAAAACTGTACATCTAGAATTTAGATTCGTGTTCGTCTTCGCGTCGGTGCGACAACTTGAACTGAAACTCGATCCAAGTTGTGAAACAAAGCAGCCCGGTGCTGTTTTCAGGCCACAGACAGACATTGCACCAAGAAACCAGACTATTCTGAGCTTATTCATTGTCTGTAGTAGAGGGTGCACATGAAACCAACCGGCACTGAACAGTACCCTAGTGTTAGTACTGCACTTTCTGTGGATTCCTATTTTAAACCATACACGAGTTTTTTTTTTTTTTTTAGCAAAAACTTAACCCAAAAAAGTGGACTCTTGGCCAGGAAAGGAGCCTTTTAGTGGCAGTGAGAGAGAGAGAGAGAGAGAGAGAGAGAGAGGGAGGGAGAGAGAGACATGCAGGTTGGGAATAGGGGTGAGGGGCCTGCGGGGCTGCAGATCCGGTGACCATATGTTGGCTATTTATTACAGCCTCCTGTGTGTCCGTCCTGACACGGCGCTTCTCAAAAAGACTCGGTGTAAAAAGGTGGTGGAGGAAAGGATGGAGACAATCCCACTCAAACAGTGTTGTGTATCAGTACTACAAAGCAGAAGAGTGTGAGGAGACGGAGGAAGGAAGCAGCCCTCGCCCTCCCGCCCGCCCTCCCTGCCTGTCTCCCTTTGTCTCTCTGTCTCTCGTACACTGTTGCATATGGAAAATAAAACGGGCTGCAACAGCTTTGCTCCGGCGCGGCACTGAAACTTGCCAAAGTTCAGTTTTATCACGACGTGCCTGGGAAGGGGAGTGTGAATGTGTGTTTAATGTCCTATGGGAAAGCTGGAGTCATCCGTGTGTGTGTGTGTGTGTGTTGCTGCTGTTCTGTCGTCTCCACTGAGTCACTGGGAGCTACTGAGGCCCGCACACGCCTGCATCCTGCCTTGACATGCCAATAGTCCCCCTCCTCTCTCTCTCTCTCTCTCTCTCTCTCGCTCACACACACGCAGAGCGATAGGGCACAATTCTACTTAACTTGATTCGCACTCGAAGTAGTTAGGCTACAACAATGCTTCCATTCTAGCACGGACAACAGAAGGAAACGACCTCCTTTAAAGCTGGAAAACATGACTGATTATACAGACTGGTGTGTTTTTTGGATGTATTCGTCAACAAGCACCACTAAAGTCCGAGGGATGCTGCTCGGGTTTGGTAAAAACGAGCTCGGATCAATCCATCGCATCCAGAAAAAAAAAAGAAAAAAAAATCATGACTTTAATTTCTTTCTTATGATAGGGCGGAAAAAAACATCCATAGACCAAGATCAGGACTCGCTCACTCACTAGTCGTCGTCTATACTGAGGGCACAAGGCGGGTTCACCATGGATGGGTGCCGATCCATCACACGGCAAACACATACACACACTCTCTCACATGCTCATTCACACACTACGGGCAATTAGGCTGATCTACATGCCGGAGGAAACCCAGGGGAGAACATGCAAACTCCATGCGCGCGGAGCATCATCGAGGTGCAAGAAGACGGTGATAACCGGTTAACCACCATGTCGCTCCCCTACACAACTGCCAAATGTTTTTTTTTTAATGCCATATTTAAATATATAAAAAATTTATATAAATACTACTATTACTGTGAATAAAGGTGTGGCGACGCTAACTAAAGGAAAATACATAAGATTATTCTTTCCTTTCGCTTTATCAACACTGCTCATAAATGCCCCGAGGTACACTGAAGCTTCTTGAGAAACGTTCATTAACCAGAACAGAAAGTTATTGAAATAAAATTCAACTTCCTGCTAAAAGTACTAACGATATAAGGGAACATTAATTATCAACTAAATTACAGTAGATAATACTACATTACTGGAAAATGTTGTTCGAGTAGTGCCAAATCTAACTGTAAACCAGCAGCTCCCACACACACACACACACACACACACACTCCCAGCAGCCAGGCCAGACGGATCGTATCTGACTCTCTCAAACTCAACCGAACCCGAGTTTTTAACACTGATAAGGTTTAAAGGGGAGTTACTTCCTCCTCACATACTCGCCTTACTGCTGTCTCTCCATCTACACTCCTCCGTTTCTTTATTCCCCCTCTCTCACACACTCGCTCTATCTCTCTCTCAGAGGGCAAAGATCAGCGTATCAATGCAGAAGCATGTTTGCAGAAGCAAAAGTCAAAGAGGCTGATCAGAGGCCAGGCTGGGACAAAGTGATAGGAAAAAGAAGACCATTCTCTTCTCCTCTACATCTCTCTCTCTCCCTCTCTCTCTCCCTCATGGAGGATTTATTGACACAAAGTTTTTTAAAGACCTTACTCTGAAACTTCAAATCAAATTCTAAATTACTACTAACTTGACCTGGTTAAATTAACAGGTCCCGTATTTTACCATTTCTTTAACAAGTTACAGTAAGACATGTCTCAGCCTAAAAAGTGGGTGTAAATGCTCAAGCACTCCTCCGCCAAATGTGCCATTTCAGTGTCTATGTCAATGAGCCCATTCTGAGCCACGCCCACAAGAGCACAGCAGAGCTGAGCAACAAGCTGGGAGAGGGTATATTCTTTTATGATGTCACATTAGGGAAGGGAAAAAAAACATCTAATTGGAATGATTCAACCAAAAAGAAAAAAAAAAGCTAAATAAATAAATAAATAAATAAATAATTGTATATATATTACACACATACACACGTGTATACACACATAACTTATATATATTAAATATATAATAATATACATAAGTTGTGTGTGTGTGTGTGTGTGTGTGTGTGTGTGTGTGATATATATATATATAAATAAGCTCTGTGCTTAAATCAGCTTTAATAGCTCATAACCTCAGACTCTGCTGCGTGCCACGTGTAATGCCCAGCCTGTCTGGCTCACTTCCTGTTTTTCAATTGATTGAACCTCTTTCTCACTGCAATCAATGGGGATTTCCGTGTCTTTCCTCCGATATTTTGCCCCACCACTAGAGTGCATCCTCACCTGGCCGATGATGGGTTGAAGGCGCACAGAGTTGACTAAACTAAACACGGCCTTAACGTCAAATCTTACAATAATGATGCTTCGTGTCAATCTAGAAAGCTAGGCCACGTTTCTAAAGTCGACTATTAACATCTAGGACTGTTAACATTTGATGCGTATATTTCTATACACACGCACGACTCTGTGTATAAATGAACTGAGGATTTTTTTTTTTCCCCACATGTATAAGCCAAGTCATTCTGTGGGAAAATGCACTTATTTATACGCTTCCTGTCCAGGTCTGGCTCGAACTGTCCACAGAGCAGAACAGAAACAACTGTTCAAGCATACGTGGCTATCTAAGTGCACACACACACACACACACACACACAGGCTACTGTTTAACTCATCTAAGGCTGTCGAGATAGCATTGTCCTTCTCTCCACTCCTTTCGTTTGGTGCTGAGGGGGAATGCTGGGTGTGTCTGCGTGCTCCAACCACAGAGCAGAGAAACTCGGCGGCCGTGTGCGGCAGCGTCTCCAGCAGAGAGCAGGGTTTCCACGTCTCCGCACTGACACGGTGCATAAAAAAATTATTCAATAAAAATACGAGCCAATCGTCTTTTATTCTTAAAGCTGCTAGTATGCTCCCTTCTTTATTTTTTTCTTTCTTTCTTTCGAACCCCATGTGAGGAAGGAATAACTTTCCTGCTGAAACTTCTCCTTTCACACATCTCCTACGAGCTGTCAGCTGATCTCATGTTACACACGATGTCGATGAGAGAGTTGACTTTTCTTTGCCGGAGTCTGTTTAAAAAAAGAGAAGACCATAGACTCGTAGGTATATAAAATGCGTGTGTGTGTGTGTGTCCTTTAAAGAGACAGCTGTGTCGAGGATCTCTACGCTCCGTTGCTACTCAAACAGGTTCTCTCTGGCTGTCGGCATGCCTCGGCACGGACGCCTCGGGGGCAGGACAGAGTCTCGACTGCGCTACATCTACACTGTATCTACAGTATCATCATCATCATCACCATCTGCATCAGGATGGACCCCTGGATTTCCACGTCGCCAGGGCCTCCCCTTCTCGTACAAAAACAGAGCAAACAAATGTTTAACCTTTTTAAAAAGACAGAGCTACAAGAAGTGCACTCATCCATGCAGATGACCTTGGGTTACACTCGATTAAGGTCGGTCAAGGGAAGCCTTGGGACGCTAGTCAGACTAGTGTAACTTCCTCATTTCAAAGAAATCAGGAAACTTCCTGAACATACTACAACTACGAAAAGATTCTGATGCGCGGGGACAGAAAAGTGTACAAATAAAATATCCAGTGTCCTGTCACCCAAGGGCTGAGACGACACCACTGCTCGCTTAACGTCGGTCGCAATCACAGTAGCGGTGTTTACATAGAAAATAATAGTACACCAATAATGGGAATAATCACCCCGATCAGAATCAATATGCGTCATATAAACACAACAGTCCGACTGGATCGGAATGGATTTAATAGGTGAATATCATGTGCTACTGATAATACGATTACTCGTCAGAAGGTAAGAAGTTCGAACCCCGGCGTCGCCAGGTGAGCCAAGGCCCTGAACCCCGTCTGCTCCAGCGGCGCCGTATAAACGCCGACCCTGCGATCTGACCCCAGACTACGAACAACAAGCTGGGCCATGCAAAGGATAGAGAATTTTACAGTATATGTGACGAATAAAGGCAGAACTTATACAGGTGAACATTTCCTGATGCGTAATCTTCGTGAGCACAAAACAACTCTCAGCCTTCACGATCATCCACCGCATCTAGAATAAGCGCCAATCACTGGCTTACTATTTATTTTTTACATAGTGGAGCATCTAACCCATTAAAGAGGAGACTTGAATTCTTGTCAGCTATAATCACACAAAAGGTTGGGTTAAATTATACATATGATGTAATGCTCTGTGGTGTAGTGGTTAGCACTGCTGGCTCGCACTTCAAAAGTCCAAGGTTCGATTCCCGCCTCAGGACTGTGTGCATGCATATTAGTCCGAATGGCGTTCCCAAATTGCGACACACATGTGAATGAGCGCGAGTGAGTGTATGTGTTTGTCCCCTGTGATGGATTGGTTCCCCCCGTCCAGGGTGTACCCCGCTCGTCCCCCAAGTCTCCTGTGAGAGGCTCCAGTCCCCCCGCGGCCCGGGATACAGGACAAAGCGTTACAGACGATGAATGAGTGTGTGAATGATTTAATGCTTTGAGCGTGTAAACACATCTCATCAGGTCAGTGTCCATGTAAACAGTTGAACTGGAATGTCTAATCGGATTATTGTCTGTGTAAATATAGGCAAATCTCACAGAAGTGTCGAATGTCCAACAAAATTTAACCTTTCAATCTGAGTCCAATCCACAGCTCTGGGTATCATCACACACCTACAACCCGACTGATACGGACATCCTTTTGGTAACCGAATCTCTGCTGCTATGTGAAACATCATGAGACATAAGGACATGGGGGGGGGGGGGGGGGCGGCTATGAGACAATTTGTCTTCTGTATTCATGTCAACACCCCACACACACACCACACACTAACAATACAAATTACAACCGTGGATCGGAAAATATGATTCATGCAGCTTTAAACGGATCCAACTTCACATCGATCCAACACGCGCGATGACGTGCAGGAAAAGATCGGTGCGGCTCTAAAGACGACATCCTCTACCTTGCGAGGAGCTCCTGAAAACGTTTATCCTCAAAGGTAATATTTCTTCCGGTAATGGTATTGGACTCGACACTTGACCGAGTGAGAAAAACGTGAACATAGGACACTAACCCGCGTCACGCCTGCGGTGCTTTACATAACTTTGCATCAGCAGGCTGATGATTGCTTTGGTTCTGGATAGAATGTCAGGATGAGAGCAGGAACACACTACATGTTGAAAACGGAAAGACACTTGCACACTTTCGAACGGTAGCCAGCGAGCGAGCGCATGCATGCTGTCGGGCTCGGGTGAAGGGGATGAGCGCGAGCGTGGCAGGTCGCGTGCACGGTGCAGTCTCTCTGCGTGCAAAAGAGGGCAGCAAGCGGAGACACAGAGGCATGAAACGGAAAAGGCACTGGACACGGCTGAACAACTGAAACCCTCATATAATTGAGGTGTAATTATTATTAGTTTTTTTTTTTTTTTTTTAAAAAGCAACAAGGCCGGCAAGGTGACAAAGAATGCTGTGGAAAAGATCAAACACAAAGACACTACGGGGTAAAGTTTCAAATGATACTTTGCATGCTAGCCCAGGAAGCAAAGTTCTGTAAGGGTTCGTCCATGCTGTGTTTATCAGAAATCGAGGATGTGCTGAGGCTGTGTGTGAGGTTGAGGAGGCACGGCCTAAGAAGGAGGGATATTTACCAGTCAGAAGGACCGCCGTGAACCTCGAGCGTCAGCACCCACGGCTCACACTGCAGGGAGACCACAGATAGGGTTTAATACACACACACACACACACACACACACAAGACAAAGATGATTGCAAGTCAACTGATGCAAACTCCTTCCCCAGTATGACACCAGGCTATTACACAAGAGTGTCTAATGCGATGAGTGAAGCAACGAGGGTTACGGCACTCGATTCACATCTCCTGTGAGCGTCTAACAGAGCCATAAATCGTACAATGATGCTTAATCTGTGAACCTACCATGCAAATATTAGACCTGAGCGCGAGTACTGTAACATTTCGGAGTATTACACACGTGCGTCGTCGTCAACAAAACAAACCCCTAGTTGTAATACTCATTACATCATAATGATTGTTCACTAGGGTTCTTATGGTGAGCAAAATGTTCCCTTTAATACCAATACTGCCAGTGATGTCATAGTATGAACACCAAATAGATGAGAACGCTGTAGTTGTTTTTTTTTTTTTCATACCTTAATAATCTCCCTGTCTTTCGCTCCTCCTATAAACACACCTTTTCTGAGTCTATGTAAATACAACTGAGCCACGCCCACAAGAGAACAAGATGGGGGAGGGGCTCCTCCTATATGAGGTCACATTAGGGGCGGGAGGTGGGTTATAAAATCTAACTTTTTCTAAATAACAGACATTTACATAATAATATAAAAATAAAAGTTTACTTGGGCACAAAGTGTATATATAATAAAACTTTCACTTGTTTGACCCACACGGTCTGTTTGGTTTTTTCTTGTGCGCACAGATTTTTAAAGGAAGTAAAAACTGTTAGACGTCTAATAAAGTTTTTCAATAAACAATAAAGTTTGAATCCTCATAGAGATGCTTTGCCAAACTGCTCATGTTTGGGACTGGACTCCGTTTGTTGTGCATGATGGCTGTAGAGGACTAGTTGAGTGTGTGTATATACTGTGACTGTTGTGATCAAGCAGCTTTGTTACAGCATCTACAAATTATCACCTATAATAAGATTCACCTCCAATACAACATAAGCTTAGTTAGTCTGACATGAACGTACTGGTTACAATCCTGAAGCACAATACAGAGCCACAGGGGGCACAAACTTATAGTATAGTGCAGCACTAAACTGTTCCGTATCTCTACTGGTAATTTAACACGCCGTCATGTCCAGTGCGCGTCTGTCCTGCAGTTCGACGTCTGTTCGACTTCTTTTTTCTTATTTTGTCTTTGAAGTCCTTCATTTAGCTTCGGTTCCTGTCTATATGTTTATGCAAATGTGTGTGTGTGTGTGTGTGTGTAAGTGTAAAAGACATCGACATACAGATGGACAGAGACGTGGAAGTCGACAGATTTAGAGCTAATCGTCTTTGTGGAGGAGCTTTTGAAAAGACGGAGGAGACAAGCGGAGACGGAGCTGGAGGAAGGAGGACGAGCGAGGACGTGTAACGGTTCGGGAGCCGACCATCATGATCAAAATGTGAAGAACGAATTCTGGTTTAAAACTAATAATTTGGAACAAAGGGGGGGAAAAAAGACAAAAAAAAAAAAAAAAAAAAAAGACAGTGGGGAGTTGAGGGGAATAAAAGACCCAGAGAAGGAGAGAGAGAGAGAGAGAGAGAGAGAGAGAGAGAGAGAGAGAGAGAGAGACAGTGATTATCAGATTAGTGGCTGGTAAGACTGCCTAATTGAGACACACTGAGGTAGTTATAATGGCTGGGTGGAGGAGACATTTTAGGTTGCAAAGGTCTTGAGCCATGCCAGTGTGTGTGCGTGCGTGTGTGCGCGCACGTTTGTGTGTGTGTGTGTGTGTTTGTGTGTATGTGCACACACAAACACCACCCAGTCTCTGCCTCATCTCCAGCCTAACCAGCTGAATACCAGCAGTGTGTGAGGCTGTGAAACAGAGGATGCAGGGAAACGAGCAAATAGAACCGCGCAGCTGTGATTAGCGCTGGCGTTGGAATGTCGTCGACGTCATCGCTTGGCTCCGACCCCTGAATAACAATGACGCTTACATTTCATTTACATTAATGCAATTATTTTACAAAAAAAAAAAAAAAAAAAAAACACACACCAGGTGTAAAAATTCTCCTCCCAAAATAGTTACGCATCCTTCACCTAGGTGCTTCCACTAAGCGTGTGCACTATTTAGTGTGCACTACTTTACGACGGGGCCTTAAGCGGTGCATCATCATAACCGTAAAAAGCTTCATGTTTGTTCAATAAGCCTGCCAGCTAATACCAATGACAAAACATTACCCCAGTATCACGTGACCGTACTCGACACGACCCTGGTGCTCCTCCTGAATATTTTACACAACACATCTGGATATGACATGCTAGTATTCGTGTTTCTTAAAGCACGACCCTTGGGTGAACCAGATGTCCACATTTTTAGTCCAGGTGTATCAGGAGTCCCCAGGAGAGAGCAAGCACCAGCAGGTTTTTACAACAGCTCTGACCCCCCCCCCCCCCAGGTCTGAATGGTGGGTCAGTGGTAGGTCATGCCGGTCATGAGGAAGGCCCGGGGTTGCAGGGCATCTTTAGTCTAGGTCTCACTTCTCCCCATTTTCTTCCCCACAAGTAACTGGCGTAAGATTTTTATTTAATTCCAGAAACCATTCCTACAACAGCCCAAAGGGTTAAAGGCCTTGGCCAAGGACCCATAAATGGCATCTCCCGCCAGAGGAGGCCACAAGCGCTCGACCCTGCGATCAGAAACCCAGAGCAACCATGTGGTCAGATACAATCTAGATGCTCAGCCGCCATAGCCGAATTCCACCCTTAGTGCCAGTCTTACACCTGAACGAAAATGATATGACTAACATTGTAGATGCTTCCGCATCATCCAGGTGCAAACATTTGTGGGGGTTGAGCGGCAGACGCTTCTTGAGCCAAGACAGTACCAGACAGTACAATTTAATTCAGAAACGATTCACACTTTTTAAAAATACTTACAAATATTAAACAGTCTAAAATTAACTAAGAAAAAAAAAAGAAAAAAGAAAAAAAACACCATAGATTATGAAAAAAAATAATACAAATTACTTCCATTTCCTGCAAATGTGCGAGACTATCACTTCTTCTTTTGGGTTTACGGGCAGGTTGGTGCGATACTGCCACCTACTGCGCTGGAGGGTAGAGGCAGAAGATCGGAAGAAGAAAAAGATATTTAAACAACTAATAGCACAAGTTACACAACTTTTCAATGCTTAAGATGCTTTTAGCAGTTTTTAATATTTCAAAACATGTAAACTTTAGACAGTTAATATCAGTAGAATTGCGGGGAGAAAAAAATAAATCACAATGGCCTGAAAATTGATTCGCCGGTCTACCAATACTGGTTGTGTTGCTCTGTAAAGTCGAAGATGCATCGAGGTAAAGTGCCAAAAGATTTCATGCGGAATAATGACCTGCACTATTTGTGCACCTCTTTCTAAATTTATTCGGTCCTATTTTACGCCGACGAACGTAAACACAGCAACGTGGCAATTTTCGCCAAGAATATATAATTGTAACTGGAGACACAGCAACGTTATTATTAGTGTCCGTGTGTGAGGTGGACGTTACCGATTGACACTGAGCATTACCGTGTGTATGAGCGTATGAGTGAAAGAGAGAGAGAGAGAGCGCGAGTGTGTGTGTGTGTGTGTGTGTGTGTGTGTGTATAAAGAATGCTGCTGTGCTGTTTCTGCGCAGGATGACAGGCACGGACAAGTGCAGGAACCGACAGCTTCTTCAGTTCACAGGCTCCACAGCTTCTCCACCTGCCCATACCCTCAGCCTCACACTGAACACTAACACCAAACACACACACACACACACACACACATAAAGGGACACAGACAGACTGCTGGCCACCGACTGTCCAAGTCGGTGGAAAAAAAAAAAAAAAAAAAAAAAAACACAGATGTAGTCACAGAGAGTTAACAGCTGAATGTGTGTGTGTGTGTGTGTGTGTAGGAGTGTACAGCAGCACACCAGAGCGAAGTTGTTGCATTAATCTGGATTAACAAGAAAGTCCGGTTCCTTCCTTCTCTCTAAGGCGACGATCGACGTCAACGGCTTCCCAGCCTGACTCACTCGCTTTCTCACTTTGTGTTAGTTCCACTGAAAGGACTAAGTGAAGCAGAGGGAGGGGAAGAACATCCTTATCAATGCAGGCCGTACACACGGGTACACACTCGCACATACCAAGACGTACTCAGACACTCTGTTTAAAAAAAAAAAAAAAAATGTATTAAAAAGCTTGTTGTTTGCTGATTAAGGAAACAGTGAGGGTGAAGTGCGTAAGCTCTGAGCATCTCCTAAACTTCGGGTTAATTTAACACTATATTTAACGCTACAAAAAAATATAATGTAATAGGAAAACAGACTTGATTTGATTTCAAATCAATGTTTCTGAGCAGAGAAGAGAGAAAAAAAAAGTTCCACGCCCTGCAGCAGGAGTCTCACTGCCAAGCCTTCCTTCACTATATTCTCTCTCTCTTATAGAAACCATGTGCTCTCTGTGTGTTTAACTTCCAGTACATCCTCCCAGATATTTCCCCTCCGAACCTCACCCAAGCGCTGGACTGAAACCGTTCATGAGTGTAAAAAGGAGCGACGGCGAGAGCAGCACTGCCACCGCGACTGCCATGTCTGGAGACTGAGAGGAAAGCGGCGGAGACATGGCCGGACTTGTAGAGATGCTCGTCAGACCTCTCTGCAGAACATCTTCCCCAACAGATTGCTAATGTTTTACTCCGGACGTGCCGGTGCGGAGATGCCGAACCGGCCGTGATGGGATTAAAGTTTTATCAGCTCGACTGGTTCAGCAAACAATAAATTCTCATCAGTCACTTCAGTCACAGCTATCTAATCGGACAAGCTGGTGATCAGTGCGAGTAAGCGCTGGCGTCGGATACGATGTAACGTTACGCCCTGACCTCAATGAAGCTCGATTCTACAGGATCTACAAGGAGAAACAAGGACAGGAACCTGGAGTGAACTTTAAAAAAATAAAAATAAAATGAATCACCAAAATGACTTCAAGAAGAAAGAAATTCAACCTAAACAAATGCTTGATATCGAGAACTGAATGTTAAATCCATTAGAATTATTAAACAAAACAGGGTTAAATCTAGGAGACGTTTAACGTGATCTATACGGGTTTTATAAATCTCTCAACACTGCACTGTACAAATGTGCAGCAAATTAATAGTTTATAATGAAGATCATTTACCAACAGTGTTGCACAATTAATCTGATAAAAATCGAAATCGCACTATGCAATTATTTAACCGCAAAATGCTGCAATTTATTATTGGTAATGTACGTACAGTCTGGAATTTATGTTGACCTTTTTGTAATTTAACTATATGCAAATATTTCTTTTCAATGTAATATTCAGGTGATGAATAAATATTGGCAAGCAGCTTTCATAATGAGATCATTTGTCCAGTAAATAACCTTCATGTTTGCTAAGTTTTGTGAAGGTTGTCCTTGTGCCACCAGGGCAGCTCTGGGCATGGCTATACAAGACCTCCAGGGGTGTGCTGTGGTGTCGTAGCGACAGATGCTTTGGGTGCTGTGGATTTGTGGAGTGGTCGGACTTGTTTGTCCGGCGCATTCCATTGGTGCTCCATCGGAATAGGAGCTGAGGAATTTGGAGGCCTGAACTCTCCATCTTCGGCAGGCTGTGATGCACCGGGTATTCCGATACCTTTCTATCAGCCCACGTTGATTTGTGCTGCATTGGCTTGTTTCTGTGGTCCTCAAAGGCATAAATGAGCCTTGGATGCCCATGATGCCGTCATCAGTTTACTGATATATAATTATTAATCAATGTTATTCAATTCTTGCAGTGGCAGTAGTGGTGTTGCTGATCAGTATTAAAAAAAACAACTGGAAATGACTTGATGGCTACCAACCGTGTGACATGTGACGTCAGCGTCTTTTCAACCCGCCCACACATCGACTATTTGGGGATTAAGAAACGTGTGATTGGCATGAGTGGAATAGTTAGCGTCACTTGCCACCCCTCCTCCCCGAAAAACACGGCCAATCGGTTGCCTAGGCTTCCCGGTGTAGCAAGATTCGAACTGGTGAATGCTTTACTATTGCACGACTCATTGCATCCACAGAATCACCTAAATACGAGTCTGATTAGGCTGAAAACCGGTCCATCTGATTCAGATTTCATTGAAAATCAAGCAGCGGTAACCAGGCTCCGACCAACTTGGATGCTGAAACAGACACCACAGTAAATTAATAAAACCTTTCGTTTATAGCCAAACATGCACCATCTTGTCATTTATGCTGTATTTACTACACTGGTATTCTCATGAACCTTTGAAGTCTGGAACAGCTTCAAAATGCAAGGCTTTAAACCTTTTCGAACAGAAGTGGCACAATAAACACGGCATCAGTAATAATCAACACTGGAAACGTCAGTATATTTAAACAGGAAGCGTGAAGTTCACTTACATACTTATAGGCAATGAATCGTAACAAATTTACAGGTTCGTGCCAAATATAAACTCATTTCGGGATACATTTCCTTCGCTTTAACATCATGCAGGCTCGACACTCGGCTGATGAGGTGTGTGCGTTAGCTTGCTGGCACAGCAGCTCTTGGCTCTGGAATTAAACATGGCTGCAAACTGCTGGTCCTTGGCAACAGGTGCCAGAGACTGACACTTTTTTTTTTTTTCCCCCCCTCACTCAAGCCAGTACGTCTTTATTTGGGCCTGAATGGTGTGTATGCTGCCCAGGCTTGGCCGTGCTCTCAGTGGAGTACCGATACAGAGGTTGTCTGGTCATATGAGCCTGCCTAGGGGAAGGAGACAGGCTCAAATTCTTCCTCCTCTCCATGTCGTTGCAAACTGCGCAGGAACGTCGAGCGGAGAAAAGCTCAGGGGTTCCTCACTAGAGACTGACAACGGGTCAGATCAACAAAGGTTGATTTGGAAGGCATGCTCATACTAGCACATGCACACACACACACACACACACACGGTATGAGTTACAAAGCAGGAGTACAGATGCAGACTGTGCGCTGACAGATTGGTGTATCGCTGACAGCTGCCTCGGAAAAAAAAAAAAAAAAAAAAAAAAAAAAGCGTACACTGTCCTCCACACGCTACAGATGGTACGAGTGTGTATGTGTGCGCAAGTGTTCGCGGGCAGGCTTGCGTACAGACCATCACTATCCTTCCGATGCATTAAAACACTGCAGGCTTTCGCAGGCTGATGTTCAGTTCCCTTTAGGAAAGAAATCTTAAATGAATAAGCCGGCATTGATGTCAGGCTACAAGGCTTCTACAGAGACATGGGACGGTGCGAATCGCTGGGGAAAAACACAAAGTGAGCCCCTAATCCCCCTGTCCATCTCACCGATGTTCTTCTGATTACTTCGTTTTTGCAGACATGTTCCTGCAGGAAAAATCTGATGTCTGACATCCTCTATTTATAGCAGCGCCGTTTAGTTTTTGTGTTTTGGCACCCAACAGGACACGGACATGGAGAGGCCTTTTCTTATCGTGCATCGCATGCAACGGTTTTAAACCGTCCATACAGGATGCAGTCAATACATTTACCACTCTTGTGGTCAGTCATGCTTAATATGGTCCATGAATGAAACAAGACTCCTAGATAGAAGGCACATGGGAATCCCTCCCACCTTCTCCTTTCTCCTCCGATTGCTCGGCCTGTTCCCTCAGCTGTATTTATGACAGCGGGGACGCTGCAGGCCTCGGCGCTCTTCTCTGACAGTTGTCCGTCTGCAACAAATGGTGCATTCATCGCAGGGCGGCAGTGACGGCTCCGCTCCGTAAATCACTCCTCCAGGACAGTCTGTCCATGCCAAGTAGACAAACTTCTGGATGATAATAATATAAACTAACTAACACATTATCATCGCCATCGTCTTTGGCTCTACTTGTTCTCTGATGCACGGCGCATGAGGTCATAGCACGGACACGATGAAATAAAAGATTTCACACTCGAATTAACGAGGAGGCTAATCTACAAACGGCATGATGTGAGTGAAAGAAACCGGTACGCTCTTACAAAAGGTTCAGTCAGCATTAAAAACAGAAACTTGGCAAGTGTGAATGATGACTAGGCGAGTGTGAATGTAATATTCTCCCAACACTAGCATGGAAAAACCAGGACGTTTGCTGATGGCCTGGACACAGAGATGTAATAGTCCAAGATTAGCTCGGGGTTAAGTCGCACTGAATTTGAGCTCACAGCTGTATCTCCGTCTTTATGTCTCGGGAAACTAAAGGACTAAAGATGCTTAGGATAATCTCTTTTTGGGTGCAAGAGACTCCTGGTAAGGCGTGGCTCCTGGTTTCGGGAGGTAAAACGCAAAAGCCTCCCTACACCTGAAAAGAAAACGATGGAGGGGGGGAGCGAGTGCTCGGAGGGCCTTTCAGGCCCGTTAAGCCGACAAGCCATTACACGCCGACGTGAACAGATCTCCAATATGCCCTGAACACACAACGTGCTCCCTGAGCCGCGGATCTCAAAGACTTTCAATAGATTTAAACGGCCCTGCTTTTCAAAGAATGCTCGTTAGGTTGCAAAACTTCAATAACAGTCGCCGAGCGCACGCAGTCTCGGATAGTTTTGCACACGACCTATAGAGAACTGGATGAGCTATGGGGTACTGATGCTACAGTTAAGCAGATGACTATTTCCCAAAATCTTATTAAAATAAACTTTAGATTGTCAGTAGCCGTCAGGAAATCTCCTGTAACAACACTCTGGTTATAGATTGGCCGACTAGGAGCGTGCCTTCTAAATATTTTTTCCTCCAAAACTTCCGTCTTAAAGGAATCACAGACAGCGTCTCCACCATGCACCATGATCGCAACAAATGTCTCTTGACTTAAAAATAAATCCATACCCCTGTGCCTTCATGGTGTTTAAGGGGACCGATGCCTAGCCTGCTATTAACAGTGGTATAAGTTGTAGAGTTGTGCTGCCGGGCGTCTGTGGGTTCCACCTTGTCTGTTTGGGAGACGGAGGAAAACCGCTGGAGGGGGGGGGGGGGTTTTAATGGAGCACTGGGCAGATACGCCTCTTACAGCATGCTATAATGGAGCTCTTTGTGAAAGCAAGAAGAATACACCCTTCATCTGGACTGAGACTGAGGCTATCCCAAAGTCTGTCTCTCTCCTTCTCCCTCACACACACACACACACACACACGTTTGCATACACACATGATTTGTGGCCTGCAGAAAAGGCTGGACTGGGCCTTTTTTTGGCAGAAAAGGAAAAAGTACTCATTCAGCAACTAGATGGCACTGTACTTGGTCAACACCTGTCTTTTTAATGCCAGAACAGCAGCAATGTTATCTGCAATTCCAGATGAGTCATTGCACACACCTCTACATCTAGCCCTCACTTTCTCCCTCCATCCCTCCCTCCCTCCCTCCCTCCCTTCACAGCACTTTGGCTCCGGTTCTGATGTTATATGACCTAAGCTCCAAAGTGAGGATGGAGGCCAAAGTACAAGGCCATAACATCAGCCAACTGGTGCAATGAAAGCGCTCACCCACCTACATTTTCAGGACCTACCCCCTAAAACACAAAATCACATGACTACCCTCCAGCCAATGAGAGGCCAGGTATCCAGCTGTTTGCTAAGGCGGCATGCTTTGATTGACAGGCAGACCAGCTCTCCCAGTGGGGCTTATCCATCAAACTCCAGGGGTATGTGGGCACGCTGGAACTTCTCGGTTACACTGAAGCGACTCGGCGGCATCACATCGCGTACTCTCCTCTCCCCTCCTCTCCTCTGGCTGAAATAAGAGTCACATTGTGTTTTTTTTTTTTTTCTTGCCACTCCACAGTCACTGTGCTAGTCTTGCTCTCTCGTCTCGCTCTCTCTGTACATAGGCCTCTGCCTGAGGACATGCTCTTACAAGGGAGTAATTCATCTGAAATAGGGGGTTGGAAGCTCTGGAACTTCAGAAAGCTTTTTTTTAAAAAAAAAATGCTCTGGTTATCTATATTTTTTGTTTGTTTTCATGATAAGATGCAACACGCCAGGTTTGAACGGGATGCTCCGATCGAGCAGATGACTTTCTTAAGAAAGTGCCAAATTGCAACGTGGCGACCAAAGCTGTGTCTACTACACATCCTTGATTTCATCACTCGCGCCAAATTTCCGATCCAACCCGAGCATCATTTGGTGGAGAAATCTTCGTACGGGGAAATAAAATGTCTCGTCGTTTGCACTCGATTCAATTTAAAACACACAAGAGGCCATTAAGTATACAGGACAAAAGCAGAATCAGTAGACTGCGAGATTCATTACAGTGCTACTAGTGTTATTTTAATTGCCATTCATAAGCTGTTAACTCTTTTCAAAAGCCAGCAATGCATGTATATGTGAAGGACAACTGATACCAACATGAAAGAATGTACACGGAGAGAGCGCTGAATGAGGAACATCTAGATCTCTGTCGTTCAGCATCGCAGCAGTCACGGGCTGGGGTCAAGACTAACCGGTCCCTTTTGTAATCCCATGGCACTCTGCGGAGGCGTTAGGGCAGTTGCATTTCGTCTGTGGGACTGTAAAGGCCTCATTTCCATCTGTATGGGCCCCCTCAATGTTTTGCCAACAGGGTGATAAAGAGAGTTCCATCAGATGTGAGCCAACACCAGGCTGGGTACAGATTGGTGGGTGGGTTACAAACTCTCAACACAGTCAACCCTTGAGAGAATGAAAACGCTTAATGTTGAAACGGAGACAGAGGAAGGCAACATAGATCACTGGCTGACTTTGGGCTGGTGAGTAAGTCTTTGTCCAATGAAGCAAAGTTCTCACAAACCTAGAGGATGTTCTGCGTTCATTCCGTCTGCAGTTCTCTAAATGTCGTGGTAATTATGAAATCCTGAAAGAAGCAGGCAGTTTCCCCCCAATTTCCTGTTCGGCAAACATTTGAAAGTTTTGCAGTCTGGTGGGAAAAGCCATTTTCTAAGCAAGGCCAAGGGATGAAATGAACGGAGGAAACCGCTACAAACACACACATATATAGATGTTCGGAAACTAATTACACACTGCTGAGATCAACATGAAGTCTCACTGAATCCTGAACCCTTGGTCATGTTTATTACTCCGAAATCAGATCGGTCTAACTTTCTGGAAGTAAGGATGGAGCCGCCATATTATCGCCATGATAATGACACAAGACAAGGGCATACGGCAGACGTCCTTATCCAGAGAGACTTACATGGCAGCTCTTTATACATCTGAGTATTTAAGGGCCTCGCTCAAGGGATCAACAGTATAGCATGGCAGTGCTGGGGATTGAACCTATAACCTTCCAATCAGTAGACGAGTCTAAAGTACTGAGCTACTCCTGCCGCTGAGACAACAACTTAAAATCACTTCTATTACTCTCTGGTGTCTAATTT
Organism: Channallabes apus; assembly: GCA_030522415.1. Taxonomy (NCBI): domain Eukaryota; kingdom Metazoa; phylum Chordata; class Actinopteri; order Siluriformes; family Clariidae; genus Channallabes; species Channallabes apus. Next base: position 34,200,546 of record CM060104.1, read on the forward strand.
CATTCATTTACGTAAGAAAACCGGTAGTATATGGATATTTTAATCCGAGTTGTCTTAAATTGTTATAAAAGTGGGCAGCATTTGTTGCATGTGTAAATAAGTCAAAAGAAAGAAACATGACTGTAGTAGTCAATTAAATAGTGACTATAAACAAGACTGGAATAATCTCTTCGAAGAGTCCTTGACCCAGCTTCATACTTACGAGCCTATCAACACCCTACTTATCTCAAGCTCTTTCTTCCTCTAAACTTTATGGCCATCTTTGCTCGTTTTTTTTTTTTTTGTTTTTTTCTTCCCCTGATACTTGGTACCAAAGTTCACGAGCTGAGGCCTAACTGAGCGGTTAATGATAACACTCCGATCCGCTTGATGGAGAGGTCACAGGGCAAAGTGAGACAGAGGAAAGACAAGGTGACCAACTGACTTCCTGATGACTAAGACTCAGCTGAGATTGTTTGGAGAAATGGTGGTTACAGCTCACCCCTTTTCTAATCTACACGGCAGGCACGGACAAGTCGGCCCTTCTTGCGTTTGCATGTACCTTCTTACCCACGCCGTAAAACGCTCTGTGCACGACTCTGGAGCTGATAAAACGAGATTATGAGCTTGGAATTAAATTACTTGTATTGTAAGGAACCTGACAAACCGAGTGCAAGAGAGTAAATATGTGAAAGGTAGGGCACAGGGAGCTGGGCTTGAACAAGCCAGTGTTGTTCAAGTAGGCCTCTTTTGATAAGTGTGAATTACTGATATGGAATAGGTGTTGAAGGTGGGCGGGGCTTTGTGGTTGTTCTTTATGCGCCCAGATCCTGATCAAGAGGCCAGGTTTCACACCGGAGAAAGAGTCCAAATCACTCCCTTTTGTGTCTTCTTCCTCAGAGGCGTGGTAGCGAAGCCAGGCCCATTGACTATTTGTTTCTCAAGGGAGGCTCACGGTGTACCATTAACCTTAGTCTAGTGGGCCAGGCACGTCTTTACGTTTTACCTGCACCCACATAACCGCAACCCAAATTTAGGCTTGGATGTACAACCTTAAAATAGCCAAGTCCCCACCCGCCCCGAGCACTTCACCAGCCCGGTCTGCATCACACTGTACCGCATTTATTTTCAAAATACTACTACTGACTGCATCTGAGTCCACCATCTTTCTAATGCTTATGTACCAACACACGTTGGGGGGGGGGGGGGGTTCTCAGTCTTCTGTCAAATTGCTCGATCTGATGGTGCGGGGGTTTGTTTTTTTCAGGGCATTAACTGAAGCTCAGTATATGTATACGGTCTGTGGGTTCATTTGAACTCCGTAAGAAGTTGTTGCTGCAGTCAGAGATGCAAGTAGGGCTTGGGTGTGGCGTCCAGATAACAGTCATTCCCAGGCCATAGTTCAGCTACTGCTTTATGTTTGCAAGACCAGGCTGAAGCAGTGTTTAGGGAAGGCAAACTTGACTGGAAATCCCTGTCCCTGTTATTCCGCTTCTGCAAATGGACAAGATGGTGAACATCTTGTTTGTATTGTTCAGTTATATAAAATGCATGCTGATACTTGTTTATTAGAAACTAGTTTTGTGTTGTTTTTTTGGCTGAAACAGCAGCATGGTGATAAAGGTTAAAGAAATGTGACCAACATGCAATGACATGGCAGTTTCTCTGAACGGCTTCTGAATCGTTTCTGAAAAAGCAAAGACGCAGCATATTTGCCAGTTCCTTGTCCGCTCTGGGTATTTAGCAAGACTTTTTTAAAAAGGGAAAAAAACTGCAGCTGAACTTTGAGCGTGTCAGATTCCTCAGTCCCCCTCCCCATCACCAAGCCCCAATCCTATTCTTCAGTGAGTCTCTCCACCTCCATTTCAGGTATTGCTAATGGACCCCACCCTTACCTACCCTCCCCCACAGGTGTACCACTCGCTTGGGGATGCTTTCTTTTAAGTTAAAAAAAAAAAAAAAAAAAAAAAAAAGAGAGAGACGGTCCTAGGGAGGCTGCAAATGGTGTGTGGCTAAACTTTTTACAAAGCAAAGAAGCAGCAAAAGTAGGGGCATGAGCTGTGTTTCTGTGGAGACAAGGTGTGTCCCGTGTTTGCAGAACAAACAATGGTACCTTTTCAGCCCAGCGTGAGTGGGGAGGCAGGTCATTGTGTATGTGGGTGTGCATTGAGCACCTAGGGCGCTGAAAAGGTAGCAAAAAAATAATAATAATAAAAACTTTTTTTTTTTTAAACCACGGCTGTGAGACCGTGGGGTTACCGCAAGAGAGTAACACCAAAAGCCCACCCTTCTAATTATGTGTTTTGCAACTGAATGTAACCGCAAAAACTTTAAAAATATACTCATGCTAAGTTTAGGGGTTTAAAAAAAATTTTTTTGTTAAACGCAATCTTCTCGAGATGTCGTCAACATCAGTTCAGCTGAGCCACTTTTCTTTTCCCAGCATGCACTAGGGTTTTCAGGTAGGGTGTCATTAGGGCAGCTTGTCTCATCCTCATGGGCTAGGTTTGTTAATCTAACAGCATGGCCCAGTCCAGCCAGATTAGTACCGTCTACACAAGGCACTCGACAGGGTTTATTATTATTTTTTTTCCCCTCCTTTTCTTTTTTTTCCTGCTCGGCTTTTAAAAGTGGCAGACGTGGAAAACACACTGTACCACCCAGGGGTAAACTTTGGGCATGGGCTGGACGAGTCTGTTAAAGCAAAACAAACTGAAGTCTGTCTTCTCCGGTATGGCTATATAACTTTGATTGCGGTCACAACACAATCTGGTTGTAAAAAGATACAGGCAATTCAGCTCTGTAACATTTGCATTCTCTCTCTCTTGGAAAAAAAAAAAAAAACTGGCCGGGCGATGCTGTTGCTGCCACTTTACCCCCCCCCCCCCACTCCCCCTTCCTTCCTGCAGCCTCCTTCTCTCTCTACCTCCCTTCTTCCCTCCCTCTTTCTCCCTCCCTTCGTCGTTCTCTCGGTTCCACTGAGCAACAAGTGCTGCCTGGGAGTACCACCCCTCCCCCTCGCTCCAACCTCCAGAAGCTATCGCAAATCCTCAGCCTGAGCACAACTGCCAGCTGACAAAACTGTTTAGTCAGCAAGAACGCCAGGCAGGGAGGGAGGGAGGGAGGGAGCGCTTCAGGCTCGAGAGAAGACAGACAGAGTGAGGGAGAGAGATTCTAAAAAAGAAAAGAGAGGCTAATACCGAGCGAGGGAGGAGGGGGGCGGGGGGGGGGGGGGGTTAGGGTTCAGCAAGAGAGGCTGTCGTTAATGCACAGTCTTTTTCTCCCATCAGTCTCAACACTATTTAGCCTTCGAGATAACATCGAAAAAACAAAAAGCGAGAGAAAGAGAGAGAGAGAGAGAGAGAGAGAGAGAGAGAGAGAGAGAGAGAGAGAGAGAGAGAGAGAGGGGGGGGGGGGCTGCAGTATAAGCCATGTGCAAAAGACATGAGTGAACCATCAAGGGGGTGACTGCTTGAACACTATTGTTCCTCCACTTCCTCCATCACTTCCCTGTCCACCTCAGTTGAGAGGCGCAGTTTCACTTCCTGACGATCCCTTCTTCTTGTCGCATATTTCTTCTCTGCGTGCTTCTCTCCCTATCTTTTGTTCTTCCATGCTCTGGCATTCTTTCACATCAGTGACAGCCCTTGAGTTAGACTTTGGACCCACAGTAAATACCTGCTCTATTTGCCTGTTCGAGCTGAAGGGGGTTGTTCGGGAAAGGTGATAGAGGCACAACATGTTGAAAGAGGAGGAGGAGGAGGGAAAAAAAAAAAAGAAAAAAAAAAGGAGGAGGAGGAGGAGGAGGAGGTGAGCCTAACTGACACGTAGGCTTTTGTGACCAGGTTGTCAAAAACTGAGCTGATGAGCCATCGGGATGAGCACATCAGCTCGGTCTGCTGACTGCTCGACGGCCGATGATTAGGTCACGGGCGTAATGAAAGGTTTCCTGAATGCAGTTTCGCAAAACAAGATAGTTTGCGCATCATATTATGGCGGCCAAAGTACTCAGGGAGTGTAATAAAAAAAACAGAGGTGAAAAAAAGACTTGATCCCAGATCAAAAAAAAAAAAAAAAAAAAAAACAAGAGACAAAATGGGAGGTAGATAAAAAAAAATTATAATAAAAGAATCAAGCGGGCAACAGTGGCACACACACACACATGTTCAAACAGGCCAGAGTTTCGACTACGACATGCGAGTTCATTAAAAATTAAATTTGTTCGAAATACCATCATCAAAGTGAAACTTGCACAACTAGACTAATATCAAACCGTGTTACTGAGAGAACATGCCGTGATGTGGCTTCATTTATACATTACCACTGATGAACTGCAGACCATAGCAAGCCTTCAGAGACAACCACAAATATAGCCATTGCCATAATGTCTGCGTCCAGCACTATTCTTGTGAGGACTCCATACACCCCCCCCCACTACCACTACTAAAAGTGGCCCTGCCACAAACCATGCTGTAGCATTTTTTTTTTTTACTTTTTTCCCCCCAGTTGCAGCTTGCATTCACAACTCATGTGTACACTTCTCCTTTGAGCATCTAATGTGCTTATTTATATGACATTATCATCTTTTTCAGTTCATGGCCAGGAAACATAAGATGAACAAAGTGTCTGTTAATCTACATGAACACAGATGAGCAATTAATCTCCAGGTTGACCACAGCTTTTTTTTTTTTTTTTTTTTTTTAAACGGCTTGTATAATCGGGCTACACATCAAGGCTGAAGCAAGACGCTTTCCGAATTGTGAACAAACATTCAGTAATCAACATTAACAATAGTTTGGATATTGTTATGGACAGCCAGATTATCAGCATTTAATACAGGGTTCAGGATACATTTAATACATAAAAATGTTCATGCCATTTAAAACCAACTTTATTAATCCCATGGTTCACCAAATTCATTTAATTCCACTGCATGGGGGGAAAAAATTAAAGTTTTGTCCCTGCATCCGCTCTACACTGTCAGTAAGAAGGAATATAATCTTATCTAAAAAAAGGCAAGATAAATATAGCTTGGGAGTCAAAGGGCCTGCTCATCAATACCCCGGGGGTAACACAGGACCTTCTACATCATGCCGAAACCCTAAAGAGAAGAGGTACACAGTCTGAAACTTTAGAATGTGTTTCTATGCTTCGTTAAGAGTGATTTTAATCTTATTTCCTCTTTTTTTTTTAAAGAATAATCAGTCTGACTCTCTTCACTAGGTGTATGAACAGACTTTGTTTTCAGATGCAAAAATGGGAAAAAAAATAAATGAATAACAAAGCAAACAGTACATGTAAATCCTATGCTCTATGTAATAAGCAGATGCAAAGTGATACCCAGCAATTGTTTGGCTGCCGACAAAAAGGGGGTTGGTTAAGTAGCCTGGGCGTCTGGGGACTGCACTTTAAATGAATTAGGAATTGCTAATGCCGGTACCCTGGGTAATTCTGAATCCCTACAGGGAAGAGGTGTGCTTAATTAACTGGTCTAAGCCAAACGCAGACAGAAATCCTTCAGACATCATACACTTTAACGGTCTTTCAAATCATAATAAAAGAAATGAAAAAAAAAATAAAACTCACAAAAATGTTTTCTGACACTAAAAGTCTTTTTCAGACATCAAATTAGAGGTTGCGGCTGCTTATCTATATGTCCTGTGGTTTTGCTAATAAAACCAAACCATCTTGGCATCACCTGTGCATTTAAATCTTACCATAAATATTTACACTTTCATTCAGGCCCTGTGCTAATTGCGTATTTAAGGATGCGTACGGAGGATTTTCAGTTGAACTCTCACTCGGCTACACCGGCATTGTTCGTCTCAGCAGAAACCTGCGATTTGTATATTTTGTCAACAGAGCTCACAATGGAGCAGGCCACATCCAGCCTAGGCCTGCACACCCAAACACAGCTCACAATCATACAAACGGAGAGCAGCGACTCCCAGGCAGCAACGAGAAAGGAAAAAGAAAAAAGAAAAAAAAAAAAACTATGGGATGACAACAGCTAAAGTTTAAGAACAACAAAAGCTGCTATCTAGATTATTTTAACAGCACCGGAGGCCACTGGGACCACAAACAACTGCAATCAAGAATACACTTCTCTGTATCAAGGCTATATCTGGAGTCCTGGGTTCGGTTTTTCAGCGCCTATAGTTTCCCATCGGAGTGTGTTTTCTGAAATACAGGAACTGCACTACAGTCTCCTTTTATTCCTGTCACTTTAGTTCAAATTTGCATGCCTTCAATTGATCACTGCTCCAGGGCCTTCAAACGATCATGTGCAAGAGGATTACTTGGTTTAAAAACAAAAATAATAAAATAATAATAACAATCCGCCTTAGCCCACTTATCCAAACGTACCGGATCGATCATCAACCCAACACACTTGACGCAACTCATCAGCACTTCACAAAGTAAAAAAAGGGTGTGTTACGGCAAGCGAATTCACAAGCAGGATTAGGAAACAAAAAAGTCAGACCTTTCCTTTTTCTCTTTCAAACTTACAGGTTTAACAATTCGAGCCAGCACCCTTTTCAACTTTAGCATCTTAGAAGTGCAACACATCAGACTAGAGAGTGGTGTTTCTCAATCCTGCTGCACGTGCGCGTTCACGAACATATGCAGTTTTAGTCAGTTTCAAGCAGAACCCTGGTGATATTTCTTACTTGCATCAGTTTGTTCCAAACTCGAACACGGTTTGTTTAGTGCAGTGAGAACAAAATTAGTCTCTTATTCACCCTGAATGCATGAAGTGATCCGAATATGCCAAGAATTGTGGGCCATGCGTGACATTTTTCTGGAGATGTGAGCTGTAAAACTGAGCCATGATGCACAACCAGAGGCGAAAGCTGTAGCACTACAGAAAGCAGATGTGTTCTGCATATTACGACCATAGACTAATTTTATACAATTATCAAGTAATTTATTATTATTGAATGTCATAAGTTTTTAGTGCTCTGGCGATTTGGTTTATTTTTATTATCTCCACATCATATTTTTTATGTAATAAATTTTTAAGTACGGTTCATGTCGTACATGACATGAACCATGTTAAACAAATCATATCCTTTAAACTCAAGCAGCACAGATAGGTCAGTGATGACGATAAAAAAAAAAATTATATAATAAAAAAAAAAAAAAAAAACATACATCTGGAAACCTTGGCGGTGTGTGTTTAACAGGGAGGCTGCAGACATCAATCAAACTGTGCATTTAGGTTTTCGGATATGTCAGGTAGAATGGGGAAGGACACTGCATGTAGAATCAAGAAATCTCAAAATGAGCACATTATTACTATTCTGCATGACTGTACTATTTCTATGACTATTCTGTCATAGAAACAACTGAAAACAACGTGATCATGTGTGTCTGTGCTAATTCTTGGCCTATGTGACTGGGTTTTTTTTCCTTCATTTTTTTTTCGCTTAGTCATGCTTGAGTAGTTGGTTAAAATGAACTAAAAATTCAGTTGCCTATTTTGTGCACAATCCTGAGCCCCATATATGTTTAATAAAAAAAAAATATATATATATATATATATATATATATATAAATTAAACACAGAAAAACAAACAATGGCTAAAATGTCATGAGCTTCATCAAACAAACCAAAAGCAGCATCACATTTTTTTCATTTAAGGCTAATAGGTGTGCTGATGCTAGCTCTCTCTCTCTCTCTCACACACACACACACACACACTTTAACCTCATGCAGCCTGATATGTTGAGTCAGGTGTGCTGGGGAAAGGGAAAACATTACCCTGTACCATGCAGGGAGACTAAATGAGCAGAAGTTGGGACAGAGAAGTGCTCATGGTGAGCTTGCTGTGTGCAGAACGTGTGCGCACTTCTGCTAAAGGCCTGCTCTCTCATGCAGTGTTGAATTTCGTAATGGAATGTGAACTGCTCATCCGGATCTGTCCTCCTCCTCCCTCCTCCTCCTCCCAGAGTGGCCAACTAAACGACCGGTTTCACCAGTAAAACCTTACAACATCGCCTCTCCGCCATGGCAGGCGGGCATTTCCACCCCGGGTGTTGTCGTTTCGACCCGCACTACGTATATTCCACACTTAGCAACGAGGCATCCTGGAATTAGCTCAGGCGATGCCGTTTCCCAAGAGACCAGGGGCCACGTCCTAAAGCGCGCACTAACATACTGCATAGTAGCCTACGTCAGAATAGGACGCGTCACAGTGAGTGCGGAGTGCGGAGTGCGCGACGGTGCGGTTTAGAACGGAGCTTCATCCATTCCTATAAACTAACACTGCATGTTTTAAAGGAGGCTTTCAAAGCAAATAAATAAATAAATAAATAAATAAATAAATAAATAAAGTGTTACAAATGATCGGAAAACATCACAGAAACGTAACCATCAAAAAGATAAACAAATAAATAAACTAAGCGTCCACAACCTCCCTAGATGAAATAACACGCTTTTAAAAATAAACATACACACCTCGAAGAACTGTGACGATTTGTTTTTGTTTGTTTGTTTGTTTTGTGCTCAGCATTCAATGTTACAGCTAAAAGTTTAATTACAAACGAATGTATGGGGACAAAAAGACGAAGGAGAAACAAAGTAACTAGTAATAAAAGTATCGGATCAAAGGGTAAAGACGCACAGGGAGAGAGGGAGAGAGAGGAGGGAGAGAGAGAGAGAGAGAGAGATACGGATGCTCCTGTTAGTTAGCAAAAGCTAGCTGATAGACTTTGAACTCCGTCATCCTTTAAAGTTAAACACACAGCCGAACAAAAAGTTTTAAAAGTGTGTAAATGAATAACTTTATGGTTACAAGTGTGGCTTTCTGAAAGCGCAGGGATGTGGGCAGGTTTGCGGATGAGCATCAGGTCCTCGGCGAAACGAGGAAGTCGACAGAGAGAGAGAGAGAGAGAGAGAGAAACTTTTCTGCGTTTTCAACTCTCAAAACCAAAGCACACAGAGAGACATCAAAGCGACCGTGTTTATCAAAGCATGGAAGACATAAAAGACATAAAAGGAAGATTGTAACTGTAACTTACGTTTGACTTTGTTGGGGTTCGGCTGCTTTCGCCGAGACATGCTGATGATGACGAAGATGACGATGATGAGTAAAGGATTGAGGGACTGATGCTGGATTGAAGAAAGAGTAGGATAGGTAGAAAGAAAGAATGAAATAGATAGAGAAAAAGGAGGAAAGAAGCAAAGCTGTTCCGGAGAGGAATCAAAATGGCGTTTCCCGAGGATGTGCAAAAAGTTGGTTAAGTCCGTGTTTTCTCTCCTCCTCTTCTTCTGAATCCCCCCACGGGAGGAGAACGAGATGTGTCAGGGTGGGAGGAGAGGAAAACGCACTTTCATTCGGAGTTTTTTTCCCCCCTCTCCTCTCCTCTCCTCTCTTCACTTCTCTCTCCGCGCGTCCTCTTCAGCTCTCTCTCTCACACACACACTCGGTGTCTCTCTCTCATCACGTGTTGCGCTCCTGCCGGAGTCTCCAAGGGGACCGAGGCTGCTCCAAGCATCTCTCTCTCTCTCTCTCTCTCTCTCTGGGTGTGCGCGCAAGGGAAGAAAAAGGAAACTCAAGTTGTTCAAACAATAAAATTAAATTAAATAAAAACACACCTGTGACATTTAACTACTCTCCATCATGTCCTATTAATATTAATATCAACTTGTGCGTCACAATATTTGGTACGACCAATCAAGGGTTGCGCACGTGACGTTTACTAACTACACACACTCATTTCGCACACGTACAAAAGGAAGACAGTAATGTGAAGTGATGTGCACAACAGGGTTGCCATGAAGTTGTCTACACTGCAGTTCATGTTACTAAATAAATTCGAGAATGGTTCATTCATGTAAAGGAGAAAAACTTTTTAAACACTGGATTGTTCAGACCCAATGCTCAAATTTCCATTTCCAGTGCACGATACAGCCCCCCATCCATCCACGTGTCTAACAGCTCATCAACTAGGCTAAAAGCCACGGAGACGCGGGTTGCCAGATGCACCCCAAATCCTCACCCATCTCCCTTTCACACACATGGCTTCAAGGCCAGTTCTCAAATCATTCATCTTGAGCCACTCATAATCAAAGTTTTTATCTACCAGAATGATGACATTTACAACTTAAGATGGGAAGATACTGTGTATTTTTATTTTCTTGATTCATCTCAGACTATACTACAGCTTTCCCTCATGGTCTGAACCCGAGACCTGCATGTTTGGGCAACCAGTGAGTTTACATTGTACATTTAAACAGAGCTTCTGAACCAGTTTTTTTTTTTTAACTGATAATTCCAGCAAACAGGATGGCAGCATCCTCAAAGTTTGTGCCAAAAAAAAAAGCAAAACTACTCTTAGTGATTTGACTTTGTTTAGAAAGCAAAAAAAAAAATACATAGTTCAGAAGAGATGGGGAGTATGGTCTGCCTGTTCTTCAGCAGGAATTCTCCTGTGTGCACATATGTACATGGAATCGGACCACGGATGTTCCCACTGAAAGAAAGATCACTAAACCTTCTAATGTCAAAACTTTATCCAGGTTTGCCATTGGTTATTTGTTTGAGTAACCACACGTTAAAAAAGAAAAAGAAGTGATCGTGCCACAATGCTGTCCATTTATAAACTTAGTCAAAGGTGACTGGCTTGAGCCTAAGCCTTGCCAAATCTGTACAGTGTCACATCAGCTTCAAAGAGAGCAAAAACTAGATCACCGTGGATTAAAAACACAAAATCTGGCAACCACGAGAACTGAGCCATGCCAGTCCTCCCCCTTCTTTTCTTCTTCCATCTCCGACGCTGGCAGCTCTCCCTACCTGAGCCTACAGGACCAAACAGGTTCCACAAGAGGCCATTTTATCAGATGCTCACACAAACGTTTTACAAAAAAAAAAAAAGTTTACAAATTGTTTACTCTTACACTAAGTTTAAACAAGAAGCACTCCTATGCAGAGAGCAGCATTTAGCACCTATTCCAGTTTACTAATCCCTGTTTGCAAAGTCAATTCAAGGCCTATTTATCTGTGATTGAATCATTTACACTCATTGGCATGATAAAGTGGGTGATTGTATTTTAAAGCCTATACAGATCGTATTGTCTACTACTTGTCTCCTATTTAAATAATGAGTAGGTGTATGTCTGTGTCTATGTCTTTTCTTTTTTAAGTCAACACTAAAGTCATTACTGAAATGATGTACGAAGCTTATAAACAGCCAACATACTGTAGAAATTCTTCTGTGATTGTTAGATTAAACCCTGGATGCCTAGCTCCACATAGTAAAAAAAAAAAGTTCTATTGCATTTCCAAAAAGTCACCACAATATATTTGATCATATATTTTAATTCTGTTTCTTACTTTACCTACCAATTCATCATGAGCATGAATGTTGATTCATTATTATATCTTTATAAATGCAATAACTCCAGTGTGCTTCATTAAATATGTTGGTGATAAATTTAGTGTAGTAAATAAGGTTTTCAAATAATCTAAACATTTCAACTCTCTTCAGCTGTATTATCTCTCATCTGGTTTAGTAACGATCCCAAAACATTGCCAGTAAAAATACCCAGAGGTTATTCGCTCAGCAAAGGACACAGTCAAGATCGGTCTAGACTATCTGAGTCAATGTGTAACTTATTCATGCACATTACATGCACCGTTTTTTTTTCAACCCCCACTCACCTATTGGATATTATTTTAGTGATGCCTAATGAAGCACCGAATGCAGATTAAATTTAGTGCGCTCTATTTCTAGTGTAAACTGTGCTAGAGCTTATGGAATAACTTCACAGTTTGGTATTTATACCATCAGTAGCACCAAAAACACAAAAAGTAAAAAAAAAAAAAAAATTAACCACTACTAATACCATGCTACAATTCCAAAAAAAAAAAAAAGTTCCCATAAAGTAACAGAAGACATGATGAATGTCCAAGACTGAGAGGGGAAACTTGAGAGTGATGTTATTTATTGACCTGTTGCCACAGCTCCCAAATGCAACGCTGTTGCTAAGGAACAGCCCTTCGCAGCAACAAAAGGTTTCCTTTATCCTCCATGAACTGAGGCTGAAAGAGCAGCTACCTCTCACAGGGTAGAGCAAACTTTAAGAGCATCCCACATTAGAGCAGAGTCGCAAATGCTTGTTTCTAGTGTAGATTTAACCACATTGTTGAACGATTCAAGAGGACAAACACAAACCTGTGGATGTGAGCATTCAGGATGGCACCTACAGTATTAATTAAATTTCAGTCATAAGAATTTAGCATTTGTTAGTCAGACTAGGTAGATTCACAAAATAACCAAGGCAAATTCATTCTTATTAAGTGTATGCATTTTTTAATGCAAAAGTACTGTATAATGTGTAGAATTAAACAAAACTCTCCTACTCTAATAGACTTCAAATTACTAGTATACTCTTGTCCCACTACTGATCTAAGTAAGTGTGTATGTGTGTGTGGGGGGAGATCACATAAACCGGTTTGTCTCCATGTGTTTTGCCTTGCAGCCCTTCACCATGCAGCTGCACAAAATAACTTCAACTGAAAAGGTTAACTCTTAAATGCACATTTCTATTACATTCTTCATATAATATAATATAATATAATATAATATAATATAATATAATATAATATAATATAATATAATATAATATAATATAATATAATATAATATAATATAATATAATATAATATAATATAATAGTGTCCTAGCCATGATTTATAATGTGTACATATGAAAAAGAAATGTACATGTTATTTCTTCCAGTGGCTTGAGGCTGTATTTGTGATTGCCAGCTCTGTATAGGACTCAGTCCAGAAATACAGACTGTAACACTGTTCTGCTGAAACCCACGAGTGTAAAAGAGTCATTGAATTTGCTTGGGTTCATTGCTTGTGGTAATTATTTAATTCACGTAACTCCAGATGAAATGCGTCTTTAATATGACTTAAAAGTGTTGAACTTACAGAGAACTTATCTAAAGTTATTGTGAAATAACATAAAATAACATAAGTAACATAAGTGTTTTATGGTTCAACTTGCTTATGTTGATCACTTCATGCTAGAAGATTTGTGCTAAAAAATCACTATGTAAATATTATATATATATATATATATATATATATATATATATATATATATATATATATATATATATATATATATATATATATATATATATATATGAAATATACTATAATGTATTGTTTATTTATTTATTTATTTATTTTCTCTGTTCACACAAAAGTGCATTGCTTGATGCAAAGTTTTGTTATTTGGTCAAATAGGTGGTTGGATGAGTCACTTTTTTCTCTCGCGCTCTCCTGACACAGTCCTTTGAGATCTTCAGGCATCATGACCCCATTAAATATTATGGCCCGATGAGGATTAACCTACAATTTTACAATTTAGTAGTCAGAAGAACGAGGATGTAGTTTTCTCCGAGAACACACAGTTAGAGAGATAGTGTGTGAGAAAGAGAGAGAAAGACTGAGAGAGAGAGAGAGAGAGAGAGAGAGAGAGAGAGAGAGAGAGACTTCACATCACATATATTCTGTTCTCGAACATGCTTGATCGGTGAGTGTTGAGTCTTCTCATCAATCACAAATAATAAGCAGCTGGTGTATTGGTATGTACATGTGTGGTTCTGAGAGTACATCAGTCACAAAATACAGTAATTGACATAATTGACTGTTTGTGTGGTGGTGTTCTTTGTTGCCAGAGATACAAACCTCTGGATTAAAACTGGCAATGATCAAGACCAATCAGTGTAGGATTGGTGAACCGGTGGACATGTGGCATTGTGATGTATTTCTAAAACGAAAGAGCATGCATGAGATGCCATATGATGGACTGTCTGTGTTGCCTGGATAGGATTATTAGGAAAGGAAAAAGCATTCATGAACATGAATGAATGAATGAATGAATGAGATCACTAAGTTCATTTGTCAACTGAGCAGACAGAGGCATCAGTTTATCATAGCTAGTTAACATACACGAGAAGTATGTGCAAAGTCAGAAAAGGGCCTGAAGTCAGAGTAAAGAATGAATGGGTGTGTATTCTAAATAAGTAAGGGGGGTAGAGGGTGTTAAAAATTTACCAGAGAAAGCAATGACTAAGGGGTTAGTGGTGCCATCTTTTGGCTAAGATCAGTAATGCTGCAATCCCAAGCAACCCAATAAAATTATTAAACTGCTTGTATTTAAGTTACTTATTAAAGTCAGAACAGCATTTAAGGAACACAGTGAATAAATTATATATACGTTTAACTGTTGACATTCTTTTCAGATGTCACATTCACATAAACAATCTAGAAGCCAATTTGGTTTATGATGTGTACTGTAAAGTTGTAGTGACAGTGCAGAAGAACAAAAGGTGAGAAATTACGGAGAAAACAAAAGAGAGAGAGATTCCATACAATAAGTCTAAATCAAACAAACCTTTAGTGGAAACTTGAGCCTGGCAAAGACGTCTAACTTCTGGAATGAAATAAGTCGCTGCACCAGTAAATTGCAAATTACTCATCAGTATTTATAAACCAGAAATCCACAAGACTTTATTTGTCAAGGTGTTGGTTCATGAAGGAAGAAAAAGGGAAAAAGCATTTCTGAAGCAACTTTTAAATCAAATTTTTGAAACTAAAACATGCATGCTGATTAAATTATATATAGTTAAATGATTGCGACAGCTTGTATGAAATCTTATATGTCATAATATTATAATGGCAGCTGTCTATAAATAAATAAGTAAATAGCTTTGTTGTCTTCATCCAGGAAGATTTTCGAAAACATCTGAGCATAAAGGACAAGGCTGGAATTAAAGATACAAAGGGTGAGACAACGTACTACACCCTTGAGCATACCTCAACGCCACCACACCACCTATGTATATCTCTTTCTCTATATTTATATAACAAGAAACTGACTCTGACAGTACGTCCTCTCCTCTTTCCACAGATGGTGAAATGAGGGAAATAGAGATCCACAGATACAGTATATTATAAATTCTGATTATGATTTTTTTCCCCTAATCATTACATTGTTTGAGGTAAAGTAATCTTGTTATAAAAGTAAAACACAGTTTTACTTAAACTCAAACACTATCCATATCGTTTATCCTGTGTAGGGTCACGGGGGGCTGGAGCCAATTCAGCTTCCAGGCACTGATGCAAGTGGCAGGCCATCCATTAGAGCCATTTGTGTTTTCTGGAATTTCATTTGGGATCAATAAAATATCCACCCACCCATCCATTCATCCATCCATCCATCCATACATCCATACATCCATCCATTCCAGAAAATGTAAGGCACAAGCTGGGGTACACCCTGGATAATGTACCAACCCATTGCAGGGTACCAGTACACAAACTCACATATCCAGGCATACACTACGGGCAATTTGGAAATGCCAATGACCCTATACAGCATGTCTTTGCACCATGGACCATGCCACATGTCATTTCAATCATCTCAAACCAGTCTGGCCATTCTTACATGACACCTGGCATCCAAAAGGCATTTTCACCTTGGTTGTATGTGAAAATCCTAATAGATCAGCAGAAATTCTCAGACCAGCCCATCTGGCACCAACAACCTTGCCATTTTCAACGTTAAAGTCACGTTCAAAATTACCTTACTGTATATCTCCATTCTGATGTTCAATTTGAACTTTAGCAGATCGTCTTGACCATGTCAACATACCTAAATGCATTAAGTTGCTGCCATGTGATTGGCTGATGAGATATTTGTGTTAACCCACAGTTCACCCAGTGTTACTAATGAAGTGGTTGGTGAATGTACATCAGCACTGTACAATAATAGAAAAAAACTTACCCTTTAAGGATAAGATATTTAAAGGTTTTTATCTGGAACTCAACCTTCAAGTTGCCTTAAAGTATCCCTCATTCATTCATTCATTCATTCATTCATTCATTTTATCCTAGTCAGTTTCATGGTGGTTCTGAAGTCTATCCACACACATTTACATCAAGGAGCAATCTAGCACAGCCAATCAAGTTAGTGTGATTTTGTAACAGAGAGAGCCCAGTGAAAAACACTCTAAGACAGAGGCACAGAAACTTCACACCGACAGTAACTTTAGCTCAGGATTGAACCTGGGCCCTGGAGCTGTACAGTAGCAGTGGTTTAATTCTGTGCACCACCTTCACATTCCCAGGGGACTTGTTTGATGCTAAAAGGACACATACTGTATGAGGGAAATTGTCCAGCAGCAAGTAATTCCATTGTTGAATACATAATATTCTGAAAGTGATGACAAGTCAGAGATGAAAAGTAGCTAACTTTTCCCTTTAGATGAAATGTACATGCTGTGCCTGGGTTGGTTTTTATGGAGGCTGTAAGACCAAACTTAACCAGTGAACTTCCTGTTTTTTCTTAAATTTCTCACCAAGTATTTCTGTATTTGCTCTTCAGATCATTGTGCAATACCAATTTCGAACTATGATCACTTTATATAATTTTTTATATTTTTAGGATGTATTTTTTGTAAATTATTATCACCTCAAGAAATATTTTTTACTCCTAATTTTTTTTGTTAATTACTGGGACACACACACATACACACACAAACGGAAAATTAGAAACCCAAATTGTACATATTTGTTCTCACCACAGCTCTTGTATATCATTTGGATCTTGGATTTGCTGAAGGTAGATGTAAGATGTTTAGGATCACGACCACCACTGTATAATTTCATATTAAAATGTACACCTTTTACTGGGTTTTTAACTCGATGCTTAGCATAAATCTTTCCTGACTTCACTTTATTTTGAACAGGAAATGGTACAAAATGAGCAAGGATGCGAAACTTCCCATTTTGCTATAGTTTCTATAATAATGTGAAGTATTACCAAGTTCCACTTCCTTCTGCATGCTAAAACCAGTGCATTTGACTGTTCACCGTGGACTCCTCTTGTTGTTCATCAGGGCAAACTGCCCTTACATGATGTTTGTGCAATATATATATATATTTTTTTACTTGCTTGTATAACGGTTGTATGAATTTATATTTAAACATCTCAACTGATCATCCGGTACGTCCAGTAATTTATAAGTTACAATGATTGTGTCAGGACAAAAACACTACATTATTCTAAAGTCCAGTGATGAAAACAACTTTGCAGATATTACACAAGGCTTTGCAGTCAGAGTACACACAGCTTCCAAATCCATCTATCCTTCCATCCTTCTAACAATACATCCTTTCATCTGCTATCTACCACTTATTCTGTGTAGGGTCATGAAGTTAGTTGGTGTGAGAGAAGAGGATGCAGAGGACAGGGTTAGATGGAGGCAGATGATTCGCTGTGGCCACTCCTGAAAGGGAACAGCCGAAAGACAAAGAAGAAAACTTTTAACAGACAGGACCTCCATGTCTATGACCCATTTAATATTACTTTTATAATACTTTTATATAAAGGTAGTACACAAAGGGTTCAATTGTTTAAAAATGTTGTGCCCTCTAGTGGCTACTATAAGAACCCACAAAGGAATATTGTATAGGGAGAACATGCACCATGTGTAGTGGCCAAAAGTGTGCACTACTGTTTCAAAATTTTAGTACAGCTTGTAAAGTTCAAGCTAAATTACCACCAAACCATGTCTCAACATGCGGCCTGGATGTTCGTGCAATTACGTTTAAATCAAATGTCATAAGGTCAAAGTGCATTCCTTTAACATTTATTCGTCTTCATTATGCGCCGTATCCTGGTCAGGGCCATGCTGGATCCAAGCATTTCTAAGTACACTTCATTAAGAGTGCTTTCTTTGTCAGCTGAGCTGGAGCCTGTCCGGAGAACACTGAAGTTGAGGTAGGAATACACCCTGGACCAGTCAATTTGTGCATGCACAAGAACATTCAGACAATCTTTTCAAAATTGGAATAGCTAATCCACCCACTAGGATATTTATGGGAGAAAACCTGAGAGCATACAGTAAAAACCAGAGTACAGCAGTTATGGTGTGCAGTATTACTATCCAAACTGTACATTATGCTCAGTCCAACTAAAAGAGCAAAGGAAATTCCAAACAAAGACTTTATGTGGTCAGTATGATGTTGATGCATCAGTAACCTGCTAAGAAAGCTGAGATTCTGATACTAGCTCCAGGTGCACTTTCTGGAGGGTCTGCTGGAAGATCAAGGTGAGAACAACTTATAGCACATATTTCTTTTCCTGTGCAATAAATAACAAATAAACAAAAACACAAGTATTGATTGAAAACAGCAGTTAATCTAAAAAAGCAAATATGAAAGCAAACTAACTACTTAGTGCAATTATTGTTTTGTCTTAAATTTTTCTCTTGTATTTATACACTGTACTGTCCCTATTTTCACAGTTTACACAATTGCAAAAAAATTTCTTCGCTGCTGTAACAAAGAAGTTTACCTGCTGTGGGACGAATAAAGGGATAACTTATCAAGGTTTCTTTCCCCTTGTGGTGGTCATTCTAGGTTTGCTTAATAACGGGCTACATTGCTATAAGGACTTTTTATTATTGTGGTTGTAATAATAAATAGAGACAGGATGTTTGTGAACCTTTAGGGGCCTCTGTTCCTGCAAATATATTATCTATGTGTTCGGGCTGAGGAGCCCTAAGCAACTGATTGTACTGTTTATGTTGCTAGGATCAGCACTGTGTTTAGATATACTGTGGTGCTGCCCTTATTGAAAAATAATCAGAATATATATATATTTTTTTTAAATATTTTAATCTGTAGGGTTTTGTATTTGATGAAAGAATCAGGTTAAAGTACAGTATATAAAATCTCATACATAAGTGTTCGTTTAAAAGTTTTTGTGCATAATAAACATGTTTTGTTCCTGCGTTGATTTTGCTGACAATTCATTCAGTGACATGGCTTTGTGACATTTCTTAGGGGAAGTCATATTTCCATCACTGCTTATGATAACATTTGTCACAGTGACCTGATGGACCATTTCACTTACACACACACACACACACACACACACACACACACACACACACACACACACACACACACACACACACACACACACACACACACACACACACACACACAGAAACTGAAATTTATATGAACGGGAAATAAAAGTCTTGTGGGTTTATTCTTGTGGGTTTAGAATAACTAAATCATAAAAATCATGAATCAGCCAAAAAGTCTGAAAACTAGTAGATAGCTACACAGTAAATAATGTCACCAAAACATGAACACACATTATTATTATTATTATTATTATTATTATTATTATTATTATTGATGAACAGGGTTAAAATGCTAATACATGTTTTGAATAATGTGGAAAACACCTGAATTTTCTATGTCTATTGTCTATTGTCTAGTGTATTGTCTATACTGCTTTATCCTGAATACAGGGTCACTGGGGGCCTAAAGCATCTCCCAGGAAACTTAGGGAATGAAGTCGGGTAATGTACACTCTGGATGGGGTGCCAGTCCATAGCGGGGCACACACATGCACACAATCACATGCTCATTCACACTATGGGAAATTTGGGAACGCCAATTAGGCATCTGCGTGTTTGCAATGCTTGCAATTATGCAATTTCACATAATTTTGCTGGTTAAAGCTGATAACCCATATTTTGAGAACTGATATTACTGTGATTTATCTAAAAAGAAACACTGACTTATATTTACATTTACATTTAGACACTTGGCAGACACACTTATCCAGAGGACTTACAAAAAGTGCTTTAAAGTTTCTGTCATTGGAGAAATACTTACAGTACACTGGGTTACTAGGTTACTAACTAAGTGCCATCATTCGAACACAGTTGGGAAGGGTACTGTATACATTTTGTGACTTAAATATGTTTATGACTTACATTTTACGTCATTAATACATTAATAACTTAAATACGTTTTTGTTTCAGAAAACTGCACACTAAATTTAAATTTACATTTAGGCATTTGGCAGACGCCCTTATCCAGAGCAACTTACATTTTTACCTCTTTATACATCTGAGCAGGTGAGGGTTAAGGGCCTTGCTCAAGGGCCCAACAGGAACAACTTGGTGGTTGTGGGATTAGAACTTGGGACCATCCGAATTTACACACATTTAATAATACAAGGTATGCAGAAACATGATTTTCATCATGTGGTGACTCAGGCAATTGAGGCACAATGCTGCTGAGTGGAGGGTTGTGGGTTTGAACCCTGCAAATGCCAGGTTGCTGCTGCAGAGGCCCTTGAGCAAGGCCTTTAACCTGCTGACCATTCAAGTCATACAAGATAAGATAATGAGTGTTTTTCTCAAATATTAGCAGGCAATTGTTGCTTTTATGCAGTTTAGTTATTATGTTTAGTCATTAGATCTGCTATAGGTTCTGAATCTGACTGAAAAATCATTAGGTTACAATAATGTCCATGTACAGTAATCACATTGAATAAACTTTTTTTTTTTCTTCTCAGAAGCCTGACTCTGCATTTCTTTTTTCCCCCTAAAAACATGGCATTTGCATGATGGGAGGAGCGTGTTTGTACCATATATAAGCGGACACATGGACTGTTTGGGTGCAGCTGCACACAGCATCCTTAAAAGAGCATCCTACATTTCAACACAAAAGGTGAGTCCATGATTTCCTATTTATATTATATTGCTGTTAACTGTTAATCAGATATATGGAATTTCATCAGATTAAAAGATACTTTGGTGCTCTGGTTCGATTCCTGCCTCGGGTCTGTGTGTGGAGTTTGCATGTTCTCCTGGTTTGTTGGGTTTCCTCCAGTTGCTTCGGTTTTCTCCCACAATCCAAAAACATGCACATTAGGCTAATTGGCATTCAAAATTGTAAATTTTGTGTGTGTGTGTGTGTCCTGCCATTAATTGGCATTCTGACCATGGTGTACCTTGCCTCGTGTGCCAAATATACTGGCATAGGCTCCAGGCCCGCAATGCTGTACACAAGAAGAATAGCTTTAGATAGCTTTAATTCCTGATGTCACAGATTTAGCTTCCATCCTAATAGTTTATGTAGCAGCCAATAGATCACAGAGACAAGTATTAAGTCTGATTCTTGCTGTCACATCTGATTCACTGTAGATTTGTTAAGAATTTTGATCAACTCCTTAAAGCTGTCTGATGCAATTAAATCCATTATCCTTTATAGAAACATAATGTAATGTGCAGTAGAAAGTATAGATGTTCACTCCCTCACTCATCTTCTATACCGCTTTAACCTGTATAAGGGTCACGGGGACCTGGAGCCGATCCCAGGAGGCCTAGGAAACGAGGCGGGGTACACCCTGGACAGGGTGCCAATCCATCGCAGGGCAAAGTATAGATGTTTCTTATTAAAAATCTAGCAAAGTTAAATGTATTAGGTAAAAGAAAAAAAAAGTTTTCAAGAAAAATTATGTTAATTACACTTTTTCATTTGCACCCAATGCAACTTTGCACCTGATGTCTGGGTTAACTAAAAGAAGAAGAAAAAAGTACAGTTATTTAAAATTTTATTTAGATCAAGCATGAACACTGCTCACAAATTGATTGCATGATTGTGGTATTGTTCTTCTGTTTTAGTGTGGTGTAGAGTTTCTGTTTTCATTAATGAGCTTTATTCAATAATGTAGAATCCAATATAGTGGCTCAGACTTACCTTCTCAAAACACAATAACATATATGTATTTGCATTTTAATGGTGTTTATGAGCTAATTTAGCTAAAAGTAATATTAATAATCCAAGTAAGTTGTTCAGGTACAGTATTTTTGGTGGTAAATCAGTCCGCATCCACATTATTATTATTATTACAACTTATCAATCTGAGCACAGGAAATACTGAAGACCACCTGTGTCCTGACACAATGCCAGCGTTCAACACACACGAGAGAACCCAAGGCCGGTTGAACTATCAGATTTCCTGCAACAACCAAGAGAACTCCACCCTGCCCGAGGTTGAACTGTTCAGTGAAGCAGCACCTCGGGCCCCCATGCCGACTGGTGGTATGGTATAAAGTTTGATATAATTAGGCAATTAGGAATATCTGACACTTTGAACATTTGACACAAAAGCATTTGACACAAGGAAAACATGTATTATTTTACTGTTATTATTATTATTATTATTATTAGTAGTAGTAGTACACTGTAAAAAATTTTCATGTAAAATTACAGTAAATTACTGGCAGCAGTTTTGCCAGTAAAATGCTGTTTTATTAAAGTATTTGTACTGTAGAAATAGACTACAGTAAATTGCTGTATTTTGATGTACAGTTTATTACTGTGATTTTGTACTGTTTACTGTATTTTAGTGGTAAATAATTATTCGGACAACTTGTATTTTTAACAGCATTTAAAAATATATATATATTTTTTAGTCCTGCCCAATTCGTTCCCCCCCGATTTTCTCCCCAATCTAGTCGTGTCCAATTGAACATCACCCGGGGTTCGAACCTGCGATCCCCGGATGATAGGGCGAGCGCTTTAACCTACTGCGCCACTCGGAGGCCCACAAAATCAGCAAAAGTACTTGCACTTACTGAAGTTTTCATTAAAGTGTGTTGATTATCTAATTTACAGTTAAATACTGTATACTGTAGTGTATTAAACTGTAAATACAATATTTACAGTTAAATATTGTAAATCACAGTAATGCTGTTTCTTTTACAGTAATGTGCAGTATTTCAAAAAAACAGTCGGAAACTGTAAAAAAAGTCCTGTAAATTTACATCAATTTGTTACAGTGTAGTAGTAGTAGTAGTGGTAGTAGTAGTAATGTATTCCCCTTCTAATTACATGCCAATGAAAATACATTTAAATAAATTGTGATTAATTTTGATTAATACAGCTAGGGTTTCAATAGGTAAGAGTGCACATACTGTATAATGTAAGCTATTTTAACCTACAGTTATGGTATTTGTCTGCTAAATGAATTCATTGAGTATGTGCTTTTCAAAAGCATGAAGCATGAACATGTGTTTTTATTTTAGCAAATCTCATTGTGTCAAATATCAACATGTATAAGAACATGAACAAGGTTGCCCATCATACATCAGCGTACAATCTCAGCCAGCTGATCATCCGTCGCGGACAAGAGTTCATCATGGGCATTGTTTTCAATCGCCCATTCAACCCGGGAATGGACATGTTTTTTATCGAGTTTGTGATTGGTGAGCCACCATTTTGTGTTTATACTAAATGTGAAACTGAATACACTATGTTTCTCACATGAAAGGGATAAGGAAGACTCTATAATCATTTGGTTAACACTTTAACATAAGGTCTACAAATAAGCAATAGAGTCCTTAATGTTTATATAATACCAACAAATAGGCAAATAGATTATGGTGAACTTTGAGGAGGTTGATCTAAATGAATAGAATAGAATTGATACTTGTCAGATTCTCGGTGAGGTGAGGCACAATTAAATCACTGGCAACAAGCATTAGACATGAAGCCTTGCTGAGAAGTAGAGACATGAGCATGGAACTTAGTTGTCACTGGCATCTTCCTTTTATCGCAACAGAGATGAAAGTTTTTTTTTTGGGTATAGTTTGGCTTTTTGGCCAAAAACATTGTTTGCTATGTTTGTCTTATAGGCAACAACCCCAGCATTACCCAACATACTTTAATCTGCCTGAACATTGGTGGAAATAACCAGACCAACGCCTGGGGTGTCCGTATAGTGGAGATTAGTAACTCTGAGACTAAGGTGGGCATCACACCAGCTGCTGATGGCATTGTGGGTCTGTACAGCACCTACGTGAGTGTTATAACCGCTTATGGAAAACAACGCTCGCAGAGAGATCAAACAACCGACTTCTACATGCTGTTCAACCCATGGTCAAGTAGTAAGTACAATGGAATTAGAATAATATACTTTAAATATGTTTAACAAAATTCTCCAGTATAGATGAAAATATCAGTGCTGATTTGTATTCGTGTTGCCTCACAGTGGATCAGGTTTTCCTGGATAATGAGGATGAGAGGCAAGAGTATGTGCTGAATGATGTAGGAATGATCTACAATGGAGAGTATACTGATGTTGGCACACGACCATGGAACTATGGACAGGCAAGAAGTTACATTGTTGCAGCTTATTACATATCTAAATAATAATAATAATAATAATAATAATAATAATAATAATAATAATAATTATTATTATTATTATTATTATTATTATTATTATTATTATTATCATCATCATCATCAGCTGATTAACAAGTCCTTTCAGAAGAATAACAGCAGAAATACTTGTGTAATCCAGTAATAATAATAATAATAATAATAATAATAATAATAATAATAATAATTATTATTATTATTATTATTAGATGATTAACAAGTCCTTTCAGAAGAATAACAGCAGAAATACTTGTGTAATCCAGTAATAATAATAATAATAATAATAATAATAATAATAATAATAATAATAATAATAATAATAATTATTATTATTATTATTATTATTATTATTATTATTATTATTATTATTATTATTATTATTATCAGATGATTAACAAGTCCTTTCAGAAGAATAACAGCAGAAATACTTGTGTAATCTAGTGAGTTTGGGCATCACAAATCTAAAATTCATATACATAGCATTTGTATTTACCTAATAGATACATTGTTCTATAGTTTCAAAAAGGAATACTGGAAGCTTGCATTTTCATTATGGATTTGGGGAAAATGCCCCTCCAGTACAGAGGAAATGCTGAACAAGTGGTTCGGAAAGCCTCAGCTCTGGTAAGGCATTTAGTATCAAATAATTTCCCAAATAAAATTTACCTTGAAATAAAGAATTTGATTTAGCATTATATTTCATAAAAATGTATTACTCAATTACATTTTAATTAAAAGAGAAAAATGGTCAACCATGATTTCCTTCTAGTTATTATATGAAAACACATTTGCTGGTGAACATTATAACATTGTCAATGATTTAATCATATCTATACATTTTCAGATGAACTCACTGGCTGATAATGGCGTCCTAGTAGGCAACTGGGGTAGCGATTTTGGCGAAGGTACGTCCCCTTCGGCCTGGACTGGCAGTGTAGAGATTCTCCGCCAGTATTATACATCAGGTGGTGTGTCTGTGAAGTACGGCCAATGTTGGGTGTTTGCTGGAGTGTACAACACCTGTAAGTATAGCACATATCCACTACAATATTTTATACATCAGGTCAGAATTAGGGGCATCAGTTTTTCAATTACTCATCTTCCTATTAGTATCATTATTGTTACTGTGAATAAATTACACTGGTCAGGAAATAAAGAATTAGACAAGTAGACAGTGCTGGCTCAAACAGTTAAGGCTCTAGGTTACCGATCGGAAGGTCAGGATTTGAGCGGTTCAAGCCTCAGTACTGCCACTCAGTTGACACTGTTAAGCCCTTAAGCAGATCCCTTAACCTAATCTGCTCCATGGGCACTGTATCCTGGCTGCGTCTGCCCTTTGACCCCAGCTTCCTAACAGGAAAATATGCATTTTCTTTTTTTTCCCTTTTTTACTGGTGTAAGGTATATGTGACAAAGAATTGAATCTTAAACTTAACTTCGGGTACCTGGCTACCACAAAGAGCTTTCAACCTAGTCGTAGGTTGAAGGTTGACCTTGGAAATGATGCCAATTGATGCCAATTTATTGGAAATACAGAAGTTCATTCACTGCACACTGGTAAATATCTCATCTTAGGATTTGAAGATGCCTCAACCTTTTTTTTCATTGTCAAAGAGCATGAGTTCAAATGAAATCATAAGTCGCTGATGTTGAAGTTGAGTACCAAGTCTTCTGTGATTTTGTCAAGTCGAGTCAGACATTTTTGTTCCCCACTTGCACGTAGTGTGTGAATGATGTGCGAGTGTGTGTATTTGTGTGGGCGCTGTGGGCCTCCTGTCTCCTGGGATAGGTTCCAGGACCCCTGGGACCCTGTATACAGGATTAAGCATTATATAAAATGAGTGAGTGAAGTCAAAACTTAGGTCCATGTTGTATAATATCAATGTCTATCCTGGTGATGTGTACCTGATTTGCAAACTTTAAAATTGTTACAACCTCCTTGATTCATCAGAGATGGATATCATATGCAGCAGATTCTAGACCAGTAAACATGGTATTATGCTTTATGATATAGCTCAAAGGAGTGTTGTATTTTGTGAAGTACACGGTAGACCATAGCTGTAGACTTTGACATAGATCAAAAATCTCATACTGCATGATGCTTGACCTTTTTTCATCCGATATTGACTGCAGTTCTAAGGTGCCTTGGCCTTCCTGCACGGGTGATTACAAACTACTGCTCTGCACATGACAGCGGTGGCCAGCTGACAACTGATATTATTCTGAACGATGATGGGAGTTTGGACACCGATGGTTCAGACAGCATCTGGTGAGATAATATGAAGAGTGCACGTTTCTTTCTTGATTAATCCTGTCTTTGATTAGTCGGCTCGTATGGCTTCAACTTTTAAAATCCGAAATGTGAAATAGGTACTTGGTCAGGAAATTAGCAAACAGCTATAAACTATATGCATTTTCTCCCAGTGCATGGTGGGTTTCCTCAGGGTACTCTGGTTCCCTTTCCCAGTCCAAAGACATACAGATGAGGTTACCTGGCGTCTCTAAATTGTCTGTAGTGTGTGTGTGTGTACATTTGCACGCTGTGAAATGGATTGGCACCTTGTCCAAGGTGTACTTCGGCTCAAGGCTCCCGTGACCTTGTATACACGATAAAGCGGTGTAGACGATGAGAGAGTGAGTGAGAGTAGATGCTTTACTAGAGGTCATATGATTAAGTTGATGGTTAAGTCTTATGGCTGTTTACAAAAAAAAAAAAAATTGTCATTTCAAGTTATTGCCCATATGTTGCTGGTGGTGTTGCAAGGAAATCATTTGCCCTTTCTAGTTCATTCATGTTATAGAAAAATAATTGTCTTTGCAGGAACTTTCACTGCTGGAACGAGGTGTTCATAAAGAGGAGAAGCATGCCTAATATCTACTCTGGTTGGCAGGTGGTTGACGCCACTCCGCAGGAGATCAGTGATGGTACGAGTTCCCTCATTATGAAATCACATATTTCAAATGGAGTAACTACAAATCTACTACAGACCTACATAGTCAGGTGCAAAATTCAGTCAAGCGGAGTGTATACTAAACGTTCAGTGATAAAAAAAAAAAAAACACCGAACATTGTGACTAATATATTATAAAATTCTATTTCCTTAATCTTGTGTATCTGCAATCATCAACATAAGAAGCACAAATCATTTTAATTTTCTATATTTTAATGACATAATAAAGCAATAAAGGAAATGACGTAAGATGTAATACAGATGCATGATTGTTTTTGTTTGTTAGGTTATTACCGCTGTGGTCCTGCAGCTGTGACAGCCATCAAGACTAAATCTCTGGGCTATTCGTTTGATGCACCTTTCGTGTATGCTGAGGTGAGCCGAATATCAGCTTCATCTGTTTTTTTTTTTTTTTAACAGCTCAAAATCTCAAATGATTTCCTGAACTTCTTAAGTGGTTTTAGCTGTTATTCAAGGGAAACGATATTATTATATTTTATCTCCAAAAAGCATTACTGAAGTACTGATCCTGTAAAATATTTTCTCATCACCAGGTCAACAGTGATGTGATTTTCTATCAGAAAGACATATATGGAAACATGAATGTTATCTTTCAGGACAGCAACTATGTAGGAAAGCTGATTTTGACAAAAATGGTCGGCTCCAGTAATTATAACAATATCACAGACTCTTACAAAAATATTAAGAGTAAGTTGCTCTGTTATTTGACATTTGTAATTATAACTGCATTGACAGTTATTTTTTATATAATTTATATAATTATTTATAAATACCAGCAGCACTTTGGCTGGGGCTGTTTAAAATCAAGTCTTAAAGTATTTTATTCCTTTTATTCAAGTACAATATATTATTATTATTATTTTTTTTAAATAATCACCTACATATCACACTTTTAAACCAATTTTAGATACATTTACACTGATGTTATGAAATGTCTATGAAACAGTTTGTCATCATTTATGTTTTAGGCATGTTACGCCGGCAGACACCAGAGGAAGGTAAGACAGCATTATTAATAAAGCTTTAGAGCAACGATAACATAAAACTGATAAATATATATACAGAAAACAATTTAATGCAGATGCTGCGTAATCAGGTGAACTTGAATCAGGTGTCGGTATTATGGGATGTGGAGCTTTAATGCCAAAAAGCAGGTGCTGTAAAGGGACATTCCCTCATTGGTTTCTCTTATTTTCATCTTATTTCATCTTAATAATATAAACAAAGAAATTATAATAATGCCAGGAAGAAATCACAACTAAAGAAACATTTTTGTCTTTGTTATGAAATGCTAGCACTGGAGAATCCTTCCCAATTTCACAATTTTCTCACTATAGAAATCTTTATTAAAAGCTTGTTTACTCATCTATTTATGTTTCTAATTTGTCTATAACTAGCCCTTGATTGTAGGGAGTATTTATCATCCCTGTTCTTGAGAATGAGCTCATAGCTCAAAGCTACTGTTATAGAAAATTAATCAACACCGTCTACACAATTAGTTTTAAGAATTCAAGAGCGGTGCGGTATAATGCAGAAAATTTCACTTAGAGTTGATGTATTCTGTTTGAGACCATTCTTCCAATAAATCACTGAGGGTTTAAAGGGTAGGCAAATTTTTCTGGACATAGTTAAATTACACTCCCCTTTTTTCACGTTGCCTTTTTAGTAGAGCTGCACACTTTCAAAATTTCTCACTGTGGTTATTTTGAACACATATCGCGATTGTGATTTAATCAACAGCACAAAAGATCACAAATAATAAAAAATGAACAAGTATTTAAATCAGTGACAAACTGACTTTGACCTGTACAAATATTTAATCGCAAAAGGCTGCAATTTATAAAACATAATATACAGTATGGTCAGTAATTTATGTACAGTTTGAATACATCAACTCTAAGTGAAATTTTCTGCATTATCACTTCTACTCAACATTTTGATTGAATCTATGTTGCAAGTTAAACTTCAGGCAAATATCTGCCAAAGTACTGTCAAAGTTTCGTTAAATACTTTTCAGTGGTTGATTTAAGACGCACCCACAGTTGGAAGTATGCGCAGTATGCATTCGCAGGTTTGACTTCAGGCAAATACCAAAGTGTCATTAAATTCTGCCCAGCCAGTTTCGCATGATGCTTTGAGAAAATCTGGCTGGACAGGCAGACAGACATACAGACAGAAAATTTCATGGTTTTGGTCCTTCAATGTATAAAATGTCAATATATAATTAAAAGAGCGAGTAATGACTGATGTACAGACCAAACCTTTCATTCATTTATATAGATGTGACAAATCGACAGTATCAGATGCTACATGCACCTGCTGACAGAAGATACCTTCTTCAGAGAATGGAAAATAAATTTGAATTTAATTTCTTGAAAAGTGCAACTTGTTTCTTTATTAATGAGCAGAGCAGGGGGCATTGGTGGCTCAGGGATAGACGTCTTACCTGCCATGCGAAACATTTAATTCTCAGCCAATGAACCCCATACCCAGCCCAACTAGGTTGCAGGGCATCCTTAGTGTCAGTCCCAAGCCCAGATAAAAATGGAAGGGGTGTGTCAGAAAGGTCATCCTGCATATCCTGTGCCAAGTTAAATGTGCAGATCAGATGGTCTGCTGTGGCAACCTCTTAACTAGAGCAGCTGAAATAACAACAAGAACATTAATGAGCAGAGCAAATAATGCAAATTAAAGTAATCTATCTAGTAAACTTATTTACACACCTCTTCCTTGGGTTATTGTTTAGCATGAGCACTGCTTGTTTATTATGAATTGTAATCATTGGCAAATTGGAGAAAGGATAAGCTGAAAAGTTCACATGTCAAATTAAAAGAAAGTCCAACATCCATAAACATCAAAAAGCATATTAATTTGCCAAAAAGTGTAAAAATCTTTGGGGTGACAGGAGTAGTTCTTACAAATTATATTGTCTTAGGTGGTGTGTTGATAATGGCCTTGGAGCATACTGTCTATCCTAGTGCTCCAAATCTAATAGTTATTTATACATGTGTCTGAATGCTCCTTGATGAATGAGCTAAAATTGACTTAAATAAAATAAATTAATTACATTTAAAGTTAGAGCAAATGTATCCAAGTAAAACAAAAAGACCTATCAAAAAATAATATTAAATCAAAATTAAGGCGTCACAATTGTGCTTAAGAACAAATTACTAAATTATAAGTGAAGTATATTATGTAATGCTCCAAATATTTGTATCTCTATTTGTATGATGGAAACCTGAAGTAGTATGGCCTAAATATGTTTTTTTTATATAAGTATGTACAGAATTTTTTTGTTCCTACCTGCCCACAATAAATAAAATTATTTATTTGATTTCCTAAAATATAATTATATATAATAACTTAATATCAATCACAAACCTGACCCAGCAGAAACTAAGCATTAATGAATGAACAATGTAAACCAGGAATAGATGGCTATGACAAACCTTGTTGTTTTTTGATGTCATAATTGATATAAATCTTTAATAAACAATATGGATTTTAGTAAAGCATGTCTTTCACTTGTGTACCGTAATACCCATCTCTCTCTCGCACAGACTCCTGTGGTTCTGGCAGCAATCGCTTCATACTGCCAGACACTGATGTGCAGCTGTTCTTCGAGGCTACAAAAAACAACAAGGACATAATATTAACCATGACTTTTAACAACCTGAGCAATCAGCCCCGAACCATCACCTGCAAAATCACAGGCAAAGTGGAATACTACACTGGAGCCACCCGAACCCAGTTCTCGTTCATCACCCATGATGTGTCTTTGGAGGCTTTAGAGAGTGAGTCAGATTATTATACTCAAACAAAAAGAAAACTCATTCATGATTTATCAGGAAAAATAAAAAAGTAAAAGAGGATGATATTAAATAATATCAATTTATTTAATTTATTGAGAACATTATATTTTACAGTTGTTGTTCACAATGATTCTGAGACTGTCCACTTGTATTATACAGCTAAACAGGAGGTCATCAAGGTGACAGCAGATACGTACAAGAACTTTATCATGGGCCAGTCTTTCCTGTCCTTCATTGTATATGCTCTCATCAATGAGACCACCATGTCCCTCACCGCCATGAAATCGATCCATGTGCAACCCCCTCCCCTTCAGCTTGAGGTGTGTGTGTGTGTGTGTGTGTGTGTGTGTGTGTGTGTGTGTGTGTGTGTGTGTAGTCATTTTGTTGCTTTGCAGGCTGAAATGAAAATACACACTAGTTTTATCCAACTGTATTTACTTTTAACACCGAAATGAAAGATATAACACCAACATGTCAAGAATAAATAAATAAATAATAACATTTTAGTCTTAACTTATCACCTGCATTTTTTTTTGTTGCAAAGTTCAGTCATGACTGCAAGTGGCCTTACTTGGAGAGGTTATTATTCCTTGCAACACTCCAATACAAGCTACATTTCTGAAAATTTGTGATATTGTCATCACCTGCACAGAATGACCACTCTTTGTCGTGAATTCATGCAACTGCTTCAGAGTTGCTGTAGGCCTCTTGGTAGCCTTTCTAACAAATTTCCTCTGTATTTTTTTTCATCCAGT
The DNA here is from genome assembly GCA_030522415.1 of Channallabes apus. Classification (NCBI taxonomy): domain Eukaryota; kingdom Metazoa; phylum Chordata; class Actinopteri; order Siluriformes; family Clariidae; genus Channallabes; species Channallabes apus. The sequence goes on from CM060104.1 coordinate 34,232,135, forward strand.
TTGGAGCGATGTCCTGATCCAGGAAGTGGAAATACTTTACACTTTTTAATAATAGACTTGTGATAGGCAGTGATAAAAATATTTTTTTTGTATCCATCTCCTGACTTGTGCATATGCACAATTTTATCCTGGAGATAGATCATTAGACAGTGCCATGTCACCCATAGTTGATCGTTTGCTTCAGTTGCACTACCAGGGACTGAAATACTCCAGCTTGTCATGCTGAGCTAATCGAAATGACCACAGCTGATCACAGTTGAAAGTCAAATGGCTTTGTGTGCCATTATGAAGGTGATTGGCTTCACCTGATTGAGTTTATAGGTTATTTTTAGGAGGGGGGGGGGTGATCCTTTTCCATATGAATGATTCTGTTTTTTTTTTAAGGATGTTGAAAGTTGCACGGACTAAATCTGTATCTGTATCTGTATCTGTCTTCAAAGCAACAAAATGTGATCATTTTAAGGGGGGGGGGGGGTGATTCTTTTTATACCTACTATATTGTACTTTTTCCTTATATCCTATACGGTTTACAATTAACCTTGGTATAAAAATGTATTATTATAGATAGTAATATTTATGTAAATTTTTTTTAATTCCATTAATTTCTATAACGTTATCATTATGATATTGAACACCGCAACACTATGTTTGGTGTATTGAAGTATGGTTTTGCAATGATTGTAATTGCACTTATTGCCCATCAGGTGAGCAATGTCTCTCATGTTGGAAAGGATATGTTTGCGATATTGAGCTTCACCAATACACTTGGCTATGACCTGACTGATGTCACTGTGCGCATGGAGGGAATACACCTCTTTCCTGTGAAAACCAAAACATACAGGTAACACAGTAACAGGTGAAAAGCAAATCAGCTGGTTCAGACCAGATTAAAGTATTTAGGATAAAGCCATGTAGAAATTGCAATCATGTCCCCTATTCTCAGTACCACAAACAGCTACATATACTGAACTGTTGAAGGTGTGAACTAACTATTATGGTTTTATTAACTTCGGCCCACTTTCTGAAAAACATGCTTACTACAGCTAAATGTTTTATTGTCCTTTATCAGAAAATATTAAACAATTTGGGGGATTTTATTTTGGGGATTATCAATTAACAATGGGAGTGTGATCCAGCCTAAAGTAAGGTGGAGTTACTAGTAGCATTCCAAAGGTGATTATTTTCCAATTGTAGCATATCCTAAAGTATTTTATTCAACTTACACCATGGCTACCATCCATTCAAAAGTTCTGTGACCCATAGCAAAATTCTGTTGCTCAGAATGAGCTTTTCTTGTCTCGTGAGACTGAATTGAGCTGTCTCATTACCACCTCAACTTTTCTATTTCTCCTAAACCCCACTTAGGAGAAACAAAGAGACATACCTGAGACACAAAGCGAGAGAATCGTTTGAGAAACATTTGAGAAATCTTTGAGACAATTTATGAGAAACAGAACTGAATTTGAAGGAGAAGCAAATGTCACCATTCAGCTACTCTATTCCCAACTTTAACTGAAGGTTAAGAGGTGGGATTGAGCTTGCTCATGGGCTGGTGCTTACCTGACTGATGATGTGATGCTGATGGAGACTCTGTGACATTCTCCTGCATTTTCTTTGTTGAGATTTTTGGTCTCCTGAGGTGGCATGCTTCTGAAAAGAACCCAGTTAAAGTACAATGTCTATAATAACCAAGATAACCTACTAATTATAATTTAATACAATATGTGTGTGTGTGTGTGTGTGTGTGTGTGTGTGTGTGTGTGTGTGTGTGTGTTTGTGTGTGTGTGTGTGTGTGTGTGTGTGTATTGCTTTATAGAAACATTCATCAAGGTACTAAAATAAAATGGATTGAGTCGTTCAAGCCTCTTCAGGCCGGCGCCAAGACACTGGTGGCCTGCTTGGATTGTTCACATTTGAGAAACGTATGTGGACACCTGGACATCGTCATACAGCATGCAGAGAACTAAGCAGGAAGATGAGACAGAGAGCGAGACAGAGAGAGAGAGACAGAGACAGAAACTGGATGTCAGTAAACAATAAATCCTTTTAAGTCTTCATCTAATTACATTACTAAATTTTTCTATTGATGAATAATATACTCATTACATGGAGATTGCATACAAAATCTTCTTTCATGAAAATATTCAGACATATCTAAATAATTATACTGAGTTGGTTATAATACTTAATTATGTACATGATTACTTAAAAATTAATAATTGTATTTGATTTGCTATTATACTTAATTACTGATTATATACATTGATCCTGTTTTCGTTTTACTAACAAATAATGACAATAAATTTCACATGCAAAGCAAATTTTTATCTTTTTATCGTGATTATTGTGAACACCTGAACATTGCTGGCCAGGGTGTACATATCAACAAGGAAGTAAAAAATATGGACACAAAACTTTTTTGTTTATTTTATCTCTCTGTAGCATGAAAGTCTAAGTCAGCCATTATCTTTTCCAAGTGAAAAAGTTAGCATCCCTGTTGACACGCTCTAGATACTTATTTGACTCTCATTATGAAGAATAATAAATTAACAGTGTAAACACAGATTTACTTAAGATATAAACTGAAGACACAGAATATACAGACAGGCTCAAATTGTCAAGGTGTTTACTGTGAGAAGTAAACACTCACAGTAATCTAACTTTGAAAGTTTAATCTAACCTTTACAAGATGGATTAAAAAAACTTCAAACAGCCATGCCTAAAACATGTTAAACAAAGTCCATAAGAGGTCTATGTGCAAATAGAAATAGGCCACTGAGGGGGTTCTCTCAGCAGCCTGTAGCCTGCTGGGTTTGTCGTTGAGAGAGACAGCTGGTCATGTTTCATTCTAAATGACTCAAAATAACCTTTAAGAATTTGTGAGTGGGCAACCATCTGAATACTCTCAAAGTGGGTTAGTGGTTAACACTGTAACCTTGCCCCTCCAGGGGCTGTGTTCAATTCCTTGGGGTCTGTGTGCATGGCATTTGCATGTTCTCCCCCTGCTCAGTGGGTTTCCTCCAAGTACTTCAGTTTCCTCCTACAGTCCAAAGACAAGCAAATTAGGCTAACAGGCTTTAAATTGCCCGTAGTGTGTGAATGCATGTGTGAATGATGACCAGAGGTACTACAATGGTCGTAAAATGGGAATGAATACAATGGTAAGATGGATGAATGGATGCAGCTTACCTGTTTTATTTTTTTTTTAATCAGTATTTTTTTATTTAGTGAGTCTGACAAATGTTTAGTGGTTGTGTGTTATCCAGATCTTTTGTGTATTAAAAAAAACATGGCTGCTTCACCACTCTTTTGAAGTTACATTCCTGGTATGTGGAGGAGTCTAGCACTGGATGACCTTGAGATACACCCACATATCCATCTATGGGTTTTAAAGCCTGCCCACTCACATCTGCCCTGATTTCCAGACACAGAGATGACCAAATATCCCAGACTGGAGCAAAAGATTGAATGTTGTGACAGCTGGAATATTTTTGCACATGTCCAAATCTGTTATTAACTAGTTGCACTTCATTTGTCCTTATTTGTGATTTTTCATGATTATCATCCTGTGAATCACTGATTTCTGCTTTAACACTCTTTATGTCAAGCTTTTGTGTGGAGGTTTAGCTTATAGCAATAATCAGAATCGAATATTTTGTGCATGCTGGAGCTTTCCTCACTCTGGTGCTGTTTAGTATGTTGGGCAGTTTCTCTGTCTGCCTCTTTCTCTGTCCTCTGTCAGTCTCCCTCTATCTCTCTCCCTCTTCTTCTCTGAGGTAATTCCAGGACACACTCTCTCTCCCTCATGTTGGCGCAGAAGCAGCAGGGGGAAAACTCCTCCTCTGACGCAAGAGGTGCCATTTTTCATTTGGACCAATTCCTCCATATTAATGAGATGTGGCTAGGTTTAGACAGCTCCAAACCCAGACTGCTGTGTCTTCACTACTGGAATTCCCTTCCTCAATTTTTCTCCCCAGACCTTCACTCCCCTCCTCCTTTCTGTTTCTCCTGCAATCACCTGAATGAGTCATCCATGAAAACCTACTCAGGAAATTCCATAACAAAGCGAGGTTTTCCTTACACACAGGAAGCGTGTGGTTGCTGTCAGTGTTTATAAATAAAAGCCAATAAAATGAAATAATAGTCAATAAAAGCTCATACCTGACCATATCATATATCTCAATATTCATTTCAATTTGCAGCAATTTGAGGACAAACGTTTTTCATGATGATGATGATGTTGATTACATTGATTGTGGGGTAAACACAGAAACAAGCAAATGAAAAAAAAATTAATAAATAAAAAAAGCAAATGAAACAAGTGTCATTGCATATTCCTACCACGAGAGGGCGTAAACACTGAGCGCATGAACACGGTTTAAAAATACATCGAGTCTAATAAAAGCAGTAACACCATTTCCCCCTCCCACCAACTATTATAAATATTACCAAGCACAAGCAATGCTACTGAAGCCCTTCCGTTCGAGAAAGTCCATGCAGGAAGATGATGGATGAACATTTCATCCCCAAACTAAGTTGTTAAAGTGTTATGCTGCTGAAAAAAGCCTGGGGATTTCAATAAAAAAAGTCTCCCCTTACACGGGCTCGTCTGTGCGTATGGTTGCCTAAGCATGGTTTAAATCCTCCATAAAAGTACTGTAGAATTCAACTATACTAGTCGGGCTATTGAACTGGATATAAAATAAGTCGAAAATGCTTTAACAGAATCGTGAACATATAAAGAATATATATGCTTAAATTCGAATTTCTTTTTTATTTTAAGCGCATATATAATTTTAAGACCTGCAGGTCTATAAAAAAAAAATTGGGTTTAGTTATTTTTGCCAGATTGAGTTTTACAGTTTTCATAACTTTTCCATACCTTTTATTCTAAGGATTACCATGACATAATAATTTTGATGTTTAGAGGTAACATATATAATTAGATATATAGCTTAAATAACATGTTTTAAAGGCTTTATAAGAGGAGAACTGACTTTTAATAGGGAAGGACGTTTTGCGAGTACTTTAGCAGACTTGGCAACATTGAATTTTCTAGTTCAGTACTAGAAGAGTGCATATGCACGAATAAAAGGCATTTATAGAAACAGGAGTTTAGCTCAAATGGAATAAATATCTGAGCTCAATCCTCAGGCCTGAAGCGGCCTTCATTTAAAATTAATCACCTTCCGTTAATTGCTCAGCAAATGCCCTTGAACGGGGTATCTCGGTTTTTGAGTGGTTACCTACTGACAGGAAGGGGTTTTCCTTTGGCTCGGCACAACTGAGGAAACTTTCCCTTTTTTGTTTGAAAGCGCAAATCCACATGCTATAACATGCATCTATAGGCCATTCAGACACATATATGCGCATCCACTTATGTGCAAAGTCACCATCATCTGAATGACCCTAAAATCAGCCATGTTCAGTGAAGAGTGCATGCTTGTTGTAGTAGACTATACTTACTCAATGTAACAGCCAGAGCACGAAGGGTGACGTCATCCCCATTCATAAGAACACCACCCAAATCTTATACAGTCTGATTCACAATAGATGGATCGTATCTTTATCGTACCTTTCCATTATGTATTAGATTATTATAATTATTGATAGCCATGATGACTGTTTAACGCATACAGTGAATAAAATCGAAACTAAACACAACTTAATAAATTAAGCATTTTCACGTTGAATAGGTCAGTAACTACACTGTAACCTAAGTAGATCTGTTGAGATCTTGCGTTCCGGCGAGCATCCATCAAGAAAATCAAGAAAAGGTATGTGTCTGCTTGAATGTATTAGCTTTATATATTTAAACATATTAGTACAAAATAATTACTGTACATAGACAGGTCATCCCTAAACTCACAATTTTATTATTAAAGAAAAAATTTAGAATGATGCGGTTTGGGACGGAGCCTGAGAGATACTCAGCATCTCCATATGCTTGTTGTAGTTTTAGGACACGTCCTATGGCATGTCGGGTACTGATGCTGCAGTCCTATAATTACCCAGGTGATGTAGTTTTGGTGCAGGCTACAGTATAGTATGTGTGTAAAAAATTTATGGGATTTGGAAAGAAAATTGATTGAATGTGTCTCAGGTGTGCAGTCATGGTGGTCTCTACAGTTTGTGGTTTCACAACAGTGTGATTTCGGATAGTCATTCCCCCTTCCCTTTTAGCTCGCTGTGCTGGGGGAGTGGGGTCAGCCTTGTCTAGCAAATGAGAAAACGAAGAATCGGGGAGTCCGATGGGGGGACATTTACGTCAACCACGCCATGTGGGCGTGAAGCACCATGTGAGAGAGAGAGAGTGAGAGAGAGGGAGAGAGAGAGAGAGATTACCGCACTCCTTTAACGGGGTGCACCATTTCACTCCGCTCCACTGTGTGCGTAAAAAAGGCAACGTGCACCAAAAAAGAGACAGGAAAAGAGAGAGAGAGAGAGTGAGAGAGAAATCTAGAGAGACACGCAGAGAGAAAGGGAGAGAGAGAGAGAGAGAGAGAGAGTCCTTGAATTGCCACTGGAAACAATCGGCTATGTCCAGCGCTCAGTTTTCACAATCTTTTCCTTGTACAACTATCTAAAGGTTGGCACACTCTCATGGTTTTACCTCCCGTAGGATGGGATTAACTTTGTCCGGAAGATACATCTCACTGGTGCTGGCTGTTCAAATAGGTGAGTGTTAAATCAAATATATCTGCGTGTGCGTGTGTGAGTGCGTGTGTGCGCTTATGATGTTGCACTGATTTGTCCTTTGCGACCTGCTCTTATAGTAAATTCATTCCTATCCATGTAAAGCACTTTTTCATCATGCAAATAAATAAAAGTCCATATTTTTCAAACACGCATTGCAAATTATAATGTGAAAACGCAGCATTTGGGAAAGAAATCCTGCATAAGAAAATTGCAACCTTCGCCGTGCTTTGTTTCTTTTCTTTTTTCTTTATGAGAGTCATTGGTTTTGTAACAATGCGTCGATACATGTAGTGTGCAGCCGGATGTCCAGTGCGCATTATTCTATCATCCCGTTCAGTGTTGTTTGGCCCCAGTCTGACCGGTCCGGTCCGTCAAAACAAGTAATAATCCTATCAGGAGTGGGACCGCCTGCTCTGTATAATACCGGAGACATAAATTATTCACATCCCATCCGGAGGGAAAAAAAACTACACCAGGCATAGCTGATATCAAAAAAATGCATGCACATAGAGAATAGAATCCAAATTTATGTTGTGCGTAACTTGTTATAGTTACTGAAATAAAATGTTTCCGACTATAATTTTCAACGCACTTAAAGGCTGCTCGAGCTGTAAATGCCTGCAGTTTGATAGTGTGGAACAGTAACAGTGCATTAATTATTAATTAACCTTTAGAAGGTGTATAAATTCTTGTCAAATCAGGCGTGAATTGCAGCAGGACAGTAACCTAGTTGAAGTGCATTAATTCACCATTCTCCTCCTCCTCCTTCTCTTCCTTCTCCTCCTCCTCTTCCCTTTCCCACTAAGCTCCATGCTGCACCCGTTTTCACTCCGAAGAGGTTGTCGTGACCATCACAGGCGAATCTATTTCAGATCTTGCTATATATAGATGTGCGGTGGATTAAACGCATAGGCTTATAAGAACAAAACGGTGCGTTTCGAAGGATCAGGTTTATACGAGCAACGGCGTAAGTGTGTGTGTGTGTGTGTGTGAGAGAGAGAGAGAGAGAGAGAGAGAGAGAGAGAGAAAGATCAGGACATAAAATAGTGTATAAAGGAGGAAGGAAACGAAGAACGAATTTCTAGAACGAAATTATTACCTATAGAACAAAGCTTTATGGTTTATATGAATATCCAAAGGGGAAAATGGATTCATGCAAAAAACACACGTAATGCTGTGTAATGATAGTGTTATCATGCGCATCTAGATAAAGCAGCAGAGCGATTTATCGGCGCCATTTTTAGGTCAGTATCTACTACTGAAGGAATCGTGCCTATTTAATTATATATAACGGGAACCGAGAACAAGTGGACCATGTTCATTTGGGTTGATAGCAACCAGCGAGAGAAATGATTTTCAGTCCATTTATAGCTGATGCATGTCTATAAATAGATGCATTCTAGATTTTATAGCGTATATATGAGTAACATTGCACTTTTATATGTTTTAGCACGATTGCATGTAATTCCCATTTCAAGAGCTTCTGCTAAACAAATTTCAGCATCCTTAGGGCTCGTTGAGTTATGCAACACAAGAGCAGTGGGATGTACATGTGTATAAAGGCTGAGCCTTATTTTAGCAACATCATTTTTTAATGAAACGGGAAAAAAGAAATAAATCGTGAGCAAAAAGCATGAGCATAGTCATCATATTAAAACCCAAAAGAAATTAAGCATTGTAAAAAAGCGAAACGCTAAGACTAAATTTGACGTTATGCATTGTGTAATTCTATAATAATAATAATAATAATAATAATTATAATAATAATAATTTATTTGTATTTTTGCAATGGTATATTGCTTTTAAAGCAATGTCCCCGAGATTTCTTTCTATATTTTTTCTTTGTTTTATTTGTTTATTTATTGAGAATAATATGTTATCTACTGGGATTATAGTTGCAAAAGTCTAATCGATTTTCAGAGAAATTCCCATATGTAACGACCTGGGAGATTTGAAACAGCCCCACATTCAAAACAATGCAATTTAGCTAAGATAAGATAAGAGTGCAATAATAATAAATGCAACTACTACTTAAATTATTACCACCATCACTACTCCCACTCCCACTATAACAATAATAATAATAATAATAATAATAATAAAGTGCAATGAAGCCAGGTATAGCTCTTATAGTGCTAAAAAAATCGTTCTTTAAGATCCATCACACACAATGCCACATACACTGCAGAAACACACACCCCGGTCCCTCCCAGCCAAGTGCATTACTTCATCTATCTTTCCATCCCTCCCTTCTTTACTTCCTCCACCTCCCGCGCAGAAATGATGAAATCGTTTCAGCAAGAAACAATTTCATATACAACATGGCTGTACAAGTCAAACAAAACGACAGTAACCTATTTCAAATTATTTAAAGTGAAGTAAGCTATATATATATATATATATATATATATAAAGAGAGAGAGAGACAGAGAGGGAGAGAATCGCAAGAAAAAATGTTCCATGCAAAGGGAATTTACTCTATTAAAATGAACAATGTTAGTCATTTAAACATTTACATTTCTGAACGCTTTTATATGATCATCTTCTCTGTTTGTAGCATATTTGCTCCAGACGGTTGGAGCGGTGGGGAAATGTGACACCGTGTTTAAGGGCTTCTCAAACTGCCTGCTTCAGCTGGGAGAGAACATGGCCAGCTATCCACAGGATATGGGCGAGAAGGAAAACCTGCAAACCATCTGCACGTAAGGGTCACATTTTAAAGTATCCCGTTTTGTCCATGGGTTTGAACGCGCGCCTTTCACGCAGGGTCCGTGCGTAAGAGCGCGTTTGTGTGCGTGTGCGTAAGGATGCGCGTCTGAGTATAAGGAGCCAGATGGCTTGGGGAAGGGTGGAGGGGGTCGGGTGACTTGTTTAACTCTCCACACCTCCGTCATCAAAATCACGTTAATACCCTGGTGATTTATCATCATCACCACCACTCACCCCCTTAAAAAAACATGGTAAAAAGCATCTCTAAACACAGTAAATTATAGCACTATTAAAACATGAATTTAATGCTCATCAGCGTGTAGTCTGTGCGACCACTGAGGAAGAGGGAGAGAGAGAGAGAGAGAGAGAGGGGAGGGGCTGTAGTCACATGCTATGATTTCTCCCTGCGGGCTTGCACTGTTGCACTGAATTACTACTGCTTGGGTTTCCCTCTTTCTCTTGGTTTACACAACCACAAATAGCGCATAATAATAAACATAACAATAAAAGAAATACATCGACTATACAGGATTAAGAATAGATCTATTATCGGTAGCATAAAAGCATCGTTTAATTAATATACTTCTCTGAAAGGCGCATGAAGAGCAAATTTTTTATTTGTCAATGACCTATATTGTGAGTAATTACAAGAGTTTTTTTTTTAAAAGTAGGCTATGTAGCTTCCGAGATTATTAAACGGAAATGTTTACATTTTTTAAATGTATTTCATTGTAATGTAAATTATTTAATGAAAGGTGATCATCGATGATAAAACGTTTAAATGCCAAGTGGCTAGGTCTATATAATGCTTCAGACAACATCATCTTCTGACATTTTCTATCTTGCGCCATCTTCACTTGCCCTCTCTTGTTACTTGTCATATGACACGAAAAATTGTTTTATAATAATACCTTAAGATAAAGATATTGTTTATAGTAAATTTCCACTAACTACGCTACCCTGACTGATACGCCCTTTTCCCCTATAAGAAAACTAAATAAAACACTGGGGATAGATACAAACCAAGACACATGGCTGTAGGCATTGGACAGAAAGACTGCTTCTTAAAACGCTACACTGTACCTAATATTGCTTTCGAGTAAAATTGACTAGCCTATAAAATAGTGGACTACAATACCCAGATGTGGTCAATGAAAATTTTAAAATATAAACTTGCTTTGTAAATGATCTTCCTGACATCCGCCATTCAGTCATGTAATTCATGTAATTTAATATAGATAGATTGATAGAGAGAGAGAGAGAGAGAGAGAGAGAGAGAGAGGTCCAAGAAATGTTTACACACATAAATAGAAAAAATATGCACAGAAATCACGGTCACATGATTGCATCAACAATGGTGCGACTTCTTACATCTTTAGAGGAAACATAATACTACACGTTTTAAAAAGCCATAGATAACTGCTAAGGTGTGTATACATTTTTGGGCCCATTTTTGACCGCCCCCCCTCGCCTCTCTCTCTCTCAGAGAGAGAGAGAGAGAGAGAGAGAGAGAGAGATGAAGGGTACTTTTTTATCATTTGTAAATGTGTTTTACTCGTGTTTTACTTTTTACTCGTTCTCAGTAGCTGATTTGTATTTGCTCCATAATAATAAAAAAGCAAGGTGAGTGTGTGCGTTTCGAGTAGCTCAGACGCTAACGTTGATGAAACATTGATTTCTCGCAGATATTGGGACGACTTCCACTCGTGTGCCACCACAGCACTGGCGGACTGCCAGGAGGGAGCGACGGAGCTGTGGGAGAAACTCAAGAAGGAATCCAGAAACCTGGAGTTTAAAGGCAGTTTGTTTGAACTGTGCGGTGGAGTAAACGACGCGAGCACACCATCAGCCTCTCCAACCGGGCTCCCCCTGCTGATCAGCTCCCTCTCCGCCCTGCTCACATGGATCCAGTTCTAGCAAATCAACACCGAACCCAGAAGATCTACACAAAGACATTTTTAGCTCACATGACAAAAAGAAGAATACCTTGGGGAAACCTTGAGTGGGGAGAGGATGGGAGGGGAAGGGGGGTGGGACAAGAAGAAAACAACAGACGAGTGCTCTATCACCACGACCATATAAGAATAAGAAATAATAGCCTAAAATATGACGATCAGAAATCACGTTCAGCCAAAATGGATTTTATTACAACGCTTCATCCGGAGAAGACGACTGGCTTTTGCTGTAGACAATGGCAATAAGGCGTCTTCAGGGAATGCTCCATCTGCCTGACCTGAGGAGTCCACTTCATCAAATATTTAACAGATGTCGATTGAAAATCACGGTCATTTTTTGATGATCAATTTGTGGAATTACATTAACGCCTGCAACGAAGTAATTATTGCTGTAGGCTTGATAATCTAATCTATCATGCATAGAGAAATAAATATCCTCACACACACAAGCACACACGAGCCAAATTACACTCAGCGTCTCAGTTTCCACTGAAAGAAATTGTTCTGTTCTTGTCAAATCGTTTGATTTATTTTATTTATATTTTGCCAAATTTATAACGCCGAGATAATGTTACTGTAATGGAGAAATAGCCTGTGTGATGTTTTGACCTGTAAACAGTGCTGATGATAATTTCATTATCATCTCTAATAATGGTAGATTGATATAATAATAACACGACTAATAATAAAACCTCAGGAATGATCTTAGGCATTTAAATGGATAGTTCAATCAAATAGACTAATGCAGCTAACAATGAATGAAAACTAGTGAAAGTTATGACGAATGTAGCCTGTTTGCATAATGCTAATTGGTGGATATTTGCTTTCATACATTGTTAGCGACGTTAGCATTTTCGGGTGGAATTATTCTTTAATCGATGGTAGATTGTGCGTTCTATAAAGGGGGAAAATAGGAAAGATATTTAATGTCAAATGTAGCGAGAAAAAACAGTGAATGATTAGACTGTTGACCCGTGTTTCAACCATTCCAAGATTTATTTATTATTTTTTATTTTTTTAAACAAAATGTATTAAAGGGTGGGGCATTCAGGTTATGTTACATAGTAAAGAACTAAGTGATACGCCCAAAACCGCATACCACCGTACAAAAAATAAAAATAAAACATTATTTTCTTAAAAAGCCTAATTGAATGTTATGACGTCATAATAAAGGTAGGTTAGATATAGCTTACAAACGGGATACTTATATTTTTCAGGCTTATGACTGGCAGCATATGAATTGGTAAATGTTACGGTTTTCTTAATTTCTTTTTCTTTGTTTGCGTTTTGTTTCTCTTTTTTTTAATTTCCACAAGTATGCATTCTTGGGTAAAAAAAAGTAAATAATAAAAAATAGGCCAGCATGTCAAACCAGTGTACCACTGCGTAGGTTTATTATTTCACGCATGCGCAGTACTAAAGCAAATTCCCGTGTAGTACAGTAATATGCAGTTTTGGCCGTAGGCTATCGTAGCACGACATCATTGAGAATGAGACTTCACCGGCTGGATAAAGTGCACAAAGTGAAGTTAGCTAGCTGTAGGCTGCTATCTGATGTTGCCAAGGCATCTCGTTTCACTGCCTTTGAAAAAAGTGTATTTTATTTGTTTGTTTGTTGGTTTTGTTTCTCCAGGGGATGTTGCATATAAATATATCTATATAAATATTCCACCATACAAGTATAAATGAAATTATGTGAGAAGAGTTTGAGATAGAGAAAGATACTTTAACAGAAATCATTTTAAAACAGATTGATATACAGGTATATAAAAGAATACTAACAAAAGAGGCTTAAAAGCATTAAATAAATGAATTAATGTTTGAAAAAAAACGAGCACGGTCTGTTTGTTTGTTTGCTTTAATCATGACTGTTTAAATTATAATGATTTTGGGAACTAAATATTTTTTACATAATCAATCAATAGTGTCTTCAGGCTAAATTGTGTGTGTGTGTGTGTGTGTGTGTGTGTGTGTGTGTGCGCGCGCGCGTGCATGTGTGTGTGTTTAAATGTTAAATCTCAGTCTTACACTGCCACACATCTTGGTTTTTGATCTATTGCTGTGTGCTGGTTGTGTGTTACTGCAGCTAAATCATGTTACATTTACACTGAAGCTCTATCCTAAACAGGGTTTTGGGGGAAATTAAATATTAGTGTATATTCGTAATATGCTTTTACTGAAAGAGTGAAACTGGCTCTCAAAAAGGGATCAAATCTGCAAATCTAGCCTATATTTCCACTTGATTCCTGTATAAACGTTCCTTCTAGCATTTGCCTTAATAATTTTACCCAAATCGCAGGTACTTTTTGGCACCTACAATCACCAGAAATCAACAAACAGACGTGTGCAAACTCACATGGTTTCGTTTAGTGAAAGTAAGCAGCTGCTTGTGGCTCGAACTGATCTAGGTAAGCTAACATTACTTTGCGTATGAGCCACATGGATTGTTTAAGATTTTTTTTTAAATAGCTTTTTAACATGCAGAAAAATATATTTTTAATAATGATATAATTATTAAATAAACATAATATCAGACACACTTCAAGTTAATTCTTTTTTTTCCCCGAGGTTATGTTTCAGAAAGGTATATCTAATCTCTCCTACTCTGAATGACTGGGATTTTAGAGCTACAGCACCGGCTCTGTGGAAGAAAGGCGTATTGTTTCATTATTAATAAAATATAAAGCAGACTGAGTGTTGTGTAACGTGCAGGCTTCCATTATCACTGGCAGGGACAAGACTGAAACATGATAATCAAGAGAAATATCACCGATTTAAGATCAAGCTGTAAGATTTAATGAATAAAACATGAAATCTAATTAATCCGACATTAAATCTTTGCAGTGTAGCTCATTGCAGCTTTCAGTAAATTGTAAGAAAGCAGGTGCTTAAAAGGACCAAAAACAGACTGAAGCATTTGTGCTGGAAATATAAAATGAAGAAAATGCAAGAACTGTTCAAGAGAAGCAAGCTTTCTAAAATGTAATACACCGTCCGTTTCTGGCTGACCGATATCTAGGCTCAAATAAATGGTAGGCTATAAGCTGACAGTTTGAAATAATAAATAAAATATGAGCGCATGTTTTTTTTCTAATAAATTATTCATACCCTAGAATCTCTGTAAATCGGGGTTTCACAGAATTAGACTAGAACTGAAGACGGGGCAAAAATTGGAGGTAATAATAATAATAATAATAATAAAAACACACAAGTAAAAAAAAAATCTTATGAATGATTAGAATTACATGGTTAAATTTTTTTTATCACATTATGGTGTAATGTTATTTTCTGGCGTTTTGTTTTATTGTGTAGAGAAATTCGTGACATCATTTCCACAGCACTAAAAATGCCAACTTAGCATCGCATTAAAAAAAACTATTGATACATTGATACATATTTACCTTGATTATTGATCTTGGTCTAGTGGGTTTAAATAGACTACTGGTCTGAAAACGAAATCCATCATACATTTATGCAACAAGATTCATGCAGATCATGCAACTTTCTCATTCTTATTCTCATCACAAAAAAAAACATAGCTCAGCACGAAAATCAGCGTTTCTTTCTTTTTTCTCCCCTCTGGCGACCAAGACCAGATTCTCCTGTCATGTTCCAGCCTTGTTAAAAAGGTGAAGCCAAGGAAATGAAACGGTAGGCATATACTCAGAGTCTTATTCAAACATGAATATTGAAACAGGATACTCACAAAGCTAATATTTTAATCTGCATCTGTATTAGCACTTTCATGGGTCACATCATGCCCACAGCAATTTTCTTGACAAGCCACTAGAGAGCTTTAGTAGACAAAAACGCTGGAGAAAGGGATGGAGAGATTAGAAAAGCTACAGAAAAGACCGGATCCATTACATCAACATGCAAATCAATTTAACATTTTTATTTGTATTTGGGAAGTTTGATCAATCTCCTCAGGACGCTTCCCGATACACAGGGCCAAACCTCTTGGTACCAGACTTGATGGAGCGTTTCAAAGATTCAGATGATATGGCTAGTCCAATATAAGTCAGAGTAACAGAAATATATAATAGCTTGACAATTTATGCATTATCCATGGTGCATTTTGGGTTAGTACTCATACAGCTGCATACAGTTGATCACCATGCATGCACATTCACACAGTCCTTCACACCTACAGGCAATTTAGAGAAGACAATCCAACTAGCATATCTGAAAGAAACCCATGTGGATATCTGGAGAACATGTAAAACCTCAAACCAACAGCAACCTGATCTCAGGGTCAAACAAGGAACCCTGGAGGTATGAGACAGCAACACTATACCTATTGCATCACTGGATCACCCTAGAGCAATATAATCCCAGGAAATACCCAGGAAGTCCCAGGAAAAGATGCTGCCCCATGTGGAAATTCAATACATGGACATATATGAATTTGAAATATGTCAAATATCCACCATATGTACAGTATATAAGAAAAAATGGACAAGAAGACAGAAGAAGACAAAAATCTAAAAAGAACACTTTTACACAGTGCAAAATTATATATTAGATTTTGCTTCTTGTTTATTTTTTATAGCATCAGAAGAATTCATCAATTTCTCTCCACACAGGCCACTCAGGTGCTTGTTCAGTGCCTTGTTATTGCAAGACTGGACTACTGCAATTCGCTCCTGGCAGGTCTGCCTCTGAGCACCATTCATTCTCTGCAGTTGATCCAGAATGTGGCTGCACGACTTGTTTTCAATCTTCCGGAGTTCACCCACACCACCCCGCTTTTCCGTTCTCTCCACTGGCTTCCTGTAGCTGTCCGCATCAAATTTGAAACCGCAATGCTTGCCTACAAAGCTAAAAACGGCCCAGCACCCACTTACCTCAAAGCTCTTATCATACCTCACACTGCACCACATTCCCTACAATCCTCCAGCACTGCTCGACTGGTCCCACCATCTCTGATGGATCGAAGAAGACATGCATCTAGATTGTTTTCTGTTTTGGAACCCAGGTGGTGGAATGATCTTCCTCTAACCAAATATACATAAGAAACCTTTCTGAAAGCTCATGAAAATTCATCATGTCAAAATATAGGAATATTTCCTAAGATAAACTAAAAAAAGAATTTACAAAATAAAAATATCCAGCTTCTGAAACATATGTTAAATTATGCACTCAAATCTTGGTTGATGCTCCTTTAACATGAATCATTGCATCTATACAGCATGGCATGGATGCGATCAGCCTGTGGCGCTGTGGAGATTACTGAATACCAGTTTGCTTTGATAGCAGCCTTCAGTTCATCTCCATCACTGGGTCAAGTGTTTCTCATTTTCATTTTGACAACATGCCATAGATTCTCTATTGGGTACAGGTCAGGTGAGTTGGACGGTCAATCAAGCACAGTGATATCATTGTCAGCAAACCAGTTAGTTTTAGTTTTTGTTGGCAGGTGTTAATTCCTGTTGGAAAAAGAAATAGAAGATACCAGGCGTAGTGGCTATTGATGCTTTGACTCTAGTTTTGCTATACTCCTTTTGAAGCTCTCTCAAGTTGTTGAATCAGCTTTGCTTTGTAATCTTCTTAAGGCTGTGGTCATACCTGTTGCTTGTGCATCCGTGTCACACTTTTTCTTTCCATGCAGCTTTCCATAAATATGCTACCATACAAGACCTTCAGTGGCTTACCCTCCTCATAGATGGTGGTGCTGATCGACTTCTGGACAACTGTCAAGTCAGCAGTCTTCCCTCTTAATGGTGTTGCATGTACTGGACTACTATAGACATGGTATTTATGCTGTATGAATACTCATTTATTGTACACATACTGTACACACATATACACAGACGAGTCATAACATTACAAGGCTAAACATTATGCCCAGTATTGTGTAGATTCTACCTGTGCTGCCTGGGCAGCTCTGGCCCCTCAGGGGATGACTCTACAAGACCTCCGGGGGTGCGCTGTGGTGTCTGACACCAGGATGTTGCTTGACGGGATGTTGATGATGCTCTGGGTGCTGTGGTTTGCAGGGTGGGGCCTGAGTGGATCAGACTTGTTTGTTCGGTGCATCCCACTTGACTGGGATCAGGGGAATTTGGAGGCCAGGCTGGTAGTCTTTGGCTCTTTGCCTATCAGTGCGAGCCATTGGTCTCCATATGCATGGGTGAGACCTGGATTCCCATGAACCTGTCCTGTTTACTGGTATATAATTTCTAGTTGATGTTAATGTTATGTTGTGTTAATGTTAAGGTTGATCAGTGTATATATTGTATATGTGTGTGTGTAATTTGGTAATTGACAAAACACACACACACACACACATACACATACACACACACATATACACCTTACGCTATAAAGAGTCAACACAACAAGATAGACCAGAGTCCATTGTCCTAACTCAGAATTCTGATATAATACATAATGAATAATAATACCTGATAATAGTACACATAATAACACACTAAAATGAAAAATGTTCTGAGCTGCTGTATTTTTAATATCAGAATGAGTTCAGTTGTACTGAATCTGTTAGTTTTTACAATGTCATGTGGTAAGAGGCTTGAATTTAAGTTCAATAAGCAGAATATACTGTTCATGTTTGCATGTTTTTATATTGGGATCTTAACAGTACTGAATACTTGACTACTACTATAGTGATACAGTGTATGCTGTCATTTATAAGTAAATCTAGATATAACAAACATTAACGTATCATGGGGAAGAAAAAACTGCGATTTTCTGGTAACAAAATTGTGGCTAGTAAAAAGGCTGAATGGCGAGTGACTCCGGAAATCCACTAGACACATCGGCCAGTGAGCAAAAAAGTTAATGTCAAACCCGGCAGTCATATACTGTATGTTATAATTATATAGTACCAATTTTTTTCATATAGTGATGTATGTATACCCCAAAATATATATACAGTGGCTTGCAAAAGTATTCGGCCCCCTTGAACTTTTCCACATTTTGTCACATTACAGCCACAAACATGAATCAATTTTATTGGAATTCCACATGAAAGACCAATACAAAGTGGTGTACACGTGAGAAGTGGAACGAAAATCATACATGTTTCCAAAATTTTTTTACAAATAAATAACTGAAAAGTGGGGTGTGCGTAATTATTCAGCCAAGAGGTTGTCTAAGAGAATATTGGGAGCAACAACACCATGAAGTCCAAAGAACACACCAGACAGGTCAGGGATAAAGTTATTGAGAAATTTAAAGCAGGATTAGGCTACAAAACGATTTCCAAAGCCTTGAACATCCCACGGAGCCACTGTTCAAGCGATCATTCAGAAATGGAAGGAGTATGGCACAACTGTAAACCTACCAAGACAAGGCCGTCCACCTAAACTCACAGGCCGAACAAAGAGAGCGCTGATCAGAAATGCAGCCGAGAGGCCCATGGTGACTCTGGACGAGCTGCAGAGATCTACAGCTCAGGTGGGGGAATCTGTCCATAGGACAACTATTAGTCGTGCACTGCACAAAGTTGGCCTTTATGGAAGAGTGGCAAGAAGAAAGCCATTGTTAACAGAAAACCATAAGAAGACCCGTTTGCACAGCAAACATGTGGAAGAAGGTGCTCTGGTCAGATGAGACCAAAACTTTTTGGTCAAAATGCAAAATGCTATTTGTGGCGGAAAACTAACACTGCACATCACTCTGAACACACCATCCCCACTGTCAAATATGGTGGTGGCAGCATCATGCTCTGGGGTGCTTCTCTTCAGCAGGGACAGGGAAGCTGGTCAGAGTTGATGGGAAGATGGATGGAGCCAAATACATTGCAATCTTGGAAGAAAACCTCTTGGAGTCTGCAAAAGACTTGAGACTGTGGCAGAGGTTCACCTTCCAGCAGGACAACGACCCTAAACATAAAGCCAGGGCAACAATGGAATGGTTTAAAACAAAACATATCCATGTCTTAGAATGGCCCAGTCAAAGTCCAGATCTAAATCCAATCGAGAATCTGTGGCAAGATCTGAAAACTGCTGTTCACAAACGCTGTCCATCTAATCTGACTGAGCTGGAGCTGTTTTGCAAAGAAGAATGGGCAACGATTTCAGTCTCTAGATGTGCAAAGCTGGTAGAGACATACCCTAAAAGACTGGCAGCTGGAATTGCAGCAAAAGGTGGTTCTACAAAGTATTGACTCAGGGGGCTGAATAATTACGCACACCCCACTTTGCAGTTATTTATTTGTAAAAAATGTTTGGAATCATGTATGATTTTCGTTCCACTTCTCACGTGTACACCACTTTGTATTGGTCTTTCACGTGGAATTCCAATAAAATTTATTCATTTTTGTGGCTGTAATGTGACAAAATGTGGAAAAGTTCAAGGGGGGCGAATACTTTGGCAAGCCACTGTATATATATTATGGGGTATACATACATCACTATATTTAAAAAAAAACGTGAGCCTCTTACCACATGAAATTGAAAAATACCAGATTCAGTACAACTGAACTCATTCTGATATTAAAAATACAGCAGCTAAGAACATTTATCATTTTAGTGTGTTATTATGTGTACTATTATCAGGTATTATTATTCATTATGTATTATTATATCAGAATTCTGAGTTAGGACAATGGACTCTGGTCTATCTTGTAGTGTTGACTCTTTATAGTGTGAGGTAATTCAATCAATTGATGAATTGTCTATCATTCAACATGAAATCTAAATAGATTTTAATAGTGATTACTTTTTAAAAAATATATAATCAGTAAATAACCTATGCGAAAGGGGCAAACATTCTCATCCTGTTGAGAAGCGATAGCCCTTTAAGGAAATGATGCACACACACCAAACAGGAAGTAAAAGTGTGTGTGTGTGTGTGTGTGTGTGTGTGTGTGTGTGTGTGCGCGCGCGCAATGCATGTGTGAACATGTGTAGAGAGAGGTATTAAATGTCCTCATTACATTCACGTTTATTATTTCGGATGACTTTAGAGAAAACTACAACAAAAATATATTGTCATACCAAAGAATAAACTACCCGCCAAAGTGGCTAGTGAGACTAAAGTTATTACCCGCCACAGCCGAATTTTACCCGCATTTGGTTGGTGCCAATGTCAAGCCCTGTATGACTGTATATGTACAGTAACATATGATAACATCCATATGTTTATATACACTCAGCAAAAAAAGAAACGTCCTCTGACTTTCAACTGTTTTTACTTTCAGTAAACTTAATGTGTAAATATTTGTATGAACACTAAAAGAGTCGACACCATAAGACATAAAGGAAAAATGTTTCACAATGTGTCCCTGAATGAAGGGAGGCTCAAAATCAGTCAGTAGCAGTCAGTATCTGGTGGCCACCAGCTGCTTGAAGTACTGCAGTGCATCTCCTCCTCATGGACTGGACCAGATTTGTCAGTTCTTGCTGTGAGATGGACGGATTGTGTGTTCCTGGTGTGACTCGGGCAGTTGTTGTGGCCATCCTGTACCTGTCACGCAGGTGTGATATTCGGATGTACCCATCCTGTGCAGGTGTTGTTACACGTGGTCTTCCACTGCGAGGATGATCAGCTGTCCTTCCTGTCTCCCTGTAGCGCCGTCTTAGGCGTCTCACAGTGTGGACATGGCGATTTATTGCCCTATAGCCACATCAGCAGTCCTCATGCCTCCCTGCAGCATGCCTAATGCACGTTCACGCAGATGAGCAGCGACCCTGGGTGTCTTTCTTTGGGTGTTTTTCACAGTCGGTAGACGAGTCTCTTTAGTGTCCTGCGTTTTTACAACTGTGACCTTAAATGCCTACTTTCTGTAAGCTGTTAAGGTCTTAACGACCATTCCACAGGTGCATGTTAATTAATTGATTATGGTTAATTGAACATGCATGGAAAACATTGTTTAAACCCTTTACAATGAAGATCTGTAAAGTTATTTGTATTTTTACAACATTATTGTTGAAATACACAGTCCTGAAAAAGGGACATTTCTTTTTTTTTTTTTTTGCTGAGTGTGTGTGTATATATATATTATATATATATATATATATATATATATTATGCTGTATTCTTATATATATATATATATATATATATATATATATATATATATATATATATATATATATATATATATATATATATATATATAAACATTTCTTTATGGGTGAGTGTAAACTTCCATTTGTCACACTCCTAACCACCTGCATGTCCTATAATTTATATACACACACAGTAAATAATGCTCCAAGCTGAATAAGAGTTACATTTAAGCAGTTAATTTGTATTTTAATCCAGACTTAACCATTTTCTTTGAATAGCAGGCATAATGCCTCTAGCAGAAACAATGGGCATTTTATAAACTTTACTTGGCCTGATATTTGGAGCTCTCTTAGCAGAGAAGGCATAACTGTGATTAATCAGCTGTCATTGCTGGGCTTTGTAGGAGAAAGAAACACACTATTCCTGTCCTCTATAGAAAGCTCTACTCATTGCCAGAGGCCTGGGGATTTGCTAATTACTTTATTACGTTAGGCCTTGAGCAAATAAATGAACAAATCAATCAAATAACTGTCAGTGGAACACTGTGTATGCAGTGGACAGATAAGTTATGGAGTAATTCAGAGTGGTAATTAAGCTATAAGTAGCACGTTAAAAGAACATAGCACATGAGACTGCGTACTAGTTGTGTACTGTAATACTACCTGCAGCTTGCACACACAAGATTTAAATTGAGATAAGTTAATTTCAGTATTTAAATGCCTGGATCAAAAATGTAAGGAAAACAAGGACAGTCATCATAGATCAAATGTGTAGAGTATGATTTGTGAAGATGGATTTGCTGACACTCAGACTCAGATAATGAGGTTCTATAATGCTCCACATGGCTCCAACTTTAATTGAGCTCAAACTACATTATGACCCATTTCTGTCTTGGGGATGACTGGAGTATATTTTCTTCTATTCTCTAACATTGGATGAAGACATTTTCCTTAGAGTGTGATTATACTTACAAGATTTTAATCATAATAAGTCAGTGAATTGCAAACTAAAATCGTGGTGCAAATAAGAGAGAAAGGATGACAGAAATTATATCAATTCAATAAGCCTTTAAGAGAATTTCACACAAAATCAATAATTTAATTATGCATGATTCTCCTGTTGGAAAGTCAGCATGGAGAAATTTATCCAGCATTTCCGTGGCACACTTTAGCTGCAATGAGGTTAGGTGATTCTGAGATAGGAACATAAAAGCTTTCTAATGGAAATGACTGTCAGTTATTTGGCTCACAGGTTTTTGTCTCATAAGTATGCCCTGGACAAAAATGGATGCAATTTTACCCTAATAATTGGTTACAGCTGACCTGTACCAACAATGTAAGATAAGAAGACCAGCAATGTCTTATAATAGTTCTTATACATATTAGGCCATTAATTTTATCCTGGTGTGTATCTATTCATCCTATTTCAGCTTTCCACCTGCTGTTCCAAATAAACCAAATCCACATAAATGGATATGGTGCTCACATCTGTCTGGAAACCACCGGTGGGGTCATGAAGGATAGCCAGAGATACATGTTTTAGCTTAAATAATTATTACCTTAACTAGTCAATATTTTTTTTCCCGTAATAGATAATGGATGAAGTTTTATCCAATGGCAAATATATTCTCAGTTTAAAAATGAAAAGAATCCATGTGTATAATAAATAGTTTTTTTGTTGTTGTTGTTGTTGTTTCTGGTGATGGGGCTTAGGGTTAAGGGTCTTAAGGGTTAAGGTTTTGGGTCCAATGACCCAACATTTGTGACATGGTAGTTGGAGGGGAGTGAACCCCTGACCCTTCTATAATTAACCCAGACCCTTAACCACTTGAGGCACCACTGCCCAAAATGGGCAAATATTATTATTACACAAAATTTAAATAATAATCAAATCTTCTGTCACGAACTAACCGGAGATGAGCAGAAGACGTAGCTTAGCGGTTAGCCCTTTGTTGCGTGAATGGTAAACCCAAACGCGGAAGTGCACGAGTAGGCAGGATAATCACGCTATTTAGTTTAAGGACTCTCACGATAGAAAGAGCAAGGGAAAGACACAAATCAAACCACGCGTCCTATAAACACACACTCAAACAGGAAGCAAGACCAAGAAAGTGAGTACTCACGGTTTGACGAACGATTCCGAAATGGCATCGGGCGAAACTCAATGACTGAGTGGTAAGCCATCGTTTGTTTACCTCTTTTATACTTCCTGGTTTGGCGCCCGCCTTACTTCCGGGTCCTAGTGCCGGGCGCAGATTGAGTGTGCATGACAGTACCCCCCTGTCCAGGACCGGCTCCAGACGGTCCTGGGGTGGAGGATACCCTATGACGGTAGTCTCTGATGAGTTCGGGGTCGAGGATGAACCGGGCCGGAATCCAGGATCGCTCCTCGGGGCCATAACCCTCCCAGTCGACTAGATATTGGACGCCTCTGCCCCGAGGTCGCGAATCCAGGATCCTGCGTACGGTATAGGCAGGACCACCGTCGATGATTCGGGGAGGAGGAGCAGGGGGGGTGGGTGGAACCATAGGTGATGTAGTGAAGGGTTTGAGCTGTGAAGTGTGAAATACCGGGTGAATTCGGAGCGCCGCAGGCAGCTGGAGCCGGTAGGTGACAGGGTTGATTCTGAGGTGGATGCGATATGGTCCGATGAACCTGGGTGATAGCTTCTTTGACTCGGTGTGTGAATGAAGATTTTTTGTAGATAGCCAGACCTTGTCACCTACGTTATACAAACGTCCCGGGGGGTGTCGGCGGCGATGTTGAGCAGCATAGCGGGTGTTGGCTTGTTGGATGGCTTGGTTGGCTTGGGTCCAGAGCCGCCGACACCTGCGGACCAACTGTTGGGCTGAGGGTACGTCAACCTCCGGTTCTTGGTGTTCGAACATCGGAGGTTGGAAACCGTGGCATACCTCGAACGGACTGAGATTGGTGGCAGAGGAGACGTGAAGGTTGTGAGACAACTCAGCCCATAGGAGGTAGCGAGCCCAGGAGCGCTGGCGATCGGCAACGAAGCATCTCAAATAGCGCTCCAGTTGTTGGTTGGCCCGCTCCGTCTGACCATTGGTCTGGGGATGGTACCCAGAAGATAGGCTGCAGGTGGAATTGATCAGACGGCAGAAGGCCTTCCAGAACCGGGCAGTGAACTGGGGCCCTCTGTCCGAGATGATGTCTTTGGGGAACCCATGCAGGCGGACTACGTGCTCTAATATCAGCTCCGCGGTGTCCTTGGCTGACGGGAGTCCGGATAGGGCCACCAGGTGCACGGCTTTGGAGAAACGGTCGATGATGGTCAATATGGAAGTCTTTCCTTCTGAATCCGGCAGGCCCGTGATGAAATCGATGGCAATGTGCGACCAGGGCCGACGGGGAATAGGGAGTGGTTGGAGTTCCCCCGGGGTCGGCTGATTGGTGTCTTTAGCCCTGGCGCACACTGGGCACGCCTGGACGAACTCGCCGATGTCCCGGGCCATGGAGGGCCACCAGAAGGCTCGCTGAATAAATTGTAGGGAGCGTCGGGTGCCTGGGTGTCCGGAGATGGGTGAGGTGTGACCCCATTGCATCACTTCCGTTCTCATTGTTAGGGGCACGTAGAGACGTCCAGGCGGCGCACCTGCCGGTTCGTTCTCCATTGCCTGTGCCAGGCGGACCCTCGTCTCCAAATCCCAGTGGATAGGTGCAATGATTTTGGATGGTGGGAGGACAGGCGCGAATTCCGCCCGGGTGACGTCTTCTTCATACTGTCGGGAGAGGGCGTCGGCCTTGGTGTTCTTAGACCCCGGGCGGTAGGACAGATGGAAGTTGTACTGTTCAAAGAATAGTGCCCATCGCGCCTGCCTCGGGTTGAGCTGTTTTAGACTACGGATGGTGATGAGGTTTTGATGGTCGGTCCAGATAATGAATGGCTCCCTGGCGCCCTGGAGCCAGTGACGCCATTCCTCCAAAGCCCACTTTATGGCCAGCAGCTCGCGGTCCCCTACCCCGTATCGCTGCTGAGTGGCATCAAATTTTTTGGAGAAGAAACTACAGGGGTGTAGTTTCTGATCTGGACCTCGCTGGGAGAGAACAGCCCCAGCGCCCACATCTGAGGCGTCCACCTCCACAACGAATGGTTTGCTTGCGTCTGGATGGAGAAGAATTGGAGCGGTGGTGAAGCGTTGACAGAGTCTCTGGAAAGCTGAGATGGCGACGGAGTTGAGAGTGAAAGGGGATGATGAGGGTCGGGTCAGAGCAGTTAGGGGGGCGGCAATCGTACTGTAGTCCCGGATAAAGCGACAATAGAAGTTCGCAAACCCGAGAAACCGTTGAAGTTGCTTGAGGGTCTTGGGTAGGGGCCAATGACGCACAACTTCGAGTTTCTGCGGGTCTATGGCCACACCCTGGGGCGAGATGACAAAACCCAGGAACGTGGTGGAGCGCTCGTGAAAAGCGCACTTTTCCAACTTACAGTACAATTGATGGGCGTGTAATCTCTTTAGAACTGCTCTGACATGCTGGATGTGTTCATCAACAGTTCGTGAGTAAATTAGTATGTCATCCAGATATGCAAAGACCCACCGCCCTAGCATGTCCCTGAGAATGTCATTGATGAGGTGCTGGAAGGCGGCGGGTGCATTGCAAAGTCCAAACGGTATTACCAGACTTTCATAGTGTCCCGTGGGTGTAATGAAGGCCGTCTTCCACTCATCGCCCTCTCTGATGCGCACCAAGTTGTAGGCGCTCCGAAGGTCCAACTTTGTGAAAATGGTGGCACCGGAGAGGGCGTCCAGGGCAGAGTTGGTAAGAGGCAGCGGGTGTCGGTTTTTGATGGTGATGTTATTCAGCCCCCGATAGTCGACACATGGGCGAAGTTCATCTCCTTTTTTCTTCACAAAGAAGAACCCCGCGGCGGCGGGCGATGAGGAGGGCCTGATGGTGCCTTGGCGGAGAGCGTTTGATACATACTGCTCCATCGCCTGCGTCTCGGTGTTGGAGAGGGAGTAGAGATGGCCGCGGGGGGGCACCGAGCCCGGCTGGAGGTCAATCGCCAGGTCATAGGGGCGATGGGGTGGAAGGTGCGTGGCTCGTTTTCTGCAAAACACTTCAGCCAGGTCCCGGTACATGGCAGGAATGGCGTTGGTGTCGACGTCGGGGGCCTCGGACTCCCTAGAGCACGTCCCAGCCGGTGCTTGTAGGCAGAGCTCGGAGCAGGTCGGCCCCCACTGAAGGATCCGGTTCTGGGCCCAGGAGATGAGGGGGTCATGCTGAAGCAGCCATGGGTACCCGAGAATGATGGGTGGTGATGTGATGGAGGTGAGATGAAGCTGGATCCGTTCCTGATGATTGTTGATGATTAGGGTGATGGGCTGGGTCTGAGTGGTGATGGGGCTGGAGGCTAAGGGCCGACCGTCAACGGATGTGATCCGAACCGGCTGGGATAACGCCTCAAGTTTTATCCCCAATTTATTGGCATAGGTGGAGTCAATGAAGTGCCCTGCGGCACCAGAATCGATAAATGCAGCACTTCTGACTCGTTTGTGGCCAAACTGGAGACTTACTTGGACCGCGAGACGGGAGGTCGGGGTGGTGACTGAGGAGAGTTTGAGATGACCCGGTGAGTTGCCCTCGTTCCTCGCCGGGTCTGAGCATTTTCCGGACGACGGGGGCAGATGGCTCGGTGATGTGCGCTGGACCCACAGTACGCGCAGAGCCCCTCTTTAAATCGTCGCTCCCGTTCTGCAGCGGTCAAGGAGGCGCGCCCTAATTGCATGGGTTCCCCGGCTCCCGTGTTAACCACGGCGGGTGGTGGAGCACCGACAGCACCAGAGACGGTGGAGTTGAATGTGGGTCGTGCTTCAGGTGCGGGAACGTGAGAGGGGGTGATGGATGGTCATGATGTGGTATGTGGAGATGATGAAACGGCAGGTGTCAGGTTTCGTGGGGCTGGTTTAGGACGAGAGATTCGGTGTTGGTCGATCTGGAGAGCTAGCTGAACGAGACCCTCCAGCGTCGCAGGTAGCTCTCGTCCCACGAACTCGTCTTTAATATATGACGCCAGTCCCTCGTAGTAGGTTGTCCGGAGAGTGGTGTCACCCCAGGTGGTTTGGACGGCGAGAGTACGGAACTCCGCCGTGTAACGGCTCACAGACGAACCTGCCTGCCGCAGATGGTATAATCTGGTGTCGGTCTCCACCTCACCTGCTGGATGTTCAAAGGTGAGTCTCAGTTGTTTGGTGAATTCATTATAAGAATGTGCCGTGTCTGAATCGGAGTGAAGAACCGCCGTGGCCCACTCAGCTGCCTGCCCGGATAGCAATGAGACGAGGAGAGCGATGCGCAGTCGGTCTGTGGAGTATCTGGTGGAATTAAACTCAAACACAAGATCCAGTGCGGTTAGAAAAACGCTACATCTCCCATCTGTGCCATCCCATTTGTCCGGTAGTGATAAAAATACCTCAGGTGAAGGTGAAGATGGCGGCACGGCAGCAACCGCGACGGGAGATAGACCAGCCGGAGGACTGACAGCCTCGCGCCGAAGATCCGCGACCTCGCGCCGCAGCTCCGCTACCACGCGCCGCAAGGCCGCAAGGTCTTGGACGCTACTGCGGAGAGTCGCGATCTCGGCGTTCAGCCGATCAATCAACCGAACGTGTCCATCTACCACGTCGCAGAGGTGAGCGTAATCCGCTGGGTTAACTGCAGACTCAGTCATTCTGTCACGAACTAACCGGAGATGAGCAGAAGACGTAGCTTAGCGGTTAGCCCTTTGTTGCGTGAATGGTAAACCCAAACGCGGAAGTGCACGAGTAGGCAGGATAATCACGCTATTTAGTTTAAGGACTCTCACGATAGAAAGAGCAAGGGAAAGACACAAATCAAACCCGCGTCCTATAAACACACACTCAAACAGGAAGCAAGACCAAGAAAGTGAGTACTCACGGTTTGACGAACGATTCCGAAATGGCATCGGGCGAAACTCAATGACTGAGTGGTAAGCCATCGTTTGTTTACCTCTTTTATACTTCCTGGTTTGGCGCCCGCCTTACTTCCGGGTCCTAGTGCCGGGCGCAGATTGAGTGTGCATGACATCTATTTGAAAGCATTTAATAATCTGAGAAGTTTTGCAAGCTTTTTTTGTTGTTTCAAAGCCAATAATGTCTCTACCTCATCAGGGCGTAGTCCCTAGTTCTTAACAGTAAAAAGGATGCATACAACATTGAAAGAATTGTATGATTAACAGAAACAGATTTAATGACCCAGATTAATTGATTTGCTAAATGGGGACCTATTCCATAACAGTAGGATCTGTTGAGTTGATATAGTTACATCAAAGTTTACAGTAAACCCCAATTAACTTTTCTAAACATTTTGCTTTAGACTGACCTTACGCCAGCTGGTTTTGGAGTCTGTAGAGCCCTGTTTTCTCTCAGACACTCAGGTTTTAAATAAAACCACTTGTTTATTGTATTTTGTCAGTCAGTTGACACATAGCTCCCATTAGGGGATATACAACAGACACAGTGTGTTAACAATATATGACTCACTATGCCAACAAATGTGCATTTGTGAGAGCTTCAAGTTTAGACTTGAAAACTGTGTTGTATACCTGTACACAAACACTATTGTGATGTTATTATTCTGTATAATGACATGAGAGATTGGAGCTACAGAAATTTTCTTCAAACCTTAACAAGACATTGAGATCATTAAGAAGACCAAACACTTCGTAAGAGGTCACCTGTAGGATATTTTGGATGGAGTATTTCATTCTCTAAAGGGACAATTTCTGGAAGTAAAACTGTGTTGTAGAGTTAGTTATAAAATATTAAGGGGTTTACTCTGAGGGACAAACTAGAGAATGCTTTAGGGTGATTGATGGAAACGGTGAAGTGCATCTGGAATAAAGAGCAGGTTCCACTAAAGGAGAAAAACCATCAGTTCCTTATTCCAATTTCAATGCAGGAATGGCTCAGAGGTTAAAGCACCATGGCCTGATTAAAAAAAAAAGCTATTAGTAAAATTGTAATTATATATTTAAAACAAACAAACAACTACATCAGTAGTCTTTACTGATTTTGATTTTTTTTCAACAGCAATAATCTCCTTTGAACAGTTGATATTAGGGTGTGTCTGCTACTCATTTTACAAAGAAAAAAAAAGAAAAAACTGTCTCAGAACAGCTGACCTTTGTGTCTTACATACATACATACATACATACATACATACAGTACATACATACATACATACAGTACATACATACATACATACAAACAAACAAACAAACAAACAAACAAACAAAGCTTCCTTGAAGGATATGTTAACCTTGAGAAACGTACTGTTTTAATGAAATTATGAGCCTTTTTTTTCTTTTTTAGTTTGTGTGACGTACTAGAAATCCCAACGCAGACAAAATATATCATCTAATAGCTGATCTGACAAGTCATAGTACCAGTGGTGTCAAAAGTATTCACATTCATTACTTGAGTAGAAGTATAGATACTAGGGTTCAAAAATACTTCTTTAGAAGTTGAAGTATCTACTTAAGCTTTTTACTTAAGTAAAAGTTTAAAAGTACTGGTTTCAAAACTACTTAAAGTATAAAAGTAGAAGTATACTTTTGCGCGTTCTGATCATAAAAATAGAGTAACGAGGCTATTTTTAAAATGTAAGGAGTAGAAAGTACAGATAATTGCTTAAAAAGGTAAGGAGTAGAAGTAAAAAGTCGGCTGAAAAATAATTACTCCAGTAAAGTATAGATACCCAAAATTTCTACTTATGTAAGGTAAAGAAGTATTTGTACTCTGTTGCATTCTCCTCTATTCAACTCTTTCTGTCATATTGTTCTCTGTTCTGTCCTATTTGATTTTTTCCACTTCTATTCTGTTTGGTTCTATTCAAATTTATTTATTTCCACACTATCCTCCTCTATTTTATTCTGTCTGATTTGATTTCTTTCCACACTATTCTACTCATCTACTTGGTTCTCTTGCATGCTATTTTAATCTCTTCTGATCTATTCTATATTATTCCACACTATTTCATTCCAATCTGTTCTACACAACTTTCTTTTGTTATATTGTATATATATATATATATATATATATATATATATATATATATATATATATATATATATATATATATATAATATTATGCTGTATTCTTGTCTAGTCGACTCTGATCTGTCCTATTCTATTTCATTCCACCTTTTCATTTCATATTCTATTCTACTCTTCTCTGTTCTAATCTTATATATTCTGTTTTTTTGGCCTCTATGTTATATAATTTACTCTGTCCTTCTCCATTCTGTTCTATTTAATTTTGCACTCTTATTTTATTGCAATCTACTCTATTCACATTGACTCTGTCTTATTTTGTCACTCCTTCATCATACTGCTTATCCTGTACACTGTAAAAAAACAACAACTGTCGCCTCATTGTAAAAAAGTTTAGAAACAAGTTGCACCGCTTTTTTAAGTTTAATCAACTTTTAGAGAAAGTTGACACAATTTGTACCCAGTTTAAAATCTCAAGTTGACTCAACTTTAACTTCAAAGGTAAGTTGTCTCCCATTGTAGCCCATTGATGTAGTTGGTTCAAGTGATTGTTTTTCTATAAAAACAAAAAAGCCTAACAATACCCCAACAATTAAAACACACAAACATTACTTAAAAAAACTTGCACTTCTTCCAAAACTAGTCAAAGTTAAAAAAGTGATCTGCATAAACAGAAGAAAACAGGTTCTATTTTGTTTGAAGGTGTGGTGGATTTTTTATTCTCCCCACACTGAAGTTGCCCTAATTTAAAACATTAACCAAATACTGTAACTTTTAGTAAAAGAAATCAAAGAAAGACTTCAGACTCCGTGCAGATCTAGATGAAGTAAGGATAAGTTTTTATTGCAGCAATAAAAACAAAGTGAGCCAGCCTAGGTTATGAATCCAGCCATCACCAAGGACAGACTGATCTGGCAGTGCCGTACATGCCTTTTTATACAGTTTTTTCAAGGGGAGGAGAGCTCACCTTGTCCCCTCCTCTGTACATCTCTTACCAAATTATTAACCCATTACAATCATACTTTCCTCTACCTTGTTTCGTTACATCATATAACTCGTCATCTGACTCCATATTTTTCCCATTATAACTTATTTTTATTGCAAATAACTTTCCATTACCTTTTCACTTTGTTTATTTTAAATATATAGGGGTGGCGCTTATTTTACTTATACATTTTGGTTATTTGTCTGTGTTCCTTTAATTTGACCTCACAGTTAAGATCACCCCATGAGTCAGCTGACATTACATCAAGTCCAGGGACTTTCCCTTATCAGGTGATTTTGGGCACAAAGATTACATCATATGTTCTAAAGTACACTCTGTCCACTAAGCATATCTAGAGGTCATTTTAGTTCAGGTGCTTTTGGGTACAAAGATTACATCATATGTTCTAAAGTACACTCTGTCCACTAAGCATCACACTTCTAAGATGGCGACCTAAGCATCTCAGACCTAAGATGGCAACCTATCCAGAGTTCATTTGAGTTCATACTGCACACGATCTAAGATGTCCTTGCTACTGTGACACCACCTTGTCCTTGACTCAACTCTGTTCTCCTTGCCCCATCTCTATAAGATAAGATAGTTATCTGTCATATTACTGCGTGCACAAATATATTTAATTAAAATATGCTTACAAAGGTCAATAAAATACCTGGATAACACTAGATGTTTATCAACATCTTACTAATTCTTTTATATTACAATATCAATAAAAAAATCGTTTGGATTGCTTCATAGGTGTACGTCCAGTTCTTTTGGAATTCAGTGCACAGAGCGCGGACCTGTATAAACATCATTCTAAAACTGTTGCATAGTCACCCAGGCCCTCGAGGACCACAGTCCCCTCCAACACCTAGTTCGTACAGCTCCAAAAAGGCCAACCGTCACGCCTCTGATCAAATCCTCAACAGCTGGATGGGGTGTCTTAAAAATCACGTGAGTGGAACTCAGGGAAGGTAAATTAGATTTTTAAAATTTTATTCAGCCTGTTGTTGATAGTCTTTCGGCTGCTCCTGTAGAGGTGTCGCCATAGCGGACCATCTGATCTGCACAACAACTTGGCACAGGTTTTTACTTCTTCCTGACACCGTGACACCTGTACTGGATCCAGTGGCTGGGTTTTGGGCATTGGCTGGGAATCGAACCCCGCCCTTCCGCATGGCAGGCGAGAAACCGAGAAACCGAGAAACCTACCACTGAGCCACCAATGCCTACAAATTTTCAAGAACACAATGTTGCCTGTTGTCTCAACAAATACCACTGTAAGAAGTTGGCCAACAATACAATATTTTATTCAACATTTATCGAGTTGGATTTTTTACAATATACAGGGTCGCAGGAGGCCTGGAGGCCCAGGGGACTCGGGCACTTGGTGGGGTACATTCTAGTCATGGTGCCCTGTTTATCACAGGGAACTTACAAGCATTTGCTCACTTACACACTATGGGAAATTTGGAAATGCCAGTTAGCCTAATCTGCAAGTCTTTTTTTAAATTTTTATTTTATTTTTTTAGAGATTATTTTTATTTTTATTCTGGTACAGTCTACTCTGCTGTTATCTATTTTACTCTGGTCTATTCAGCTGTATTTCAGTAGGTTTTGTTTTCCTTATTCTATTCCATTCTATATAGTTAGATGAAGTGCAGTGTGTACAAGACAGGTATTACAGAGGATGTACAGAGGAGCTCTGTACACATAATTACTGTACACACTACTGTAAAAGACAGTGTGCAAAGTTACAAGGAGAATGACAGTACAATCCAATAAACACATGGGCAAGCATGAGTAACTGCACAGTAGCCACTAATTAAACAAAACATCATTAGAATACAGGTGGCAGATGGCAAAGGATTTTACACCCTTAAGATAAAAACAAGACAAAGAAATATATTTTTTTCTGCAGTAAATCTAGAAGCTGAATTAATAACTGCATTGTGTCCATATGATTGTAATACATGTACGTTACAGGCAATCTTAAAGATGTGAAGTGCATCTGGCAACAAGCAACAAAACATTTACTGTGTTGGCTTTTGTAGAAATTCTTTCATGATCAAGCACAACCATTGTTTATATCAGTGGAAAATAACAACATAATTCATAATTATCCTAGAATGTACTTGCAAATATCCTCTAATAACTTGCATATAACTTGTATATAACAGTGTATACGCACCCTTTCCATTTATAACAGTCACTTTGTAATGTCTTTTGTCTACTCTAATGACATTTGGATCATCTCAGTTGCAATATTTGCCTCCCAGCTTTAGTGCAAAATAATAACACCACAAACATTAGTCTCGGTGACAAACATAACCCTTCTGAAAGCCTGGTTTTCTACTTGGAAGAAATAATTCATCACACTGCTTGTTATGAAAAGGAAGCTCTCTGATATGATCAGTTTGACATTGTTGTTTATATGAAGGATTTGTAATGATTGCTGACATTATAAGAAGTTCCAGGCATTACTGTAGGTCAGCTTGGATATTACTCTTCCTTCCCCCTGTTTTCATTATCTTTTAAGCAGATCCAACATAGGAAGGATTACTAAGCTGCAATTTGCTTACCTAAGTAATCACCCATATTTCAGTATAGTGGTGATAGCTGATAAATAGAAAGCAATGTCCTGCAGTTCACCATAGTAAGAAAAAACTAGGGAGGTAGCTGTACAGTAACCTATTGGATATCAGCGGGGCACAAGCTCATAAAGAAATGTGCTCTGCAATGTGCTCGATTAATAAGACATTCCCTCCATTCTCCTTCTCAACCAAGCATGTGGAGTATATAAAAAGAAAAAAAGAAAAGCAACTGTATGGTTGTCAACATGATTACTTCTCCTTTCTTTTATGTGAAGCTAATTTACAGGTCACCTTAATGGATGTTAAGTGAGTCTGGCACAGTGCCCTTTACTCCTCGCCTCTGAGAAATAGGCTCTGTGACCCACAGATGTAATTATATCAGGAGAAATTACATCTGCCTTGCTGGTTTATTAGGAATGTACAAGGAGATGGACTGTTTTCTGCACAGCAGTGACACTGACATAATAGTATGGCCTCAGCACATCAAACACAACAGAATTACTAGTCATTTTTAGCAGCACTTATAACTACATGCACCAATCAGTCATAACATATTGTTTAGGTCCCTCTTCCTTCAACCAAAATAACTCTGAATCATCAAGGCATGGACTCCACAAGACTTCTGAAAGTGCTCTGTGGTATCTGAAACCAAGGTGTTAGCAGCAGATCCTTTAAGTCCTGTAAGTTGCAAGGTGGGGCATTCAAGGATCAGACTTAGCCGAGCACATCCCACAGATGCTCATCAAATTGAGATCTGGGGAATTGGGAGGCCAAGTCAACACCTTGAATTCATTGTCATATTCCTCAATCCATTCCTAAATCATTTTGCAGTACAGCAGGGCATATTATCCTGCTGGAAAAACACACTGCCATTAAGGAATAATTGGTCTGCAATAGCTTTTGTTAGGTGTTACATGTCCAAGTAATATCCACATGAATGTCAGAACCCAGGGTTTTTCAGCAGAACATTGTCCAGAGCATAACTCTGTCTTTGATGGCTTGCCTTCTTCCCAGAATGAAACCTGAAGCCATCTATTGCCCAGGTACACTAAGTAGTACACATCCACCCATCCACATGATGTAAAAGAAAATATGATCCATCAAAACAGGTCATTTCTTCTATTGTTCTATTGGAGTCATTGTCCTGTTGGAACCCTCAGTTATGTCGAAGCTTCAACCAACTAGCTGATGATTTGAGGTTCTCCTGAATAATTCTTCTTTAATGTTACCATTCACTTTCAGTTCCACTGGCAGGAAAACATCCCCAAAGCATGATTACCACCAC
Source organism: Channallabes apus (assembly GCA_030522415.1). Taxonomy (NCBI): domain Eukaryota; kingdom Metazoa; phylum Chordata; class Actinopteri; order Siluriformes; family Clariidae; genus Channallabes; species Channallabes apus. Next base: position 34,267,375 of record CM060104.1, read on the forward strand.
CATGCACAACAGCTTGTACAATGTTCTTGTAGTTGAATACCTCACTTTTACTCGTCCAAACAAACCTCTGGTCAAAAGTATCCTACACTTTATTGGATGGCAGCCTTTTAGTTCATGAAAAGCTTTGAACTGTAAACAGTGACACTGGTGTTCCACCAGCTTCAAGTTCATGGCAGGCCTGTGCCTTGGTGGTTCCTCTGTTGTTTCTCACCAACCAAACCGATTCTCTCTCAGCTGAGGATGACAATTTGGGACTTCTTTCATGGCTTGGCTACCCCTCCAGGTAGATTGTTTAAACTGATCTTGTTTGAACAATCATGCAATTGTTTAAAAATGGCACCAAAAGACATTCCTGACTTGTGTAAACCTTCCATCTTCTTTCTCAGATCTGCACTTACAAGAAGTGTTTGGTTTGACAGGATGAGGTGAGAGAATATCACCTTCTTGTGAGTAATTATATTTAATTGTTAGTTTGCTAAAACGCAACAAGCATGATGAGCTCTTAGAACAAACGATTATATACCTCACATGTTGACAATCATCAAGTTGTGAAGAAACAGCTGAGCTTCCCTGTATTTTATAGCTGCACCAACCATTCTTCATGCAGAATGTGACTCTCTAAGGGTCTCTCTAAAATATAAGAGAGCAAGAGGGCCATGGTCTCTTGTTCAAATAAGCTTTTTCTCTTTTGGAAAACAAACAGGCAGTTTTTTTTTTTGGTATCCCTCCAGGTCTGCTACAAGCAGGGAATGTCTGATATGGTTTCAGCTGGATTTCATATAGTAAAGCAAAACATCACTCTACTGGGGATTCAGTTATCTTCTCAACAGTATCATTTTCAGCAGCCTGTGCTTCCTTACTGAAACCCAAACAGAAAGCGAAACTAATGCCTTTTGATATTGTATTTCAGGTGAAAAAGAGAATCTGAGTAGTAGAGAAGAAAAAGATCTAAAAAAATTGTAACAGAAGGCTTGAAAGACATGGGAGAGGGTGAGAAAGACAGAAGGAGAGATACAGGAGGCTGAGAGACAGCGCGGCAGTGCGAGGTAGATTGTGAGGAAGAAGAGTGTTAAGAACGAGAATGTGCAAGTTCACTGAGGAAAATAGAAAAAGAAAGAGAGGAAGTTAGTCTAATTGTTGAGCTTTGGGTTCTCAGGCCATAAGAAGCTGCGCAGTAACATTTGATTACAATTGATTTCTTTTCTAGTGTGCAGCATACAAGGATCACCTGCGCTGTGTCTGAGACGTGTCACGTGGAAATAACACAAGCTGGGTACATGGGGTCAGTACTATGTGTGTGTGTGTGTGTGTGAGTGTGTGAGAGAGAGAGGCTCACGAATGAGGGAAAAACATCATAGTCATTCTACACACAGATATTCTCTGTAAAAAAAATTGCATTAAAACACATCTCTAACAAATAGTGCTGCATTTTCGCACCGAAAATAGAAATCTAGCAATGACATCATCGTTTTTTCAGGGATACACCTACATGTCTCACCCCTCCTCTCCGTCTCTTTTCAATTCTACACACTTTTTGCAGGGATAACAAGGATCTGGAAAGGTTTTCCCTCACAAGGGTACAATCTCATTAAGCATTCCACAGCAGAGGAAAATGTCTTCATCAGTTTCTGTCAGATGTGAGCTTCGCTGCACAGCAGAGGCGTGATATCGACAACGGAGACGATTTCAGGCAAACTCGGCTGCCTCTGCAAACTGCCATGGGCCACTTTCTAAAAATATCTGCCCTAAATGCACAAAACTAACAGGAAGAAAGAATTTGAACTTGTTTTGCATGCTCACTGATAAGAAAGATTCACTGGTAGAATTCCTCTGAATACATGAAGCGGCAGAATGGGTACTTGTGGGGGTCTAGTACAGCACAATCGAATACAAAAATACTTTGTGACTGCAAAAATAACACAAAGTTCTTCTCGTTGGTTGAGAAGAATTGATAGATGGATTGATGATGGGAAATTATGTAAATCATATTCTATTGGCTTCTCACCAAGTGTACATCTGTGGGGGATTTTGAAGTGGTTTGTCATCAAAACACCAACTATGGGTATTATTTGGAAGTATGATGCATGCTTAAGTGGAACCTGATTTGGTCTTCTGCCATTGTAGCCCATTAACTTAAAGGTTTTATTTGGGCAGATGCTTTTCTGTTCACCATAGATAGTGGTTAGTTACTCAGGTGGTGCTGGTTATGTTTCTTTTGCACAGAATGGGGAAAAAGGTGATATCTGGGACTTTGATCATTTTTTGTTGTAAATTATTAACATTTACAGGACTTGTACATACAGATAGACTTATAAATACACTGGGGGTAAATTAAAGCCTTCAAATCAAACCTGCGAGTTTCTTGTAAATTAAAGTTGTTAAACCAATTGACATTTACATAAGACTTCAAGCACAGAATGGTGACGAGACTCTTAGCTGCAGTAAAACTTTTCAATGGTGAAAAACGTTTTAAAGAAGGTGCCTACTGCAGTCTTTCCCGTGGCGAAGCGAATGGAACTCCTGTTCCTTGAACATCTACAGATACCTTGTCATCAACTTGAGGAACAGACGCAGGAGTTACAGGAACTCAGCGGGAATTTATTGCTACATCCCCCATAAAGACCTGACCGCACTCCATGCCATTTCCACATGTTTGGGTTCATGTTTGGCCGCTGCCATATTTGGGCAGTTGTTGCTCATTGAGTTAAGTCTGAGAAGTTAAGCCAATAATCCCTGGGCACCAAGCTGCCACATTTGGGCCCTTGAGCAAGGCCTATAGGATTTTTTTCTTGTTGGACTTTAATGATATATAATTTAGCAAAAGTATGTTAGTCAAACTAATTGTATTTTATATATCAAAAGTATCTTCCACAAAACAACACGCACGGAGTTAGACCCTAGGCCCAGAATGCTCTTAAGGAACTAGGGAAGTAAGTTGAGACATACTGTAGAGCTGACAAAAAGAGTAATTTAACCCAGACAACATGTAAGTTCAAGGTACAAAATAAGATCAAATTGTCTGCTCTTTCCAGCACAAAGCATGAAAAGCCTCACAGATGCACCGACTTCCCCTTTTTCGAGAGAGATCACGGGTTGTAATTACATAAAATAAACAAGTATTAAATCACTCATCACAATTGTTAACATAATCACAGGTGAGGTAGGATTATGGCTCATAGGGCTACCAGGATTAGTAGAAATGTGTAGGACAGTTAAATATGTAATGCACTATACACATAATAATTAACACATTATAGAATCTGAATTAATAATCACAATCTGGTTAAAAGGCCAAACCACAGCTTTCAGTACTGTTTTTTGGACACTGAGTACTTGGGATCCCCCCGGAAGAGCTGGAAGAAGTGGCCAGGGAGAGGGAAGTCTGGGCATCCCTGCTGAAGCTGCTGCCCCCGCGACCCGACCTCGGATAAGCGGAAGAAGATGGATGGATGGATGGAGTACAGATGGCCAGACTTGCCCAGGAAACCAACCCTCACATGAATAATGATAATAATGAAGTTAAAACATTAGGTAAACAAAATGATAAGAGAAGGAATTGGGAGCTGTCACTCAACCAGGTCAAACAAATCATAATACAGTAGATGTAATGATTAACTAATCACTATTGATAGATACATTGGTTCAAACAAAGAAAAAAGAAGGACCAACACAGTGTTTTTTAGGTATATAACCTCATGCTGAAAAGGGGAAATAGCTTTTGCTTTCTAATATTTTTTTTTGCTTTGCTTGCTACGGGGTGTTTTTCTTCATGAGAGCTTTCCACGCAGGATCTTTGGCTTTCTTCATGGCCTTTTCTTTGCTCTTTTGAGTATTTGGGACTTCATGGGGCACCTGTCTATCTGTCTGCTGGACTGGCCGATTCAGATTTGTCTGTCTACGTCTGTCTTCAATAAATCGTGTTGAGTTTGCTCAGTGATTGTTTATTGTAAAATGGTTGAAGTCTTCGGAATTTGCCACGACAGGCTTTTAATCCTTTCTGTTTACTGTACAGTAGTGTATATGTGACAAATAAATGCTTAAAATAGCTCAATGTTAAACATACTTGCCAACCTTGAGGCATAGAACATAGGGAGGATTTTAAAAACAAACATGGAGGGGTAAGATGCTCATTGTATTTCATAGGCCAAATATAACCCAATTCAATCTCCAGTAGACAAGTAAAGCTATTGCATAATAGCCCATGAAGAACAACAAACAACAAATAAATAAATAGAAACAGTGCATGCACCAATGTGCATTATTAATAGAACATGACTGTAGATTTTAACCGACATCTCAGCTTGGCAAGTTCCTTACTGTATGCGTGTGTGCACACAAGGGCAGATAAGAGAGTTCCATGAGAAGTGCAGAGGCAATCCTTCCCGTCTCACGGCAGCCCTGCATTTGCTCGCACATGCATGGGAGACGAGGACATCGTGACAGTTCTGACAAGTCTGCTCCACGGGCGCACACACTCATACACGCACATATTCACACGTATGCACAGTACCAGGAACATGCTGTGTTAATTAAAGGGAGGAATGTTGTAAATTATTTTCATTAATCAGGAGAAATGTGGGAGAATTTTGACAGAAGGAAACAGGAGGAGGGTAGTGAAAAACGGGACTTTTCAGGTATGATGTCAAAGGAGTTCCTGAGAGGCTAGTGTTTCAGACATGAAGCAGGACTAGATGGTATCCAAGCACCTGTGAAACACTAGTGGAGCTGGGGATTATATTGAGAAACAAAGCTAGTTCTTGCTCTCATAACTAATTTCTTATTCTGCACAATCAGAAGTCCGAGTTTAAGTAGAACACCCCTTCTACTGTATATACACATATACATTAGTCACAGTCCTTAAATAGCTTTTCAAAGTTGTAGGAGGTGAAACCAGATGTAGGTGTACCGAAAACTACAACTTTATATAGAGATGGTTCTGAGTGCTTTTTATGCTGTTTATTAAATATTCACAATTAACACATTATCATCCCTTATTACAATCCACTAATGATGTTCGAGAAGGGTGTGGAAATGCAAAAATGCACCACTGACCTGAAAATGAAGTGCTTTTGGGCTACAAAACTCAGTAATAAAAATACATGATTCATGTTGTGATGCAGGAGCAATTCTCTTCTCTGGCAGTCTAATAAACACCTGAATGGAATGGAGTATGTGCTTATGATTCATGCATGCTCACTTCACTTTGCCTCGGGTAACATTACGGCCTGCTTCACCTTGTGTTAATGTGAGAAGGCTGACTGTAAGCTTCTGCTTGTAGAGCTGACATTAAAGTCATTATTACTCTCACTGACAGGACTCGTAATCAGACCAAGCATTCCTGACGTATCACATGCTATGATAAAGTGATGCATATTATCAGAAACAGATATCATCAAGCGAAACTTAGGCAACTTTAGACACACGAACAAGCTGACAAGAAAGATGCATCTACCAAGAGAAACGTGATGAGGTTCCTGCGATAAGGAACAGCACAGAAAGCAGGGATTTCATGTTGAACACGACAAGGCAGATTTGTAACAGCTGTTTGTAAACTGAGCTTCTTTCTGGAAACCCGATCGGATTGGAAACAAGCTAAATTTCCATGGCAACGTGTTCTCACTGCCTCATGTCTCATATCTGGCTGAATTCCATGCCTGCCTTCTGAGCTCAAGTCTTGTCCTTGTGTGCTCTAAACAGTCCATTTTTTAGACATCCCTTGCTAGTGTCTATGTAGTGTCTAAACATTTGCTGTGAGTGCCAGTACACGTTGCTGTTCTCTCTTTAGACAACGGCTTGATTTCAGTTAGCGAAAAAAGCCAGTTGTTAAGCTTGAACATGCATGTTTAGCAGTTCTCACTCTTACTCTTTCTATCATTTTCAATACCGCTTATCCGGTACAGGGTCGCACAAGGTCTGGAGTCATCCCTGGGGACTCGGGCACAAGGCATGATACACACACTCAATCACACACTATGAGCAATTTGGAAATCAGCCTAATCTGCATGTCTTTAGTACCCGAAGGAAACACCCCAAGCATCAGGGAGATCATGCAAACTCCACACACACAGAACCAAAGGCAGGACTGGAACCCTCGACCTTGGAGGTACCCGATCACAGTGCCGCGCATTTTAGCGGTTACGTATTTTAATTTGAAATGAGAGTCAACACACAATGCTTCAGCCTTTCCCAATGTACCAGTGTGATTTGAGTAAATAATCACAGTGAAAACATGATAATAAGTCTTCTAGTCTATAATGCAAATTATACAGAACTGTTACACAACATCATCATTACCATTTCAATGGTTTTGATCATTATAATATGGTGATTTAAAGTGATCAGACTACAAATGAAAAAGCAAACTAACAAAAGCTGGGTTACAAATGAAAAAGCATGTTCTCATCAGTCCATTTAAGTACAGCTTTTATTTGTCATACTGTAGATACAGTACGTTACTGCACAGTGAAAATCTTTATTCTTCCCATATCCCAGCTTTTGTTAGTAGGCCAGGGTCAGAGCCCCTGGAGCAGAAAGGGTTAAGGACTTTCCTCAAGAGCCAAACAGCAGCAACCCTAGTGAAGTTGGAGCTCAAACCCCTGCCCATCCGATCGGTAACTCAGAGTCTTAACACACTGAGCCACCACCACCCCAGGTGAAAAGCTGTGAGCACTCTGGATAATATTTTATTGGCAGCTGTAGGACTAGCCTTCTAAACCAGAGCTGAATTGTAAATTGATTTCTAGTAATTTCATAAAAAAGGAGAGATATGGGTGGCACAGTGGTGTAGTGGTTGGCACTGGCGACTTGCACCTCCAGGGTCCGGGTTCGATTCCTGGCCTGGCTTGATTCCAGTCTCTGTTGGCATGGAGTTTGCATGTTCTCCCTGTGCTTGGTGGGTTTCCTCCGGGTGGGACACTCCGGTGTCCTCCCGCAGTCCAAAGACATGCAGATTAGGCTAATTGGCGTTCCCAAATTGCCCGTAGTGTGTGAATGGGTGTGTGAGTGTGTGTGCCCTGCGATGGATTGGCACCCTGTCCAGGGTGTACCCTGCCTCATGCCCTAAGCATCCTGGGATAGGCTCCAGGTCCCCGTGACCCTGAATACAGGATAAAGCGCTATAGAAGATGAGTGAGTGAGTGGAGAAATATGGAATTAATATTGAGGCCAAAATAACCACAAAATTACAAGATCAACAAGTAATTTAATCAATAGATTCAAAATCAATATTTAAGTAACTTTTTATTATAGGAAATTATTTGAGTAAATATGGCTCTAGTATAAAATGCATATATCATAATTAGTAATGTATTCATATTTATTTATTTTAATGATAAGTTAACTAAGAAAAAATATTAAACACAGTTGTGTCTGATTATTGGCACAATCACCCTGACCCACATGAGCATCAAGATGGACATTAAATGAACAGATGCATGGTGCAAAATCACAAAAATTCACTGATCTGGTCCATTCTTTGATATTTGCGAGATTAAACAATGACACATTAGCTCTTAATAATAAAAATATAATTTTTTTTTCATTATAAAAAAAATTCTCTAAGCCTAAATCATTGCATAAAAATCGATTCCATGTGGCAATATTTTACAACCAGAGCATCTGTTGAATATCTGACAATTAATAAATGTTTAACCAGAATTGCTAGACTTACACATACCTTTTCCAACTGTCTGTTTAAAAAGGATGTTTGAAGAATGTTTGCTTTGATAGACTGAACATTGCCACAGTATAAACATTGCCTAAGCATTTAAATTGTGAACTGAGTTAATATGTTGAACTAATATTTGCTACCTCTGACATTTTTGAAGAACTGATTCATATCTAAAATTAAGGCCTTCCTGAACTAAAAAGTTTGTATTTCAACCACATTTAACATTCAAACATTTTAAAAATCTTTAAAAAAAAAAAAAAAAAAAAAAGGGTAGAAAAATTGATTTAAAAAAATTCATATTTCAAGATCAGCACCAGAGCATCACAACCATTTGAACACTGGTTTCTGATTACTGAACCAATTAAGATTATTGTTCAGATCAATGATTACTTTATTGTTCAGAACAACTTGATTACATTAGGACAAATTAGATAAATGAATGACTAATTGTCATAGGTTTAAAATACTGTTAGCTCTTTGACCAAAATGATCATGGCAGGACAAAAAAAAAACATTATGTAAATATTATTTATGGCTATAAATATTAAATATTATCATGGCAAGTTGGACTACAGAAGTTCCTGGATGGTTGGATGGATGGTTGGATGGATGGATAACAAATTGTATTTTCTTTAATTTTCTTGAAGGGTGGCAATATTTTAGGAATATAATTTAATTCCAAATCTGTGACACCTTTAGGTTACCACCTAAGTTAAACTTTTCCCCAAATTATTATATTTCTGCAGCAGTATTGCTTTGGGCTGTAAATATGATGTCTCTGTGAGAGGAGTTTAATAAATCTACACCATCAAAGAATAAATTCTTCTTCTTTCTTTATAATCATTAAAATTCATGGATCTCTTCACGTTGAAACACTGGCTTAGCTTTCGAGAACACCCTTTAAATCTTGTAGAGCTTGTCAAATACATCTTACATGAGAGTCGATACAAGCCTGCACATGGCTTCACTCAGTGGCTTGACATTTATCCTTAAAAAAATGGTACCGGTTAGAGAAACTGTAAAATGAGCAGCATAAAGTGGACTTCAATGTCCTGCTTACACCAACAAATTATGATTGCACTTAAGGCTGAAAGGCTTTAATATAACAGAAGTTTTAAAACATTTCAATGTTGACTTGAAAGTGGCTCATTATCTTGTAAGCTCTAGCTCCTTTGGCCAAACCTGAATCTCTTAGCAGGGCCAGCTGGGTTTTGGCCTGGAATATCCTGGTATTAAGCAGCGTTAATGATCTCATCAGTCTTTACAAGAATGCCTGAAACATTAGTGACAAAACAGCCCAGGAACATCATTGATCGTGCACCAGTTGTAAACAATTCATTTGTTATGGACGACTGCAAGAACAAACTAAACCACACAATTTCTGATGTCTTTTCTGCTTCTCTTATGATCCTGGTTCTGTGATGGAGGTTTTACTGGAGATAACTACTGGTAAGCAATAACTACTGGTAATATAACAACTTTTAGGTGGTACGGTGGCTTAGTGGCTAGCATTGCCGCCTTGCACCTCCAGGGTCCACCTCGGATGCTCTGTGCATGGAGTTTGCATGTTCTACCCATGATTGGTGGGTTTCTTCCAGGCACTCTGCTTTTCTCACATAGTCCAAACAAATGCAGAATTGCCCATAATGTGTGAATGTTGACCGGTAGGTCCGACCGTGGTTGTAAAAATGGGAATAAGGGTCTCAGAGGGCACAGTCTCAAGATGAACTACAGAGGTTCCTACGTAGATGGATGGATAACAACTTTTGAGTATTTTCTTGAGGGGTGCCAGTATTTCTGAAATTTGTCATATCTGGTTCATAAGTTTTGGTTAGCGCCAAAGCTAAAACTTTTCCTTAATTATTGTATTTCTGCTGCAGTACTGCTTTGAGCTGTAACTATGGTGTCTCTGTGAGTGGAGTTTAATAAATCTACACTATCAAAGAGACTTTAATTTTCTGCAGCTCGCTCCCTTTCTCGTACAGGCTCCCATTTTTCCAGTTGACACCAGGCACAAAACAAATAGCTGCAGGGCACCTGAATGTGAAATATAACAAGTGAACAGTTTGAGAGCGGTGAGAAATAAGTCTGAGAAATAACGTCATAATGTCATCTTTGAAATGCTGCTCACACCACGGAAGATCTGCTTCATGAAAGCTAAAGCAGATAGCACAGATCTGCTTTGTTAGTCACAATAGATAAAAAAAAAAAGTTATTATATTTGTTAAAAGTTATTAAAGTAATGAATGTTAAATAAACCAAGTTGATTTGTTTATGAAACCGAGTGCACTCGCAGGTTGGAATTCACCAACTTTAAGTGTTTTGCTGTTGGCAACATGTCCTGGTTCCTAATTAGGAGGTGTTGTTTCAAATAGCACCCCATCCAGGGATGTTATATTTAGTATCAGGTTTTCAGTTCGGCAAATCTAGGAACATTGCGGTTTGAGACACCGCCAGGCTTTGCCTGCTGAAGAGTGCAGGCTGGTTCTCCTGTTGCTTGCAGTAGGGCCCAGTGGATTTTGTCTGCATCATGGGAGTTTAAGAGGTGGACCTGCGGCAGTGGTGTGATTAATACAGGTGTCACCAGGAGAGCCAGCCTGGGAGCACAGGCACGTCCCTTAACGGGATCTGATCTAAATAATTACACAACATAATATACTCTTGCTATTGCCTGCGGCTCACGTTACTGCTGGTATGAACCCTATTCCTGACAGGGCTGGATATATGACACTTCCAGGTGTTAACTCTTTACCTTATAGACTCTTTACCTTATTACATTTAAACATATAATCCTTATACCTCATAGGTGGGATATACAAAATTTAGGAGTTTTATTCCCCTTACACTACAGTAATTTGAATAATTTTGATCAATCATTAGCTACGTGTACATGGAGAATAGTACTTGAATCTGATTGAAATCGTTTTGGATAGAGATTAAAACGGTTTACATGAACTCTGATCTGATAAGTTGTGTGTTTACGTGCTCAAAGCATTTTTATTTTATTAAATTAACTTCTTTGATGTGAGAAAAGTGGTTCTGTCCACTGTGAAAGGTTTAATCTGCTGAAAATGTATCAGAAGAAAATGGAATATTTTCCTCCAATTTTGAAATTAGGTTAGGCTTCTCATCTTTTCTGATAAATCCCGCCTTTTGTGTTATGATTGGTTACAAGAATTCAATCTCATCCCATGATTGGGTAGATTTTTTTATTGTAAGTGAAATATGAGCCAATCAGCTCCCCTGCCTCATGGAGGAGAGCACTGTTTCTTCTCAAGGAGTTTACTAATCAGGAATGGAAGCAAAACGTCCTTCCCTGAAATTCATCACTTAACGTTACCCCATGTGGGGAGAAGGTGCACAAAGAATATATTTATTCCGACAAGACAGAAATTATCGGATCAAGTGTTTACACCAACTACTGAACAGACTATGAAGGGTTACACCACCCCTCTCATTTCCATTAAAAACTCATTCCAATCCGGCTGGATTAGATCAGACTGTCCTGATTCAGGTATTTGCAAGATGCATTTTAAAACTAAGATTATGATATTATTCCTGATTGATCGATTGATCAATGACCTGCAGATTAAGCTAATTGGCATTCCCAAATTGACCATAGTGTAAGTGAGTGAGTGTATGTGTGAGAGTATCCACCTGCGATGGATTGGCCCCTGTCCAGGGTGTACCCCGCCTTGTGCCCTAAGCCTCCAGGGATAGGCTCCAGGCCCCCTGCGACCCTGAATACAGGATAAAGCGGTATAGGCGATGAGTGAGTGAGTTTAATGATGCACATTTCTATAAACAGGACTATACACAGTCTTTTAAAAGCAATTGCCCCCGATTGCTGAAAACTATATAATCAATGATTTCACGTTTCTCTTTCTTAATTAACAAACTATTCAGCATCGATAACAAATCATTTATGCATTTGGCAGATGCCCTTATCCAGAGCGACTTACATTTTCAGCTCATTATACTGTACATCTGATTAGTTGAGGGCTTTGCTCAAGGGCCCAACAAGGACAATTTGTCATGGGATTTGAACCTGGGAAATTCTGAACCATAATCCAAAGCCTTAACCACTGAATCATCTATTCACACAAATCATCCATCAAACGAATCTCTGTGAATGAGCTGTTTGTATAGAAACAATAAAATGTTAGAGCAAGCTCATTAATATATACCTGTACTTGATTTACAGCCAACATTACTGTCCGAACTGCCGTTATGAAAATAAATCAATACCGTCTGACCAATCAGCTGCCAGTCATACTTTTTGCACACTACTCATGTGAAGGACACATAAAAGACTATCATGTTTCATATGGTCTATAGAGGCATACTAACACCCTGTTATAAGCCTTGATGTTACATGTTTCTCCATGGAATACTCCCTGCCTTTATGAAGCACAGTAATGATGCAGGAACACGTCTCTCGCTGTGTCGTTAGACACCTGCTGCCTAGCTCTCTTCTAGTGTTTACACTAAGTGTGTTAAATTCTTGCTAACTGCCTGGATGAGTCTGATACCATTTATCTCCAACAGATTAGAGGAATGACAACATTGGTCAGAGTCTACATGAAGTAGACTTGTCATCCTGCCAGAAAGAAGAGAGTTGATGATTGTGATCACACCTCGGTATAAGGGTTTGTCCAGTCCTAAGGGATGTTGATGATGACGACGACGATTCCCAAGCCGTCCATGGTCAGTGGTCCATCATAATTAGACCTGTGATCATATAGCTTTATTACATGCTTCCTTTATTAATTATTGCGATAATACTGTATATATATAATATAGCCAAACACTTTTAGCTATCCTATGATGTAGCAAAACGTTTCTACACCATCCCCGATTACAGCTGTTGTAACAATCTGGATTCGTAACCGAGACCTAGGTCTTGTATAAATTCTTATAATCTTATCTTTATGAAATAATATTGAATCTACGTGTCACAGTGGAGAGTCGATATTTCCTCAGATGAAACTATATCACCATAAACGTCTTTCTTAATGCCCCAGGGTACAGCACTCTAACCCCTTTCCTTATTTCCACCCCACAGAGGATGAAGGATGCCTTGTTTGCTTTTTCCTTTTATGTAATTTCCACCAATTGATCCACACCGCTCTCCGTGGTATTTGCCTGCCTCTGGTCATGGTATTGACCCACACTGTGTTCCACTGCTGCCAGACAAGCCGGTATTCGAACCTCCAAAATCAACTCTCTCATTCTCATAGAGGTGGAAGACTGAACATCGTCCAATTTCCCACACGCTCTACAGTCCCTTGATTTGAAGTTATAGCGCAAAGAACTTTAAATTAACTCCAACCTTCAGCCCACCACCCAAGGGCAAGGTGTTAGTTTGGCTTATATAAAAGTAACAAAGTGGTGTTTTTTTTTGTTTCCTTGGAAAACTTCTCCCTGTACAAAGTTCTTCTTATACTCTCTTCTTATACACGTTTGTTTCAATAAAGTGCTTGTTCCCCCCCGCCCAAAAAAAAAACCACCATACAACTGACTGGAATTAAAAGTGACAGGACAATATGTATTTTCCTCCTGTTTTTATACAGCAGTATAACACGGTCATATTTCTAAAAAACAAAATCAATCGAACCTTGAACCATCACATCCACAAAACAAGAGGGTTCTCAACTCGCAACTCAACAGAAGAAGAAAATATTTTTTCCTGTATTTCTTCATTTTTATGTCCAACCTAACCATAAAAAAAAATGCATAATATAATTTTGCATATCCAAAGTGGCTCTGAGCAAACGTAATACAATAAGACAAACTGTTAAAACCCCAGAGTATAGGCTCAGTGCTCAGAAATACGTGCAGCATGCATTCAGCTTTTGATTGCTAAACACATTCATTACTCCGATTGCAATTGAACTCAATCCCAAAAGAGGCTATCCCGTCTTTCTATTGTTACCCTTCATAAACATAGGAGCGACACACACACACACACACACACACACACACACACACACACACACACACACACACACACACACAATACAGAAATCATTTGGATGCAGAACACTCTTTTCTTTGCCACGTTCCAACAAATGTCATATTGGTGGCTGGGAGTTTTCTCCAACCTGTCCCAGTGTACATCTGCACCAGAGCAAAGGTTCCAGTGCTGCAGACTCCAACACACAATAATGGGACTGAGGGACTCACGAGTTTGTTGTGTTTGTTTTTAAATGCCTGCCTAATGAAGAAGAAGAAGAAGAAAAAGAAACAATAGCAAAATGAAATATTTTTAAGAAGTGAGCACATTGTGCTGTCACTTGCAAACTTACTGACCTGCTCGGCATTTTTAATTACAATTACCTTGTCTAGTCTTACTGTATGTTAAGCTCATGAATTAAAAGTCCTAATGAATAAGTAAAAAAAAAAAAAAAAAACAAAGAAAGAAAAACTACTGAAGTGCACTATAATAGCTCCTGTAATATTCTTTGGCATTTCAGTAAACAAGTCACACAGTTAATGTTAAAGCTAGAATCAAGGATTACAAATCTCATTAGTAAGAAATCCAATTAAAGCACCCTGCTTATTCGAAGTGCTATTGACCAGCACTGACAACACTGAAGAAAGAATCATAATTACAAACTTATGCGAATTTGAACTAATATTATTATATGAAAGTGTGAACAAATGGTTCCATTTTAAATCATAATCTCCTTTGTCCTCTATAGTGCTTCTCCTGTACAGTACATGGTCACGGGAAGGCGGGAGCCTATCCCAGGACACCCAGGGCACAAGGTGGGGTGTACCCTGGGTGGGGTCCAAACCCACTGTAGTGAACAAGCACACACATTAGGAGCAATGTAGAAATGCTAATGAACCTACCCTGCATGCAGAGGAAACTGGATTACCCAGGGAGAAGACCGACCAAGCGCAGAGAAAACATGCAAACTCCACACACACTGACCTGAGGCAGGACTCGAACCCTCGACCCTGGAGGTGCGAGGCCACAGTGCCAACTACTACACCACTGTGTAACCTTTAAATTATTCATTCATTCATCTTCTATACCGCTTTATCCTTCTATTCAGGGTCGCGGGGGACCTGGAGCCTATCCCAGGAGGCTTAGGGCACAAGGCGGGGTACACCCTGGACAGGGTGCCAATCCATCGCAGGGCACACACACATACTCACACACTACGGGCAATTTAGGAACGCCAATTAGCCTAACCTGCATATCTTTGGACTGTGGGAGGAAACCGGAGTACCCGGAGGAAACCCACCAAGCACGGGGAGAACATGCAAACTCCATGCACACAGAGACGGGAATCGAGCCTGGCCGGGGAATCGAACCCAGACCCTGGAGGTGCAAGGCGACAGTGCTAACCACTACACCACCGCGCCGCAGGTCCTTTAAATTATAACAATAATAATTATAGAAAAACATGGCAGCTTGTTAGCATTGTCGCCTTGCACCATGAGGGCCTTGGTTTGATTCCCAGCCAGGATTGTTTCCAGCCTCTGTGTGCATGGAGTTTGCATGTTTTCCCCGTACTTGGTGGGTTTCCTCCAGGTAGTCCGGTTTCCTCCCACAGTCCAAAGTCCCAATTTGCCTGTAGTGTGTGAATGTGTGTGAGTGTCACCGTCCAGGGTGTACTCCCCCTCCTGCCCTAAGTCTACTGGGATAGACCCCACGCGACCCTGTATACAGAATAAAGCGGTACAGACAATGAGTGAGTGAGTGAATAATACAAAAACTCCACTGATGTAATAATCTGATCAGTCAGTACATTCAGGTCATTAGCTGTACCCATCATTCTGAAATAGGGTCAATCAGGACTCATTAGACCACATGACCTTTTCCCATTGCTCCAAAACCCAATCTTTATGCCACCAAGCATATTCAAGATTTTTTTCTGATGAGTAACAAATGGTTTTCTTATGGCCACACAGCTGTTGAGTCCCAATGCTCCTACTTTAACTATTAAACACCCTATGCTTTTTACTGTAGATTTCTTTTTTTATAATGCAACTTGTTTTTAAATGCAATGTTTAACTGATTAATTCATTCATTATTTTTTTTTTCCTTCCAGGTTTTGATAATGTTGTTGATGATTAATGATAAGAGTTGTTGTCTTTGCTTGATGCAGCCCAATATTTTGACCATTATAAAATGGCGACTTTTTGGCCTACATACACACCAATCAGACAAAACATTACAATGTGAAGCATCATGCCCAGTATTGTGTAGGTTCCCCTTTTGCCACCTGGGCAGCTCTGGCCCCTTGGAGCAGGGCTCTGCACAGCCTCTGGGGGTGTGCTGTGGTGGCTGACACCGGGACGTAGGCAGCAGACCTTTGAGTCCTGTGGGTGGACAGCTGTGGTCTGGACTAGATTGTCTGGTAGGGAGTACTGTAGAGATGTTGGTTTAAAAATGAACAAATATTAGATTTTTATTTTTACGTGTCCAGACTGCAAAGATTTTAGAACATTTATTCACTGGGGACTCGGTCTCATTTAATTTATTTATTTTTGTCCAACTGTTATTGTATTGTGCTTATTTTGTTAGGGCTGCAAAAAGTTAAGAACTCATAGCATAAGCATCATTGGCTTAGAAACACCCTAAAACTCAAAACACCAACCAGAGTGGCTTTCAGGTGCAAACAGAAACAAACACAGAAGTCTTGGCACTGCCCAACTCATTGTTGTTTAATTTTTACAGCGCCTAAAAACACTTTTTTATTTTAGCCATTTTTTTTATGTTAAAAAAAAAAACATAGGGTAAGTGGCGTTCCCTTGACAGCGCATTACTAGAGTATAAACCCGTGATGTCCTTTGCAGTCTGCACTATTTTCACAGGGGCTGTTTAAAACACTTAAAATCCAAACTGCACAGTTTTATATATATTGGATGTCAGAATAGCCTCCCAGAACTGCTGTTTTGAATCAAACTGCCTCCCACCCTCATAGATCTTTTGAGGATTCTCCAAAGGTTCTCAATGGGGTTGAGGTCAGGGGAGGACGGTGGCCACACCATGAGTTTCTCATCTTTTATTCCCATAGCAGCCAATGACACAGAGGTATTCTTTGCAGCATGAGATGGTCCATTGTCGTGCATGAAGATGATTTTGCTGCGGAAGCCACGGTTCTTCTTTTTGTACCATGGAAGAAAGTGGTCAGTCAATATACTGTGCAGAGGTCATTTTCACACCTTCAGGGACCCTACAGTGGCCTACCAGCTCTCTCCCCATGATTCCGGCCAAAAACATGACTCTGGCACCTCCTTGTTGACATTGCAGCCTTGTTGGGAGATGGTGGCCACCCACTAACCATCCACTACTCCATCCAGTTGGACCATCCAGTGTTGCACGACACTCATCAGTAAACAAGACTGCTTGAGAATTAGTCTTCATGTATGCCTGGGCCCACTGCAACCGTTTCAGCTTGTGAGCATTGATTAGGGGCCGAATAGTAGGTTTATGCACAACTGCAAGCCTCTAAAGGATCCGACACCTTGAGGTTCGCGGGACTCCAGAGGCACCAGCAGCTTCAAATACCTGTTTGCTGCTTTGCAATGGCATTTCAGCAGCTGCTCTCTTAATCCGGCTGAATCAGCCACAAATGTCTTCACAGTACGATGAGTTTTTGTGAAATATCTAATGTTTTTATACCTTGTCCAAGGCATTGAACTATTTGACACTTTTCGGCAGCAGAGAGATCCTTTGTCCTGTGGCCTGTTTAATAATGTGGAACAACCTTCTTCAGTACTTTTCCTTTAATTGGGATTATCTGGCAAACGAATTATCACACGTGTCTGAGATTAATTTCTTTGATCCAAAGAGCCCTGAGACACAATACCATCCATGAGTTTAATTTAAAAATTAAACATTTAATGTTTATGACACTTACATCCAATTTGCATAAAAAAAAAAAAAAATAAATAAATAAAAAAAAAAAAAAAAAAAATATATATATATATATAAGCTTTCCTATAAACACATATACAGTGGATCCTCGGATTACGAGCATAATTCATTCCGGATGCGGCCTCGTATTCCAAAACACTCGTAAACCAAATTGAATTTTCCCATAGGAAATAACGGGAAAACTCAAATTCGTTCTACAGCCCAAAAAAATAAATACATAAAAATAATTAACACAAAATATAAAGTAAAAATAAAACAAATTAACCTGCACTTTACTTAAAAAAAAACAACTTAAAAATAAATCCCGACAGATAAGTGTTTCCGTTTGTGCATGCAGACACACACACACACACACACACACACACGGAGAGACCGTTTTTAAAACCGTTAAAAAAATTAGCAAGGAACATCGCTAGTCACACTCGCGTGAGCGCATACTAACGGAGTCACTGCTGTAAAGTAGAACAACAGCAAAATCAAATTAACCAGCTCCTCACCTTTGAAAAAGAATCGCGACAGAGCAGAGTTTGTGTGTTTGTTTGGAAACCTGAGAGGAGGGGGGCTGTAAAGTCGAGAGAGAGAGTGTGTGTTTACACTCGCCTTTACAGCCCCCCTCCTCTCAGGTTCCCAAACAAACACACACACTCTCTGCCTTACACAGACACACACACACACACACACACACACACACACACACACTCAAAAACTCTGCAAGCATTAAGACCCAGCAGGGGAGACGATAGGTCTTGGCTTTACAGCCCCCCCCCTCCTCTCAGGTTTCCAATCAAACACAAACTCTGCTCTGTCGTGACTGTTTTCAAAGGTGAGGAGCTGGTTAATTTATTTTTGTTGTTGTTTTTTTTACTTTACAGCAGTGATTCCGTTATTATGCGCTCACGCGAGTGTGACTAGCGATGTTCCTTGCTAATTTTTTTAACGGTTTTAAAAAAACGGTCTCTCCGTTAATGTGTGTGTGTGTGTGCACGCACATTACACACACACACACACACACACACACACACACACACACACAATTACCTACAATTCCGTAGAGCAAGAGAGAGAAAAACCGTTGGCTCAGTTGTGATTATGTGACGCTCGGCGTCAAAACACGAAGCGCATGCGTGATACATGATACTCTGTGCTCGTAAACTTAGACAATCCTCGTTTTTCAAGTAAAAATGTATTACAAATATTTTCTTGTCTTGCGGAACACTCGTAAACCGCATTACTTGTAATCCGAGGTTCCACTGTACGTATATATATGTGTTTATAGGAAAGCTTTGTCGGTGTGTGCTACAGGGAAAGCTTCAGGTGTCAAACTGTGCATTTGGGTTTATGGATATGTCAGACAGAACAAAAGTTATCATTACTTTTATAAGTGTAAATTTCACCACTGCTGGAATTCACTGGCAAAAAGTTGTGATATACTGTAAGAGGAATAAAGCACTTTGGCAGGTGCTTTTGGAAAATAACGAACTTTGGGGTAGTAACAGTTATTCAGATTCTGCTCTGGAACTCTAATGATGAATTAATCGAAAACTATAATTAATTCATCTCTAATTGTTTTTCTTATACCAGCAAGCACCTGTACAAATTACTTATTTAATCTCATTTATCACATAATGAATAAAAACCAGTAACATTTATTTATTTAATAACAATGCAGGTGTCCTGCCAAGTAACAAACTACAGTTGTTCAGACAGCAGCAGCAATTTGTCCAATGTTTAGTTTATTATTAACCATCCAAATCTCTACAAAACTTAACATTACATTACAGGATCTGTTAGCTATCAGATTTTTGAAGTATTTAATTGTCTAGAAATGCAAAATAAGAAATAAGTGCATAGCAAGCCTTTCTTGACTATTTTCCTTTGGTCTTCCCTGCTGGCTGGAATCCACTGGAGTAGAGAGACTACAGAATGTCTGCATTAAATCAAAGGCCTTTCCCTCCGGGCGACACGCTGCTGTGATGGAGGTATTTAAGATCAGCTTCTCAGAGCTTCAGATGCAAGGTTACTGCAGGCGGCAGGAGAAGAGGGATTTAAGAACACTGCATGTGTTCGGTATAAGAGTGATGAAACTGGTAAAATGAGAGAGATCAAGGTCCACAGTGCATGTGGGAGCACAAGATTTTTGTTTATAACAACAAGTAATGCAGCCAGAAGTGAGTTAATGGCCAAGTACAAAAACGATGAAATGTAGAGTCTGTGCAAGCCGTTTCTTTGAAGCGATGACCTCCTGCCTTATCGAAGTTTTTCAACCAACAACAATGCGTTCTGCGAGAAATCACATTCTTCATGTTGCCTTTGAGTGGCTGCAGCCTGAGGAGGAATCAGAATCTCCCTTGTACACCCAGTTCTCTCTCAGCCGCCTGTTCGATGGCCTGGTGAATCAGACGCACTTCTTCCTGGCTCAGAGTTCTCTCCATGTGACGGTACACGATGCGGTAACAGTGGCTCACCTTCTTGGTCCTGGAGGGGAAACACAGAGCGGAGAGTAATTGAGTTAGATGAGAATCCAACAGACTAAAATATAATTTATAAATTGTAAAAACTAAAAATTTATAATAATAATAATAATAATAAGTGTAATAATAATAAGTGTTCAGGTGTACTCTGGTGTGCGGATTCTATACATAAAAGACACAATTATTCAAACGATGTCGGGTGATCTAAGTCTATGTGGTAAAAAATTATGATGGTCATTGTGAAGTCTCGAGTCAACAACTTCCACTGATGTCTTGAAGTAAAATGATGTAAAGTTAGAGATCAGGGTTAAGGGAACCCCTGGACACTGTCTCAATACGTGCAAGCTCGACAGCATTTAGCTAATGTGAGCTCCATTGAAACTTAAACCGTTTCCTTGTCTGAGTGATTATAAACTGCCTGGCAAAAATAGAGTCGCCATTTCAGAAGGGTCTTGAACTTACTGACCTGCATCAAGCAAAGAAAACAACTAATGAGATTGAAGTTACTGGAACTGGGTTAAGAGGCCTTCTATACATTATTAAAACCTGGCAGGATAGAGCTGAAGTGTCAACCTTGTGGAAGAAATGTGTTCAGACACAAGCAAGGTTATGTGGCAATAAAATGAAGTCAGCTGATGACCTGAATGTGCTCGCTCGATGACCAGGTTATAACATCTATTGATTTTTGCCTTTCCTGATGGCACTGGGGATATTCCAGGACTGAAAGAGTGGTTAGGGGAGCATGAGGAATCTTTTTCACACATGAACTGGACACCACAGTGTGTGATGTAATCAACGCTAAAGGTGACTAAATTAAATCTTTTTTTGTGTGTGTATACTGTATATTCATCCAAAACAGGTCTCATAATTCAGAAAAACCAAGCCATGTCATCAGATGACGAATATCCTGAAAAGTGCAATATCAGAATCAAGAACATGTAGCGCTCAATTATACTGTACTATCTTAATTTTAAATTATTTGAATAATAACCCATGCAGCAACAAAATCGAACAAAATAAACAAACATCAAACAAAAAGTTAAATAGAGCTATGGTCAAGTACCATGTATAGGACTTAGATAGTTTTCTGTTAATGTAAAAATGTAAATCTGTCTTGTCTCATCTAGTCCGCTAATTAGATTTCTTAGTTTGTTAATTCATGTTGCTAATTTATGTTGTATGTAGCACCTTGGTCCTGGAGGAACGTTGTTTCGTCTCGCTGTGTACTAAACTGCATATGGTTGAAATGACAACAAAAGCCTACTGTACTTGACTTGACTTGAAGCACCACATGGTTTCCTGTCTGTGAAAGCGTGAATTATTTCCAAGTGTATGCACTTTTCCCCCCATGATTCTTTAAACTTAATATTTATTCTAACAGCCTAATATCTGCATCACACGTACACCAAAAAGTGCCGGATCAAGTGATTAAAGCTAAACGACTGACAGGTTGACTATTGCAGAAGCAGCCACTGGGATTCCAGCATGGTGTGTGTTGTATGCAAGGTTTCATCACATTCACTTTGCCAGTACCAGATTTTCTGTCACTTAGACCAGGCTGGTGTGTGTCGCAGTCCAAGCTCATGTGACCATCCACGGAGAGCAAACAGCCTGACAGAAACTGGGTATAAATCCCACAAACCATTCTCTCTAGGCAAGCATTTCAGTAAACATCACATCTGAATCTGAAGATTGCATATAAGGTTGTGTAAATGAAATAAATAGGTAGATAAATGTAGAGTGGTTAATGTGGGGCTTTTTTTTTTTGTTTGGTTAACAGTTTGTTTGGTTACTTCACACGACACCTTTATATAAAGCTTAAGACCTCCTGTATAATGTTCAAATGCAAAAAAATATAAAACATCAAAAATAAATGAAGAAACCACTGATGATTATACAGGTGAAGTTATCAAAGATCAATATTAATTGTTCCACTTTACTAATATTTACCCTACTTATTGATCCCTGACGGGAAACTTAGGAAACTCTCCATGAAAGTTATACGTTTAACGCATATTACGTCTCACACACAACTCATTTACAAATCACATGGGCATGAATTATGGTGAAGTATTCACATATTTTTGGTCATATAGTGTATTTAAATATTCATTTCGATTCAGTGTTATTTATATAGAACCTTTAACAATGGACACTGTCACAAAGCAGCTTTACAGGAACACAATTTCTGGATATAAATGTATGTATATTAAAAAAACAGACTGAAAAGGGAACCCATCCTCATTTGGGTGATATGTCATTAGAATGGAATAGGATAGAAAGAAGATGTAGTTTTGATATGAATGATTAAATTATGCATGGTGTCCTGGGAAAACCTGTCAAATTACAGTGCATCTAAATTCCTGAAAATGACAAAAATTTTTGAAAATTATGATCGAAATAGAGCTTTTCTGTCTATGACACTGTTTAGGTTATACGATATAGTCGTAAATGAAAAAAAAATGCATGCATAAACAGTAAAAATATTTAGAAGATTTTAGATCAACTTCAGTAATAAATAAGTCTTTATACATGATGTCAAAAATTCAATTTTCCTCTGTTATCTTCAAGGCATTGTTCTTATTCTGTTGCTAAGCAACCTGGAAAAATAAATAAATGCTTGCTTTAGATGCCAGAACATCGTTTTTTGTTAATGAATTTATTTTGAAAAAAAAAAAAAGTAAATTTGTGTTGAGAAAGTGAAATAATTTCTTTTAGACAATGTCACAGGGCAGAACACAGCATTCTTCATTCTCAAATGATCCAATTTGATTTGTTTATCTGTTATGTTCAACTGTGCCTATTTTATTTAATTAAACATGAATGAATCCACATTGTGGTTCAAAAAACTTTTTCATGCTGTTTCGAATAATAAAAAAAAAAAGCCAAATGATATTGTTAGAAACAATCATATTATTGTGGTTCTTCACTTAAAACACAGATTTAAGAATTTCTCTTTAATGGCACTGTGGAATGTTGGTAATGATGATCTGTATTAAATTAAATCCATGTCATGTCATGTAAAGTGGGATTAAACTCAAGAGAAATTTGACCTTTTGTACAAATTTGCCTAAATTTGATTAGTGACCAAGAAATAGAGCAGATGCTTTAGTCTTGAAAAAAAGTTCACTGAGACAAAAACCAGTGCTTAAATATCTAATTAACTGTTTAGAGGGCACTCATTTAAATTTGATTTAGCATTTTTTTACTATCTTGTGAAATTTGAAATTTTTGCAATTTTCATGTTTCAAATCAAGATCAGTGAAATTATCATACTCCGATCAACCATAACATTATATCCACCTGTCTGCTTTTTGGTAGGCTCCCTCTTTTCCCACCAAAACATTGGTCGGACCACAAGGGCCAGGCAGGTGATCAAAATGTTATGGTTGATCGGTGTACATGTTTTTTTCACCTGTCTAAGGTAATAAAAGTGCATGTATTAAAAAAAAATAATAAGTCAAAGGCACACTACCAAATATGGTTCTTCACCTGATTAAGGCTAAAATCCCACTGGCAGGTGATGATCTATTGAAATGGATGGGATATATCCAAAATCCCATTTCCCACTTTCATATTTATTGATACAAATCTCTAAGAATTCATGAATCATGATGAGTTGCCATATGGTAGGATCATGGCCTACCTGGTAGTGACGGGATGACCTGTAGAGATCAGCAAGTTGCTGTCATGGAGGACGAGATTTTTGAGCATTCTCAAACAATTTGCAGGAGACCTACAGCTTCTCATGGCTTGTAGATCTGCTGTAGGTCCATGTTAGGTTCCTATCTATTTTCTAATTCTGTCTGCGGTCAAATTCACTTATAGCACAGAGGTACAGGGTCACATGATGGTAAGGCGTTTTAAATGCCAGGATGGTCTCAGTAGTAAGTGAACCTTAATATATTTTTTCATATTTATGATCAATTTTGCATGGTGAATTCGGTGCCATATGCAAGCTAATGAATTAATGATAGTGGGATTAATGATTTTAAGTGAGAGCATTTCATATTCCACGCATAATACGTTTATTGCGGCTCTCTACATCTCTCTATATCTGTAAACCCGTGCAATGCACTGTAAAGGTGCTTTCAAGAAATCTGAATTATTCATGTCCTTACTATACAAAACCATCTGCTTTACTATGGCTTTATGTAATGCCAGTGTATTTTGCCTAAGCAAAAATCTCATTCTCACAAATCTCTTTGATCCCACAGAACACCTACTGCAACTCAAATTGATTAAAAGGTAATGATGGCTCTAATAGAACGGTGTCAGAAAACACAACGCATCACATTTTGCTGTGTATGGTGCTGCATTAGGACTGGAACATGGTCCAATGGAAGAAGGTGCACCGCACAGCACACCTTTAAAGGTTAACGTTTCAGCAGCACAAGTGCAACATACGCAATATTAGACAAGTGGTTTTAATGTTAGGACTAATCAATGTATTTGGCCCTAATGTGCAAAACAACATTAACATGCTAAAAAAGGTAATATATGGCTGCTCTGGTTCGCACAACAATTTGGCACAGGTTGTACGCCAGATGCCCTTCCTGATGCAACCCTCCCATTTTATCCGAGCTTGGGACTGGCACTGCATCCAGTGGCTGGGGTTTGAGCGTTGGGTGGGAATTGAACCCAGGCCTTCTGCATGATACAGTAGGTGAGAAACCTACCACTGAGCGACCAATGCCCAAAAAGGTAAGCAAATGTCTTGAACCATGAATCATTTCTTTGTGTTTTGCCTCAAAAGAGTCAGGCGTTCTGGTGTTTTTAATGTAGTCTTGAGTGGACTATTTTTAATGGACTCTTCATGGCTCCCATTTTCAGTCCAGTCCCTGTACTGTACCTGACCTGTTTTACAGGAATGTTTCTTTGCTTGTTAAGCAACACAGTGACCTATGAATCATTAATTTTTTTCACGTTAAAAAAACCCATCCAAGTCAAGGCATGAACCAGTGAGAAACATGTGGATTGTAATGATTAGTATACTGGTGATGCTGAACACTGAGTGGTTGGAACAGACAAGAGGGGAAATGAGGTTGCTGCTGAGGTTGTTAAGGCACTTCGCAGCCTGTCACATTAAAAGATTTGTTACCATTTCCTTAATTTAATCTACAATGTTTAATTTAATTTAATATGAAGAAATAGCAGAACTGTAACTGGCACTATCGGTTGCTTAAATACACATTCCGGAGTGACGTGCACTACGTAGACATGCTTTAATCTTGAGTTAATTTTAATGTCTGTGAATGAAAGCAAGTAGCAATAGTTATTCTTTATCTCGCTTCTCTGCAGCTGAAACAACAACTCACTTTACCGAAGGGGAAATACAACATCTGTGCCTAAATTAGATCTTGGATGAGTGTGATCAGCAGGGAATCTCATCTGCAAATGACTGACATACTGGGGAAGATCATACTCCTGTGTGCTGTGAAAGCACAGATAATTAGTCCAACTACAGGCGGGGAAAAAAAGTGAACTAAATAAAGAGGAACATAGGATATGCGAAAGCAATTAACATGCCAAAAATAACCCCCAAAAAAACTTGCAACTTCAAAATCCCAGATTTGTGAAAACAGGCACCTGCAAAAATAGAAGGCAAACGTCATGGGTGTGGAGTGCAACGCTAAATACTTGCGGAAGAATTTTCTGTGACACACAGCCAAATATCGAGTCTAGGAGAGCATTGCAAATGAGAACTGGTGACAACTTTGGGCCACGGCTGATTGCCAATGGGAAATGGCATCATGGATCGTGCAGCCAAGGAGACTAATTGGATAAAGTCGTTTCCTAACCAGTGAATTGATTTATTTATTGTTTCTTTTATTTTATAACAATTGACTCAACATAATAATTTGACCTCATTCAAGAGTATTTAATTATTAAAAATAAAACAAAACCATTTCCATTCGAACAGACAATGAAGCCATCCTAGGGTGCATCTGATGCTTTTATTAATGGTTTATGCATAGCTTCCTACACCCTTCCCTTCCTTTGCTGCCATGAAAAACATCTGATATTTCCAGTGAGCACACAGGTGTTCAATAATTCACCCACCATGGGAAGGTGAACAGTAATCCAAACACACAATACCATTTTATTGAAGCCTTCTCCATTTTATTGTGCGGTAGAAGTTTGAGTTTTGGGAGACGGCAGGTGCAGTTATTCCAGGCACTTTTTATTTATTTATTTATTTATTTTTTAGGAGTATGAAAGAGCAACAGCCACGAGCAGACAGATTAAGCACAGAGCTGATTGATATGTGGGAGGATATACTGTTGCATATTTAGGCTGAACATACAGTATTTCAAATGTCACTGAATCACAAGGGGGCTGATATTTATGATACTGGTCTAGAATCAGCATCATTATACAGAGCGTTACAGCGAGTAGAATAGAGACGTGGGTGTCATACTGTAGCTCAGCACTTAGCTTACCATATAGCTAGAGTTGGACAATTTAATCAATTATGCAATTTAAACAATGTTTCGTCACTCAGTTCAATAATTTGAATCGATAGATCGGTTTAGAATCACTTGGCTTTTTTCTTGACAAACATAATATTTACGAATATTAAATTGTCTAAATGATGAAATCCTTTAAGGTGCAATGTAGCTTATGCAGAAAATGCTCCCATCTTTCGCAAATTATCGCATTTTTAGATGTGCCTGTGACTTTGTATACGTGGAATTTAATTGCAACATCATCTTTTGAATATTGGAATTAACAAAAATTTTAGATGTGAAGTGTGCGGAATGGAGCTATGAGATTGTCTATATTAAGTAGACTTCACTCATACAGTATGCACATATTAAAAAATGTACAGCACCATCTTTTGAATTTTGAGATGAACTATTGATTTTTTTCAAGGTCGGTTTTTATGATATAAGGGCGTTTTCAATTTAAATATAAAATTAGCACATCTTCTCTTCCCGTGGGCGGATTGCGATGAAACAAACCCCAAATTTTACTTCAAGCTCGGACAAATACACCTGTGAAAACTCCATTAAAATTCATTCAGTAGTTTTGATGTGATGCATGCACAAACAAACAGACAGACAGACAAAAATTCCCCAAAACATCTTGATGTGTTCCCCAAATTATTTTTTCACAAATATCCTCAATGTACACACATGACAACTTTACTTATATGTAATAGATAGATGACACCCTAAAAAAAAGACAATAAAGCCACGTCTCTGTTCTACATAAGTTGCCACAGTTGAGCCCTTAAACAAGGCTCTTAACCCTATTTGCTCTAGGCGAACTGTATCCTGGATGACCCTGTGCTCTGACACTGGCTTCCTAACTGGGATATGCGAAACAATTATTTCACTGCGCTGTAAGGTCCATGTGACAAATAATTCAACCTTAATTCTTTAAGGGCTGCCACCTACTGGACTGGAGTGTGGGGCAGAAAAAGATCGCTTTGTACATGACATGGCATTTTAACAATAAACAATTGATCGACAGGTTGAATTTATCGAACAAGTGATAGACAGTCTATCCAAGATTCACAGCTCTACACATAGCTAGCAATTTTATGTGAATCTTACCCAATACTAGTTGGAACTAGCAAGAGACTTGAAGTTTGCATTTTGCATGATCCCCAGCTTGAAATGTTCTAGGAGTGTTTAAAAATTTTAAGATTTTGAAAGATGAAACATTCCTCGATCCAAATGTTCCTAAACCCCAAACATTCAGAAAATGTTTTATCTTTCAAAATCTTTTTTTTTTTTTTTTTTTGCATAATATTTCTCCTAGAACATTGCAAGCTCGGGATCATGCAAAATGCAAACTGCAATGCTCATTTTATGTCGTATCATTACTCATCATCTTTTTTCTTGATTGTAATGTGAGCTGAGACCTGATTGGTCCAAAGGTAAGGAGGAAAAAAAAAAACCCTTCTTGGCTAAACATAGCACTTTCGAATTGCTTAGTGATTTGAAACTCATATCTTTATACTTTTTTCTTATAACCCCTACCGAGAAGCAGTTGGAGCTGAATCAAACCTTCTTCACAAGAATAGGAGTCATGTCTGATCCCTCTACCACCACTACACCTTGCTTTACATTCACGAAAGGCTAAGTGCAGCATTTAATGCTTCGAACTGTAAGCAAAACCAAGGGAACAGGTGACGGCATCGTGGTTGCACCCTGAAACCTGCTACTGCACTCTTCTGCACTGCTCTCACTCCACTTCACATCTCAGTTCGTGTCTCTGATGAGCTATACACACACTAGGTTTTCTTTAGTGCCTCTGTGGCCTCAAATAAACAGTTGAGAAATGAGTATTGAGACCCACAATATTTGCATTTTTTTTCTTGCATTTTCGCTTCATCATTTCCATTTCCCATTCTACTATGTCTTGCTCAAAAGCCTGTAGTTGAATGAGAGGAGAACTGCGAGTCCAGTTTGCATGATTGGAAAAAGATTTTTAACAATTACGATCATGGTGGAGTATCCCTCTCAAACAAAACACAAAAAAGCATAATGTATTACTGAGGATAAACCATAATGATGTAATAGTGTTTAGACAGATCTGAGGTGTTCTTATTTCCAACCCTAAGTTAAATATTATTTACAAAATATTCTACATTATGTATTTAATCCCAGCGCAAAAAGGCCTCAACTTCAGCGACTGCATGAGTCGACACAGACAAGTCGAACTCGAGGGCACCAGCAAGTCTAGTTTTTCTTGTTCATAATCTAAATGGCTGAAATACCCATCAAAAATAATTTAAACAAGGAAGCTAAATAAAAAAATTGAGACATTTGACCTTATTTTGACCTTGATTCCTCCATCATCAGTATGGCAGAGGTACCAGATGTAAGATACTATTTATTTCCACTCTGTGTGTGAGTGTGTGTGTGTGTGTGTGTGTGTGTGTGTGTGTGTGTGTGTGTGTAGGCTAACGTGTAAGATTTTTTTTCCTGCAAACCAAACAGTGGAGCAACAAATAAGAAGTTTATTAGCTGGCACAATATCTAGAGATTTATAAGCAAGGCAGAAAGGAAAGAAGCAAGCAAGAATTCAAGAAATGAAGGAAGGAAAGGGAAGGAGGAAGGAAGGAAGAAAGGAAGGAATGAAGGAAGGAATGAAGGGAGGGAGGACAGAATGAATGAATGAATGAAGGGAGGGAGGAAGCAAGAAAGAAAAGAAGGAAGGAAGAGGATGAAGGTAGCATGGAAGAAAGAAAGGAGGAAGGAAGGAAGGAATGAAGGGAGGAAGAAATTAAGCAAAGAATGAAGAAAGAGAATGTAAGGAAGGAAGGAAGGAAGAAAAGAATAAATGAAGCAAGGGATGGATGGAGGAAGGAAGAAAGCAAGGAAGGAAAGATTAAAGGAAAAAAGAAACAAAAGGAAAGTATACACACAAGCAAGCAAGCTTATGTCTGTCTGTCTGTCTGTCTGTCTGTCTGTTTCAAAGCCTCTAAGATTTGATTTATTTTACAAAAATAAATCACTTACAAAAAGATTCTTAGTCAATCCTAAAATGCCTCTTAACATGTAAACAACAACACAACAATAAAAAAAAATCTAATTATTTTTGCTAAAAAGATCAAATATAATTTATCCTTTAATTTCCTGCCTGATAGACAAGGCACTCTGATTACCAACCTGATCAGTGGCTCATTGCCCTCTCTACAGAAGTTGTTACTATAGAAACAATACTGTTTGAGAAGACATACATTTATTAGGTCATTAATATAAATGTGATTTGCCTTATGGTCAGCATTCATCGAAAATTAATGAACACCTTCTGACCGATCAGAATGGAGAATTCAACAGCGCTGTGAGAGAATTATTTAGTACGTAGTCAATTGTAAACCAGATTGAACTCTGGGATAATAAATAGTGCATGTAACATGCCCGACCTAATCATGTTTTGTGGTTTGCAGCAGCATAAAGGTCTTGGCAAAGCTCAGTGTGAAGAACTCCGTGTTCACAGCCTCATCCCTGGAAATTAGCTGAAAGTGTGGTGCTGATACTGTAGAGCTGATTTGTTATTTTGTAATTTGTATTTGAGGTGAATATTCAATTCATGTGAACCATGTTTCCATATTATGATGCCTTTTATATACTTCTTAGTAAGAGAAAGTGCGAAAAGGAAACTAAAACGATCATGCCATTTCATTTGAAGGGATCACATGGAGGCCAGTGGTAATAAACTCAAAGTTTCTTTCATATAAACTGCACAAGGCTGACTTACAGGAACGCATCCAGTAAGTGTGCTTGCATTTCAGAGAGGAAACCAATCGTGCAAGCTGACACCCTCCGACAGGCTCAGCTCGGACATAAGGAAGACGAGTAGACAGGGAAAATTCATTCAGTGGGCTCCTAATGATTTCCAACAGGGAGTGGTACTAACAGCTCAGGCACTCAAGCAACGTGATATTCTGTGAAGTGAGAACCATTGTTGTTTTCTAATGTGATAATAAGCTGAAGGGGCAGCCTGAGCTTTCCATTACGAGCTTCCTGGAAAGCACACTTGGCCAGAAATGAAAATATAATGGCGGAAACGTCAGCGGATCTTAAGAGAATGCCTTCATTCTCTAACGTGTCTAACGAGATTTTTCAGATCACACACATGACCCAATCACAGGACGTCTCATGTTTCCTGAACCACTCTTTCACAATTTGACCAGCAAAAAATACTGGCATTTTCACGTTGGAATATTCCTGTGCCAAAGATCTGGTCATTCAGTACATTCAGGTCATCAGCTGACTAACTGAAGCAAACCCTGAACATAACGCTATGGGTGCATTGCTTCATCCGCCACTCTTCTTACCCTGATCTGTCCGTCAATCTGGAACAAGGAAAATTGGAACATTAACTTTTTTCAATGCGCCACAGTCCATTCTTTGATGTTTTTTCCTATTAGTTCACTGATCTTTTCTTGAGGCAGGACAGTAATTTGACCCTTCTGAAACACAGTGACATCTTTGCCACGACCACAGGATATGTCTTCTAACATGTTTTTTTTTAATCCATTCTTATAGGGATATACCCATTGCCCGAATCGACAACCCATATCTGCAAGCATGTATGCACTCCACTGCCGTCATATGATTGGCTTAAAAGTTACTCACATGGGCCTCCGAGTGGCGCAGTGGTAAAGCGCTCGCACTATCATCCGGGGATCGCTGGTTCGAACCCCGGGTGATGCTGTTTTCCTCTCACAGCTGATTGGCCAAGCTCTCTCAGGGTGGAGGGATGAGAGGTACTTGCGCTCCCACATTAATCATGGCTCTACAGCCAATCAGGGGCGTCTGTGAGCTCGCGCACGCGGAAGGAGCGGATAGCGCTGTCCTCCGAGTGTGTTACTCCGCCCCTAATGGTGCGTGAGCAATCAGTTCGAAAAGATGCGGTCGGCTGACATCACGTGGTTCGGAGGAAACACGTGATAGTCTTCGTCCCTCCCGACTGAATGGTAGTGGTAGTCTTAATGTGGGAGAAAAATCCAAAAAATAATAATAAGAAAAAAAAAGTTACTCACATAAACGAGTAAGTGTACTGGTGTTCCTACTAAAGTGCTCGGTGAGTGTACAGTAAATCTTAGATCATGTTCAAAAGAATGCAGAAGTTTATTCTTGTAATTAGGCAAGATCTGATCTTTATGAACCAAAACTGACCTTGAGGTCAAATCCATTCTCAGGTTTAATTAGAACGTAGGCCTTTCTTCCAAACAAATCCTATTCCCATCAACAAGTGTTCCTGTGTGTGTATTTTAATACAATATCTGACCCAGTTCCATTCACTGCTCAAAAGGCACTTAGACTGCACAGGGAGCAAAGCTGTGGCAATTAAAAAAGTTAAAAACCTACTGGCTAACCTCCAATATGTACTGTAGCACTATATTAATCTGAGTCGCTTTCTGGTTAAAGGTAAAGTAGATCGTAAGCCTATCCTGGGAACTCTTGGAGAGAAGGAGGAATACACCCAAGATGGAACACCAGATTGGAAGACCAACACACACACACATTCACAACAAAGTGCAATTTATCCTGTAAGACGGACCTACTGGAATGTTTTTGGGAAGTGGGAAGAAACTGAAAAATGGTTAAATAAAAATGAATCCCCTGTACAATGGTCATGAATGGGAAATCTAGCAAAGGAGACCAAAACCATTTGTACCAGGCCGTTAATGTTTATTTCTGTTTTAGAGCTGGGTAGTTTAACATGGGGGTCTATGGGTTATTGATTCACATTTGGAGGAACTGCACGTTTTGACACTTTCATGTTGCACTAATTTTTCAAAATACACATTGCACAGAGGAGTATTTTCAAAACCAGGGCCCCTGGAGATGTGAGGTGGCAATGCTGCACACTGTGTCATCATGCCACCTTATTACAGAAAACAATGACTTAGCCAGATTTTTTTTTTTTAGAACTGACCAGGACAAAAATAGGGACTGGTTCAGACAGATGTAGTAAAATCCTCCAATTCCATAAAATAAATCAAATTGATGTTAAAATCATGGAAGTCATATTTTTGTCATTTGCATTTCTTAGGAAATAGTGTAGCAAGTGTGTACCGCGGTAAATAGACTAATGATCGGTGTTGATTATAAATAAACGTAAACCTACAGTAGTTGTCTAATTACGATGTTTGAAACAAAAATTTTTTATATGGTCTTTTCTGTAATTTCTAGCAAATCCAGTCATCTATCATTTATACCTGAATGCGGCTGAAACGTCACTAAGAAATCCTGAAGAAAAATGTAATTTTCAGAATTTCATATAGATGGCAAAAACTAAACAACCAAGTTTCATCACTCCGAGGATTTTTCTGCAAAACACAGACACACACAGACACACACACACAGACACACACACACAGACACACACACACACACACACACACACACACACAGGTTTTCGGTCATACACCCAAAGAATAGCAAAGCAAGAATTCTTAGTTGAGGCAATTCGGTTAGTTCTATTTTGAGTTTTTGATTAAATCCTGCCGGTAGATGAGGGACGTTCTTCTCATCTGCAGCCTCTCTCTCTCTCTTCTCCGGTGTGGAAGGGAAAAACCCAAAAAATCGATTTACATTTGATTAAGAGCTACAGACTTGGGCGGCTCAAGTCACTGCACACGTTCTTCCCGTCGTATTAATCCAACAACTAATTTATTTTCTAATTATACCTGACGGACAAGGTGGGTAACGGAGTGCAGCGGCTGCATAGATGAAGGTTCTGTGAAGGGGGTTTAAATGGGGTTATTGGGTTGAAAGTTACACAAGCTGACAAACACTGACATAACATGAACCAACCTTCGCCATGGGAACTACTGTGTGTACTCAGAGATGAAAGGAAGTCAAACTATCATGTTTGATTAAAGGGACTCCACAGAAGTTTCTAAAGAGTTCATGTGATAGTGCGCTTCAAATCAGACAAGCACCTACATTACATCTTAACGCGGATTAAACCAACATTTGTTCACGTTATTGTAATGTCAAGATTGGAAAATATCACCGCAGGGTTTATAGATAAGATCGAGTCGAACATTTGTGCAAATGTTCCAAAGACGTGCACATTCCGAAAGTTTTTATGTTGGTAAGATGTGGGAACTGTTGTGCAGAAATGGTATACCATGCATAAAAGATGATATTGCATAGCTGCTGCAAACACCATCTTCCACTTTATGCCTCATCCTGGAACGTTTGTAATGCATGACCTGTGCAAGGCTGGAAGTAAGAAGAAAATGCTGTCATTTCCCATAAGCCTTGTGAAACCATAATACATCAACAACTGATGTTGTACATTACAGTATAGATGGCTTTAAATGGATAAATCATAAAAGGGAGGCAGGTATTCAGAGTGGAGTAAAGCATGCCTGTAGTGAGGATTTAATACAGAACATCAATATTCAGTTTTCAGACATAACTACAGACTTAAGCTCTATTTAGAAGTTGCATAAGTGCTATGCATGTGGGTTGAAGTCTGAATAAAAACAGAGGCGCATTTCAGACAGGCATGATTCTGACCTTAACAGTTAAGCATGCACGATTTCAGCGATACTGAGTGCGGAACATCATGTAGTCCAGTACTGTCTGAAAGTTTGATGTAAATTTAATGTAAACTCCTACTGTGTGTGACATTCCTAGTCGGCCAAAACACTGTACTGGTGCTGATTTTTTATTTTTTTTTAGATACATATAAAACAGAAAATGTGTGTGCCAAAGAAGCTACTTCTGAAGTTTATGCAACATTGGAGTGACTTTTGGAGAGATGATTTCATTTGTGCCCTAAAAATGGCAATTTTTCAGTGTTATGCTGTCTCGCTTTAAACAATAATAACATAAAATGGAAATTATTCATGTTTCTTTGAGTATTGATATTAAAACTGGTGTATACTTCTAGAAGCACGTGACCTGTAAAAATTGCTGCTTTAATTAAACCATTCCTTGCAAAATTAATGATTTCCCCCCAAAATTACTAACAACAGTGTGCTTGTTTAAATGCTCCAAATTAGATACACACCTTATTTTATATGGCCATAGAAAACTATAGGTCGTTCAGTTAAAATAGTTTTTGTAATCTACCCAATAATTACTGTCAATACATACTGTTTACTATTTAAATTTCAGGACTTAAAAGTTAAAAGAGCAAAAAATCTGTAGTGTACGTAACCAAGTCAAATTCATGTTGCAATATCTGAACAATTTTGCATTTTAGAATAATACACTTTTTCCGGTTCATGTCTTTTTATGTGAAATCTAAATTGGCCAAGTTTCATCTGCACTGTATGTCAATTAAGAACATAGAAATTCAAAAAAGTTACAGACACTACATAAAAGTGCATGAAATTGTATTCAGCAAATGTGTTAAATCTGATATTTTTATCTTTATCTTATTTATTTATTTATTACTTTATATATAATTATTCTATATATATATATACAGTGGTGTGAAAAACTATTTGCCCCCCTCCTGATTTCTTATTCTTTTGCATGTTTGTCACACAAAATGTTTCTGATCATCAAACACATTTAACTATTAGTCAAAGATAACACAAGTAAACACAAAATGCAGTTTTTAAATGAGGGGTTTTATTATTTAGGGAGAAAAAAAATCCAAACCTACATGGCCCTGTGTGAAAAAGTAATTACCCCCTGAACCTAATAACTGGTTGGGCCACCCTTAGCAGCAATAACTGCAATCAAGCGTTTGCGATAACTTGCAACGAGTCTTTTACAGCGCTCTGGAGGAATTTTGACCCACTCATCTTTGCAGAATTGTTGTAATTCAGCTTTATTTGAGGGTTTTCTAGCATGAACCGCCTTTTTATGGTCATGCCACAACATCTCAATAGGATTCAGGTCAGGACTTTGACTAGGCCACTCCAAAGTCTTCATTTTGTTTTTCTTCAGCCATTCAGAGGTGGATTTGCTGGTGTGTTTTGGGTCATTGTCCTGCTGCAGCACCCAAGATCGCTTCAGCTTGAGTTGACGAACAGATGGCCGGACATTCTCCTTCAGGATTTTTTGGTAGACAGTAGAATTCATGGTTCCATCTATCACAGCAAGCCTTCCAGGTCCTGAAGCAGCAAAACAACCCCAGGCCATCACACTACCACCACCATATTTTACTGTTGGTATGATGTTCTTTTTCTGAAATGCTGTGTTACTTTTATGCCAGATGTAACGGGACACGCACCTTCCAAAAAGTTCAACTTTTGTCTCGTCGGTCCACAAGGTATTTTCCCAAAAGTCTTGGCAATCATTGAGATGTTTTTTAGCAAAATTGAGACGAGCCTTAATGTTCTTTTTGCTTAAAAGTGGTTTGCGCCTTGGAAACCTGCCATGCAGGCCGTTTTTGCCCAGTCTCTTTCTTATGGTGGAGTCGTGAACACTGACCTTAATTGAGGCAAGTGAGGCCTGCAGTTCTTTAGATGTTGCCCTGGGGTCTTTTGTGGCCTCTCGGATGAGTTGTCTCTGCGCTCTTGGGGTAATTTTGGTCGGCCGGCCACTCCTGGGAAGGTTCACCACTGTTCCATGTTTTTGCCATTTGTGGATAATGGCTCTCACTGTGGTTCGCTGGAGTCCCAAAGCTTTAGAAATGGCTTTATAACCTTTACCAGACTGATAGATCTCAATTACTTTTGTTCTCATTTGTTCCTGAATTTCTTTGGATCTTGGCATGATGTCTAGCTTTTGAGGTGCTTTTGGTCTACTTCTCTGTGTCAGGTAGCTCCTATTTAAGTGATTTCTTGATTGAAACAGGTGTGGCAGTAATCAGGCCTGGGGGTGACTACAGAAATTGAACTCAGGTGTGATAAACCACAGTTAAGTTATTTTTTAACAAGGGGGGCAATCACTTTTTCACACAGGGCCATGTAGATGTGGAGTTTTTTTTCTCCCTTAATAAAGTAAACCTTCATTTAAAAACTGCATTTTGTGTTCAATTATGTTATCTTTGACTAATAGTTAACGGTTTTTGATGAGCAGAAACATTTAAGTGTGACAAACATGCAAAAGAATAAGAAATCAGGAAGGGGGCAAATAGTTTTTCACACCACTGTATATATATATAAAATGTTTTTTTTTTTTTTGTTAAATTTCTTAAATTTTTGTGAAGCTGCTTTGAGACAATGACCATTGTTAAAAGCGCTATATACAGTAAATAAAATTGAATTGAATTGAATTGAATTGATAAAAATATAAATGCGTATGCATATTTTAATTTGTTTTTGCAATGATCAGGAAATATGAAGCATTAAGTATGATAAAAAATGGTGTTTTTTGATCCTTTATGAAAACTCACTTTTTCACCTAGGTGAGACGCCATTTTTAGCACCGATACCATATTTTGGTCGAGTATAAATATCGAATAATCATCAGCAACAACATTTGTTCGGAGTTGAAAAAACATCCATCCTGCTGCCACACCAGTTGAAACTAAACAGTATGGTTCCATAGTCTCATGTTGCTCATGCTAATATTTGAGCTATCTACAGTATCACTATGATTCATCTGACCAGGCGCACTTTGTTGCTGTTTACGAAGGAGACACAAAAACAATAAATCAACGTAAAGACTTTAACTGCATGATGCATTAAAATAAAAACTCCAATTAATGATCTTTAGTGAAAACATTTCTCCTGTATATATCCTAAGAGACTCTGCTGTATCTCGGTAAAAAAAAAAAGTGAAACAAATAAAAGAAGTATGTCAACCATGACAAAATAATAAACCTAATTAAAAGAAAGAGTGGCTGAAATAATTCAAAAGAAGGGGAACACATACACATAAAACTTTAGGGAGCTCCAATTAAAATTCCTGTATGAAGAGAAGTCTCCAGGCGGAGATGAAGTCGCTGAATTATTAACATCTCCATCATGAAATTGGGAAAGCACCTTAATCAACAGAGGGATTCAAAGAGGAACGATAATAAGCGTTCTCCTATGCATCTGCTAGCCGGGACTAAAATAGGCTTCAATCTGTTCCCAGTGCACACACAACCTGAGGCTCTAACTACTGCTTATGGGTTTCAAATCTGGCTGATAATATCAAAAAGATTATTAGGATCAGAATAGCACCTGTATGATAAATTAAAGGCAAAACAAGACAAAACTTATTATTTATTACAAAATACCTTGCGATGCAAACATACTATACAATATCCGTGGTAATCTGAATACTGCAAAGTGCCTGAGATGCTCTTTTGCTTGAGTGTACAGTACATAAACACATGGCAGTAGACACTGTATGCAGGCTCTGTAGGGAACGGATTGGACCTCTAGGCTCAGCAATGAAGCTTGAGGGTTTGAGTCCCACAAGAATCGATTGCTATGGAGAGCACAAATGGTGGACAGTGGTGGCTCAAACAGTTAAGGCTATGGGATACTAATTAGACGGTTTCCATAGTAAATAACTTTCTTTTGGCTGCTACCGTCAAGGGGTCACTACAGCGGATCGTCTCATCCGCACACTTGGAATTAGTCCACACACAGTACTTGGAATTGAAGGAACAAATACGTCATGAGTCGTCATTTAAGGATAGTCAAAGACATCTAGAGGAAGTTCATTCCACCACCCAGGTGCAAGAATAGAAAAGAGTCTGGATGAATGTTTTCCATGATGCCTGAGAGATGATGGGAAGAGGCGAGCGATGCTGGCGGATCAGAGGGAACATGGTGGTGTTGTACGTGGTGTGATTAGAGCTGAGAGGTAAGTGGGTGCTGGGCCGTTTTTAGCCTTGTAGGTAAGCATCAGGGTTTTACATTTGATGCGGTCAGCTACAGGAAGCCTGTGCGGGAGCGGAGAAGTGGGGTGGTGCGGGAGAACTTGGGAAGGTTGAAAACGAGATGTGTCGCTGCATTCTGGATCAGCTGCAGAGGATGAATGGTGGGCAGAGGCAGACCTGCCAGGAGTGAGTTGTAGTAGTCCAGTGTTGAAATGACAAGTGACTGAACAAGCACCTACTGTAAGAAGCGTGTGCAGAAAGAAATGGGTGAATTCTTCTGATGTTGTAAAGAAGAAATCGACAATAGGAAGCAATGTGTGGGGAAACCACCAATGGGTGTAGCAACCACCAACAGTGGTGCTCTAAACCCATTTCATTCATTCATTCATCTTCTATACCGCTTTATCCTGTATTTAGGGTCGCGGGGGACCTGGAGCCTATCCCAGGAGACTCTGGGCACGAGGCAGGGTACACCCTGGACAGCATGCCAATCCATCGCAGAGCACACACACACACACACACACTCATTCACACACTATGGTCAATTTGGGAACGCCAATTAGCCTAATCTGCATATCTTTGGACTGTGGGAGGAAACCGGAGTACCCGGAGGAAACCCACCAAGCACGGGGAGAACATGCAAACTCCATGCACACAGAGACGGGAATCGAGCCTGGCCGGGAATCGAACCCGGACCCTGGAGGTGCAAGGTGACAGTGCTAACCACTACACCACCTAAACCCATATCAACAGATCCCCAAATCAAAAGCCTAGAGCCTTAGTCGCCTGGCTCAACACACTCCTCGCCTTTTGGCAGGGTCAGAATTTAAAACTACTGGTCAGAATTTAAGACTACTTTCATCCCAGTTAAGTATACTAACACCGGTCATGGAAGAATATGTGCTCGTGGAGCAAAATAACAGTTTCAATAAATAAACAAATCATACAGTAATCTGTTGACAATAAATGGTGTTTGTGGAACTGTTGTGTAAAAGCATTATTGCACCCGAGGTCGTGCTGTTGTGCTGGATATAACTTTGGCACTCAGCCTACAGCAAACACATCATAGCCGCGATGATATTCAATACAAC
Organism: Channallabes apus; assembly: GCA_030522415.1. Lineage (NCBI taxonomy): Eukaryota > Metazoa > Chordata > Actinopteri > Siluriformes > Clariidae > Channallabes > Channallabes apus. The sequence continues at coordinate 34,306,705 of CM060104.1, forward strand.
AGCACTCATTCTAGTGCGATACTAAATAACAGCAGTGTGTGATGTGTGTTATTCCACCTTAAGCAGTCTGTGATTCTAGAAATACAATGTATTAAAAAAAATGAAATCTGATATATTTAGTATTAAGCGGCGCGGTGGTGTAGTGGTTAGCACTGTCACCTTGCACGTCCAGGGTCCGGGTTCGATTCCCAGCCAGGCTCGATTCCCGTCTCTGTGTGCATGGAGTTTGCATGTTCTCCCCGTGCTTGGTGGGTTTCCTCCGGGTACTCCGGTTTCCTCCCACAGTCCAAAGACATGCAGATTAGGCTAATTGGCGTTCCCAAATTGACCATAGTGTGTGAATGAGTGTGTGTGTGTGTGTGTGTGTGTGTGTGTGCGCTCTGCGATGGATTGGCACCCTGTCCAGGGTGTACCCCGCCTAGTGCCCGAAGTCTCCTGGGATAGGCTCCAGGTCCCCCGCGACCCTAAATACAGGATAAAGCGGTATAGAAGATGAATGAATGAATGAAGGAATGAATATTTCGTATTTTAACAGTTAGTTAGATTTAATGTTCAAAACTAAATCATCTGTCTAAAGACGTACTTCCCAAGCCGTGCTAAAATAATAATAGATACCTTTGGACCAATCCGATTTGAGGATTGAAGCCCTTATTTACTTTATTAATATTGCATCATTTTTAAAAATCTTTATTTTAAAGATCAGTTTTGGTTTATTGTAATTAATGCAGTAAACAGTGTATGTTAAGGTTACGTTAATGTACGGCATGATATATGGAATTATATACGAAAAAACTGTATTTAACGTTCTAAAAGTAACATCAGCTTTCAGATTAAACCAGTCCTGTGGTCAGGTGATGACATTCAAACATTCAATGGAAATCGTCTCATTATCCCTGTTCCAGATAATGTGATATAATGTACTCGTCTGTCTCCTATCAATTCCGGAAAATTATCCAATTGTACAACATACCGTTATAATGATTAGAGATATGGACCATTTAGGACGTTTTTAGTGTGCATGTAGCCACCTTTAAGGTGCGCTCGATTGGGCCAAGAAAAATGTCAGTTAAGTGAATTGGCGTGTTTCGTTCAAGTGAAGTTTCTTTCAAGAGGATCCTAACTGATCTTTAATAGAGATAAAACCATAAGTCTAGTCAATTACTTACATAGACGAATTTTTCAAATTTATTTTTCAGGCTCCTCCAAAGTCATCAACACATTTTCATGCATCACCTCTGTTAAGTGCTCATTTATGCAGAAGTGTATTGGCTTGATGACCAAACTAAAATAGCCTCAGATGGCCACAGGGCAACGTCATGGGTGATTGACTTATATTTCACCTTACCTCGACTGCACTTTATACTGGGTAATTGAAAAAAAAAAAATACATTATTAATTTGAAGGTAGTGCTGTCTTTTAATACCTGCTCTAATCTCCCGAGGTCTGAATCATGAGTTATGTGCAGCGCTTAAAGGTAAAGGCATAAAGCTTAGCTTAGCCTTTAAAGATGATGCTATATTCAGAATTGATGGTTCAAATAATAATAAAAGAAAAAAAGTCTTTGCACCATGTCCTGAAAGTTTGGCGACTGTGAAAAATTACAAGCACTTGCAATAAAGTATTAGGCAACTCAATGATGGAAAGGAAGTGCTTGCTTTGCTGGAATGTGGAGAGTCAAGGAGTGTAAAAAAAAAAATCTCAAAGCAATTACAGTATATATTTAAAAAAACAGAGGAAAAAAAAAAAACAGAGAAAGAACAGAGCTTCAGATTTAATAGTTTAATACAAGCAGGGCAGGACTGGACTGTGAGCTCAAAAAAACAACATAAAAAAAAACTTCTATATTGATTATGCAAGATTAAAATTTTCATAACCGAAGATTTAGACACAATTCTATCTGCAGGGTTTGAGGCCGTAAGTAGAATGCCTATTATAGCACTTGCTGTCTCTTACTACTGGATAAAGCTTAGGAGTTAGCAGAAATCACGGGGAGCACACTGACAGTACCGTGGAGACTCTGCACCCGGAGACTCAGCGAAAGGCTATCAATTATTTGTCAATATGAAGCAGCTCCTTGGAGCGTATGACAGTCGCCCACTCACCATCTGCTCTGCCAGCGAGCGGCCGATCCGTCTTTTGTGGGAATCGTACAGTAAGGAGTGAAGTGTTGAAATGTACAGTACCATGTGTGGATGAAAGCGGACAAGTAACAGCCCTGTAGGAACGGCACTAAAGGGAGAGTGACCTTTCCATACTTCTACTACTTGTTAATAAGTCACTGTTATAGAATCTGTTAATTTTTTTTCCCCAGCATGAACCGATTCATTTATTCATGCGGAAAACTGGATTTTATATGCTACCTACTGTATACTTTATGTTCAGCTAAAATGTATGATTAATATTTATTTGCTCATAGCATATCATCTTCAATAACCCCTTTATACTGGTAGGGTCACCATCAGTTCTGGAGTCCATCCTGGTCACATTTCAGATACAGTACCTCTAGGACGTTGGATGAAACCCACCCGGATAAGGGAAAAATATAAAACTTCACACAGAGATTAAAATGAGTTCATGATCAGGAGATGTGAGATGGTTATAATATCATTCTGCTTTCAAATGTCTAAGCTTGATTTAATTTTCAATCTTAGATTTGGTGGACACTTTCATACAAACCGAATGAGTAAAAGAGCCAGCATGACAGTGCAAGAGCTGAACTTTTAATTTTCCAAGTTGGTAGAGCACTTACCATCCATCTATCCATCCATCCATCCATCTATCCATCTAGGAACCTCTGTAATACAACTAGGGAATGTGGAGGCCAGTAGTCACCAGTGCTAATTGTATTTATTTCCATTTTTATGATCCTGGTAGGACCACCGGTCAACATTCACACAACATGGGCAATTTGGGAACGCCAATTAGCCTAATCTGCATGTCTTTGGACTATGAGAGGAAACCGGAGTTCCAGAGGAAACCCAACCACACAGGGGAGAACATGCAAACTCCACTCCACGCACATAGACCCAGAGGCAGGAATTGAACATGGACCCTGGAGGTGCAAAGCGAGAGTGCTAACCACTAAGCCACCGTGCCACCAGAGCCTTTACCACTGAGCTATAACTTCCCCAGAAAGGAATAAATCCAATTAGCACTGACCAAAATATAAAATAAAATACTGAACATGACTAACTACTTAGCTTTCTAACATAAATTTAATTTTACACTGTGCAATATCAATTCCCGTCTCTGTGTGCATGGAGTTTGCATGTTCTCCCCGTGCTTAGTGGTTTCCTCCGGGTACTCCGGTTTCCTCCCACAGCCCAAAGATATGCAGGTTAGGCTAATTGGTGTTCCCAAATTGCCCGTAGTGTATGAATGAGTGTGTGAGTGTGTGCATGTATGTGTGTGTGCCCTGCTATAGATTGGAACCCTGTCCAGGGTGTACCCTGCCTCGTCCCGTAAGTCTCCTGGGATAGGAGCTTTGATTATGACTGTAATATCAGTTTGATAAGTTTATGCAATGTCACAACATTTAGTCACATAAATTTTTCTCCAATATCTTGTATTGATGATAGGAGAATCTGACTGCTGCGTGAAGACTGAACTCTGTAGTGGCAGATCCATGTGTGAAAATGTCTCATGCTCTCTTTGACAATTTTATCCTGATGAATCCTGGCAGTGGTATCTTGGAATATGCCTGTGACATCATGGAAGAGAAATTATTCAGGACAATAATTTGTCCCTTCTGAAACAGAGTAGCATCTTTGCCACCCAGATGTTAGGTCTTCTGACATGATCTTCTGGCAGCTATTCACTGCGTCAGTTAGAGTTATATAACTTGTTGCCAGCTGAACCATATTAATAACTGCAGTAATTATCCAGTGGACGGCTCTGAAATATTTGCTTAGTTTAATCCAGATGGTGACTTTTTTTTTTTTTTTTTTTTTTTTTAGACGGGTAAATTTAGTTCCGGCTAAGTAATCTGATTGGACGAGAGGCATTCCATGAGTGGTGATATAGACTATAACACCACTGGGAGTGGAAACTCCTGATCAAGGGCACTACTTCATGTGCGGAACAAGGGATTCTAACTCACACCCTACATAATATATTAGCTTTCCACTTGACACTATTTACCATGGACGCTGGACGTTAGTCGATATTCTAAATCACTTAAGTTTCTCAGAACTGTCCACCACCTGCATGGTTTATTATGTACGGTATACGATTATATCACAGCCATGCTGATATTCAGTACAACAGCACTCTCTGTTGTGTGATACTGCCCAATTATATGGCCACAACACCATATTAAAGATCCTCTACTGGCAGACATGCAATAAAAAAAAAAAATCATTATATTTTCTCAGACCGGTATCAGTCAGCATGATCCATGCTCACAGTGTCAAAACAAACAACACAAATCTAACTGTCCTAATTGGTGTAATGTTATGCCTAGAGAAGATATACTGTAGGAGATCATTGCAACCGCTGCCTTCTTAGCTTGCCTGTGAGTTACATAGAAAAATGTCCAACATTGACAGCTCATGGGCGCATCACATGGCAGTTTTTAGACTGCTTCTCATGCTATATCACAAGATAGCATGCACGACACACACAGAGAAAATCATGTATAAGCTATCATGCATTTTCTGCATACATGAGTCAAGTCAAGTAGTCGAGTAGCTTTTATTGTCATTCCAACCGTATACAGTTCAGTACACAGTGAAACGAAACAACGTTCCTCCAGGACCAAGGTGCTACATACATGCAACGACATACATTTACAACACAACTCTACCGGAACCAGGTAGCTACTGTAACTAAGAGACCTAATTAGCTGACTAGAGCTCACAGATGTGCACAACTGGATCGTTTTGCTTTGACTGACATAAGAAGCAAAATATCTCTCCTACCGATGATCAATTTTGCTTTCTTTCCTCCAGCCACAGATGGCTGTGGTGTCAACGAGATTCAAACTTGCAATCTCCCAAAACTCCGGGCAAAAGCTTTCCAGCTGAGCCTCTTGGGAGGCCTTTGTGTAAAATTCAGGTTGAAAATCATACAGCATATAGCTGGAGTCATTTTTCTAAACAGATGCTATGGAAAGCAACAGTCTGCAAAAGAATGACACCATAGTGCTTAGAAGCTTTTTGGGTGAATATGATGATTTCAAAATCAAAAGATAGAAAGTCAACAAATGTCTTGTCAACACACTTGCTAAAAGATGGAGGAGTTAAATTGCAGTTCACTTTTCTGTATCGATCAGGCTCGAGCTGGATTTGGCTTTATGGACCAGATCAAGACATATGTGAAATATAATCTCCTTGTCTTTATGGAGCAAAGCAAGGCCAAGCTAGTATTGATGGACCCAAGCCCTTGACCCAAGCCCATGACAGGCCAACAGATACAGTACTGTAGGTTACAATGAATCATAACTTAAGTAACAACATGGGTACCATTCCTGCTACTTTAACGTGTATGTGAGGCAAAAAAGATGATCAGATATCACTAATTAATGAAATATAAATAACACTGATATGTGCCTGATTCTGGCTGCTTTTAATCTGTTCTATTACTTCGATGCAGTCTTACCCAAAAAATACATAATAAAAAATATATATATATAAAAAAAATAATAATAATAATAATAACAATAATAGCATAATCTGCATCCTCTTCTCTCACACCAACTAACTTCATGTCCTCTCTCACTGCATCCATAAATCTCCTCTTTGCTCTTCCTCTAGACCTCCTGCCTGACAGTTCCAACCTGAGCATCCTTCTACCAATATATTCACACTCTCTCCTCTGAACATGTCCAAACCACCTCAATCTGGCCTCTCTGACTTTATCTCCAAAAGATCTCACATGGGTTGTCCCTCTGATGAACTTATTCTTGATCCTATCCATCCTTGTCACTCCCAAAGAGAACCTCAACATCTTCATCTCCGTTACCTCCAACTCTGTCTCCTGTCTTTTCTTCAGTGCCACTGTCTCTAAGCCGTAGATCATTGCTGGTCTCACCACTGTCCTGTACACCTTTCCTTTCATTCTCGCTGATACTCTTTCATCACACTTTTCTCCACCCATTCCAACCAGCCTATACCCGCCTCTTCACCTCCTTTCCACACTCTCCGTTGCTCTGGACCGTTGACCCTAAGTACTTAAAATCCTGCACCTTCTTTACCTCTGCTCCCTGTAGACTCACCGTTCCTCTTTGGTCCCTCTCATTCCCACACATGTATTCCGTCTTGCTGCGACTAACCTTCATTCCTCTGCTTTCCAGAGCATACCTCCACCTCTCCAAATTTTCCTTCACCTGTTCCCTGCTCTCGCTACAAAGCACAATGTCATCTGCAAACATTATAATCCATGGAGACTCCTGTCTAACCTCATCTGTCATCCTGTCCATCACTAGAGAAAACGAAAAGGGGCTTAGAGCCGATCCTTGATGCAGATCCAACTCCACTTTGAACTCTTCTGTGAAGAATGTTCATTTAAAATTATTATTGTTTGAAGTGAGACAGTATAATGCTGAAAAATGTCTATTTTGTTAGCACATGTTTAGGAAAGCAAGATTGGTCACTTCCATGTTGCATAAACTTCAGAAGAAGCTTCTTTGGCACAGATATTTTCTGTATTATATGTAAAACATTAAAAACATTTTCAAAATCAGCCGAAATACTTTGCTTTGGCAGTTCAATTCACAAATTCTTTCAAATCTTCATACATCTACAGAGAAACACATCATTTATTAAAAGAAAGTGCAACACCTATCTCTCTTATATATAAAAAAATTAAAGATCCCAAAACTTAATAACTGGTTGTGCCATTTTTAGCAGCAATTACTACAAGCGAGCACCTCCACTAAGTAGAGATCAGTCTGAAGCATCACTGCAGAGAAATTTTGCTTTAATTGGAGGTCTTCAAAGCATGAACTGCCCATTTCAGGTCCTGCCTGATCATCTTAACACGGTTAAAGTCACGACATTGACAACACCACTGCAAAACCTTTAATTACTAGTTTCTTTCTTTTTGATCCATTTAGAGTTGGACTTTTGCTTTGGATCCCCAATTGCCCGATTGGAGCTGAGCTTCTGATGCCTGGATGATCTTTTTTAGGATTTCCTGCAGATTAATTTACTGTAATATCAATTATAATAACTCATTGTGACCTTGAAGCAATGAAGCATCCGAACATCATGCCACTACCACCACAATGATTGACAGTTTTTATGGTGCTATCATTCTGGAACACCATATGGAAAATGTCTTACAAAAACCTCCACTTTAAATTTCTTTTGGTTAGAAGTGGTTTTCAACTTGCAATGCTCACATAGATACCATTTTTTCATCACAGTCAACTTTGTAGAATATTCATAGGCCAGCCTCTTCTGGGAAGACTCACTACTGTTCCAAGTTTTAAAAAAAAAATTTTATTGTACTATATGTTCCTCTTGGCTAGCAGGGGGTTTCTCCTTGCAGTGCTCATAAGGATATCACTCACTCACCCAGCGATATTAGAATGGTGGAATGAATGCTGGCTTAATCTGAGGCTAACAAGGCCTGTGCGTTCTTACTGTAGATGTTTGCCTGGATTATTTTGTGATATCCAGGATGAGTCCCCAGAGTGCCCTTAGAAGAATTCTGGTGGACCAGGCAAAGTACAAAGTTTTTTTATGATAATGGCTCTCAATATTGTTTGCTGGAGTCACAGAACCTAAGAAATGCACTTTTAGACAGAAATTTAATTTGACTGTAGCTCTAGGTTGAGAGACATTAGCCTCCTTTCAATTGCTGGAAAATTCTTTCAAGTGATGTTCGGATCAGTAATCAAGCCTGCGTGTGTTTAGTCCATGTTAATCCAATTATCAATTACATTTAGTTAAGTGTTTGATTGAGTAACAAAAAGTGCTTTTTACACTCCATTTTTATTTGCTTTTTTGTTAGTTCATTAGAGGGTAGTTTGTCAGTCGAAGAAGTGCATGCTGGGAGATACTGTACAGTACATGGGGTGTGAGACTATGTTCAAATCATGATCATTGAAAGGGAATGCATGGACAATATATTTTTAGAATTGAATGAAGCAGAATGTTCCTCTTGGTTCCTCTCAAGGTTTCTTCCTATTGCCATCTTGCCACCTTCGCCCTAGGCCTTCTCATCAATGATGATGTGATATCAGGCATATTTTCTCATACATTTCATTCACATTTCCATAATTTCCAACTGCTTTGGGACAATGACTTTTGTTAAAAGTTTCCATGGTTTGAACCAGGAACCTTCTGAACCGTAGTCCAATGCCTTAACCACAGAGCTACCCGTAACTCACGAGACAGGTCAGGTTTATTAGAAAAGCAAACCTGCAATAACATTGCTAGTTTATAGTTTGTTGCACCAATGACATGAGGCTGATGTCCTGATAAGACCTGGTGTTATTAAAGTGACGAGTTTTCCCTGGTCTAAATAAGGTTGTCAGAATTGTCGGAACAGGCAAAACAACACTTGGGGAAAGACATTAAAAAAAATAGATTTCTAGGAAAGAAAGCCAGTAGTCTTTTTTTATTAGGGATGTAACGGTATTGTAAATACCGTCGTACCGCAATAACAATTTATTTCGATGAAACCGTGGTTGCAGGACGATAAAATGATAGCACATCCGATTTAAAACCCTCTTACTCCGTAATGATTAATTACTCTTTCCATCTCTTTTTCTTCGCCGCTAATAGCAGCACCCGTGACTTCCGCGTTACTGGATCTGTAGCGACAACAGACCGCAAAGGATGATGGCCGCGCCTGGGCTGATGGGAATTGTAGTTCCCGCTACCTCCCGTTCGCTCCATTCGCCTGAGCAAACTTTTCTCAGACCGATAGTTTTATCGAGTCATTTCGGTTTCTCTCTGAAAAGAAACGAGAAAGGAAAAAAACCCTGTCTCTGTCTGAATAAGTGCGTGAATGAGCTGAGTGTCTCAAATACTCATTCAGCACATGGAACAGCTGCAATAAGTAGGCTGTTATTTAAATTTTTTCTGAGTTTTCAAGAATACTAAATTGAAACTTAATTTTTTTTACATGGTTTAATAATTTTTTGTTATTAAAATTGAAAAATTGAAGTTTCTGTTTCTAAGTTTACAGATAGATGGCTAATTTGTCTGCCATTGATCTGTTCAGTGTTCATGTATACTGTTTAATAAACACTTCTGGCACTTTTTTCGAGTCTCTTCATTAGTTTTGTTTTTCCTGTAAATGATTCAATAAATACCGTACCGTGTCATTCATACCGAGGTATTACCGTACCGTGGAGTTTTGATACCGTTACATCCCTATTTTCTACTCATCAGGCTAGGTTACATCTGGCCTTCAATCCAGCAGCCTGAAATACAGTAACGGAACTCTAAATGTCTGAAAAGATTCCACACCAAATTATTCTAAAGTCTAGAGACCAAATCCCCTCGTCTCTAGTTTATAGATCAAGCATCTTCCTGTTTTGTCGGATATTTCATACAGAAGCACTTTCAGACAGGGCCTTTAATGTACTATAAATACACTTTGGGAATTTAAAAAAAGGATCTTGGCCAGAATCAGAATCCTTCAGGAGATTATTTTCTGGCCCAAATGTAGGCCTGTTATCACTAAGTACAGTTATATCGATTAGATCATGCAGTTTTTATGCAAATTTAAACATCTAAATCTGACCAAAGTTTAAACTTGGGTCAGCCCTGATGAGTCTGAATATCAAAATCTGAAAGCTTGCCCGGAAATCTGAGCTACTCTTTGGCCCCGGACAAGGGAGTTCACAACACTTCCTGATTTAGAAAGTTTCAAAGTGTATGCGTGTATACTGTATGTGCATGTGGGAGAAAGCATGCACCACCGTGTCAAGAAAGGTGTAAAAGTCGTATGGGGCTGAATGTGAAAATACTCTGCTATGCTAGTAGTGCGAATGAGCGCTTTTCCTGTAGGCGTGTGTGAATATTCAATTGCCTATGTGCGTTTGTGTGGTGTGTGTGGTGTGTATGGGTCAGCGAGGGCAGAGAGAACTCTCTATTTCTCCATCCGTTTGATTGAATTCTCCCATCATGGAACGAAGCGCATTACCGCGTGGCAGCAGATATGAGCTGGGTCACACACTGATCGCCTGCTACCTATCCGCCCAAAGCTCAACTAGGCCTCAGATTCATGCAAAACACATGCACACACACACACACACACACACACACGACGAGGACACAGCATTAATCAAACCCTTTCCCCCTGGGAACACGCACTTTGCCTCGGCAGTGTAACCTTATAAGCCGATGATAAGCGACCTACACTCAAACTCACTTCATTTACACTCGAGCTATTTTTATAACAAAGGTAACCTGGCTATTAAGAAATAAAACACCCACCCACCCACACACACACACACACACCCACCCACCCACACACACACACACACGCACACACTTCCCCACAAGGAGGTAAATAATAAATAAATGCATGTGACATTTGAAAATACGATTTAAGATCCGCAGGAGGTGCCCGATAACTACAGTACAAGCATTCGATTAGACTCCAAATTCTGCACGAGGGAAATTACATTCATCATTCTCAAAATGAATGCGAGTCCTTGATTGGTCGTTTTCAGTTGCAAGAATGTCACGATATTAATCATTTCAAGCTTTAAAAGCTACAAACCGGATTCCAAAAAAGTTGGGACACTAAACAAATTGTGAATAAAAACTGAATGCAATGATGTGGAGATGGCAAATGTCAATATTTTATTCAGAATAGAACATAAATCATGGAACAAAAGTTTAAACTGAGAAAATGTATCATTTTAAGGGAAAAATATGGTGAATCAAAATGTCATGGTGTCAACAAATCCCAAAAAAGTTGGGACAAGGCCATTTTCACCACTGTGTGGCATCTCCCCTTCTTCTTACAACACTCAACAGACGTCTGGGGACCGAGGAGACCAGTTTCTCAAGTTTAGAAATAGGAATGCTCTCCCATTCTTGTCTAATACAGGCCTCTAACTGTTCAATCGTCTTGGGCCTTCTTTGTCGCACCTTCCTCTTTATGATGCGCCAAATGTTCTCTATAGGGGAAAGATCTGGACTGCAGACTGGCCATTTCAGTACCCGGATCCTTCTCCTATGCAGCCATGATGTTGTGATTGTTGAAAAATGCAGGGTCTTCCCTGAAAGAGATGACTAGATGTTGTTCTAGAACCTGAATATATTGTTCTGCATTGATGGTGCCTTTCCAGACATGCAAGCTGCCCATGCCACACGCACTCATGCAACCCCATACCATCAGAGATGCAGGCTTCTGAACTGAGCGTTGATAACAACTTGGGTTGTCCTTGTCCTTTTTGGTCCGGATGACATGGCGTCCCACATTTCCAACAAGAACTTCGAATCGTGACTCGTCTGACCACAGAACAGTCTTCCATTTTGCCACACTCCATTTTAAATGATCCCTGGCCCAATGAAAACGCCTGTGCTTGTGGATCTTGCTTAGAAATGGCTTCTTCTTTGCACTGTAGAGTTTCAGCTGGCGACGGTGGATGGCACGGTGGATTGTGTTCACTGACGATGGTTTCTGGAAGTATTCCTGAGCCCATTCTGTGATTTCCTTTACAGTAGCATTCCTGTTTGTGGTGCAGTGTCGTTTAAGGGCCCGGAGATCACGGGCATCCAGTATGGTTTTACGCCCTTGACCCTTACGCACAGAGATTGTTCCAGATCCTCTGAATCTTCGGATGATATTGTGCACAGTTGATGATGATAACGGCAAAGTCTTTGCAATTTTTCGCTGGGTAACACCTTTCTGATATTGCTCCACTATCTTTCTGCGCAACATTGTGGGAATTGGTGATCCTCTACCCATCTTGGCTTCTGAGAGACACTGCCACTCTGAGAAGCTCTTTTTATACCCAATCATGTTGCCAATTAACCTAATTACTGTTAATTGGTCTCCCAGCGCTTCGTTATGCTCAAATTTACTTTTTCCAGCCTCTTATTGCTACTTGTCCCAACTTTTTTGGGATTTGTTGACACCGTGAAATTTGGAATCAACATATTTTTCCTTTGAAATGATACATTTTCTCGGATTAAACTTTTGATCTGTCATCTATGTTCTATTCTGAATAAAATATTGACATTTGCCATCTCCACATCATTGCATTCAGTTTTTATTCACAATTTGTTTAGTGTCCCAACTTTTTTGGAATCCGGTTTGTAATTTTCCAAAAGCACTTTCAGTCAAGACAGCTATAGTTTAATTTTTTGCATGACAACCTGATTCTTGAGCAAACAAATGTACTGTACATTGAGCTGTACAGGCTGTTAACAACAGGTAGCATAATTTACTGTAAAAATCTGTACACTTGATTGGGAACAGCTGTGCACCTTCATATTTGGTGCAGGTTTCTAATCATCCAATCTACTGACAATCATCACAGAAACTGGAGTGAAAGACTGGAAAAATCTTCAACTCTCCAGTTTTTGTGAATTGTGCCCATGGTAGCATTTTCTGCTGACCATAATTTTAAAGAGTGACTATAATGTACATACGAGGGTGAACTTTCAGACAAGACAAACACATAATTTTTTCGTGGAAAATAATCCCTTTGCTTTTCAGTACACTTTGCTTATCTGTCAACAAGATTCCTCATTAAAACATGTTTTAGACTGAGCGGTGAGCCGCAAATGCACTGCTGTCTTCACTTCTTCATCAGAAATGTATCTGCATACTTTCAGGAGACCAAACAGATGAAAGTCCAAAAAAGCGAGATCAGGACTATAGAGAGGATGCTTTAACACCTTAAAACAAAGTTTTTGCGGCCTCAGAGTGTCGAAGTAGTAAAGTGCTCGCCCTATCATCCGGAGATCGCTGGTTCGGTTCCCGGGTGATGCTGTAACCTCTCACAGCTGGAGGTCTAGAGAGAGCTGATTGGCCGAGCTCTCTCAGAGGGCAGGGATGAGAGGTACTTAGTGCTCCCACATTAATCACGGCTCTACAGCCAATCAGGGGCTTCTGTGAGCTCACGCAAGCGGAAGGAGTGGATAGCGCTGTCCACCGAGTGCGTTACGCCGCCCCCAGTGGGTGTGGTCGGCAGCGCCACGCCTCCCGACTGAGTGGATATAGTAGCCTTAATGTGGGAGCCCCCTAGTGACGGGGAGGAATTGGACATGATTAATTAGGGAGAAAATCGGAAAAAAAAAAAAAAAAAGAAACGTTTTTGCAGAGTGTCAACAGTGAGGGCAGAAGTATACAGGCATACATCGTAATGCAAGATCATAACACTCTCAAATATCAGTCCTCAAGTTTAGGCTTCAGCTCGTCAATGAGCGTCCCACTGTAACGAGCATGGTTGATTGTTGAACCGTTTTTCCTGAATCATAGAAAACTAAGCATTGATGAAGTTTCCAGCTGATGGTTGACTTTTGAACTTCTTTCCGGTCGGCAATTGAGGATGCTTCGAATCCATACCCTACAGTACCATTTACTCTCAGGCTCATCGTGATGAATCCATGTCTCGTCACCAGTAATGATTCTCTTTAAGAAACTTGCACCTTCTTTAGAGCTTCGGTCCAAATTTTGCTCTTTCATGAGTTGTTTCAGCACCAGGTACACCCTCAGACCAGAAAAAATTAATCACTGCATGCTGTCATACAAACCACAAGTGGGGCATCCATATTTCGTCGCACCGCAGTTACGTATGAACTGATGTAACATGTTCACACCTGCACAGCAGTGACAGGGGAGACAGTAGCAGAGATATCATTCTCATACTGTATATCCATTACAGATGCTTGAGCTGGTCCATTCACTGGTTCCTCTGACCTTTCTTACTGACAAGCCTGTAGATCTGCTCATAGGTTGATTTTTTTTGTTCCTGTCCCATTCTTTGTAAACTCTAGGGACTGTTATATGTAAAATTCCCAGGTGCTCAGCGGTTTCTGATATATGCAAACCAGCCCATCTGGTAACAACAGCCATGTCACAGTGAAAGTCACAGAGATCACCCCCCCCCATTCTTATGTTTGATTTGACCGTTTATGAAGCTCTTATCTTGTATCTCCATTGTGTAAATGATGCAACATGATTGGCTGATTAGATAACTGCTGGAATACGGAGGTATACGGATGTTTCCCAATAAAGAAGATGGTGAGTTCATGTACCGTATCTATAGTGATGTGTGGTGCGGTTTTAGCATTGAGGACGAAGGAGAATACAGTACTATACACGTGATGAGCAACTGAATGGAATGATCATTAAACGTACACAGGAGAGTGAAACATTAATTCGTTCATTCATCTTCTATACATCTTCTATATATTTAGGGTCGCGGGGGACCTGGAGCCTATCCCAGGAGACTCAGGGCACGAGGCAGGGTACACCCTGGACAGCGTGCCAATCCATCGCAGAGCACACACACCCATACTCATTCACACACTATGGTCAATTTGGGAACGCCAATTAGCCTAATCTGCATATCTTTGGACTGTGGGAGGAAACCGGAGTACCCGGAGGAAACCCACCAAGCACGGGGAGAACATGCAAACTCCATGCACACAGAGACGGGAATCGAGCCTGGCCGGGAATCGAACCCGGACCTGAACCTGGAGGTGCAAGGCGACAGTGCTAACCACTACACCACCGTGCCGCCGAGAGTGAAACAATTAAAGCGAAATGAAACCAGTCAGTCATTGAAGGAGCACAAAGACCAGGCTAATATATTTCTCTCCTTTTTCTGATACACTTCAATTAGGACTTAATTTACTTAGGCTTCAAAACAAAGCGTCTGCTTTTCTAAATATCTACCTCTTGGTCCGTGTGCTTGACAGCTGTGTTGCACTAGTCGCCACTGCTACATGCTTAACAATTAATTGCTGATGCAAGGTGCAGCAGAGCGATCGTGACAGCTCTAATTTATTACATCCCAAGGCTTGAGTGCTCGCTGACTGGGTGGAGTATTCAAAGCAAAGTCAGGCAAGTATTTCTCATATTGATAGCTCAGCTTCAGAGCTGGCTCCTTGTGCCGATGCTGAATAATACCTCAAGAATAAAAACATGATGGGGAACGCTATTGTAGAACAATAATCAATAGCAAGGTGATGTGATGTGGCCTGATCTGAAGCAGAAATACTGGTACCATTCTGAAGTAGTTTTTTTTTTTGTGCTACAAAATTTTATGCCCTGTTTGGTTACCTGCCAATTCCCACCACCAGTCAGCTCTACGACTACCATCTGAGAAGGGTGAAGGTTAATACACGCTTCCTCCGAGACATGTGAAAATGGAAAACCATTCTTTAAAAAAAAAAAAAAAAAACACACACAACATGAAGAAATGTGCTATCGGTCGTCTTGTGCATACCCGACCTCACGGAAGCCCACTTCTGGTTAGCGTTGCCATGACTGACAAAGGAGAAAGAATATAACAGAGGCAACTTTGGCTACATTTCAAATAAATGGTAATTTTATAATAAATGGTAATGATACCAGGGATTGTCATGGATAAAGAATTATGAGGTGGCAGCCTCTGTCAAATATTTGTGCCAGCTCCAGCTTCACAGACAGCCACGACGCCGGAATCGCACAGTGATAACCAGCACAGTGCACCAGTGCAAAGCCGCTGCCGAGACTTCCAAAGAGAAAGAAAAGCGTGAGAATTTTCCTTGAAGCAGGAATATGTCCAGTTTCACCCTGATGCAATGTTTCCACTGCATCCAAGAAACACCCAGTTTCGTAAACAACCTTCCTTTTTGAACACCACATCCCATCAGGGTGATATTTTTATGACCATTAGAATCAGTGATTACTTTGCACAGTGATTTTGCAGGAAGACAGAATAATAATTCATGTTACTGACAAGATAATGTGTATTTGTCAGGTCTAAAAGTAGTGCAAAGCTATAAGAAGTGGATTGGACTGATTGTGGAGAGCACAGACATTAGTAGACGGATGTGGCTTTGGCTGAACGTATGATGAAGCTTCTGCCATGTTGGTGGAGGAAAGACTGGCCTATAAACGAAAACAATTAAACAGTGTAGTTTGGGGATTTTCTGGATAAAACGCACTACGATGTTTACATTTCTCAACTGGTTTCGATTAGTTTCAGAAATGAGAGTTTGGAACTGACAACCATAATTTTATTTTATTGTTATACACGTAAACTATATTGTATGACAGACTACTACTACCACTATTATTATTATTATTATTATTATTATTATTATTATTGGCCGGCATTGTGGCGTAGAGGTTGGCACAGTGGCTTCACACCTTCAGAGGCGAGGGTTTGATGGTATAAATGATTACAATGAAACCAAGATAATAAAGCCTCTAGTCTATAATGCAAATGATACAGAATTGGTAAACAATATTTTCCAGGAGATAGAAATGGAATCATGTTGTAACTGTATGTTGAAGCATTGTGTGTTGACCCTTATAGGTACGATTTCAAATTCAAATATATAACCACTAAATATCACAGCACTGCGGCCTCGTACCTCCAGGGTCGAGGGTTCGAGTCCTGCCTTCGGGTCTGTGTGAGTTTGCATGTGCTCCCAGTGCTTGGTGGGTTTTCCTCCGGGTACTCCGGTTTCGTCCCACAGTCCAAAGACATATAGATGAGGTTAATTGCCGTTCCCAAAATACCCACAGTGTGTGTGAATGAATGTGAGAGTGTGTGATGTGTATCTGTGCCCTACATTAAATTGGTACTTCTGCCCAAAGTTTTCAGGGAAAGGTTCCAGGCTTCCTGCGACCCAGTATAGGATAAGCGATGTAGTAGATGAATAGTTGAACAGTACCCAAGCATGTACAGTGCATAGGCATGATCAGGATGGCACCATCTCTGCCTCATTTTGTGCCAGGAAAAACCTTGAGTGCAAAAAATATAAACCTTAGAGCTGGCACTAATGCCAGAGCTGCTGTTATCGAAAATGAAACACACCCTCTGACTAATCATAATGGAGCACTTATCATAGCTGTGGCATAAATCACAATAAGGCTCCTCAGTTCATTATACTGTACTTGTTTCGCAGAAGTTCTCAAACATCCATCTTCTCACAATCACTGGAGTCAAACATCCTAATCCATTAGAAGTGCTTTTTTTTTTCAAAACCAAGCAATTGCTTCTTAACTATATAATACTATGGACTGGAGTGTTCACTCCTTTCCTGAACAAAGCCTAACCTCCCTGGACAAAAATCAAGAACTAACACAAATAAAAGAAAATGAATGAGCTTGGAAACAAAAGGCAAACCCAAGACAGAAAAAGGAAGAAATGATGGATGATTGGCTTACAGTTCCACTTTGGTTGGTGTGCTGGGCCTCACGGGACACGGAGCTCTCAGCGGGAACCATCATACGCATTACAGGAAAGGCCTTTCTGAGTAATGACTCTGACTGGAGAGACTGGTGAGAAGCGGGTCTCTGAACGAGCTTGACATTAGCCGAACGATCCACCCTTGAGATTACCGCCACTCGTTCCTGTTATTCTACTTAATTATTTATGCCTATTTATTTTACTGCTGCCGATTGCCTAAATGGCATCCCGCCTTTTGAACTGATTGTTAAATGCATCACTTGACCTTTTAGCAAGAAATGTTATCAAGAGGTGCTGCAGTTGATTGTAATTTCTATGTTAATGTCGATGTATTATTTCATAATAGAATTGATCTGGACTTAAATAGTGGTATGGGAAAATAGTGGTACTAGTGGTAGGGAAAGAAACATGGTGTTGAACTGAAAAACATGAGAAACATGGCGTTGAACTACTATTACACTAGGTATGAGTGGAACAAGTTATTTATTTTGATTGATACGAATAAATTTTACAGAAAAAATAATGGGCATTCCAGTTTCCTCTCACAGTCCAAAGACATGCATCACAGGTTGATTGATATTCCCAAATTGCTATAGGTTGGCACACGGTCCAGGGTGTACACCCCACTTTGTGCACTATGTTACCTAAGGCTCCAGGCCCCTCGTGACCCAGCATGTGGTAAGTCGTCCAGGTAATGGATGAATGGATGGAGGAACTCTTACAGAGAAATTGGTCTTAAAGGAAATAACATACTAAGTCATGTTGCATCACTTAGCAGATAAATCTTCACTACACAACAGATATAAAGCCGAGTGGGACTGCGGTGTGGAAGCCAATTCTCCTTAGGGGTAGAGTTAGGGTTTATGAACCTAGAGGAAAGCGCTATCCACCCTCTTCTGCCTACTGTATATGAGTTCACAGATATCCATGATTAGATAACGTATTGAGAGAGAGAAAGAGAGAGAGATTAAGACCACCTCTTCTACCAAAACACACTGTCAGTTCCTTTCTCATGGGTGCTTAGCCATGGATGACAGCGGCATAGTTGGGATAAATATTTTCTTTCAGCACATTTTGGTTTTAAAAATGAACCGTCCAACACTGCAAGCACCAATACAAGTAATATATTTCGAATAATAAACCATACCGTGTTGCACTGCAATTCTTCATCTAGTATTATTGGTGTAAATCTGATATTAAATGTGGAACTGGCAGCAGTGTAACGCGATGCATATTGTACGGTAGAGGAGACACCATACTAATGGCTGGTTCTGTCTAAACTGAAACTGCAATCAATTTCTTATCTCTGCACCCTGCACATATCAATTCTACACCCTTCTCAGTGCCTCAGGTTTCCACTCAACTGTCACTTTTATACCTCCCCAAGGTGTGAGTGTTGATAGTCACAGGCATAAATGTTTAATGGCGCTCTGGTGTTTGCCATAGTCCATAATGACCAGCAAAGCTGAGCGCAGATTTACGGTCGTCTGTAGAGGCAGGCGGTTATTGAGGTCACGCTTTTTACAGTGTGCACCTACAACAAATGGGGCGAGAAGGGGAAGCGTGCATGCGATTGCTTTTCCGACTCATAAAGGAATAACGCCGGACACATTTGCATAAACGAATGAGAGAGCAATCAGAGAAAAGTTTGCGGATGCCTTAATGTGCGTTTCTCGATTATGCGGCGAGTCTATCAAAGTCTCTGGGTAATGAAAGTGATCGCTGCGCTGTGGGAAAGCGGCAGAGGAGAGCTCTAATGGCCTGCACTGCATAAACACTGCTTTCCAATTTATGCAATCTTGAGAAACTGTCTTTAAAAAAAAAAAAAAAAAACACTTCTTGCACTCCCACATGCACTCAGAGACACACAGAAATACAAACACGCCAAACCTATCAGGGCTGAAATGTGTGTCAACAATGATAAAGTACAAAAAGTGTCCAGAATCTGTGCAATTATATCACTGTTGACTCTTAGACACAGAGGAGACCTGAGCAAATACAGGCCACAATTCATGTTATTTAATATTTTCTGTTATATTAATGCGTTTATTAAAATGTACAATGATTTTAGTATTTAGTTATGTTTAAAACATGGTTTTACAGGTGCATCGATGCCAATACTGGTATTAGTCACTATGATAGTGAGATCATTAACTAATTAAACATGCTCTCAATCCCCGATAACACATGATGCTAAACAAGCCTCGTGTATGATGTCATGCTAAGGAACATGGGAAGGGGTAGCTGAGTGGTTAAGGTGTAGGACCACTGAACAGAAGGTCCCAGGTTAAAATCACCATCAAGTTGCCACTGTTGAGCCCTTGAGCAAGGTCCTTTACCCTTAAATGCATCTATGTGATGAGCAGAGGTGGAAAGTAACGAATTACATTTACTCACGTTACTGTAATTGAGTAGCTTTTTTGTGTATTTCTACTTTTTAAAGTAGTTTTAAAAATCTGTAATTTTACTTTTACTTAAGTACGTTTTGTTTGAAGTATTGTAATTCGCTACATTTTAAATCATATTCGCTACTGAGTAAAAAGTAAATGAAGGAAAATGATAAAATAATGAAAATATTATGCTTTATAAATGCTCCGTTGCGCCGCGTGTGTGTATCATGTCCTGGTCGCGCGCCGCTCCAGACTCCACTCCAGGTTTTCTGACATCGGCATCTACCTGACCTTCCACACGGCCGCTTCCGCCCTGAGGGTGACGTCATCGACTAGCGCGACCATATATAAACCTGAGAGAGACGCGGGAAAGAGGAAAGATTGTGATTTTGGCGTTTTGATATTTGGTTGTGTATTCTGGTTTTGACTTTTTGCTTCCCATTGACTTTGATTATTGCTTTGTCCCTTTGGTTTGGTTGGTCTTTGTATATATTTGTAGATAATTTCACTGTTTTTGGTTTAGGGAGTCCGGGAAGGTACCTGTATTTTTGTTTGTGTTGTGTTTTTTTTTTGCAGGTAATCTAGCTACTAAATATAAATACCATTTTGTTTATTATTTTGGCCTGGGTCCATCCTGAATCTGATCCTCCTCCTCCTGTTGTGTGTGTGTGTGTGTGTGTGTGTGTACAAACCTCATTATTTCATCAGTTAATGACAGGATCTAGTTCTTTCTGCCATATGCCACCATTTCCATACAGTTTAAAATAGAATCCTGAACCATTCTTTTGCTGTATGACCCTAGACTGGGACGTAACACCATATTTAAGTGACCACTTTGATTTTCAAGCACAAGAAAGACAACAGCTTTATTATGCAAAGGTGTTCCTTCAGTTAAAAACAACTAGTTTGAGATTTATATCTGCTCATCTTTTTTTGAACTACGCTAGAATGCCTCATCCCACCCCCGCTGTTAAAAAAAATTAAAAAGTAACTCGGTAACTTTTACTCTGAGTAAATTTTTTAATGAGCGACTTTTTACTTTTACTTGAGTAGATTTTTATAATGGTAACTTTACTTGTACGTAAGTAAAATTTCACTGAAGTAACAGTACTCTTTCCACCTCTGGTGATGAGAACAGGTGACCTCAGCGTGTAGAGCACAAGTGACCACCGAGCACGGTCATTAAAAATGTGTGCAAGGTGCCATTAATAGAACCTTGCCCTTTAAGCAACATGTAGACTCTGGTGAGCGAGTTGAAGTGCTTGCATTTACAGTATATCTGCTGTGTGTAAGAAAGAGAAGAATTCAGTTCTACTGTACAAGCACTTCTGAGCACTGATGCACATGTGCTTTCTTAACATGCCTACTTTAATGAGCGTCTACACATCACCCAAAAGTCGAGGTGCGAAGGCGTTCGTCATTTTTGAAGGCGTCACACTCTCTCCTAAGGATAATCCTTAAACATAAAACTTTCACACAGCAGCTACAAACATAAAAAGCAGGAACTAAAATGATCCAGGATGCCCCTGTATAAGTAATACTAAGTAGGTTACTCTTTTTTTTTTCTTTTTTTTTTACCAGTACCAATAAGTACCAACAAATGTTGATTAATGAGTAGCCTTGAGTAATGCTTAACCTCCACGCAACACCCTAATCAGGCCTGTACGCTTCCCATAGCACTGCTTCAAAAGCTGAATCTTAAATCTTGTGAGACAAGAGATGTCTAACGGTAAGGATTTCACCAAGTGCCTCATTGGCCTATCGAAGACCTGACCTGACCCAACCTCTACTCTCGAGCGTCTCTGAAGAAGGAACTGATGCTCTACTTTTCCTGCATAGGTCTGTTGGGTTGAGATGCTGGGCGCCTGGGCTCCATTGCCTGACCCATTTAACTGTTCAGTTTCTCTAAGCAATCAATAACAAGTCCAGACACCTTCACAAGGGAAACAAAGAACACTAAGAGGCCTAGAGTCCTTAGGCTGCCCTATAGAGCCAACATACAGTAACTCAGCCATTATTTTTTCACTGCAGGATGAAGGAACAAGGACCTGAGTCAATATTCTGCCAATTTCCATCCACTATAGATCCATAGTACAATACATCTCACTGACGGACACCTCGGAATCGGACACAGTGGACTATTTTAAAGTTTTCAGATGACGCGTCATTATTTCCTGCAGTAGAAAAAGAGAGGAAGAGAAAGTACAGACAGTAAGGCACCAGTAATCCACTGGTGTCCATTTATCCACACATCTCAGGGCTAATTACAGCTGCTGGACAGCGGGAAAGGAGTGGTCCCATCTGTTCACATCCTGCTGTAGTAGCCCAAAGAAATCCTTCCATCATCATGCTGACTCTTCTGGCATGAGCTCTAGATATTGCCAGGTCTTGAAATGTAATATTGGCATAACTCTGGCTCTGCACTTTCTCCATCACTGTATACAGTATGATGATCTCTGTGCTGGCAGAGTGAAGCCTCATTGATCAGTTCTGTTCTGGTTGGGTTGCAGATAGGGATCCAAGAGCAGAAACAACAGGGTTACTCAAATGTGTGCCAACATGGCCTGAAAGTACCTCGGATAAGGTGACCCAGGCCAAAAGATATGACAGCACGAATTGCACGAAAATGTATATGGGTAGATAGACTTTTTAAAAATTCAGCAAAGATGAGTCAGGAGGTTAGACTAATCTTCAGATATTTACTTGTGCAGTAGGAACTGTACCTCAGCAAAAGTCTACAACCAGCTAAATCAACAGACTCCCCTCTGAAAGTACTGGAATAGTAACGCAAGCCCTATTTTTGAATTCATTGAACACCTCAATAGAGACAAATAGATATTACTGTATATACAGTATGTTATACAGTGGTGTGAAAAACTATTTGCCCCCCCTCCTGATTTCTTATTCTTTTGCATGTTTGTCACAGAAAATGTTTCTGATCATCAAACACATTTAACTATTAGTCAAAGATAACACAAGTAAACACAAAATGCAGTTTTTAAATGAGGGGTTTTATTATTTAGGGAGAAAAAAAAATCCAAACCTACATGGCTCTGTGTGAAAAAGTAATTGCCCCCTGAACCTAATAACTGGTTGGGCCACCCTTAGCAGCAATAACTGCAATCAAGCGTTTGCGATAACTTGCAACGAGTCTTTTACAGCGCTCTGGAGGAATTTTGGCCCACTCATCTTTGCAGAATTGTTGTAATTCAGCTTTATTTGAGGGTTTTCTAGCATGAACCGCCTTTTTAAGGTCATGCCACAACATCTCAATAGGATTCAGGTCAGGACTTTGACTAGGCCACTCCAAAGTCTTCATTTTGTTTTTCTTCAGCCATTCAGAGGTGGATTTGCTGGTGTGTTTTGGGTCATTGTCCTGCTGCAGCACCCAAGATCACTTCAACTTGAGTTGACGAACAGATGGCCAGACATTCTCCTTCAGGATTTTTTGGTAGACAGTAGAATTCATGGTTCCATCTATCACAGCAAGCCTTCCAGGTCCTGAAGCAGCAAAACAACCCCAGACCATCACACTACCACCACCATATTTTACTGTTGGTATGATGTTCTTTTTCTGAAATGCTGTGTTACTTTTACGCCAGATGTAACGGAACACGCACCTTCCAAAAAGTTCAACTTTTGTCTCGTCGGTCCACAAGGTATTTTCCCAAAAGTCTTGGCAATCATTGAGATGTTTTTTTAGCAAAATTGAGACGAGCCTTAATGTTCTTTTTGCTTAAAAGTGGTTTGCGCCTTGGAAATCTGCCATGCAGGCCGTTTTTGCCCAGTCTCTTTCTTATGGTGGAGTCGTGAACACTGACCTTAATTGAGGCAAGTGAGGCCTGCAGTTCTTTAGATGTTGTCCTGGGGTCTTTTGTGGCCTCTCGGATGAGTTGTCTCTGCGCTCTTGGGGTAATTTTGGTCGGCCGGCCACTCCTGGGAAGGTTCACCACTGTTCCATGTTTTTGCCATTTGTGGATAATGGCTCTCACTGTGGTTCGCTGGAGTCCCAAAGCTTTAGAAATGGCTTTATAACCTTTACCAGACTGATAGATCTCAATTACTTTTGTTCTCATTTGTTCCTGAATTTCTTTGGATCTTGGCATGATGTCTAGCTTTTGAGGTGCTTTTGGTCTACTTCTCTGTGTCAGGTAGCTCCTATTTAAGTGATTTCTTGATTGAAACAGGTGTGGCAGTAATCAGGCCTGGGGGTGACTACAGAAATTGAACTCAGGTGTGATAAACCACAGTTAAGTTATTTTTTAACAAGGGGGGCAATCACTTTTTCACACAGGGCCATGTAGATTTGGAGTTTTTTTTCTCCCTTAATAACGTGAACCTTCATTTAAAAACTGCATTTTGTGTTCAATTATGTTATCTTTGACTAATAGTTAACGGTTTTTGATGAGCAGAAACATTTAAGTGTGACAAACATGCAAAAGAATAAGAAATCAGGAAGGGGGCAAATAGTTTTTCACACCACTGTATGTGTTAAACACCATGGTACAGGCACCTTTGTCAGACCACCCACTTTTTAGTTAGCTAAAGTATTAAAACAAAGTCTTAAAGTAAAATGAATTAAACTTAATATCATATTTGGTTTCATATTGCTTGCAAGTAATCAAGCCAAGTGACCCACCAACACTATCAAATGGTTGCATTCTTCTTTCGTCATTCTTTTCCAGGCTTGTGAGAGCTTTGTCTAGCGGTTTCATTGGGATGAAGGATGCTTCTCGCTTTAGTGTCATCTTGTCAGAATCTGAAATGCATGCTCAGTTGGGGTAAAATCTGGTAAAGGTTTTGTTGTGTTGGCAGTATGTTTTTGGTCACTGACTTGCTGCATGATGAAGTTTCTTCTATTAAAATGAATGTGTTTCTCTGTAATAGTCTTGTCGATTAGGCGAGTGAGCCCATTGGCGACGCAGTCACGTAAGCCCGAGCCATGACTTTATCTCCACTGTGCTTGACAGGTGTTATGGATCATAAGCATGTTCCTTACTTTGGCCTTTCCATCACTTTGGTTGAGGTTAATCTTGGTTCCAGAACTTTTGTGGTTGACCTTTGAATTTCTCCATGAATGACAACCTGGCTTTCTGATGAGTGGTTGGCATTTTGTGGTATCGCCCCGAGAGTTCTGCTTTCAACGTCATCTCTATAAAGTGGCTGAAGAACTCTTCAGCCTAAGCACCTTCCATCCCGTTACACTCAACAATCATCATAAAGGGCTTACAGAGCCATCAAGACCCTGCTGCCTCCCCACCAGACCCTCCACTGTGTATGGGTCTGGACCCTACTTGTATTTTCCCAACCACTAAGCAGATGACATCACCAAAAATATGTATTTTTGATCGTAATTGGAAAACTGAGCCTGCTAGGCCTGATCATCTCCCTGCTTTCTTACCTACTGTAGGAGACCGCAGGCAGTCAGGATCATCTTCGTCTGCCTTCCTTCTTAACAGACATTTACACCACATGCTGCACCTGCAAAGCCAGCAGCAAAGTGGATGACACCACAACCCCCTCACACAAGCTCTTCACCTTCACTCCTGCTGTCTGGAAAAGGTGGATTCAGGCCCTCATGGCCAGAATGCATAACACTTCCTCATTCCACACACATACAAACATTCTCACACTCTCATATTCAACCCAGAAAAAAATCCATTTCGCTCCCTTTGCCATTTGTGCCTGTCTTTCTTTGAACTGCTGCTAAAACTCTTTAAATAAAATACTGTATTGAGTTATTGACCACAATATGTACTACAGTATATCCAGATATCATATAAATGTGTCTTCTGAATACTGTGTAATGTTATATACTACTTTTCATTCACAATTAACTCCTATACCCACACCTGTGTACTGGTCAAAGCTGCAAAGTCTTTTTCTGTGTACATTTTGTACATTTATGGCATTTGGCAGTCACCCAGTTAAGGCATTTGGCATTTAAGGGTCCAACATTAGCAACTTCATGTAGCAGTGGTTTGAACCTGTGACCTTCCGAACCATACTCCAACGCCTTAGCCACTGAGATACCCCTGTCTATTATCCTATCCTAATAATTATTTTACTGCCTTGCGAATATGCAGGTATTCTTTAGTTCACTGAAGTCTCACTTGGCTCTGAATTCCTTTTGTGGTTTTGTTTCACTGTGGATTGTCCTGGCTGTATGTTGTAGGTTTAAACTGGCAATCAAGCCTCTTGACTTGACTTGAATTGTGGTTTTACTCTTGTAAGCCAAGAACAGGAAGCTGAGGCACATTTCTATTCTGGCTGACAGGAATGGAACCTAATGTGGTCTTCTGCTGTTGGAGCCCATTCACTTTAAGACGTCGTGCATTCTGAGATGCTTTTCTGCTCACCAAGGTTGTAAAGAGTGATTATTTGTGTTACTATCGCATTCCTGGTGTGCGCTGTGGTCCGTCTCCTCTGATCTGACTCAAATTCAAAAATCTAATAAAATTTTTTTTTGTCACATACACAGTCATACACAGTACGAAATGCAGTGAAATGCTTGTGACCTTAAAAATGTAAAATAAAAAATAAAAACTTATGCATAAGGAATAAATATGAATAAAAAGAAATACTAAAGGAAATAAATTTAACTATTAAGATAAACTGTACAAATAAGGGCACGATAAAAAATATTACAAAATATAGAAATATAGAGATATTGAAATATAGAAATATTTGATTGTATTTAAAGTGTCTTGTGCAATGGTCCAGATATATAAATATGTTTATGTAGACTCATAAACAAAATTTTCATACAGAATGTTTTTTTACCCCCAGAAATAGTCAAATGCGCCCATCTGGCAACAACAACCATGTCATGGTTAATGCTACCGAGATCATAATTTTCCCCATAATGATGTTTGCAGTAAACATCAACTGAAGGTCTTCATATGCATCTGCATGATTCTATGCAGATTCTATGCTGCTGCCACATGATTGGCTAATTAGACAACTGAATATGTGCAGTAGACAGATAAGTGAAGGTACAGCTATCCTTTTAGTCAGTTTGCACCCCAAGGCTGGGTTTAACAGCTCTCTACAGGAAAATGCTGCAACCCAAAGACAGGGCACTTTTTTTTTAGGGAATCGATTCATGGAAAAATTCAATTTGTCAGTGGAATCAAACCACATGTGACAGATTTGACAAGAAGTACGTGCAAAGCCAAACCAGGCAATGTGGCAGAGGCAGAATAGTAAAAATAATGTATTGTACTGCGAGAAACCAAAAGCTGCTCAGGCTATGAAAGAAGCTGGAGAGTGAGTATAAGTTTTGAGAATATTTACACCGCATTTACAAGAGAAAATGCTAACTTTTAAATCTTTGAATCTGTGGAACGTGTAGAACGGAAAGTTCTTTGGGTTATTTATTTTGTCCAGATAAGTGTCTTGAATTATTCGTTATGTCAATGTTCCAAGTTTGAGCCTGAACTTCAATCCATTTTATACGTTCTTGCCAGGTCCTGATTCTTCAGCTTTTTTCCCAAAAACATACAGGTAAGCTGAACTGCTTCTAGGTAAATTGCATCTAGCTATGAATACAGTAAGTGTAAGAATGCATTGTGATGGACTGTCAGGGATACATCCTGAATTGGATCCATATTCCAGTTTCATGCCAAGTGTTCCACCCATCATTAGCCTACAAAGAATGATTGTCAAGTGTTTCCTCCAAGGCACATGATGCCTTCCAACCGCATCTTTTTGAAGTGCTTGCTCACACACCGTTGGGAATGGCATAACACACTCAGAGGACAATGCTATAGAGTGGCTATAGAGCCATGTGAGGGAGCTAGAGTGCATTCCATCCCATCCCTCCCCTCTAAGAGTCCCCGGCCAATCAGGTCTCATCAGGAATACAGTTGTAAGAGGCTATACCCGAGTTTCAAACTCGCGATCTCCGTATGATAGGGCAAGCTCGTTACCACTGCGCCACTCGGAGGCCATGCCAAGTGTTCTCGGGATTGGCTCCAGGTCAACCGGAAACTTTATTAGGATAAAGTGCTTACTGAAAGTGAATGAAGTCTAATTTTGTAAATCTATTTATGTTTCTCACTGGACATATAAATTGGGTCAGATATTTGGATGGTTGTCTTCTACGATACTAATCTTTGTACTGAAAGTAATTGAATTCGCGCTAGCTCTGATGGCTCTGGTGCCACTCCTCTAATTACTGGAAATTGAAGAGTTGATAAGGTCTGCTGAAACAGACTGATGAAACAAGGAGTGGCTTTAAAAACAAGGCATCCCTTTTTAAATCCAACCATCTTAACCACAAAATGCACAACAAAAGAAACGTTTTTTTAACAAAACCACCAAATGGATGTGCTGGGTCCTAACGAATGAACTTGTAGCCCTTGACAAGATGGAGCCGAGTGCGGCTAAATCAGACGTTTCCCGGGTTGCTCAGGTAATGCGAGAGTGCCTTCTTTCCTTCAAGCCTTCTCTCTGACTGAGCTGATCAATACCCCTAATGCTGGGTTAAGTTAATCCAGCCTGTACATTATGGTCTGGTGTAAAAATAGTAAATGTAATGCAGAAAGTGCGTTCGTATAAGAGAGCTGTCCAGCTTAACAACATAAAAGTTACATTTTTAGAATTTCCCTTTATAAAATGGGGTGTGCTACTGTAGACTGAAGCACACACACCAAGATTTAATCAGAACTTTCTCCTATTCGATTCAATTAAATTCTATAACTGTGTGCTAAATAGTGAGAAAGTTGCCATTGTGTACCGAGAAAACTCATTCTTCTTCTTCATTAATCTATTATGACAATTCTAGTCCTAAGCCATTCTTGCAAAATTGTCAAACTTCAAAGCCATCTTCATGGTTTCTAAGTGGTAATCTGATTTCGAAGTGATAAGAACTTCAGGTTTAGATACTTGTACAATAAATAATGTGAAGATTTCTGACAAGCTTCTGTGCAGCATCAGTCTTAGGGAAAGTCTGAGCTCCCATGAACTCGGTGGCAGCTGGTGAGGGGTGGTGCATGTAATTTCATCAATTCACTGCAATCTCACTTCTCGGACATTTTAATATCCTGTTCCTGTTGCTACACCAGCTTTTTCCTGGTAATTGGGTAGCGCTTGCCTTTTGGTGGTCTGAATTCCACTCTTGGACTAATATGTGATGGAATAACTTATATGGAGTAACTGGGACACTGGGTTGCCAGTGACTGCGAAAAAACAGTTACACACTGGGACTTTTAATCAGGCTAAGTGTCTGAGTAATTACACAAAAAACTCTAAGGGTAACTGCTGAAGATGTACTGGTTACTGGTAAAGAGCAGTTACAGTACAGAAGAACATTTTATTTAGCCGTATGTGAATAAACATATAAATGTATTTTATCCCTTCGGGTCCTGCACTGTGTTGGCTGTTCTGCATGCTTTGATTTTGTCTATACATAAAAATATAGGCAATGCGAGTGCTTGGTATATTATTTTCAGCATAACCTAGCCTGTATGACCCGCTTAATATTTTTGTTCACTTACATATTCACTGTACTCACACACGCTCACAAAAAAATAGACAAAAATTAACAAAAAATAGCAAAGATGTTCTAATTAACGTAACAGATGTGCAGTACCAGTTTGACAATCAAACAGATATGAATAAACTAATTTTGCAGGATAATGAATTTAACTTAGAATATCTCTGTTTTTGCAAAGTTTATCAACACCAAACAAAAGACCACACTTATGCTTCAAGTAAGGATTTTTCAACACAAGTTGGCCGTATTGGATAAATTGCTCTTTATCATAGTTCATGGATGAAATGTTTATGGAGATGACACCAGTCACAAGAGCATTGTGCACAGATGGATCAAAAGAGGATTCAAAGAGTATTTGAAGAGAGTTGGGTTCAACGATGGTTCAAATGCTTTGCTTGTGGTGGAGACAATGTTAAGGACGACCTTTTGTATAGAGGAAGAGTTACTGTCCCAACATGTGCAATTAGAACGACCCACTTTTGTTATGCCCACTATTGCATTATTTTCGGGACGGCTCTCGAATATGTAACAGAAGAACGGGTTTACATTTTTCTTATGAACAGCTGGCTTTTTGAAAAACTTTCTTATACTGAGCCAATAGATGTACACAAGCTGTGCATGAACTCCTGTTGCCTGACTTAATGCCAGCTCCAGATCTTCGATTGCTGTGACTCCTCTCATGCTCCAGACCTGCCTGACTCATTCTAAGCGATATTCTGTTTGGCGCTCCTGCACTCACCTTCTGCTACTGGTAAATGGTCCCACGTGGATACATTAAGGATTTTTACTTTGCAAAAACACTCACTCACTCATCGTCTATACCGCTTTATCCTGTAGTCAGGGTCGCGGAGACCTGGAGCCTATCCCAGTAGACTTAGAGCATGAGGTAGGGTACACCCTGGACAGAGTGCCAATCCATTGCTGGGCACACATGTACGCACACTCAAACACTACAGACAATTTAGAAATGCCAATTAGCCTAATCTGCTGGTCTTTGGACTGTGGGAGGAAACCGGAGTACCCAGAGGAAACCCACCAAGCACGGGGAGAACATGCAAACTTCATGCACACAAAGACCGGAATCGAGCCTGGCTGGGAATCGAACTTGCACCCTGGAGGTGCAAGGCGACAGTGCTAACCACTACACTATTGCCGCCTTTCTAAAAACAATTAATCTAAAATATTATCCTTGCTCAGTGGATTATTTCTCTGGGGTACTGAGGACATGTGTGCCTAGTGCAAGAACTGCTGTTGTAATCATAAACACCACCCTGTGCTCATCTCAATACTCTTACAATCTGAACAACATTTCAACACACTACGTACTCAGCACTGGTGTATATCCCTTCGAGTCCTTTCAAGGTTTCTTCTGTAAATATGTAACTGCATTGACGTAGTATTAAACATTGAATGTATATTTCATAGTATGGTATATACCAGTGGCGGCTGCTCTAAGACTACAAGGGAAGCTCAGCTTCCCCTACTATATCAGAAAATAAATGCTCATATATGCACTGTCGTATTTATATTGGTTTTAATAAAAATGCGCTAGAACGCGTTCAACTTCATGACTAGCTCGTTCAGAATCAGGTATTTATTGTAGATTGTTTGACGCAATTTTCTTGTCATACATACCCTCCCCCTGAAGCCCAGCTTCACTGGAGCGCTGTGGGGAAGCACAGACTAGCTTTTTTCACTGCAGAAAAACAGGACGGTAATTGGATAAATGCACCAAAATCGTCACTTCCAGGGACGCTCAGCTTCTCCGTAGACTACCTATCATAGAGTTATGAACATAAATGATTAAAAATAGTGACAGACAGCATTCACTGCTCTCGTTTAACTGTATAGCAGTGTGATTTACAGACATAGAAAAATCTATTTTTTTGTTTAAATAAATATTGTATTAAATAATGTCCCAAATCGTAAAATACATTTATTAGCCTTAGAGTAGGGTTTTTGTCACTTTGATTTAGAATAAGTTACTTTTTTTAATGAATAGAAACAAACAAACAAAAAAAGAATTATATTAAAAAGATGCTTTTTAAAAATTACATTAAAACAATGTTTGTCTACTTAATGAATTTGAATAAATAGCCTAGTAGCTATGACATTTTAAGGGGTTGAATAGAGAACCTACTGTCTTATTTATGTAGCTAATTTAAACTAGATAACATGATCAAAGTTTTAATATTTATATTTAACTGTAGATGGAAGGTTTTTCAAGTCACATGAAAAAAAAGATGTTCTATTCTTACCTGCTGCTCATTTAGAGACCGACTCCCATCTGACTTGAAAAACCTTCCATCTACAGTTCTGTGTTCAGTTCTACAGTTCAGTTCTCTGAAAGCGCAGCAGCCTCTCAGGCACATTAACACTGTGTCCCCAACATTGATTGCATCAGAAACTATCTTTCACATTTTTTATGTCTGCCACTTTCCAACAAAAAGCAGCAGTATTGTCAAAGAATGAACAGATAAATATTTGACACTATTGGCACTCACACAGTTTATTCCATTGTCCAGCCTCATTGGTTTGTTGTTTATATTGGTAATCAATGTAAGTTTAAAGTTATATGCTGTTTTCTGGTTATATATTTTTTTTATTGTACCTGTACATAGAAAAAGGTTTATACGGTAAACAGCATGTGTGATCGAGAAGACTCTGAGTACTGATTCTGTGTTAAACATCAATGGGGCTGAGCCCCCCTTACCAGAAAATCCTACAAACGCTCCTGGCTACAGAGATTCGAGTTCAGTCCCATGAGGACTTGCAGGTGATTTTTTTTTATGATGAAAAATGTAATTATAATAAAAAAATTATGATGAAGGCCTAATATGAGCTTCCCCTGTTTCAAAAGCAGCCGCCACTGGTATATACAACCTCAAACATCACATTATAGTTATATGTGTAGTTCATGTGTAAACATTTTTTAGATACTGTAGACTTCAAGTAAAGTAAACCTGATATATGTGGTATATGGGCATTGTAACAATTGTATTATTACAATTTTTTTGCAGGGGCGGGATTTCTTCCGATTTTCTCTCCAATGTAGTCGTAGTCAATTCTCACCCATCATAAGGGCACTCCACCATTAAGGCTAAAACCACCAATCAAGGAGGGTCGAAGACTATCACGTGCTTCCTCCGAGTGTTGTGACCCATTTTCCTTACCAAGACAAAAGGTTCAACAATCAACAGTGCTCTTTACAGTGAGATGCTTATTGAAGAGCTGAAGTTTAAACTGTGATCTTGCGCGACAATGTATGTCCACACACTTCTGCACACACCGTCGACACTTTGTTTTGAGGTGTTACGCATTCTCCCTATAGTCCTGGTCTCACTCCACCTGTTCCACCAAACTTTCACCTGTTTGGTCTCCTGAAAGCAGCCCTACGAGGATGAAGACTCACTTCTGATGAAGATGTGAAGACAGAGGTGCATTTTTGGCTTATACGTAGCTCAGCCTAAAACATTTCTGAATGAGAGAATAAGAAAGCTTGTTGACAGATACACAATGTGTATTGAGGGAAGGAGACCGTTTCAAAAATTATGCATTTGTTCTTTCTAAAAGTTAAATAAAATTAATTCTACAGACAGACTGCGGACAATTTTTGACTAACCTAATGATTCATAGTGGGTTTGGATGGCAATATGCACCCCATTGATGGTTTCTTACGCCTACTGTATTTGGTTGTGCTGCTTGTCCAACATGAAGTTAGAAAAAAAAAGCAGGCATAACAATCATGAAGAAAATGGGAACCATGAGAATGAGAACTTTTCTCTCTTTACTTTTTATGTACATACAGACAAAGCAATATACTTGGTGAAAACGTTTACGCCCTTATCATAGGTTTTTTAGATAATCTAACATAATTTCTACGATATTGCTTTATAAAATGTTAATGTAATGAATATGTTATGAATGTGCCATGAAGATCCAGTGTAGGCACGCTTTAAACATAGTGACAGCTTTTACTTCTTTTTTTTTCTTTTAATATCTCACATGGATCCTCTATTTTTTTGGGGTAACATTACCAGTTGTTCTGCCCACACCATGCTGCTTGTAGTGTTTTTGTTCATATTTCACACATTACAAAGCAAACTTAAAAAGAAGACATACATCACTTTGATAAACGAGTGCCTACCTCTGATCCATTGATAAGAAGTAAGCTCTTAAATGTCAATCCTGCATTTACACATGGCAGTATTTTTGGGTGTAGACCTTAACAGGGCCATAAACATGCAGCAGCTCAGGTGTGTTTTAATGCTCACTATAAGTGTAAGGAATAACACACCATGAAAAAGCATAACTCCCAAGCCTGCTTTAAAGCAACAGATGGATGCAGTGAAGTTAAACCACACACAGGATACGTACAGTAGGGCTGTTAGCGCATCAGACCATCAGCAGCCACTGAGCTCATATTAATGAGAAATTAACTCATAAAGCAGCCCTGACCTCAGGGTGCATTTCACTTAATATCTAACTCCTGCTTTTGATGAGCACAACAGCTGGAGAACATGGAGAAAATATATCAAATTAAGAGTTTGAGCTCAAATTCTTTTATTCAGCGTCTGAAAGGTCAGTGAATAAACAAGCATCATCCTGAGCTCTACAAACAGCGTTACGAAATCTGGCGTGACCTTGGACAGAAAGCAGCTTCGAAAAGCCTTGAGGAATTCATTAATTTTTTTTGTTTCTAATTAGTCTGAAATGATTGCTTTGTTTGATATCTTAGAGACATTTCGAACTGCAGTACTGTGCAAAAGTCTTGAGTCACCCATCATTTCTTAATATTTTGCTTATAAAGAGTCCGATTTTCTTGTATTTTGAATGTAATCTTGAGGATGAATTCTCCAGGTTTCCTGAAGGACTTTTCGGCTCTCGTTTTCAGTCCAGTCCCTGAGCAGTTTCAGACGAATGTTTTCTTTTTCTGAAGCCACACAGTAACCTATGAATCATTCAGGCATAAAAATCATCTTATGCAAGTCATGAGCCAGTGAGAAACAGGTGCAGTTGATGACAGATGATAAGACCAGTGATTAGTATACTGGAGATGCTATTGTAAATACTGAATTGCTGGAACAGACGAGAGGGGAAATGAGGTTGCTGCTGAGGTTGTTACATAAACATCTACTGTATTTTTTTTTTATACTGTGGCAGTAAAGCATTTGTTCCAATTTCTATAATTGAATCTACATTACTTATTCATTCATTCATTCATTTTCTATACCGCTTAATCCTGTGTTCAGGGTCGCGGGGGACCTGGAGCCTATCCCAGGAGACTTCGGGCACTAGGCGGGGTACACCCTGGACAGGGTTCTACATTACTTAATTGTATTTAATATTAGATGGTATCCTTAGCCCCGCCCGCATGCAGATACTGATGCCTGTGCGCTCTCATTACCTGTAAATAGAGTGTGCAGTCAACCTGCTGCTCATCATGCTGTTCCATGTTATCAGCTGCTCCAATGTTATTACCTCACCATGTGAAAGGTCAAGGGTGATGACGACGCTGTCTAATGTTACATTCAATGACACTTCCTACCGTTTCACAATGAGGGATGCCCACTACACCAGCCAGCGGCAGCAAGCCATACAGAATTTCTATTTTTTATATATATAAATATACAAATTGTGGAGTGGCTCTAGATTTTTGTCTTTTGTGTCTGTTTTTTTTATATTTTTTTACAGTAATGTGTTTTAATTAATACATTAATGTGTGGTGAGAACACCACAAGTGCCCTAAAGTGTAGAAGTGAACCCCAAAGTGGTCTAGGGAGAAAATCTTGAACACCCAGGTGATTAAACACCAGTGAATGTAGTTAACAAAATGTTTTTGTATTTTGTGATGAGGGTAGCAATGTTTATATGCAAGTTGTTAAACTGGCAAAATAAGAGGACAGAGCTCGAATCGGTCAGAAATACAGTATAAACACTGAGGAACAAAGAACCCTGCACTTATTTCTGCACAGGAATATACCTGGACTCGAACATACAGTACAGCCACAGGATTTAAGGACTCTGTACACACTCATCCATTTCAAAGTAGTTACCAAGGAGAAAAACCCAAGTGCACCTCCGTCTCCTTGTAACTGACCCCTGCCAGGTGAAATCATGACATCTGCAACAGAGATCTTCTTGTAGTTTATTTGGCTCTGCAGGGGTTGTACTGCTGGTTAAATGGAGTCTTTCACCAATTTCCTACCAACTACAAGAACCTAGAGTATATTACGTCTGCCAAGAGTTTAACATGAAGCGCAATGGGCATTATTTTTTTTTACTAGCCTCACTTTACACCATCATATTTCCTGGGTTCAAAGTCATCAAAGCGGATTGTCTATCCAGGTTGCTTACCGTCTAACCATTGGTGCCCTGGTCAATGTACATTGCACCTTCCAGTGGGCCACTACCTACGGACCAAAGACCATGGTTACTCCTGACTACTGATTCAAACACTAATCTCCATGGTGACTTTAGACTGAATTTTAAAGTTCCTGCACTTAATATCTCTTCCTGAACTTAAAAAGTTTTAATGTGATCCAAAAATAAAAGCCCATCTCAGCCGATCTTTCAGTTCATTGCTCTGGCAATGCTCAGGGACACCTGCTGTCCTTTATTAACGGGTTACTGTAGGTGCTACAGTACGTGTCGTTTAACCCAGATTAGCTCCCAGATTAAACCCGAGTCATTCTCAGCCACCGGTTCTGCTTGTAGTCCTTTCATGGAAACAGGATGCAGAGCCTCAATGACTCCTGCACTGAACCGGGAGCACAACAAGCACCTGGAATCAATTACACAGTGGTAATACAGTAAGCACTCTCTACACACTTTTTCATTGTGATACTGTATGTCCATCTGTATTGCTTATAGTACAGTATACAGTACACTACCTGTCTTTATTGAGCCTCTGATTATCGATTATTGCTCTCTCTTTTTTTTTTAATACTGTTTCTGCTTTTCTTAACTTGCTCTTAACCTCCTGGGTTCACATTGTATAATGATTGCCTAACCCTTCCCTGAACCTTGACCTTTATCTTGATTCATGTACTGTATCTGTTTTGTTTGCTATGTTTAATAAAACACTGTAAAATTGCACTTGGATTTGTACATGCCTCCCTGACAAATACTTCATGAACTTCTCCCTTCATTCATCCACATCTTGATTATTTTTTTATGGGCCACTTTAGTTAGCACTGTGTGAAATCCAACTGCATTAAATCAAGTGTCTATTTCATTGTTATACATGTCGGATGTCAAACGGAGTCACCATGACCAGCTCCTTTAGCACTGCTAAACTCACTCACTCACTCACTTATTCACTCTTTCATTCACCGATCGTCTATAGCGCAGTTACAGGGTAACTGTACAGGGTCCCGGGGGGGGGGGGGGGGGGCGGGGGGGTTGTAGCCTATATATATATATTTATTTATTTATTTATTCTAACAGAATCACATTGTTTACTATTTTATATACAGTGGGGGAAATAAGTATTTGATGGCCTACAGATTTTCTAAGTTTGCCCACTTACAGTATAAAGAAATTGAGGATTGAGACAGAATATCAACCAAAAAAGCACATACAGTAATACAAATGCTATGAATTAAGTTGCATTTCAATGATGGGAATAAGTATTCGATCCCCAAGCAAAACATGACTTAGTACTTGGTAGAGAAACCCTCGCTGGAAAGCACAGTGTGAAGACGTTTCTTGTAGTTGTTTACCAGATTTGCTCACATCTTGGGATGCATTTTGATCCACTATTCTTTACAGATTTTCTCTAAATGTTTAAGGTTTCTTGCCGAAGTTACAGCTCTCTCCGTAAATTTTCTACTGGTTTAAGGTCTGAAGACTGGCTAGAC
This sequence comes from Channallabes apus, assembly GCA_030522415.1. Classification (NCBI taxonomy): domain Eukaryota; kingdom Metazoa; phylum Chordata; class Actinopteri; order Siluriformes; family Clariidae; genus Channallabes; species Channallabes apus. The sequence goes on from CM060104.1 coordinate 34,343,785, forward strand.
CACTCCATGACCTTAATGTGCTTATTCTTGAGCCACTCCTTAGTTGCCTTGGCAGTATGTTTGGGGTCATTTTCATGCTGGAAGACCCATCCACAACCCATCTTCAGGAGGTTCTCATCCAAAATTTTTACAACACATGGCTTCATCCATTGGCCCCTCAGTGCAGCAAAGTCAATCTGTACCATTAGCAGAGAAACAGCCCCAAAGCCTAATGTTTCCACCTCCGTGCTTGACTGTAGGGACTGTGGTGTTCTTAGTGTCATGGTGTCAGCAAGTCGAGTTGATGACAAAGAGCTCAATTTTGGTCTCATCTGACCACAACAGTTTATGCCAGTCTTTTTCTGTTCATTGGCGAACCTCAGACAGGTCTGTACATGTGTCTTCTTGAGGAGGGAAGCTTTGCTGCGCTGAACGATTTCAATCCATGCAGGCGTATTGTGTTACCAATGGTTTGTTTGGTGACTGTGCTCCCAACTGCCTTGAGATCATTCACAAGCTCCTTCCGTGTAGTCCTGGGCTGGTCTCTCATTTTTTTCATGATTATTCATACTCCATGAGGTGAACATATAGGGCCATTAACGGTTACTTTGTATTTCTTCCTTTTGTAAATAATCACTCCAGCAGTTGTCTCCTTCTCACCAAGCTTCAAGCTGATGGTCTTGTAGGCCATTCCAGCCTTGTGCAGGTCTAAAATCTTGTTCCTGACTTGCTTTGACAGCTCTTTGGTCTTGCCGATGGTGGTGAGGATAGAAGATAGAGATTTTGTGGACAGGTGGCTTTACACACACCACATTGTTGTTAGGAGCACCTTCTTAAATTAATATGTGTACCACAAGAGCACATAACCAGTCTGTGAGAGGCAGAATTATTGTTGGTTGGTAGGGAATCAAATACAGTACTTATTTCCCTCATTGAAATGCAACTTAATTCATAACATGTGCTTTTTCTGGATTTTTGGTTGATATTCTGTCTCAATCATTTACCAAAAACCTATGATAGAAATTATAGACCCTTCATTTCTTTGTAAGGGGCAAACTTAGAAAACCTGTAGGGGATCAAATACTTATTTCCCCCACTGTATATAAAATAGAAAACAATGTGATTAGTTTAGAATAAAAATTAATTAATAAATAAAAATCACACAATATGCATCATGTCCCTTATATGAATTCCTATGGTGTTGCATCTGAAGTTGACAGAACAATCACACACACAAATGTTTTAATTTCCTTATATCTGGTGATGTATCAGGCCACCAATTTGCCCGTGCAATCATACCTCTCAATTACACAATTCATGAAGGCAAATGCTTTTTAATGGCAGAAAAGCTTGAGCGGCCCGAGACAATGCAGGCCCTGTCAAATGATGATGGAGTGAGAGAACAACACAAATCACTATGCAATCAATCTGTCAGCATGCTCGTTCCCTCCATACACAACCCACCCCCCCAATAAAGCCTCTCAATCTCATCCCTCCATCCAGAGAGGGTTCATCGAGAACGGCGTCGCCACCGAGTGTCCGCCATCTTCATTACCCGCTCCATGATGTGAGCTCATAACATCACCTCTCTACCTCATTCCAATCTCTCTGTCTGTCTCTCCCTTCATCCGAACTCATCTGTCACTCTCGTGGAAGCCCTCGCTGAGGTAATTTTGTTCTGAGGAGTGTTTTCTCATTATCGGAGAGGTTTCTGTCTCTCCTGCTAACCCCTTCCGTTAGTTTATTATTTTTTTTATACAAGTCTTTTTTCCACTTCATATTGTTGTTGAGTTCCTTTCTGAACACTACATGTATTTGCTCATAAAACATTTATAGACCGTCACGATGCAGCCCATTACTTGATTTACAGCATATCAAATGATGATATACCTTTCAACAACTTGCCATCCAGTGTATTAATAGTGTTCATGTGGAATGAATTTAAAACGTAAGACTAGGTCAAGCGATTTACCAATACTAGAACCTGGATTAGACATGGATTAACTACCAAACACAAAAAGTCATAAACGGTTACCTTATTGCTAAAGGTTTCTCGATTAGCTGGTTGATGTCTGTCGCGTGACTAGTTGTGTAAAGCCTCATTCATGCATGCAGGAGTCTGAAAAAAGATTCTCGGTAAGGAAACTCTCATTCTGTGACCTACAAAATGTGCTACATTGGGGGTATTTGGATTTGAGGAGAACTTGGACGAGAACAAGGAGATCTCGGTGAGTGTACAGCTAGTGTATGACAGGGGCAATAAACATCCTCCGATCTCATGGTTTTGTGAACGGTGAGAATGAGGATCTCTTGTATGGGAACTACTGTAGGAGAGATGATGAGTGCTTGACAAGAGCATCTCGAGCAAGGCACAAGAAAACAATGCTAGCGCTGTATGGACCCCATGGACCCATAGTTCACCTCAATTTCACCAACTCTTCTAGAATTTCCTTCAATATAAAACATGTTCTTGCTGATTACTCCTTGATCTACTCATTCACTCCTCAATTTTTCCATCAGCATCCTGTGTCTGTATGATCGACGAGAACCATGAGAACCCTGCGACTTTGGGGGGTCCTTTAGGAGGGAGTCTACGAGTGCCAGGAGAATGCTATGAGAAAAAATTTTATAGATTTATTTTTTTCCACTCATGAAAAGTCTGTGGAAAGAATTGACATGTTCAGTAATTCCACAGTTTTTTGTAGAGATTGGCGAGATTGAAGGGAGGTTTGGGAAGTTTGAGGAGAGCCCTATGAGAGCCTGGGAGTTCCAGAAAATCTCCAGGAGTACTGTATGTCAATTTTCCCAGCAAAATCAAGATTTCTCATTGGACTCCTGTACTGTATGTATCAAAGGAGCTTAACAGTCTATAGCAATGTTGTTGATACAGTATGTACTATCTAAATTAAGTGTTACTGTACCAACTCTCACTGTCTATACCACTTTATCCTGTATATCCCAGGAACCTACTACTGTATATCCCAGGAGGCTTAGGGCACAAGGTCCATCCATCCATCCTTCCATCCAACCATCCATCTAGGAACCACTGTAGTCCAACGGTGACCATTGAATTTATTCCCATTTTGTACAACTATGGTAGGACCTCATCAACACACTTCAGGCTATTAGCCAGTTAGCCTAATCTGCATATCTTTGGACTATGGCAGTAAACCAGAGTACCTACAGAAAACCCACCATCATCTTCTTCCTCAATCATCTGATCGCAATCTTCTCATTCTGGCATTTTTATTAATAATACCATACAGTACGTATTTTTGAGTCTGTTGTTCTTATCAGATGGCTTTGCTTACTGAGTGAAAGCGACAGCTCTATGCGCCTCGTCCTCCACCTCTCTGCGGGGGTAAATCTCTACAGCCCTGTCGCTCACTCATTGACCTCTGACTTTGAGACTGGCTGACAACAGCAACATGATGCTTAGCGTTTGTTTAGTTTCTGTCAGCAGAGGCTCGCTGCTGCCACTGCAGACTTGGTGTACATTTTGTGTATGTGTGTGTGTGAGTGTGTGTTTGAAAAAGGGAGGGGTCTAAACATATTTCCCAGAGTTCCTTGTAAATGATGATTGCCAGTGTTTAGCATTGATTGGAGATTTTATCTGATCAACTCTAGTGTTTAGGATATTCTGTGAATCAAATTTCAGCGCAAGGAGTTCGAGATAAAGCCGAACTTTGTGCATGACCTTATTCTGCAGTTTACTCAGCAAGGTGAAGGAAAGCAAATTGTCAGAATATGAAGCAGTGTAAGCACTCAGACTGACATGCCGAAACTTGCATGTCCTCATTCACTCACTCTCAGTCTCACTAACAGCAGTCAGGCTTTCTCAGCTAAAACCTAAATGTCCCGTTAGCACTATTCCTGTGAGAATTATACACACCTCGTCATTCCTGCCTCATGCTAGCTGATGTTTTCATCCAATATGAATTGAGATGGCACATTGACAGTCCAGGAACGTCTTCTCGGGCTATTCAATTCCTACTTTCATTACGGTAAGGTGAACACGTGATGCCGTTCAAGTGATTAAAGTAGCAGAACACTGTAACTGGCCTGCTAAGAAATATGAATGAATCTACTGTACACTGATCAGCCATAACATTACAATGCGCAATATTTTATAGTGCCACCAGGAAGCTCTGGCCCCTCGGAGTATGACTCCATAAAACCTCTGGGGGTGTCTCGCACCAAGGCAGTGGATCCTCTGGGTGGAGCCTCCGTGGACCAGACTTTATGTCCAGTATATTCAATAGAATTGGGACCTGTGAAATTTGGAGGCTGAGTTGGCAGTCTTGTCCTCTTTGCTCGTCAAGCCCTGTGCATGGTGAGCTGTGGTGCACTGGGTATTCTGGTACCTTGCTATTATAGTGTATAGTATTATAGACCTGACAGCCTAGTTTTCCTCACCACAGGCATTAATACGCCTTGGATGCCCACGATCCTGTCATGATCCAGTTTGCTGGTACATAATTGATAATCACTGTTAATATTGCTAATGTTATGGTTGATTGGTGTAACATGCACAATATAAATATAAAAATTTACTGTACTGTATGCAGTTAAAAAGCCTCAGCAGGATCGACATTACATCACAATGCTTAGCACTGACTTCTGACCACAAACCACACCTTTATGAGCTCCACTATATTGAAAAATGTGAAGTTAGGAAAGTGTGACAGAGTTTAAACTAATAATTGTTAATGCTTTTATTGAATTTTGGAAATTCATATTGTTTGGGCAACGTTATTTGACTTAACTTACCTTTCTACGTCAAAGCTGGCATTGCTTTAATTTCAATACTGTAATGGGCGGTCTACAAAGAAATGCAGACTATCACTGTTTTGAAATAAAATGGCCATATGTTCAAGTCTTCATTTTAAACTTTCAAAGGCATCTGTGTGTGAACTTTACTTTGGGTGCTACATGAACAGAAGAATGCTCTTGCTACCTTGGGCACCCAGAGACAGATGGTTGTAAGGAAAGGGCTTTAAAAGAGGAGCAAGGAGTTGGAGAAGGGCAGTCAGTCTGAAGGGATAACATCTGCAAACATGGAAGCTTCAAGACTGCAAGACCTACAGTACAGGATGTACATTTTCCAGTGTTTTGTGCCTGCCTGCATAATTCTTTTAAAATTTTCAAGGGAAGAAGTTGGTAAAATGTAATAGAAATATAAATAGTTTATATAAATAAATATAAACTCTGGTGGTTCTACAGGGTGAGTGAAAATTAACTAGGCAATATTTAATAACTACAGAACTTGTAGTATCACTGGAATCATGATGAAAACAGTCTCTAAATACACGATAGTACTGTAAACAGGATTTCATATTTCTTGCGTTGATGGTACAGGCAGCACAATTTGATCTAAACTAAGATGGCTGACCGCTTGCTTAACTGTTCAAGAGCGAGATAAGTTTGCAGCATGCTGTGAAGTGTGGAATTCCAGAGATGATGGTGTAGGGAGGAATGCAACATTACCTCCAGAGCCAATAAAAAATTGGAAGAAGAAGAAGTGGCCGGTGCCTATGTTGACTATATTTAAAGAAATTATTTAAGTTGCTTTCATTTTCCAATGTACAATTTGTATTAGTAAATTTGTATTAGAAATATGGACTTTTACTCCATATTTGTTTTTTGTTTTTGGTTATTTTCACCCACCCTGTAGTCCTAACTTCAGAATTTTATAACTTTCTAAATATTAACATTTGACCCTGACAAGTATGACAAAAATTCAATGTGGCAAATGGCCTAGAACTCAAACAACAAACACTTTAGAGGTCATGTTTTATTTATGATGGAAATATCGATTTCCCATAAATTTGGTTGTCATCTCAGCAACAATAAAATACTATAAACAGGCTGCAAACAGGCTCGAAGCCAACAGCGACGTTTTCACCCACAGCAAGTTCAGTCCTTCCTGTTACTAATTTGTATTCCTGAAATACTCTTAAAATATACTTCAAACTAAAAGAAAGCTACTGAAGACCTTGCTGTGACCCTGACCCCGACTCATTGGCTGGTTACAAACATTCATTCATCTTCTATACCGCTTTATCCTGTATTCAAGGTCGCGGGGACCTGGAGCCTATCCCAGGAGACTCAGGGCACGAGGCAGGGTACACCCTGGACAGCGTGCCAATCCATCGCAGAGCACACACACACACACACACACTAATTCACACACTATGGTCAATTTGGGAACGCCAATTAGCCTAATCTGCATGTCTTTGGACTGTGGGAGGAAACCGGAGTACCCGGAGGAAACCCACCAAGCACGGGGAGAACATGCAAACTCCATGCACACAGAGACGGGAATCGAGCCTGGCCGGGGAATCGAACCCAGACCCTGGAGGTGCAAGGCGACAGTGCTAACCACTACACCACCGCGCCGCCATCGGTTACAAACATAATTACGTATAATTCATAAAAATCGAATGCATCTACAAAACTACAAAGTTCCTTATAAAGCAAAATAATTGGGCAAAGATTGTTTAAAGGTACAAAAAAAAACTGATGTACTGTACAATAACTGATATTAAGTTAATTCTCTACAACACACCACGTGATATGCACAGGGTGAAGGTTAAAGCACGCTCTTCCTCACAATCTACAGCACTGCTCGCTAATTAGCAAATGTTCTCATTAAAAAAAATGGAGAAATAGGAATCGATATTCCCCTCAGCCTGCAGGCCCACGTGAGACGCCCTCCTCCTGGGGTGATCTCTTAAGCCACCGTCTCGCACATCGATTTCCCCCACCATGGCTTTCATCACATTTCACCCTCGGTTTCCTCTCAGCCTACACACGAAAACAAACCTACTGCACGCTGCCTCACTGATATATGAACCGTGGTCGCAGAGAGATCAAGCCTGATTTATAAATGTAGTCCTGAGTAGAAATGAACGTGTAAAACTGATATGGATGGTGACATAGTGGAGGAAATTTACGAGCTTTTTCATGAATTCAGATCAAGCCTTGTCTAAAGACAACTCGCCCTGTCATTTAAGATTCCTTACTGAAATCTATATCTGGGGTGCTTTATGTTAGACTGAGACTAATGAATTGTAGAGACACTGGACCTGAGCGGAAAGTGAGAGAGAGAGAGAGAGAGAGAGAGAGAGAGAGAGAGAGAGAGAGAAAAAGAGCTAGCAAAAAAAGAGCCTAAACGATTGACAGGCTTACAGATTTAACCAGACACATTATAGTCCAGCACTTACAAAGGGAAAAAAGTATCATACATTTTAATGAACTTTACACTGTAAAATCATAATCCCTGTCATTTATACAATAAAATACTGTGAAATTACCTCGCCTTTATATACTACTATATACCTATATATATATACACACACACACACACACACACACACACGCGCACACACGCACACACTACCATTCAAAAGTTTTAGAACACTTGCAAATTTTTTTTTGTTTAGTGATTTATTTTCTACATTCTACAACAATACTGCGGATTTCAAAACTATAAAATAACACATATGGAATTAGGTAATTACGTAACAACAACAAAAACACCAGTTAGTTGTTATTTTAAGACACAGAGGTCGGCCTTTCTGTAATAGTTCTTGCAAGAACAGTATCGTCAAGTGCATTTGCAAAATCCGTCCAGCACCATAATGAAACTGTCTCTCATGAAGGCCGTCCCAGGAGGACGAGACCAAAACCTCCCTCTGCTGCAGACGAGAAGTTCATTTAGAGTTATCAGCCTGAAAAATGACCAATTAACAGCAGCTCAGATTAGATACTGTATATATATATATATATATACACACTACCATTCAAAAGTTTGGTCATTTTTCAGGCTAAGTTTAAATGAACTTCTCGTCTGTGGCAGAGGCAGGTTTTGGTCTTGGGAAGTCCGTATTTCAGTTGGGTCACATTATTGGGCTGCATCAAGCAAAGAAAACAACTAAGGAGATTTGAAATTACTGGAACTGGTTAAAAACCCTTCAACTCATTACCAAAACCTGAAAGGATAGTGCTGAACCATCAACATTGTGGAAGAAATGTGGTCAGTAATGGAGATCACTTAAACACTTAAAACAAAAATCAACTGTAAAAACCAGAGCTACAGTATGTTTAATAGTGGAAATAAGAGCAATTCCATACACACACAATCATGAAAACTCACAGGATTCGGACTAAACAACTGTATGGCCATAAGAAAACCACTTGTTAGAGAGAATAACCAGAAAAAAGGCTTAAATTTGGCAGGGGCCATAAATATTGAGGTCTGATGAGTCCAGATTGATGCTATTCCAGAGTGATGGGCGTGTCAGGGTAAGAAGGGAAACTCATGAAGCGATTCACCCATCAGGTATAGTGTCCACTGTACAAGCCGCTGGAGACAGTGTTATGATGTGGGGTTGCTTCAGTTTGGTCAGGTCTAGACTCAGTAATGTTATGCAGCAAAAAAATGAAGTCAGCTGACGACCTGAATGTGCCGCATTACATCTATGCATATTTATCTTCCCTGATGGCACAGGTATATTCAAGTTGTGAAAGAGTGTTACTGGGAGCATGAGGAATCATTTTCACACATAAACTGTGTGGTCACCACATTGTGTGCTGTAATTAAAGCTGAAGGAGAGTAAATGAAATCTTAGTGTGTGTGTGTGTGTGTGTGTGTGTGTGACTTCCTGTATACTGCAAATGCAAAAGCTGTAACTCAACACATGGACATTCCACGATGTTACAATTGAATATGAGGGGATAAAAAATAGATTTAAAAGTTTTGTTATTCTTCACAACATTAAAATTCGTCACTGTTGGCTGTGAAATTAGAGAAATACGGCACTTTGGTACAGTATGGATAACAACTTCGCTTCTTGTTGAGCCGCATCACACCAACTTGTTACTGATCATTTTTCCTCGAACGGCATGGTTGTGTTTTATTCCTAACTTACAAAAGCATCTGCTATAACTTCATTACACAATATGCGAGTCTTACCAACATCATGTACAATAACATTGTAATCACATGAGCATACAAAAATAGTGCATCTTAATATTGACCAATATACAGATGAATATGAATATAAATTTGTCTCTGATGTTGCAATAAAACACAATTCCGTAACTCCTCTTTTTGGGAAACCCGTGGTGAGGACACAGCGGTTCTCTTCTGGAGTGTCCTTGATCTGACCTGAAGAAAATCCTTTCAACACATCTCTCCCTGTCCTTGCCTCCCCTACCCCCAATCTCCAGTCCTTCAGTAAACACCTGATCCATCACAAATGAGTGTGTGTGTGTGTGTGTGTATATATATATATATATATATATATATATATATATATATAAAACAACCCATCAGCACATCTCTTCAGCAGGAACTCGTCTGATGCAGCAGTGGCTGTGACAGGTGGAGGTGGTGGTGGTGGTGGTGGTGGAGGTGGTGGTGGTGGTGGAGGTGGAGGTGATGGACGTGGAGGTGATGGAGGTGGTGGTGGTGGTGGAGGTGGTGCTAGCGTGTCCCTTTCTCCTGGTCTCTCGCTTTGTGTCTAACTCTTACGCTCCTCTCACCGCGTGTCTCCCTCTCCACCCCTTACCGCGCTCTGCCTCTCTTTCTGTCCTCTAAACCGACGCGCTGACAGCTTCGTTTGATGAGGACTGGGCCTGACTGCTCGTCTCCGTGAGATTGTGCACCTGTTTTTGGCGGCGAGTCCGCTGCAGCGGAGGCAGATTGACACCAGCACAGCTGCATGTGGGCCAATTTCACAGCGACACGAAACAGGTTTGGTAGCAGTAAAGAATATAAACAGGCAACGGGATATTTCTGTGCTTGACTAATATTTCTCACACTTTTTTTTTTTTTCCAGACTATCTTCCTCCACATACACACACCCTCGCTTCACACCTAAGGTATCCGTAGAACTGGGGAGATATGAAGAATTACAAAAGGATCGATTTAGGAATGTGAATACATGAGTGTCTCTTTCTCTGTCTTACACACACACGCACACATCTCATATGCAGTGGTGCCTTGGGGATTTGTCGGGGAGGCGGTGTGGTCTCCCTCTGGTGACCTCTACTCTCAATTACACAGAGATTACTCAGCAGCCCCGGCCGTGGCTTGTCAGCCTCTATAAATCTACAGGCGACACAATTACGCACATTCCAACCTGCTAATACCATCAAGCACTGCCTGCTCCCTCACACAGGAGAGGCTGCTGTCACTTAATACACACCCTGACAGAATGGGAGGGTGTGTGTGTGTGTGTGTAAGAGTGAGAGTGAAAGAGTGAGACAGGGATGAGACATATATACAGATGGAGCACTGCTCACTCAGCTGCTCATAAAAAAAATTAATAAATAAAAAACAACTGTGTGTTTTTTGTTTTTTTTCTTTTTTAAAGAAAGACGTCTCGGGCAAAAGCTGACACCAATACAGCGGCGTATTAATGTTTAACATGGATTGTTAAGCAAACGATTCTCAACATATACGGGTGTTGCAGCTGTCTCTAGCATCCTTGCTTTATGAATTCTTTTCTATTTTCCAACCAGCTACCGGCGGAGTAATTAAGCGCCCTCGCTGCCTCCGCTTCACTCGAGCCTTAGTGCCAAAGCTGACACACACTGAGTCAAAGAACTGAGTCAGTCACAGCTTGAGATCTGGAGCAGGAAAGCGGACGGATCCGTCATCTCGCTCTTTGGGCTCGGTGCCCAGGTGTTGGTGCTCTCGAAGTGTGGGCCTGAGTGAAGAAAACTGAAGAAGATGAATTGAACGAGACAAAACGCTCAAGATGCACGACAGGCTGATTTAAAGAAACCCACTGCTCGTTAGTGTGATTTTGTAAATAATAGCTCTAATTTAACAGTGTGACAAAAAAAAAAAAAAAAAAAAGCCCAAGTAAAACTTTGATGATTTACACAAATTCAATAAATTACCATCTAGGAAACTGGCACAGCTGAGGATAAAATGAAATGACGACCTGCAAGTCACAGCATCTTTCAGAGCGCAGTTTTGCCTCCTCAATAACACTCCATTATTCACAAGCGCCTGTCTGACAATCTGCGAGCTGTGACCCATTATACACACTCCCACCTCCTCCTCCTCCTCCTCCTCCTCCTCTCTCTCTTCCACTAGGGTTGAGTGACGATAGCTTGTGTTACCCCAATGGTCCAGAATTCTCCTCTTAATAATCCCCCCGAGGTTTCAAACAAAGAGGCCGGATTTTAACAAGTCTGCTTTTCCCAGCTCTTTGTTGATAAAGAGATACATTCACATCTCCACTATGCTGGCCTTCACCCTGCATGACACCTAATCATGGTCTCGCATACTTCTGTCCATTTTCATCCATGTCTCTCTCTCTCTCTCGCTATGCTTTTCATCATCGTTAGCAGTCAGACTTTAGGAAAAATCATCAGATATAATGCAAAAAAAAAAAAAAAAACGTGACCTTTTAATAGCGGTGTTATACAGTACAGCGCTATTACACTACATGAACAGACGTGTGTCAAGATTCTTTTACCGGATCATCAAGCAGGTTAGACGTAAACCTTTTACATTTTAATCAATTAAGTTAAGATAGCAGGTCATAATTTATGTAAAAAGAATTATTAGAATGTCAAGAATTCATGGGGAAAAAAACTTGTATGAATATTTTAAACCTACTGTAAATTTATTGATATACGTTTTATATATATATATATTGATATATATATATTGATATACATATGATAATATCATGGTAATAATATGATAATAATGTTAATATTATATTAATATAATACACATTATACAATTTATTTTATATCAATTGTATAAATTTTTTTGGCTTAACATCGGCCGCATATTTTTGTCTGAAAATGTACATTTTTAAAGCTGTTGATAAATACGATTATTTCGTTTGCGAAAACTTTCACCCACTTTTCCAGAGACAAGAATGCCACATCGTGTTACTGTGTGAGATTTAATACATAAATACATGAGCGAAAATAATTATATGAGTTTCATTACACAGATATTTTCCCATAAATACTCTACGCGGCCACTGCAAAGGGACATTTTTCAACACCTTGTATATAATACTGTACTCGAATGGCGATCCCAGCCGAGGTGTCTTATGGCGCTTTTCCACTGCATAGTACGGCACGACACGGTCCAGTTCAGCTCACATTTGGGGGGTTTTCCACTGGGAACAGTACCTGGTACCTGATCCTTTTTTTAGTACCACCTCAGCCGAGGTTCCAAGCGCGCAGAACCGTTACCAAAACATGACGTGTAAACTCTGCTGGTCACTGATTGGCCGGAGAAAATCGTCATTACTGCGTCACCGAACTTGCGACACGAGACACAACAGAACCGCTATATTTAGAAACAGCCAGCGAAGGATCGGATGCACCTTTTTGTATTAACCAAACATTCTCTTTGTCTGCCATCAGCCTCTTTTGAAACAAACTCCTTCGTCTCGCTGTTAAAAACATTCACATGCCGAGAATGAAGAACACCATGCCGTCGATATGCTCCATTGTTGTGTGTTTGTTTGTGGCGTGTTTACGATGATGTCACGGCAGTAGAGGCGCCGTGACTAAACGACACGTGAATAATCCCGCCCACTCTAACGCGTTACTAAACTGCAGTGGAAGCGCAAACCGAGCCGAACTGAGCCACCCGAAGTGAGCTGTACTGAACCGTGCTGTGCCGTACTATGCAGCGGAAAAGAGGCATTAGATCCCAATGCAGTCATTCACGTGAACATTGAGTGGAACGCCTGATCCTTTAAAATCGATAGATAGCAGGTCACCAAATTGTGGAAGAGACGTCTCATCTGTCTGTCTTGCACGTTACAGGAACTCAGCTGGGAGTTATTGCCACATCTTCGCGTACTGTCCTGACCTCGCTCCAAGCAATATACACACCCTTGAGCCGTTAAAGGAGATCCTGGGAGGCTAGCGTTCTGAGAAGCTGGTGTACTGAGAAAACTTGATGGTATTGAAGCACTAGTGAAACACAAGTATAGCCGAGGATTTCCATTATTCTCTGTAAGTTGTTTTGCGCTTGTATCAGAATTTGTTCATATTAAACAACAAGTTATGATAAGAAGAATGAATTATGCATCTTTCAAGGAAGTTTTTCTGTATAATCCAGGAACGTGTCTAATTATGCACCACGCAAGTTTACGCAAGTCTTCAGTTAAATCAAGTTTATAATCATGAGGATGGTCATAATATTATGGTTATGCTACTGCTCATACTAAATAAGATATAAACTAGTAACCTGGTTTACACGGCCTTTCACTAAAAGGTCTGAACAGACTCAGCACTTGCCTTCTCTTTACAATTTCCAACCCTCTAGCTACACAAAAAGATTTTTTTCTCAGACATTGCATTTAAAGTATCTGACAGATACACACCATGTCTCACAAAAAAAAAACAACAAAAAAACACATGCACAAGCTCTGCGTGGCATAAAATAAAAAACCTCCTGCCACACACACACAGAGCTCTGCAGCAAGACACTGTGCATCAAAGCGAAGAGGATACAGCCTCACGTAAATTCTGACGACGCATGTTGGCTTTTGATAAGAGACACGTTACTTTGGAGGTCTTTCCTCTTTCAAAACCACCTCATCCTGCTCCGCAGCAGACGCTGCTTGAAGACAGACAGCAGCACATGTCCTGTAACTCAATTTCTACCTGCAAATCAACAACAACAAAAAAAAAAAGTATTGACAGATGTTAGCATGCCTGCAGAGACTCCAAATGATGGGTTTCCTCCAGCAAGGCGTGACACGTTCTGCCTATCAACTTGCCGCCTGCGCTCTCACTCGCACACCTGCCAGCTTGAGTGACAGCTTAGTCCACTTCCCTAATTCTGCCCAATTACGTCCGACAGCGGTGCGTGGCGATGAACGCAGATTTGTGCTGAATTATAGGTTCCATCAAGCAGGATTTGTAAACCATGTTAAGAGATAAATGCTGCTGTGTCGAGAGAAAGAACTAAAGAGGGTGAAGAAGTCCTGACATTTTGATAAAGTTCTTCCTATATTAGTCGACGGCGGCGCCTATGGTTCGCTACAGATGGTGTGAATGTCATGAGCTGAGCATCACTGGAGAAATTTATAGCTGAAGGGCATCCTCGTGATACACTGACATTTCTAAGCCTTCAGGCCGCCTGTCATGGCAAGATGAGTTGAAAGTGAAATCTTTTGCCAGTGTGAAGTTCGGAATGTGACATTTAGACATTTTCAACACTGAAGATACAATTTCACCACCTGAAATTGAGTTTATGTTTTTGCTGGAATATGCACACACACCTTTGTGGGTTCTCTTCCAACTGCCTATAGCTTGAAAGCAGTTCTCATCCGTCATCAAATTATAGTTGATGAACAGGTTTCGGAATTGATGATTACGTCGATTTGGTTTGGGCCTCGGAACTGTCACCCATGGAACACAGCACACTGGATAATTTGGCCACAAGCTTCAAAATGTTGAAGGTTGTGATCTGATTGGTGCTTCGAAGCTTAGTATTTACATACAGCATAATAAGATTTAAGGATAAGATAGAGTCACTAAAAGGAGGATAATAGGAAGTGAAAGAAATAGGCGAAAGGGTCCGTCTACATGCATCAGGTGACTGATACACCCCGCTCTGGAGATATACCAGTTGTTTCTCTTTAAGTTACTTATGGCGTCGAGTTGCCAGCGTGATGTCTGATTGTAGCAATTCGGGTTGAAAAACCTGGCTCAAGGGGACAGCCGAGAAGCGTTGGGGTTTGAACCGAAGACCTCCTGATCAGCAGTCCAACACCTTAACCACCGAGCCACCCCTGCCCCCATTGGAGATAATAACTTCAAGTTCATCCTCTTGAGTGAAAGTACTGGAACTGTCCAGTTTCAAGTTCTTTCTGAAACGTAGACTGTTCTTGCCCAATTTAACTGACCAAACATATAATTGGTGAAACCTAGAAGTCTGGCTTGAGGGATCACCATCCATTGTGCTTTCTAAGAACTGCTGTTGTAATCATGAAGATTGTCCTCTTCTCATCCCAGGACTTTTATTAATTCACGATCAGCTCATTCTAAACATTAACTTTTATACTACAATGATTTATAATCGCACTAGAAGATGATGACCTCTCCCTTGAGTCAGGTTCCTCTCCAGGTTCCTTCTTCAGGTCGTCTGGCTAGAGATCTAAATCTACAAGCACAGTATCCCATTCATCTCATAGGAACAATTAATCTCCAACTGTGAAATACGTACCACGCATTGTTCGATTTACCCCAGATGGTCCACCCACATTCACACAGGTCACAGTGCGTCTGATATCTTACAACAAGGCATCATCCAATTTCCAGACCATCTTAATTTTAAGCCTATAAAAATCCAAATATCTGGTACAGTAACTACGACTGACTGGGGGACTGGCTGTTTCACCAAGCTGCTTGCTCTCCATACTTGGCTCATGTCTATTTGGGCCACATGCAAGTTAAATTTTACAGGCAATTACAACTTGATTCGGAAGTGCAGAAGCCTGGTTAGAGGGGCTAAAATCCAACACTGCTCAAAGACAGACGCTTGCGGCAAATCTGCTTCATGGTGTTTCTCACCTGCTTAGAGCGTTCGAGGCTAACAGCAGTGACGGCAAGCAGCGAACCCCTCAGTTGCCACATTGAGGAATTGTCCACACACACTGAGAAATAAGACGGAGGAAATGAATGCACTTATGGCTAGGCTTGGCAAGCACCGTGCCTCGGGAAAGCTCAGCCCTTAATGAGCACGAGTATGAGTGGTCACATAGTGTATGAAATACTGAGCACTGATTAACTATTTATAATAATTCAGCTAACAAAAGTTAAAAGGATGTGAAATAAAATGTGATATTGAATTGCTGTGAACTGAAAAAAGACCACATTCCAATACAAACACATTAATCTTTACATACCAATGATGATTTTTATTTTTTTGGGGGGAACAAAAACTTCTTTATAATTCAATTTTCCGCCAAGCAGAGGTTTTCATTTAAAAATAAAATTGCTTTCAAGAAATAATAGCTGATTAGGAGCGTTTTAACGACTGGAGATTGGTCTCAATATATACTCAATTCACTCCGATTGATTTTACAAGACTCCTGAACTCCAATCACTTACACACTTGCAGCATACAGGCATTTCAGTTAAATACTGTGGCTCACATCAGACAGGGTTGTCTCAGGCAATCATCAACCCCCACTAGAGCCATGCAACTTCTATTTCAAACCAAAAACAGGCTGAAGATGCACATAAAGTCAACGGAGACGCACTTGACAAATCTAAAGATTTTGCCAGATTAAAAACTGTGAAACATGATGTTTGCACCGAAGGTAGGCCTTTTTTTCTTTTGAAAAACAAATCACAAGTAAACAACTTACTAAAATGTAATGACTAGAAAAAAAGTCTTTAGTGGAATAGTAGTAGAATTTAGAACTTAGGAGAACTTCTGAAACTTATAATTTCTTAACACAGATTATACGTAGTAGCGTAGTCCAAATAACAGAATGGTGGTGTTGGTGGTCTTTCAGATGTTCTTGTTGAGGGGCCGCCACAGCGGACCGTCCCATCCACATACAGTACAGCTTGGCACAGATACCCTTCATAATGCAAACCTTTTATCCGGGTTTGGGACAGGCACTGCATCCAGTGGCTGGGGTTTAGCATTGAGTGGGAATTGAACCCAGGCCTTCACGGTTGAGAAACCTACCACTGTGCCATCAATGTCCTCAGTCCACATAACAGAATATACAGTAGAGGTCTATTTCATCCATTTAACTATTATCTATACCACTTAACCCACAGAATGCAGGGTTGCAGGGGACCTGAAGCCTATCCTAGGGTACAAGGCGGGTGCACACTGTATAAGGTATAAGCACACACACACACACACACAAATACACAGTCCCAAACCCAATCTTGCACTAGAAGCAATTCCAATCATGAAGGTGCAAGGCAACAGCCTTACCCACGAAGTCAACGTAACAACATTTCAGATATATACAAAACTAAATAAAGGATCTAAATATGTGGGTTTCCTCCCACAGTCCAAAGTGTGTGAATGCATGTGTAAATGTTGACTGGAGGTCCTACCACGGTTGTGAAAATGGGAATAAATACAATGGTCACTCTTGGCCTCCACAACCCCTAGTTGGACCACAGAGGTTCATGCATGCATGGATGGGTGGATGGATGGATCTAAGCATATTTCATTGCGTTTAACTTTTGTTATCGCTGTAAAATCGCTTTCATAAATACCACTTCTTCTTTATAACAGATGCACCAAGCAACATTACAGCAAACTGTTTCATATTTAATTAAGAAAACTGATTAAAACTGCATCTGAACAAAGATTAGTTAATGTTTTTTAACGTGTAAATAATTCTTATGCCTGAGATTTAAAAGAAAAATGTGCCACGCTTCGCCCTCAATGCAACTTCTTTATGACAATCATAACAAATGGCGAACAATAATCATAAAATTGGCGTGACTGCTGATTGTTTTTCAGGAAATGCCTTATTAAATCTAAGTCACAGCAGGAGTGGCAGCTGAGCATCTGAAGGCTGTTACAGCAGCACACGTGTATGGAGGCATAATGCATTTCCTTGACATAATGGTGTCATGGTTAATATATATATAGATAAAAAAAAAGCAAACACAAACAGAAAGGAAGAAACAAATCAAGCCAAACCTCTGTTCAACACTAACATGTCACATACTATCATTAAACTAGTTGATAAACTAGTTGTTAGTGGATTCTCTCTGAGCATGTGGCTTTGTGTAGACGACGAAACCTTCTATGTGTCTATCTTAAATGTCTATAAAGTGCATTCAAACAAATACATGTCTGTAAAGACATTCCATCTCTTCCACCTTAAATTTCCGGCTATATATAGATTTATGGATGCGTTCTAATTTATGATAATAAACTCACTCACTCACTTTCAGGAACCTCTATTACGGTTCAGGTGGGTCCAGGAATCCTGGGAACTCTGGGCATGAGATTTGAACACTCTCTGGATATGACTCATAGCAGATGCTCATTAAACACACTTACTGCCAGTGGAGATTTGTGAATCCACCTACTGGCATGTTTGTACTGTAGATAACTCAGAGGAAACGCACTCAGACTCAGGGAGAACAAGTGACGCTCTAGACAGGCAGTAACCTGATCTCAGAATCGAACCAGGAACAAAGAAGGCCACAACCTGGACTAGACATACGCTCTCATACTGTACACGTTTGAAAAAAATTAAGGAGACAAAGCAAAGTGTGTTTGGTTGCACAGAACTTCTGTTATTATTACAGGAAACATCAAAAGTTATTTATGATATGACATTGTGCTTTGTAGCGAGAGCAGGGAACAGGTGGAAGAAAATTTGGAGAGGTGGAGGTACGCTCTGGAAAGCAGAGGAATGAAGGTTAGTCGAGCGCAAGACGGAATACATGTGTGTAAATGAGAGGAACCCAAGAGGAACGGTGAGGATACAGGGAGCAGAGGTAAAGAAGGTGCAGGACTTTAAGTACTTAGGGTCAACGGTCCAGAGCAACGGAGAATGTGGAAAGGAGGTGAAGTCAGGTTGGAATGGGTGGAGAAAAGTGTCAGGTGTGTTGTGCGATAAAAGAGTATCAGCGAGAATGAAAGGAAAGATGTACAGGACAGTGGTGAGACCAGCGATGCTCTACGGCTTAGAGACAGTGGCACTGAAGAAAAGACAGGAGGCAGAGCTGGAGGTAGCAGAGCTGAAGATGTTGTGAAATCTAAGTTTCCCAAGTTTCATCTGAATGACTGTTAAGATCGTTGAAAGATTTGAATAAAAAAAAAAGTTAAAACACTACGAGAATATAAGGCCATGAAATCGTGGCAAATGTGTTACTTTTTATCGAATAAAAATGTATGCACGTTTACAGAAAACAAAGCATGGATCAGGAGATAAGAAGCATGAAGTATTATGAAAAATGCTGTTATAAGATCCTATTTGAAAACTCGCTTTTTCACCTAGGTGAGAATTTTTAAGCAAGCGATTTCCCTCTGGGATTAATAAAGTTCCTTAAATCTCGAATCTTAAATCTTTTAGCACCAATACCATGTTTTTGCCATTAACATCACACTATATGACTAAAAGTAATTGAACAACTCTCGATCAGAAGCAGATGTGCTTGTTGAACATCCCAAAAGCTATGAGCATGGTACAGTATATGGAGTAACATGGCATAGCCATCAGTCTTCTATTAAGGCATTCATTCAGCCATAAGAGCATTAGCAAGGTCTTGGGTTCAGTCAGAGATCCAGCATATCCCAATGTTGTCCGTTGGTGTTGAGGTTAGAGCTTTCAGGTTCTTTCACTCCAACTTTGGTACATCATGTCTTCGTGGAACTTGCTTTATACAGTATCAGTGATGGGTCGTTTATGAGCGGTTCGTTCTTTTTTAACCGAGTCTTTAACGTGACTTGAACGAAAAGTCTCAGAGAGTGATTTCTACTGGGTGCGCATTAGCAAAGCATCGTGAAACGTCCGTAGGTTATGTACAAGAAACAGAAATGGGTAGTTACCTCTCAAGTATTTTGGTCCAAATCGTTCGTTCTCTTATCACGTGACTCCCATAAACGCTATATAGTGCCATAGATTCAAAAGTATGAATGACTTGGACCAGAAGACTCATGAGAAGAACCTCTCAATTCTGTTTCCTGAGTAATGCACTGCATTGGGTCGATGAGAGTCACATGACAAAAGAATGTACGACTCGGACCAGAAGATATGAGAGGTGAGCTGCTCATTCTGTTTATCATGATATGTCTTTAGCTGCATTGTAATTTTTCATTACTGGAAATACAGCCAAAATTGTGCACGTAGACGTGTTGGGTGTTTGTTTATTGAAAATGTAACATTTTGTTTTATTTTTGATCAAAAGAACGAAATGAAATAAATGACTCAGAAAAAAGATCCGTCCATTTTGATGAACGTGATTCAAAGTCACTAAAATGATCCAAACTTTCCATCACTACTTCACATACAGTACATGAGCATGGTCATGCTGGAACCGGTTCGAGCCACTTAGCTGGAGTGAAGGCAAACAGTC
Organism: Channallabes apus; assembly: GCA_030522415.1. Classification (NCBI taxonomy): domain Eukaryota; kingdom Metazoa; phylum Chordata; class Actinopteri; order Siluriformes; family Clariidae; genus Channallabes; species Channallabes apus. The sequence goes on from CM060104.1 coordinate 34,363,843, forward strand.
ATGTCACAACAAAGCAAAAAAACAAAACACACAATTGTGTGCTTTGAACATTAAGATAACAGTATGAGTGTGACGGTCACAAACGTTTCGACCGTACATAGACCATTATTCTTTTGAAAGCACTGATGGGTTCGAGTGTTGTCTTTATCGTCCTCGTCATTCTATTAGCAGACTGCAAAAGTGCTGAGTCAGCACTACTGAGATACAGCACAGCACAGCCAAAAAAAATAAAAAATGCTGCTATCAGGGAGTTGTTTTATTTCCAAAAAAAAAAAAAAAAAAAACACATTTCTCCAAAGGTCAATGCGCAAGAGGCCCAGTCGAGACGTGACGCTCCGTCCTCCGTCATTACTCATGGTTTTTCGAGGACAGGCGGAGAGGACGGAGGTGAGAACGAGCAGAAATGTCCGCCCTCTTCGGGCAAACGCGATAATGCAGGGTTTTGCGGGAGAGCACACGGCTAGAAGCCTAAGTAGCTTTCCTATTCACACTCTCTCACACGAGTGCAAAACAAGAACAGCTGATTATATAGACAGGGGGAAAAAAAACTAAACAGGAATGCCTCACGCATAGCCGGATACACAAGAAACACATTAGGAAAATGAAATCAGGGAAAGAACCCCTTTATACAGAAAAATGTATAATAATGACTTTGCATCTCACTGCCCCAGCGTGGACTCTCATCACCTCGGTTTGCCTTCTTATTCATGGACGTCATTAAGGCAGAGGGAAGGAAAAACCGCTATTTAAAAAAGATTAAGACAGGACGGAGATAAATGCTTGCAGTCTTTTTTTTTTTTTTTTTTTACGCACTGCAGGTCCTAGATCTTTCTCTCTGTCTCTGTCTCTCTCTCACACACCCATCGGTGAACTCGATCTCCCCATCAGAATTGATATCAAAGGTGCAAAACAGGGTCAAAAGAAAAAAAAAAGAACAGCAGGGAGAACAGGAGAGCTAATGTGTTTGGCGCTTAATAAACCGAGTGTGATATCTGCAACGTTAGAAAGTTCAAGATGGTGCCGCTGAGAGCGCTTAAGCCCGCCTCCTCCTGTCATTAACACTGAACTGAACTGCACAATAGACTTACACTCCACAACACCAACATGCCCTAATGCCACCACCGTTAGCTCAAAAAGCAGATCAGGACACAGACCGGCAATCACACACCAAGTGAGAGGTGATGACTGATGGTTTGAAAATGCTCAGGATTTTAAGCACGCTGTGATGCTTACAGCAAGGAGAAATAAAAAAAGAATTCTGTTAGACAAAACAACAGTGTTCAATGTGCAACACAATAAATATAATGAAAGGAAAAACACATTAAAGACAAAACATGTGTGTGGTGACTATGGCATAATAACTACCGGCTTCGAGGCCCTGAAATAAAGAAATAATAATAATAATACTCATATCCGTGCAGCAGTGAGACGGAACAAGATTAAGAACAGGGATTGTTAATGGATAAATTGGCGAGTGTGTTACAGTATATGTGCGTGTGCGCTTGGCAAATAATAAAAAAAATAATAATAAAAAAGAGTTTTTATTGGTGCATAGTGGTTCCACTTTTAACTTTTTTCAAGCGCCATGATGATGAAACTGGCTCTCATGAAGACCTTCCCAGGAAAGAAGACTTAAACTTACCTCTGCTGCAGGTGAGAAGCTCATTTATAGTTACCAGTCTTAACAACCAGCACCTCAGATTAGAGCCGTTATGAAGGATTCACAGAGCAGATACATCTCAATATCGACTGTTCAAATTGCGTATTTTGGATATATCCATAAAAATAAATATGCAAAATGTATGCATAGTTTTACTGATGTAGGCAGGATGTATAAAATGATCCCTACACATGAAATGCATTATGTAAACCTGACCTAACTGTACGTGTAAGTGTCAGCATTTGTTTATGACAGACCAAGTGGGCATCAGATTCCTATAGCGATCTCGATGAGATACACAACGTCAAATGACGTCTCCTGACTTTGTGCCACTCAAGGCTAGGCTCCTAATTAGACCCAGTGAGTACAGAGGCTCTTCTGGTGTGGGTTTATTATGTATTCAGAGTCATAAAGGCATTGTTATGTGCAATGTGTAAAACCTTAATGCAATCTTTTTTTACTTCACCCTTTGAGGAACGATAGCTGGTTGTGATCTGTATTCTGTGTGCGCAGGGATGCAAAATATGTGTAATAAATAACAACGAACTGTCAAGATCAGTTTTAATGACTAAAATTACGTTTAAATTAGGTTTTATCCACTTTTTTGTGAATTCTACAGCTTTTCCAGGAACGAAACATAAAGAAGAATGACCATCTTCTTGAGCATCACTCTCAAGCCTTCTTTACTTCGTTCATTCCACCCACCCATCCATCCATCCACCCATCCATCCATCCACCCATCCATCCATCCATCCATCCATCCATCCATCCATCCGACAGTTAAGGGCACCTTGACAAGAAGAAAAAGCTTGTTAAAAGGTCCAGCTATATCAAGGAGTTCTAACTTGAAAGTTAGTCCCAGATGGTCAAAAAAAAAAAATCCCTTTAAGGAACTAGATGAAATTTTTTTATAAGAATACAGCAGATGTATTTGATATTGGTGGAATTACATATGTATTTAATACTGGTTGAAAGCAAAGTTCCTGCTGGATGAATGCTTGACTATGAACATTTTTAATAAATGTTTGCTTTCGTCTGGATTTGAGCTTCTTTAGTTTCTGAGCAATGGTACAATCCCACCATACACAACAAAAAAGCAATAAGACAAAAGATTGTGCTCCTACTTCGGATGAGTGAACTGGTCTTGCAGTGTGACCTTCTCCACCAGATCTCCTCCGATGCTGCGCACCAAATCGTAGAAGTCGTTCTCCACGTAGCCTCCGGTTGGCACCCAGAAGGAGATGTCATTGAAGAGCGGTGGGTATTTACTGAGGGCCTGAGACACACAGAAATATAATCAGAGTGCTGATACATACAGTACACTCGGTGATACGTATCTTACAGTACATCTCTGATAAATGCATGATGAAGATTTAACATAGATCACACCAGTGAAAGGAAAGAAGTAATCATCATCACTTAATTCTAAGATGAACTAAAAGACCTCATACCTCATCACTTTACAGTATATAAGTCTGAATATATGAATCTACTTGATATCAGAGATCTTAAAAGCATGCGGTTATCAAGTCACGTGACTCAGCGCTACAAAGTTTAATCCACTTAGTCACACTCACTCATTGTCTATACCGCTTAATTCTTTATGGGGGGGGGTGTTGGGTGTGGCTGGAGCCTATCCCAGAAGACTTCAGGCACGAGGCGAGGTACACTCTGATCAGTCCATCAAAGGGGAAAATAACACATACTGTTAACAGGCTCATTCACACACTACAGGCAATTTGGGAATGGCAATTAGCCTAATCCAGAAAACTGGAGTACCCACCAAGCACGAGAGGAACATGCAAACTCAAAGCACACAGAGGCAGGAATCGAACCCGAACCCTGGAGGTGCAAGGCGACAGTGCTAACCACTAAGCCACCGTGACACCATGTTTAATACAACAATCCAAAACTTCTTTTTGTCTTTTTTTTATGAACATATCTAATGAATAAAAGATACAATATGTAGCTTAACTATAAATTAAAACTGTTGATCCACCCACCCTCATTCGCCCCATGATGGAAAGATTGAAGAATGGGTGGATGGATGGGCGGATGCATCCATCCACCCATTCTTCAATCTTTCCATCTGTCAACTTTATATAACTGAATAAGAGCCAGGTCTTACTGAACGACCAGCAAACAGTTCCTCTGGTGCCTGCCAACATATTTTCTCCAAGTCACGCAAAAACTGTCCGGCACCGCACAGAAATATTGACAAAACCACAAACACGTCGGCAACAGCACACCATAACGACCGGCTGGGTTCTGTTATAATGGCTGTTTATGCCTGGTTCCTCGAATCCGCGCCTGAGTACTGAATGTCCTTACATCTGAATCTGGAAAAGAGTCAGAACATCTGCAGCACTTTCTTCCCATCAGTGCTCGGTGCACATTTTGGATCACATCAGTGCTCGGTGCACTTTTTTTATGATATACAGAAATAAATCAAATTATGGAACTGGAAAAAAAAAACTGTCTATCTGGAACATAAGGGGGGGAAAAAACATACCATAATGGTGGAGACAATTAGGTTTGTTCTGAGTCACTCTGACAGAGGCATTAAGAAGAAAAACAATGCAGCCATAAAAGGCCTGAAAGACGATCATGATACTGAATTACGAGATGTTTCCTAAGGAGAGGAAGTTGGAAGGGGGGGGGTCTTTGAAAAAGAACAAACAGAACAAAGAGCAATTAAAAAAATCAAAGCAAAAGAAATAGGGAGAGAGAGAGAGAGAGAGAGAGAGAGAGAATAAGAGGCCGGTGTAAAAAATTTTCATTTTTGTGTGTAAAGTTCATTACTAAGTTTCTGTATAAGTGGCTTGAGATCAGTGAGTTCAGGTCCACTGAATCCGTGTACAGGCTGTGATGAATGCGTCTCCATGTCCGATCCTAAGCCTGGGGTTAAATTTGTACTTGCGCTTCAGGGCCAATGTCCTGTAGAGCACGAAGTCCCTCTGTGAAGAGATAAACCCTTCACTCCTGTGAGATCTTACCACACACACACACACACACACACACACACACACACACACACACACAAAGCAGAACGGTATCTTCTGGTTACCTTATTAACACACTTGGGGCATTCAGAATTTAGGTTTCAACTATCAGTGGTATATGAAGTTATGATGAATACATTTAGAAGCTACAGTATATTAAATACTTGTATGTGAATTAAGAATAATTTGAGAAAGTCAGTCAAAAACCACCAGATTTCAAGCTCGAACATCATCATATGAATGCATCATACGAACTACTAAAAACTAAATAAAAACTAATTCAATAAAAAGAGTGCTGGCGCCATGGCGTAACGTTTAGCCCGGTAGTTTTGCACCTCCAGGGTCGAGGGTTTGTTTCTCTAAGTGAGTTTCTCTCTGTGTTGGTGGACTTTCCTCCCACAGTCCAAAGACATGAATATTAGGCTAATTGCCATTTCCAAAATGCACGTAGAGTGTGAAAGAGTGTGAGCTTGTGTGTGCCATGCCATGGATCGACACCCTGTCCAGGGTGCACAGTGCCTCATGGCCTTCGTGACCCTGCACAGGATATGAGGTATAAAGAAAGAGCAAGAGTGTGGGTAATTAAATAAAAAAACTACAGTATTAGTAGAATAAAATATTAGCATATATTATGAAAATATTAGGGTTAGGGTTTCCTCTTTCCTACTGCATTTTACAATCTCAGAAAATTCAACGGTGTCTCGTTGGCTCCTTCTGGTGTGACGACACCAAGAGAAATGCCAAAGCTCATCAAAGTGAAGAGGATGAGTGAGAATCAGTGATAAAGATCCAACTGACACCGACCCGATAACCTCCACTGCCAGTGGCACAAGTTCATTTACATTCATTTCACACAAGCCACGATTTCCAGCTTCTCTTTTTTTCTTTCTTTCTTTGAGTCGGTGTCAGAGAGAGCAGACAGAGCAGCAGACAGTAACCTCAGGTCGACGAGGCCATCGAATCAAATTGTACAACACATGGATTAAAGACATAAATGCTGAACAACTCAGCTGCTAGTTAAATATCCTTAGACGTGACTTCTATACAGTTCGTGAATAAAGTTCTTTGTCACTTAAGCTAACCATAAACATCACATGTGATGTCACCCTAGTAAGCCCCGCCCACGCCTCACTAGGGGGTACTTTTACTGTAGCTTTTCTCTTTGATGATTATTAATACTGTCTTATATTATATTATTAATCTAATTAAGCATTTCAAAGCAAAAAAAAAATGTTGAGTTTGTTTCTATGAGAGAATGGTAAAGTAGGTCGTCTGATCTCGCCCAGCTTTACTGTTAAACCCTAATGCAGACATGATGGGATTGCTGAGGATTTGTGCCAAGGACGAAATCATTCATCACTGTGAACGCTTTCCATATGGAAATTACCGGTGCAGTAATCATGAGCAAACCAGCAACAGGTTTCGAGAATGTGATGGAATAACAGCCAAGACTTTAGGACCAAATACAAGAATCGTACATCTGGATGAAATATTATTTCAAGGTCTTTGGCTCTGAGCATATTGAGGGACTTTTGGTCAGATTTTTCGGTTGGAATCTTCAAACTGTTTCTCTACATGTAGAAAAGATAAAAGATGGAGACCAGATCCGGACAGAGTGAAAATATAATCCGGACCCTAACGCGGAACGGTTTCCCCCTCCATGAAGACGGTTTTGGCCCTGACTGATGTTGACAGCTGTTTCTCTGAGGACTTGACTTGGCTGCAGTTGCTCGATAGTTCAGGACTGAAATTTCCTACAAGTCTACCCGAGTCTCCAATAACTACCTGGACTCCATCAACTATTATAGCTGACCTGCCTGCCACCTAACACACTGTGTAAATGCAGATCATTTCCTGCTATCTGTTTCACCCAGATGAGGATGGGTTCCCTGTCGAGTCTGGTTCCTCTCAAGGTTTCTTCCTATTACCGTCTCAGGGAGTTTTTCCTTGCCACTGTCGCCCGCTGCTTGCTCACCAGGGACTATCTGAACATTCTGATTCATACACATTCACATTCCATACAAACTTAAATAATTCTTCTGATTGTGTGAAGCTGCTTTGAGACAATGTCAATTGTTAAAAGCGCTATACAAATAAAACTGAATTGAATGAATGTTTTTCTGATAAATAAGAATAATTAATAAACCAGAAATCTGGCGTAATCTTTTTCACTTGGGATGGGCGTGGCTATACTGTACGCATCACTCAACAGAGCCAATCGATGTGATAGTTTACCGTGTGGAAGACACAGAAACGGAAGCGCGACACAGAATAGCTTGTGAACCTTTAAGGATGAATGAACTGATCAATGTACAAAGTTTACAACCAGTTTGTCTCATATGTTCTGAAACCATGGCGCTAATAAAAAGCAGTAATGTGAATTGCCTTCATGAGACAAAACACGGGTTGTTAAAGCAAACAGATCCACAAGCAGTCTGGGGTGAGGGTGTGTAAAGAACCCAAACTGAGAGCCCGGGGTGACGGAGTAACCAGAGTCCTTTCGCAGTTATGTACAGCCCAGCAGAGTGCAAATGAAGATTCACTAAAGAGTAATTAAAATTGTTGTTTGTATTCCATATAAGGAAATACGTAAGGCCATCAAAGATCAAACTGTCCAGATGTTAATGTAGTTATTGAAGATTGACAATAGATATAACTGAAATGCTATGAATTTTAAAACAGCTTATTTTGTATAGACTTACAATGACTGCATGTATAGAGATCGGAATCCTAACACAAACATGAAATCCGGACCTCGGCTCGAAGAACCATTTTCTTAACCGGACCATCTTAAATTTTAATTCAGTACCCCTGGTACTACAGGATAAGCGGTATAGAAAATGAGAGTACTTCATTAAAGCCGAAGGGAAATTCAACCCGTTCATAAATTATGAAAAAAAAAAAGGTGTGAAAGAATATTACAGCTACGGTTAAATAAAGAATTACTCAGAAAAAGATCATTTAATAAAACCCTCAAAAATACAGTACCTTTGCATAATATGTGTAAAATGATATGACACACTATATATTAGTGCAGACAGGTGGATAATCTAAGAACTGTACATAAGTGTGTGGATAATAATAATAATAATAATAATAATACATACACTGTATATTAAGGTGCGTCGGCAAGATATTAATAAGTCGGTGAATAATCTCAAGAAACTTTAGCTACATTAAGATGGATCCATGAAACATTAATAGGTTTAACAGTATGGATATTAACCATAAAAAAAAAGGTTTAAATATGTATATTAATGTTGTCAGTGAAGAAGATCCTGCTCCTAATATATAGCAGGGTGAAACTGCTGTCGCCGGAAACTTGAGACCTGAGACTTTCTGTCGCCTTGGTTGTCAAAGAATTCTGGTCAGCATTCACTAGACACTAGGGCTGTGCAATAAATCGGAATTTTATTTCAGTTATGATTTTGGCTTTCTAACAAGCAAGTTGGGGAAAAAAAAAAAGATAATCACGGTTAAACATTTAATGTGTTGCATTCTGTTTGACAAAGTTTTCACCAAACTTTCTCTAAGCCAAGATGTGAAATTTACCTTTTTTTAACATTACTTTTTAAAAATGAGTTTTTACAGTTAAATTATACACTATTATAAATGTTTTTATTTCCACAAAAGCATGGTGTTTTCAAAATCAAAAAGTAATCATGTTAAATAAGCAGGATCTTGATACTGACTAATACACTAATTACGGCAGTGCTAGACAGGATGTCAGAAACAAGACAAACTGTACAATGCTTGGCAATTATATACACAACTATCTTATACTTATACTGATGAGATCTTCATCTTTCAGCAATCATTGTGATTGTTGCCATGGGTTGCATCTCAAGTTGAAAACTCTGAGCTATAAACATAAGAAGTACTTTCTAATCTAATAGGAAATCAAGAAGACCGTTAAGCAAACCACAGAGAGAGAGAGAGAGAGAGAGAGAGAGAGAGAGAGAGAGGGGGGGGGGGGAGAAGATGCACAACACACATCACACATCTGTTCCGCTGGTTATTCCTCTGTGTGTGTTTCTCCCAGAAAAATCACAAAGTGGAAACAATAAATAAATGAAAGAATCAGAAAAGCAGACAAGTACATCCTTTCTCTCCTTCTCTCTCGTTCGCTCTTTCTCTCATGGTCAGAGGGCAGAGAGCGAGATGAGCTGGAGAATGACACGCAGCTACAGACCAAAGGTGATCACTCACACACATCCAACTCCCCTCTGCAAGACCGCTACACTGCCGGGATCACACTCGCTCTTCCAACACAGCAACACACACTCGCACGATTCACTACGGTTAATAAAATAACTAAGAAATGGATTTCGGCCAACTTCATGTGCGTAGTCCATCATGTCGTACAAGTGCTGCTGGCTCAGATTGAGAGGGTTTGGCAGGAATAAATGCTGAACCCAACACCTGCTGAGGTCCACGATCATCACAACCACTACTTTGGATAAATTAGTAAGAACATGCATATTTGTATACATTTAGAACATACAGTAACAAATCAGTTTTTGGATGGAAAAAAATAAAACACTCATGTCTTGAAGTCATCTTAAGGTGACAACTAGTTAAAAAAAAAAAAGGGGTGATGGGCTGAAAATCACAGAACACGTGAAAGGCAAGTGTTATTGCATCATAAAATTGAACAGCCTGTTACGTTGCAAGTATAGTAGAAGGAGTCAAATAAAATGCTGTCTTTCATGTTTAATAATCAAATAAACACCAAGAAGAACTGTTTATGGGAAATGGGTTGGGCATGTAGGATATACAGTATAGGGTCGATCAGCCATTACATTACAACGCAGAACATTATGTAGGAGATCTTTATCTTTTAACACTTTCAGCAATCATTGTGAAGTTGAAAACGCTGAGCTAAATATAAGAAGTACTTTCTAATCTAATAGGAAATCAAGAAGACTGTTAAGCAAATCAGAGAGAGAGAGAGAGAGAGAGAGAGAGAGAGAGAGACCTGGGTAGCTCTGGCCGCTCAGGGCATGACACCACAAGACCTCTCAGGGGTATGCTGTAGTGTCTGGTACCTGAACATTGCCAGCAGATCCTTTGTGGGTGAGGTATCTGTGGATTAGACTTGTTTGTCAGGTGCATTCCATTGGTGATTGATCAGACTGGGATCTGGAGATTCTGAAGGCCAGGTCAGTGGCCTTGGGCTCGTAGCCTGCCGGTTCCATGAGCAGCAGACTGTGGTGCACTGGGTGTTCTGGTGCCTTTCTATCATGGCCAGAATTGAATTTATATTCAATAATTTGTGCTGCATTGGATTTTCTGACTGGACTGGACCACTGCCATAAATGAGCCTTGGGTACCCATGATCTGGTCACTAGTTTCCTGGTATAGAATTGTCATCAGTGTTCAAGTGGTAATGTTTTGTGATGATAACATTATAGCTGATCATTGTATTTGTACAGAAAACATCGTTGAATTTGTTAATGAAGGCTATTTTTTTGTGGAACCATTCTGAAGATTGTGCAAAATACCAAACAGGCAGAGAAAAGACTAGGGAGTAGGAAAAACTAAAATTATGTGTTTTTATATAAACAAAATTTGACAGGAACTAAATACCAATACAAAAGCAAAGCTATTCATGCTGGGTGCTGCAACGCATGAATTGCACGGGTGACATTTCCAAATTGCATATTCGTCCACATGCATAGTTCAAAACAGTTTTATTGAGTATTTTCCCTTAGGCATTAAAAATATTACATATAGATCATTTCGGTGGATTAAAATGTCACATTCAAAAACATTTAAAGTTCAATATTTACAGCACCAGATTTCATGGTGCTAAAGGTGTGTGTGTGTATATTCCTACACACACACACACACACACACACACACACACACACACACACACACACACACACACACACTATATATATATACTATATATAAAGTTCCAGGACAAGCACATGTATATTAAAATCACTGTAACAAAACAAATGTATAAAAGGGACACAACAATAAGGCAATTAGTGGAAAACTGCAGCACAAAGTCTGACTCTCGCTCTTATCCTTTATGTTCATGAATCTGCACAGATACAAATCAGACAATCAGGCGGCATTAACAGAGCTGGCCTTGCACTCCTAACAAGGTAGTCTGGAAAAATAGAGCACCATGGGGTTATGTGTCATATAAGGCGAAGGTTCAAACTGACAGCTTAAGGCCTTCTGAGGTGGATCTGAGCCACAACATACTTTAAGAGAAGAGATATCAGACTTGTACATCAATCAACACCTTATTTATTCCTAAACAGCCAATTAAACATGTTTTTACCTCAATAAAGTCCACTATGATAACCTGCAGAGTGGAATGAATGTTGTCTACTCATGAGGTATGAGATGTCAGACATCTGTTATGATGAAAGTCATTCAGCTAGACCAATTTATGAGAACAAGAGAACAAACTACAGTATGAGCTTCCTGTCGTATCCTGTTCATAAGTTTCTAACCGTTATTAAAAGCAATAAGTAAGTAATAGTTATAAGTAATAAAGAAGTAATAAATATGAACGTCAGCAATCATTACAAAACAGTCGCATATGAAAACAATATTGAGGTAGGGCGAACTAGCTGGCTAACATCAAGTTTATTTGCATTAATTTTCTTTTGTTATGAGAGTAAAACGTCCCTTTATTTCTCTATATAATCACATGCTACACTAATGCACTTATCCCAGTGTTTCACTAGTGCTTGGATACCATCAACGTGGAAGGTTTTTTCAATTCTGCACTGCCTCGTCACATCTGAAACGCCGGCCTCCCAGGAACTCCTTTATTGGCCCGAAAACTTCCTTTAAAGGAAGTGTATGGGGGATTTGGCAATAACTTCCAGCCAAGGTGTTGGTGAATGATTGTGTGTACAGTTCCCACAGACGGATGCGTCTCATTCACAAGTTAGGGACAAGTTATCTGTCGATTTTCAAAGGTCAGGTGTTCCACCCGCTGAAACACCTCATGGGAACGTTCATGGGAACGGCTGCACTGGGCTCCGAGCTACCTCGGCTGGGATCGCCATACAATGACGTAAGGCTTTCTGTAAAACGTTTGCACTGTTCAAGTATCTAACTGCGGTTAAACGTCTCATCACTGTGCTGTGCTGGAAGTATTCTGTAAATGTTAATCACTTTTACACCCACATTACCAAATAAAGTCCTGGTAATAAAGATACTCAGGATAACTGTGCATATCTTTATATTAATCTGGAGTTTATAAAGTTAACAAAAACATTTCTATATTGTTTTGGGGGAAATAAATGTAATATGTATAGCAGAGGCAGAAAAGCTGACCCATAAGATTGAGATCATGACAGCAAAGATATCTTGATGAGATTATTTTTCAACTCTATGAGCTATGAGCTATGAGCCTGGAATATTATTTTGAAACGGATTGCATCATGTGTTAATCTTTTGCACCTACATAAATCTAATTAATTACAACAATCGTTGTAATAACCACATTTTCATGAAAGGCACCACGGCCAGAAAAAGGGAACACCAATCACAGTAGGAATCTGGCATGAATTACAGATGGCTGTAGCTGCATTCACACTCCTGACCCTGCAGGCTAATGTGTGTGTGTGTGTGTGTGTGTGGTACTCTCTTGACCTTTCATAATTGTGAAAGGAAAAAGAGAGAAACACTAAGGATGAGGGAAATTCCACACAGAGGTGTGAGGAGGAATGCCAATGATTAGATGCTCGGCAGTCTTTTAGCACACAGGAATAACATTTTTCATAGTTGAGAAGAGAGATGGATGAAATCTCTGCTACAGCGCATCTAACATCTGTGTGCTGTAATATAACTGTCTTTATGGTGTACTGCAAAATATGATTATGATTAACGCTGAATGATCAGAACAGATTCGTCTTACATGTTTAATGAGCAAGTGCCTGCTTAGTAAAGCAACAGTGTGTTTTTTTTTCTTTTCTTTTCTTTTTGTAAGATATAAATCACGTTGTATATAGAAATTGTGTAGCATCAGTGCTTTTGGGGATGGTTTAAATGAAAGTTATTTTAAATAACATTTTCTGTGGTAGTTAACTTTAACAAATGATAAATGCTAAAATGTATTCATATGGTGAATAATAATAATAATAATAATAATAATAATAATAATAATAATAATAATAATAAAATACTTAAAGCATTGCAGTCTGCTGAAAATTATGTCCTCAGTAATGATGGCTCAGATAGAAATATTTATTTATTACTTATAGTAAGAATTATATACTGTGTATATATACAGTGGGGGAAATAAGTATTTGATCCCCTACAGATTAAGTTTGCCCACTTACAAAGAAATGAAGGGTCTTTAATTTTTATCATAGGTTTATGGTAAAGGATTGAGACAGAATATCAACCAAAAATCCAGAAAAAGCACATGATACACATGATATGAATTAAATTGCATTTCAATGATGGGAATAAGTATTCGATGCCCAAGCAAAACATGACTTGGTAGAGAAACCCTCGCTGGAAAGCACAGTGGGAAGACGTTTCTTGTAGTTGTTTACCAGATTTGCACACATCTTGGGATGCATTTTGATCCACTATTCTTTACAGATTTTCTCTAAATGTTTAAGGTTTCTTGCCGAAGTTACACCTCTCTCCGTGAATTTTCTATTGGATTAAGGTCTGAAGACTGGCTAGACCACTCCATGACCTTAATGTGCTTATTCTTGAGCCACTCGTTAGTTGCCTTGGCAGTATGTTTGGGGTCAATTTCATGCTGGAAGACACATCCACAACCCATCTTCAGGAGGTTCTCATCCAAAATTTTACAACACATGGCCTCATCCATTGGCCCCTCAGTGCAGCAAAGTCGATCTGTACCTTTAGCAGAGAAACAGCCCCAATGCATAATGTGAATTTCTGGATTTTTTTTTCTTATTTTGTCTCTCATAGTTGAGGTATACCTACTGTACGTATGATGAAAATTACAGGCCACTCTCATCGTTTTTAAGTGGGAGAACTTGCACAATTGGTGGCTGACTAAATACTTTTTTGCCCCACTGTATATATATAGATATAGTATATGCAGTGCTGTGCAAAAGTCTTAGGCACCATGTTAGATGCTGTACCAATTTTATATATATATGTAAATATTTATACAATTTTATATATATATATTTATCATGTCTGCATAATTAAGTACAAAATCATTCAGTATTTCCATATATAACTTAAAAATTAATAAATAAATAACATTACAGAAGAATATATGCATGACTTTAAAGAAATAAATATACTACAGACCAGTCTTCAGATGGAAACCTAATCCCTCCTGGGATTTGCATAAAAACAGAAAGGAGCGAGTGTGACAAAGTTACCAGAAGAACTCCTATTCTCCAGCAAGCTCAGTAAAACCTAACAGCTGTTTTACTTTTAGTACTGTGCAAAGTTTTGGGAACATATTAAAAATATGGCATAAGCAAAAGATGCTTTTGAAAACATTTCTGCATAAAATAAACTTTTATTAAGAGCAATAAAATGAACAGTCAATATTTGGAGTGAAAACTCATCTCTTAAAATCAGTTTTAGACACAGATTTGTGCAGTTTTATAAGAAAACATCTGTTAGGTTTTAAAAATTTTAATGTTAATGAAGTAAAGTCACAAATTTATTCAATCCAATCAATAGAAACTAGCATACATAAACTGTATAAATTGAGACATAAAAGAGACATTTTTTAAATATTAATAACTTCAAGTGCAAAACATAAGGTGCTTTTCAGGTTAAAATCTGCATTTTGACACAGAGGTCATCCAATGCATTTCCAATGTACAATAATGTGTTAATATTGCCTTAATTTTACTTACTGATGATAGGTACTGTGCATAGTGATGATTTATACAGGTGTTGATTATTTATTGGTTGAGTCCATTGTCTGTAGTTTAAAATACTACCACACGTTTACGTTACTTTAGTTCAGTGGTTCTCAAAGTGTGGGGCGCGGGGAATACAGACATGACAGGTGGGGCGCAATGAACGGGAGGAAATAACAGGAAAGTTCCTATTCTAATTCATGCTTTTCTTTATTGATAATGAAGAGCGTACGCTCAAAACTAAACAATCACACACAAATAAATGGATCATTAATACAAGTAAATTTAAAATAACATCAGTTGTGGGCCGGGAGAAAAAGTGGAACCATAGTGGAACAATAACGGTTTAACGTCGGACAAACTTGAGCAGCGCTGCTCGAATCACAAACCTGCGCGACTCACTGGGCAGCGCTGCGCGAACAGAAATAAACCGCGCCGACCATCAAAATACATTTTACCCCGCTGGGATGCGCACATACACACCAGGCATGGCAAGGCGGAAACAATATTAAACAGTCCTGACATTTTAAATGAATTGTTTTAAAATAAAAACACAGTGAGTCGCACAGGTTTGTGATTTAAGCAATTTCCCTTTGGGATTAATAAAGTTCTTTGAATCTTGAATCTTGAATTTGAGCGGCGCTGCGCGATCCACCGGGCTGCGCAAATAAACCAGATCATCACTGCGCTATCCAGATAGTCGCGCTGCGCTGTATTTGCGCAGATATTCGGTTCAATCAGGTGCCGCGGTTTCGTCCCACTTTTGATGTGTTTGGCTTCACATGCACTTCGACAATGGAAGAAGACGCTGCAGCAGCAGTGAGTTTGCTTACATGTGATGAAACCAAGAACGAGGAGATTGTAAAGAAAAAAGCTGCCTCGTCTGTGGTGTGGAATTGGTTTGGGAATAAGAAAAGTGATACGTATGAGATGAACGTGATTTGCAGTGCACTGTTTTAACAAGTGGTGGAAACACGTCAAACCTTTTCTATCATCTGAAATCCAAATCGAAATATGGCCAAAGTAAAGAAATGCGGCAAACCTCAGCAATTCACAGTTTAAATAAAATTACATTAAAGATTATGTTAAACAGTTTCTTTGTGTTTTAATTTTTATTTATGCATTTTCAGATACAAATTGCTATATTGTGATATATATCGTTATTGAGTTAGAAAATAGCTTCTACCGTGATAGAAGATTTTGGTTATATCGCCCACCCCTAATGAAGCCTATGTTGAGCTTGGATTCATGGTGGGGATGGTGGGGGCAGACGAGAGGCACGTGTGTATTTTGTGTCTTATACCGCTGGCAGCAAACCGCACGAGACCCAACAAACTAGGAAGACACTTAGAGACAACAGACTCCAGTCACGTTAATAAACCACTGGACGTCTTTCAAAGAAAGCTGTTTAGGAATTGATATTTCAATAAACAGTAAACTTGGCCGATTTCGTTATTATTTTGTTGACAAGTGGGGCTTGAAAATTCGCTCACCCCCTTAAGTGGGGAATGACAGAAAAAGTTTGAGAACCACTGCTTTAGTTAATTCATGTGTTGTTCCTTTTAAATAATGAGTTAAATAAGTAACAGATAGATCTAAATTGCGTTTAGAAAATATTACCCTAACCTGCTGTTTCACAGAGCGTATTGTGAATGTTAAGTGATGCATACCTGTAGTCCATGAATGCTGGGGTAACTGTAATAGTAGCAACAGACATTTTCTTAACTTCAACAGTCTCTAAAAAGTGCGAAACACACTTAATTCAATCACGGCAGCATTGCAAGCAAGACTAAAACTTGCATTTAGTGTTAGATAGAAATCACAAATTCTAAACATCAGAAATCACAATTTAACAAACAGCACCTCAGATTAGAGCCATTATGAAGGCTTTACAGATCATAAGTAGTAGATACATTTCAATATCAACTGTTCTAATGAGATTATTGCATATTTTGGACGCCTTCAGCGCTGGTTTACAGTGTAGAAAGAAAGAAAAATCAGGAATGACCATGGAGTTAGAAGGTGTGTGCAAATTTGTGACTATGTGCATATTGTAGTAACCATTTAGGACTAGGAAGCAGAATTGTACATAGATGAGCAGAATGATGCAATGAGTGTTTTTTTAAATATAATTTTCTTTGCAAAACAACATGATTTAAAATCTCCTTATTCCCTACTCTTAGATTACTTTCAAGTCCTTATACAGTGTAAGCCGTCACTATAGAAACAACAACAGATTACTGTATAATAAGCACATTAATGTTAACCTGTGGTTCAGCCAGAGTTACTGGATAAACCATGCTGAGATATAATAATAGTCGAGAGAACCGTTTTGTAAAGCATTACTGTGGTTTATATATAAACTACAGTCTGAGTGTGTTTGAGGAACTGACAAACACCAGCCAAAGGTTTCTCGACAGTACACACGCATTACGGTACACAAACTCATTACGCGACCCGGCAGACACTTGATGGAGCTTTGTGTAACGGTAAACAGCTCATTGTGCCGGCAGCTTGAGGGAGTTTCACAAAGCTCCGGTCTGCAGGGGGAAAGCTGGAAATTATACCACAGCTTCAAAACTGATCCATTTGCTCATTTCTCAGTGGTCAAACAAGACTGAACATTGTGTCGAACATTCATTCCTCTGGTAAATGTCAAAAGAGCTTAGGCTTATCCTTGCTGCATGCGCAGCGGATCAATAGAAAGTATTCCCTTATTCAGCAATTCCCACTAGGCATGTCATTTCATTTTTTTATGTTAAATTATATTTAATTCAGACGAATGCATCGCCCTTCCACATTTATAACATTGGCATAGTATTTAAAATTAAATGCACTTGGTTGGAGACAGAAATGAACTCTTTGCACCCAATTTATTCTGCGTACATTTATCAATCTGGAGTGTCAGGGCTAACACTTGTTAACATATCACTGGCTGCTGGTTTAAACACTATGATAGTTATCCTAAAATATTGTTAATAAAATAAAATAAAAACTTGCTATGGCTTGTCTTTAATTAAATGATTTAATATACTGCCCAGCCAAAAAAGTCACACACTTTAAGATTCCAATCAATGACTATTAGCTTTGATTACAGCACACAATGTGGTGTCCAGTTCATGTGTGAAAATGATTCCTCAAAGTCCCAGAACCACTCTCTCACAGTTAGTCCAGTGTTATCAAGGAAGAAAAACTCCATAGATGTGATAATCCGGTCATTCAGTACATTCAGGTCATCAGCTGTCTTCATTTTATTGCCGAATAACATTGCTGAGCCTAGACCTGACCAAAGTCAAGCAACTCCAGATCATAACACTGCTTCCAGAGGCTTGTACAGTGGGCACTACGCATGATGAGTGCATCGCTTCAGGCGCTTCCCTTCTTACCCTGACACGCCCATAACTCTGGAGCAGAGGTGTCAAGAAACGAAGTACAAATACTTCGTTACCTTACTTAAGTAGAAATTTTGGGTATCTATACTTTACTGGAGTAATTATTTTTCAGCCGACTTTTTACTTCTACTCCTTACATTTTTAAGCAATTATCTGTACTTTCTACTCCTTACTTTTTAAAAATAGCCTCGTTACTCCTATTTTTATGATCAGAACGCGCAACCCCCCCCCCCCCCTCGTCACATGATCAGAACGCGAGACCTTAATGCTTTTGTCCCCCCTCACGGTACTTTTACTTTTATACTTTAAGTAGTTTTGAAACCAGTACTTTTAAACTTTTACTTGAGTAAAAAGCTTGGGTTGATACTTCAACTTCTAAAGAAGTATTTTTGAACCCTAGTATCTATACTTCTACTCAAGTAATGAATGTGAATACTTTTGACACCACTGCTCTGGAGTAGGGTCAATCTAGACCCATCAGACCGCTTTCTTTGCTTGATCTTTGCTTGCTCTTTGCTTGGACTTAAATTCTGCAGTGCCAGACGTGTCCCCCTGCTTAAGCCAGTGCATGTCCAGGCCCGTCTGAAGTTTGCTAGAGAGCATTTGGATGATCCAGAAGAGGATTGGTAGAATGTCATATGGTCAGATGAAACTTCAGGTTTTGAGGAGAAAGAATGCTGAGTTGCATCCAAAAAACACCATACCTACTGTGAAGCATGGGGGTGGAAACATCATGCTTTGGGGCTACAGTACTGCTTGAGATGTACAGTAATACAGTTTCATGCTTTATTTGACTTATAATTGCAGTGGATCGTGAGTATATCCTGAGAAACATAGGTATGAAACAGGAAGACACTCTGAATGTGATATTGGTCCATCACCAGACACCTGTTCCCATTCACACACTCATTCAAAAAACAAATGGTCCTACCTGAAAGGTCACAGGATCGTTGATGTTGGTCAGACGGAACTGGTTCAGGAATCGCTCGTCCTTGCTCCAGAAGAGTCGGATATCCGGGATGCCGAACAGAACCATGGCGAGTCTTTCCAGACCCAAGCCAAAGGCCCAGCCGATTTTATTCTCTGCGCCCGCTGTAAGATAATTAATGAGACACGTCTGACTTATGTTTAAATTGACATTTAAGTTTTAAACCATGTAAAACATAACTCATTCAACTTTACATTACAATTTGCAAAAACAAGTTGAACTGAACAGTGCTGTGTAACTACAACTCAAGTACTCAACGTACCAACAAAAAAAGAAATTCCATGCAATCAAAACCACGCCTGTTGGTGTTTTTACCCTTTACATGATTGAGAATCCTATAGGCTTGAGAGCACGACATCATCCTTTGACTGACAGGAAGTAGGAAACCTGCCCGTAACCTCGCTCAGCTGGTTTGCTGCATTAAACAGCACAGAGCTATCAAGGCCACAATTACGATTGTTATGAATATGATTTGCTTTGCAGCCGACGATGGGAGGAAAGGTGACCATATATATAAAGCTCTTTTCTTTCATGCATCCATTCCTGCTTCATTCTCTCTCCCTAAGCCCGAGTTGCGTTCCTTCAGAATTGAGAAAAATCTGCTTTATATGGTAATGAAGGAGGAACTCTGGGGTCACAGAACTCAGGGAACACAGAGATATGAATAAATCTCAATGCTCATCCACACAGATCAATCAGACCACCCCTCCTGCAATTCCTCCTCCCGCCCCCCCATACACCTTACAATAATTATTCCCATCCACACACAAGTGATACATCAAAATGCAAAAGCACTCAATTAGATCAAACTTTTTAATTGCTTCCTACAGTAAGCGTGAATATTCATAACATGCCTTCTGGTTGGTGATGTGCCATGATTGGCATGGCGTTTTCATGTAGAGCAACATGGCCGACCATTTATTCGGGCCGTGGATTGATGGATAAACTGATTGCCATCACTCAGCTGCCACTGCAGGAAACGAGCACATCAAGAGAGATGAAAGAGAGACATGAAGCTGTGTGACATTGCTAACAGCGTAGCAAGTTCGAGGCATAGAGATGCGTACTACCAGACGCACACATCGTGCTTGGCGATACGTACGCATCACGGACATCAGTGATGACCTCAAATAGTCATCAGACAAAGCGACGCATTCTGAAGCCCTCTAATTTCGGTCCAGGTCTGCGTGTGACAACCGTCTCCTTCTCTGGCCAATCGGCTCGGGAGCTGGCGCCTGACATTGTTCACCTGACATCAGCGATGACATCAGCACGGCTAACAGTCCTTGGCAGAGCTCACTTTCACAGCTTGACGCCTCTATGCCATTCCCTCCCTGCCAATCCCTCGTTCCCTCCCTTCATCTCCATCTTTCATCCCTCTATTACTCATCACATCCTCTCCCTCAGCCTCTCTCTCCTCTCCTCTCCTCTCCTCCCCTTTCTGTGACAGTTTTCAGAGCACCTATCCCTCTCCTTCTTTTTGCCTCCCTTTCATCACCTATCTTCCAGGTTGAGCTTCCGCTGGTCGAGCTACAGCACTGCTCCGCGCCAATATCCACACCCTCGTGTACCACTTCATCCTTCTATCCATCTGACTCAGGGATGTCAAACTAAAATTCCGAGGGAGCACTGTCTTTTCAAGATTTGAGGTTTTCTTTTTTTAAACCTGTTCAAGTCTTGGTAATAAGTTGAAAAAACTTTGACTCTCGTGATGTAAAGTTTTGTCATATTTGTATTAGTATTATCATTGAGCATTTTACAGAATACTGGAATGCCCTTAACGATACACCAAACCCTTTCTTTTCATGCATCACAAAACAGAATTAGTTGGGTTCGTCGTAGATAACCCACAGAAACAACATTACTACCAATTACGCTAGTATTGAGTCATATCTATCTCATTCTCTAAATTTAAATTGTTTATAAACTGCATGTTAAAATGAGAAGTAGCGCCACAAACACTGGTGGTTAATTTAGCTAAACTAAATCCAACCTACCACTACCGTATATTAGTGATGAGAAGTTTGGATCATTTTAGTGTCTCGGTTCTTTGAATTTCAGTCTTCAAAATGAATTATTTTTTTTTTTTTAATCATTTAGTTCATTTCGTTCTTTTGATCAGAAATAAAATCAAATGTTACATTTTCGATAAACAGACCCCCAGCACGTTTACATACACAAATTTTGGCTATAGTTACAGTAATGAAAATATTACAATGCAGCTAAAGACATACAGTGGAACCATACAGTGAATTATAAGCATAATTCGTTCCGCAAGCGGGCTCGTATTCCAAAGCATTCGTAAACTAAACCAAATTTTCCCATAAGAAATAATGGAAACTCAAATTATTCGTTCTACAGACCGAAAAAATAAATACATAAAAGTAATTAATACAAAATATAAAGTAAAAATAAAATTAATTAACCTGCGTTTGTGCACGTGTAATTTTGCCGGTTCACACTCTCTCTCTCGCTCGCCTTTAGTGTGTTTGTGTATGTGTGTGTGTGTGTGTGTGTGTGTGTGCTTCACAAGTCGAGAGAGAGAGAGAGAGAGAGAGAGTGTGAAACGACATGGTGTCATGTTATGCGCGCGCACATATAACGCTCACAGATAACGACAGGCTGGGTGAGAAAATGGATTTTTAACCTCTCTAATGAGACTTTCTTTTGCTTTACACACATTATAAGAAACAGTACACACTGTGATGAAACACACACGTGGTCACAGTGTTCTAGTAAACAGTACACGCATGCACAGATGTTGATTATACCAGTAAGATACGAGAACTAAGACCCAGCAGGGGAGACGATTACCCACAAGCGCAAGGGAGAGAAAAAACGTTGGCTCAGTTGTGATCGACGTCAAAACAAGAAGCGAATACGTGATACATGATACTCTGTGCTCGTAAACCAAGACAATGCTCGTTTTCCAAGTACAAATTTATTAAAAATCTTTGCTCGTCTTGCGGAATGCTCGTACACCGCGTTACTTGCAATCCAAGGTTCCACTGTATCATGATAAACAGAATGGGCCGCTCCCCTTTCATATCATCTAGTCCGAATCCTTCGTTCTTTTATCACGTGACTCCCATAGATGCGTGCACTTTTTACACTGAACAGGCTTTCTCCTGGCAACCCTTGAAAAGCATGACTGCATCTGAACACACAACAAGACTTCTGAAACAATGTCTTATGGACAAACTGTTGTAAAGTCCTTTGGCCATAATGCCTAGTGCCATGAAATCAAACAGCAAAAATCAAACAGAATTTCAGCATAAACACCTCATACCCATGGTCAAGCACTATGGTGGAGAGATGATTTGGGCTGATTCTGTAACCACAGGACCCGGGCACCTTGTGACCGAGTCAACCATAAACTCCTCTCTACACTGCGTTCCAAATTATTACGCAAATAATATCTTTCTCTGATTTTCATAATTAGTAAATGCAAATAACAGTAAGTATGATTTTCTAGTCATCAACTATTAGGGTAAAATTTGAATTTTATTGAACAAACCTCCTAATGATAATATTTATTTTAAAAATAAAAAACTGAAAACGCACTGTTCCAAATTATTATGCACAACAGAGTTAAAACATTTTATAGGTTGTAAAGAACTGAAAATAGGCTTTTTATAAATTTGCAGCATTAGGAGGTCATATTTACTGAAATCAAAAACTATTTCAATCAAAAACATCCTAACAGGGCTACATGTTACATCTTAACACAGGACCGCTTCTTCACAATTCTTGTTTCTTTGAACTTGTGAGTTTTTGGACAGTTTCTGCTTGAATTTCTTTGCGGGATGTCAGAATACAGTAGCCTCCCAGAGCTGCTGTTTTGAATCAAACTGCCTCCCACTCTCATAGTTTCTCAATGGGGTTGAGGTCAGGGGAGGACGGTGGCCACACCATGAGTTTCTCATCTTTTATGCCCATAGCAGCCAATGACACAGAGGTATTCTTTGCAGCATGAGATGCATTGTCGTGCATGAAGATGATTTTGCTACGGAAGGCACAGTTCTTCTTTTTGTACCATGGAAGAAAGTGGTCAGTCAATATACTTTGCAGAGGTCATTTTCACACCTTCAGGGACCATAAAGGGGCCGACCAGCTCTCTCCCCATGATTCCGGCTCAAAACATGACTCCGCCACCTCCTTGTTGACATCGCAGCCTTGTTGGGACATGGTGGCCATCCACCAACCATCCACTACTCCATCCATCTGGACCATCCAGGGTCGCACGACACTCATCAGTAAACAAGACTGCTTAAGAATTAGTCTTCATGTATGCCTGGGCCCACTGCAACCGTTTCTGCTTGTGAGCATTGGTTAGGGGCCGAATAGTAGGTTTATGCACAACTGCAAGCCTTTAAAGGATCCAACACCTTGAGGTTCGCGGGACTCCAGAGGCACCAGCTGTTTTGTAACGGCATTTCAGCAGCTGCTCTCTTAATCCGATGAATTTGTCTTGCAGAAACCTTCTTCATTCTGCCTTTATCTGCACGAACCTGTCTGTGCGCTGAATCAGCCACAAATGTCTTCACAGTACGATGATTATGCTTAAGTTTTAATGAAATATCAAATTTTTTTTATACCTTGTCCAAGGCATTGCAATATTTGACGCTTTTCGGCAGCAGAGATCCTTTTTCTTTCCCATATTGCTTGAAACCTGCGGCCGGCTTAATAATGTGGAACAACCTTCTTCACTACTTTTCCTTTAATTGGGCTCATCTGGCAAACTAATTATCACGCGTGTTTGAGATTCAAAGTGATCCAAAGAGCCCTGAGACACAACACCATTCATAAGTTTAATTTAAAAACTAAACATTTCAAGTTTAATGTTACATCCAATTTGCATAATAATTTGGAACATGGTGTATATCAGAGTATTCTAGATGCAAATATGAGGCCATCTGTCTGACACATAAAGCTTAGGCTTAGTCGAAATTGGGTCATGCAACAGGACAATGATCCGACGCACACCAGTAAGTCTACGTCAGAGTGGCTGAATGATAAAAGAATCCAGCTTGTGGAATGGCCTAGTCAACTTCCAGACCTCAACCCAGTTGAAATGCTGTGGTGGGACCTTAACAGATCTCAACCTCAATGAAGAAATTATTACTTCAAGGTGCTTCAAGAAATGGATCTAAACCCTATTGAAACATGAGGGGTACTTAACATTGCCCACGGGTTACAGCTCAGCTTTTCTGATAAAATTGTTGTTTATTTATGTGTGCCAGAGCATAAAAATGTCATCCATTGATTCCAGATTGAGATTTTCCTTCCAGATCACAGCGACAAAAATAAATAAAAGAAAAATGCTCACTCCGCCAGAATGAAACTGACTTTCTTTCTTTTCACAAATCTGTTTGTTTCATTCGATCTCAACACCTCTGCAATTCCAGCTTCAGAGCTCTTACACATCAGAGTCAGGAGATTAAAGCCTTGCAATCATTCACAGTAGTAGCTGCAACCACACACCAGGACACGAGGTCTATTCTCTGATTTCTAACCCATCCGAAACATTAATTAATCTAAATTTAACAGTATAAACACACAATGGGCGGTTTAGAATCTTTTTTTTTTTTTAATTTACAGCAATTTTTTTAATAACTCCCTGAACATGAATCTGATGCCTGCAACGCATCGTATCCACGTAAGTAAGACAAGATGAACAGCCCGTAGTCAAGGGCAACAATAAAGCGAAGCCGATGGAAACGTATTTTCAAATTTGCATGCCGTGATTAATATGGATTTTTTTTTTCCCCTCCCAGGAGCGTATTGGCACAGGCGTTCCGTCGCTCCGTACAGACCCACAGTAATGAATAAGTAATGCTGGAACATAAATTATGCAGCTTGATTAGTAATGGAGCCCAATGTTTTCGTTGCATTATTGTATGTCAATACGTTCACGAGACCGACGTCTGTACTTCTGGTTCAGGATTTAAGAGTCGGCACGGCAGGAAATGAGGGATACGTACTGTATTAGCAGCAGCAACAACGACAACAACAAGAAGAAAAAAAAAGTAGTAATATACCTCACGTTCGTTCATGGAAATAAAAACATTGCAAAATAAGAACTCTGATATTTCGAGTGGTTACTGTCACACACAATGAAAGAAGAATTCAATTTAAAAGGGTTCTCCAGTTGCAATATCTCACCACTGTCACTTCACATGAGACAGCACTCTCCTTAGGGACTCAAAAAGAAAAAAGAAAAAAAAAAAACCGCACACATGCATTTGTGTGTGCAGCTCAATATACCTCTCGAACGGTTCCTCTCCAGGTGCTGTGCAGCTCAGTGGTTAATAAATTAACTTTAGCCCTGGAGAACAGATGCAAAGAACCATTCATCACTTGCCATGCATAATGTACAGGCTGACTGACGTGACTCTTATTACATAATCGCCTGTATGGTGTGTGCTGCTTCTTATTCCTCCATTTATTTATTTTTTTAGCTAAGAGATTTTAATGCATTGTAAGGTCTAGGAGTGTGTCAGCACCCTGAACTGACCCCATCAGTGTATGATCCTGAATATTTAATGACAGATGACAGATCTGCACTCAGTCACACAGCTACACTGAACGGGTCAGGCAATTAACATTCACGCCACTACGTTACTCTGCAGTCTCCGGCTGTAATACAAATCGCAGGTACGTGCTCACCTACTCAATCGAACATGGATGGTATCAGATCTTTATATTTCATCACATCTGATCAGATAGAATGTCCATTATTCTGGATCGGATAGTAATTCCACAATGCGTTTAATATAATAACGTTTTATATTAGCGTCCTCGTCTCGGTCTATGACATTATTGTTCCTATAGCACCAGCTCAGGAACAGGAGAGAAAGAAAGAGGGCGAGCAAAAGGAAATTATTGATCATCATTGCTGGACTTAAGTGATAGTCGTAAATAACTTGTCTCCTAGATGTTCCACGGTATTAAATGTAAAAGTACAGACTGGTCAAAGGAGCAACATGTATTTTCTATTGAGGAATAATACCAACCTTTGGCAAAACGTTGTGGTACATAGATATACTTTTTATTTCTCTATATAATCCACTGCTACACTAATGCACTTATCCAAGAGTTTCACTAGTGCTTGAATACCATGAAGTTAAAAAGTTTTCCCAGTATGTCGTAGCCATGATAAGACTGCCTGCTTCACGTCTGAAACCCTGGCCTCCCAGGAACTCCCAAACATGTGAAAATGGCTTGGAGCGAGGTCAGGATGAGGTCAGGGTAATAACTTCCATGTCCTGGCTTGACTTGAACAGCCCTCGTATTTTTAGATTTTTAGACCAAATACCTATGATCACGGGTATGACATCCCACGATGCATCTGGACCAACCAGATAACACGATTACAGTAAGATACTGTAGAGCCGCGATCTTTAATCAGCTTCAAACTTCAATTCACTCCAGAATTCAAACGTGGACCTCAACTGATGAACTAGCTCGCGTTCATCACTGTTTACGGCATTTTGTTCTCCAAACGATATTGCACCCTCTGTCTCGGGAACACCGCGACAACCACACAAGCAAGTACAGCTAATTACTCATCAGAGGTTGACGAGGTGGCTTAACCTCATCCTAATGCGGGATAAAATCTAAGTAGCACAGCGTTCCGTTCCGCTAAAACCTTCGCCGGTTTCAGCACCGGCTGCCATTTGCATTTAATCTGTTCTAAATTAAAGGTAGCTTTCTGTGGTTGATTTCTGATTCCACTCCAATGCTCTAAAATAATGGCACTCTCTTGATGAAAATGACAAAAGTGTGAACAGAAGAGGAAACATAAAACTAGCCTTGTGATACAGGGTTCATTTTCCCCGCAGAACAAGAAAGATAATATTATTCGTTGTTTTTCATCAGTCTGATTAATAATCGGATCAGTCTTTGCTGTTTAAAAACAATAGCGCCAGATCAGCACTTCCTGGTTTGTTACAGGATGAAACAGTATGATTCGGTAATGACTCGACGTATTTATTCTTTCCGTATACTCCAGCGATCGCTTGATCAATGAGACAGAAAGCAAACCTCCAATGGATAAACATTAATGCCAGGCTAATTTAGGAAGCTATTACGTCTCAATTAGTGCAGCTCGGTTGAGTCATGTTGCTCTCTGGTCCCACCGCAGCAGCTGCCTGGGGACAGAGTTTTCCCTCCATTCCCCATGACACGTTCATTTGTTCTTCTGCTTTAAGTCTTTAAGAATCACTGCTACAGTTAGCGTTGTGCGCTCTCAGTTCAGAAAGCAGGAACGCTACTGTGCAAGACCTCCTTATTTCCAGGGTCAAACGTCATGAACAGCACAAGTGTTCATTATAAATGCTGTAGTGCTGTATGGAGCTTGGAAACGATGCCTGCTGGTTGTGGTTTTGCGGCTCACGGTGGGCTTTGATGACTCAGAGGTCTTCCTTTATTTACTACCGAGTCCTATTCTAGCAACATACGTAGTGTGAGGGGAGTAAGAGTTTTCTTATCGTGAGGAAAATTGCAGGTCTCTGTCAGTGGATCGATGCAATTAAACCGGATCTTTCGCCTCACAAATGACTCATTAATCTTTGCCTTTCACTTACGCATTTGAAAAAATGTTAGATTTTAAATTTACAATACAGATTAACATTCTGCTGTAGCATTCTTGTCTTACACTCAATAAAAAATAAATGCAAAACCATCATCTTGCATAACTGCTTTGGCAAAAACAGAACAAAAGAAATCATTATACTGTATATTGTTATTTTATTATTATTGTGCCTGCTGTGTCCTACTTATTATTATTAAATTATTAAAAAGTAACTCTTATTAAATAAAATTTCAAAGAACTTATCCTGATGATTGCTTTCTAAATATACTTTACAAACACAACAATTAAAACGATGTTAAATCATCACATTGCCTTATTTACAGACAAATCTCACTTTCCTCACTAAAGATATTTCTAAATGGTTTCTCTTTACCAACAACCAAAAAAAAAAAAGAACAGATCCAAATGCATTATGGTAAAAACACTGTTACTTCAGATATCTAAGTCATCTCGTAATGTTATCTCAGGCTACAGAAAGTTTCCTACATACGAACGAGTTCTGTTGCGAAAGCTTGTTCGTAAGTCCAATTTGTTCGTAAGTTAAACAAACATAGTCTGGGTATTTGGATTCTAACACAATTAGCTATAACATGAATAACACTAACATGTTCCATGATCTTGTCCTTGTTCTTTAGAATGATTCATGTTAAAAGAACGAACAATGTGCCATCTTTTCACCTCGCTCCATTCTCTCAATTCTTTCGTCTCCATCATTATTACTTAACGCTTCTTACCAGTATCAGCTTCATCGCTGCTACCGGACATCCTGGGACGCAAGAAAGCAGGTTCGTCTCTTCGAAAGTTTGTAACTCAAATGTTTGTATGTAGGGGACTTGATACACTTCGTACAGTCCCCAGATTTGATTGCTCCCTTTTCCCTTCTCCCCTCTGCCCACCTTTTGCATTGTTAATACTGTTTCGTACCTGAGGACACTTGCATATTTACGCTTTTCAATACAACAGATGGCACCTGGATGATTTGGGAGCCACTAAAAAAAAAAACAAGAAAAAAAGAGAACAAGAGTGCACAGAAGTCTTACAGTAATTCGTGTCAAGGTCCGTGCCCAAGACCATAGTGTGAAAGCACCCTCAAAGATCTGGATCAAATATTAGACTCGTTCACAAATGACACATCACTACTGTTAATGTGATGAATTAACGGGTACACAACGGTGCACATGGATGAAAACTAAAACTTTAGAACTAAATGCACTTACTGATCAAAACATATGATATGAATATTTTATTTTTATTATTGAACAGCACTCCTTCATGACTTTATTGTATTTTTATTGTAGTCCTGAGGAATTATGTATAATGTAGTCCTCCAGGCTGCTCTACATCAGTGGTACGTACACGTATAACCGTTCCGGCTCTTTAGGCCAGTATAGCTATAAAAAATAAAAGGGGGTCCAACTTTGCAATAACCTATGAGGTAGTGTTACAAGTATTACCAGAATATGTAAGACTCAAGGATTAACGAAAGTCATTTGCCAGCGTATATTGAATCTTTACATAAATATAAGAACATACAAAATCCAATTATATGAAATGTTCATAGACAAGATAATCAATGTTCAACACAAGTATATGGTCGTATAAATGTCCATCTCAGATGTTAGGAGAGAAAACCCTTTGGCAAAGAGTAAAGTCTTATCTGTTGCAGGGTAGGTTGATGAGATGAAAGCACGGATTGAAAGGGATGTCCTCCTTGGGATAGGCCAAAAGTCCATTAAAGTCCCACTTAAATATTAAAAGGATCTTGGGCAGTTGCGACTTTGCACCCAAACTCCATAATCCTACTTTCCACACAGTAGCACAAAGATGTAGGTTAAACAAAAGATCCTCTACAAAAGAAAACAATTCATTAACCAAACTCTCCAACAAAACATTAAAATAAATAACTTCCCAAACATTAACCCTCTAAACATGACCAAGAACATATAGAAATTTACACAAACTCACAGTTGAGCAGCAAACAAATGTTTCCCAAACCAGGATCCTCTAGAGAAGTAGCAATCTGCCATAGAGGCAACAACTGAATCTGCCTCTTGCTCTACTACTTCCTCTTTTATTCAAACTAGTGAAGCTAGTGGTGCCCCTAGTGGTCAGGATGAACATTCCACTAATACACATTAAACCATGTAACAAGACTTGATCGTTACAGATCCCCCCCTTCATTTGGAAACGTTACACAGTACCATAGAAAGGCTTTACATTTTGTACATGATGGGTATCAACCTGATCAGGATCATCAATAAGTGAAATAGAATAATTAACAGGGCCAAGACATTTTACAATCCTAGCAGGACCTTTCCACTTAACGGCAAGTTTAGCCATAAATCCCTCACTAGCACGTGACAAAGGATGAGTGCGAACCCAAACCAAATCTCCAACTTGGTAATGAGCAGTCTTTCTCCGGAGATCATAGTATCGTCTTTGCTTTTCCTGGGCTCGTTCCACATTCCTTTGCACAGTTTTTATCAGTTCCTTCTGTCTTTCCAACACGGGGTATGCTGGACTGTCTGGGTCAGGAGGTCTATGAATGGCTCTCTCTAGAGGTCCTTTTAGTTTCCTGCCTAGTGCAACTTCAGCTGGAGTGAATCCAATACTTTCCTGCCAAGCGGTGTTTATGGCAAAACGAAACTCTGCCAACCATTTGTCCCAGTGCCGATGGTGGTCTTGAACGTAGGACGAGATCATAGTTTTAAGCGTACGGTTGACCCTTTCCGTAAGGTTAGTCTGGGGATGCGCCGTAGTAGTCAACTTCTGGATGACACTCCATTGCTTACATACTAGACTGAGGAGATGGGAAGTAAATTGGCTTCCTCGATCAGACACCAAATACCTTGGAGTTCCCCACCTGGTAAAGATTTCTTCTATTAAAATGCGAGCAATCTGAGGTGCTTTAGCCACCCTCAGAGGGAACAACTCCACCCATTTCGAACAGTAGTCTACCACAACAAGGAGATGCTCATTCAACTTAGAACTCTTAGGAAATGGCCCCATGAGATCGATCCCCAGCATGTGTCCAGGTTCTACCACTGGGGTTGACTGCATACGCCCAGCTAGTTTAGAAATTGAGGGTTTGTGTTGTTGACAAACCTGACACTCTTTGCAGTATTTCCAGATGTCAGAACGTAGTGTGGGCCAATAACAGATGTCTACCAACCTCAGTAGAGTCTTGAGCCTGCCAAGGTGCCCACATAAGGGGTTGTCATGCGCATAGGAGATTAAGTCTTTTCGTAAGCAATTTGGAATAACTAGCTGTAATTTGGGTCCTTTCTGCCCATCAGGCATGCTTCGAAATAGAAAGCCATTTTTTAATAGGTAATGCACCCGTGTTGGATCTGGATCCATGAGTGACTTGGCTTTAGTGGTGAGTTCCTGAACTTCTGGGTCATCCTGTTGTGTTCTAGCAATGTCAGACCAATCAATTGGAAAACTAGAAAAAGAAGTGGCCGAGTCTTGGGATTTGATATGGGCTATGACGGGGATCAAAGCAGGATCGGAAACGCTGCGTGAAAGGGTGTCTGGTACAATGTTGCACTGCCCTTTGCGATACTTGACACTGAAATCAAATTCTTGCAGACGAATAGCCCATCGAGTCAATCTAGAAGACGGCTTCGGGTGATTAAATACCCAGGTGAGGGCCACGTGATCAGTTATCACTTCAAATGGCCTGCCTTCTAAATAAGGTCTCCATTTCTCTACAGCCCATATAACTGCACAGCACTCCTTTTCCGAAACAGAATATGACCTTTCAGCCCCTTGTAACAGACGTGAAGCATATGCAATGACGTGTTCGACCCCTTCTATCTCTTGTGTCAGCACGGCTCCCAAACCAACATTGCTAGCATCGGTCTGAACTTTAAAAGGCCTCGTCAAATCAGGAGCAATCAAAATAGGTGCCCTGATCAGTTCTTGTTTGATCAATTCAAATGACGTTTGACATTCTTCAGTCCAGATCCATGTTGCTCCTTTCCTTTTTAAAGCATGCAATGGGGCAGCTTTCTCAGAAAATTTTGGAATAAACCTTTGATACCATCCTGCAAGTCCCAAAAAACGTTGTACTTCCTTTAGACATTGAGGGACAGGAAACTGAGTAACAGCTTCAACCTTAGCCGGGTCGGTTTGAATTCCATTCCTGGATACCACATGCCCCAAAAACGTCAAAGACTTCTGCATGAGGTTGCACTTCTGTAGATTCAGCGTAAGCCCTGCTTTAAAAAGACAATGAAATACTCCCTGCAAGTGGGTTAAATGTTCTTCTTCTGTCTTAGAATAGACCACAATGTCATCGATATACACAAAACAACTTTTTCCCTTTACGTCCTTTAGTACCAACTCCATCAATCGCTGAAAAGAAGCAGCAGCATTTTTTAGCCCAAAAGGTAAACGGAGAAATTCAAATAATCCTGATGAGGTCACGAAAGCGGTCTTGGGAATGCTTTCAGGTTCCATCTCAACTTGCCAATACCCACTTTTAAGATCTAGGGTACTGAAAATTGCAGCTCCATGAAGAGACTCGAGGATATCCTGTATCTGTGGCATAGGATATGCGTCTAGTAGAGTCTTTGAGTTCACTCCCCTGAAGTCAACACAGAATCTTTGTCCTCCCCCTTTTTTAGGTACAAGGACAATTGGAGCGGCCCAGGGAGATGTTGAAGGCTGAATTATTTCCTTATCAAGCATTGTATTTATCTCTTGATCGATAAAGAGCTGTTTCTCAGGAGATACTCGGTAGGCTTTCCGGCGAATAGGTACTTCATTAGTGGTTATGATACGGTGTTTGACTACATTGGTATGACCGATCTCAGGGGTGCATACGGTTGGCCAATCTCTCATGAGCTGTTCCAGTTGAGACTTTCGTTCACAAGATGTATCTGCCTTGGTGATTAATTGATGGATGAGTGAGTTGGTTTCAGGTGACTCCTCTAGTATTGGTAAGGCTAAATAGAAGGACAACAAAGCATTGGTATAACGGACAGGGAAACTGGTAGAACAGGCAGGGAGGAATGGAAATGCTTCTTCTTGGTATTCTTTTGTGGCAGATAGAATATACCGAGATTTATGAAAATCCAAACAAATTCCAGCTGACACAAGGAAATCCATTCCTAAGATTATAGGCACAGTAAGATCCACATCCCTCATTACATACAAGGTCAGTGCAAGTTTCCTCTGTTGTAATTCACAGTCACATCTCAACACTCCTAAGGCATTTAAAACTTGTCCATTGGCCTGTTGAAAAGTCTGCCCATGACTAGGCTCCAACTGTTCCTTATACTTCAATTGATTCCAACAAGATTCTTGCATTAGAGTCAGTGAACTTCCTGTGTCGACCATAGCTTGAAAATATCTTCCAAGAATTACCAATGGCAGGGTCACCATCCTCAAATTGTTTTGAGCAGGGGTGTGAAAAGGCTGAATGATGCGTGTGCTTGAGGGGTTTGACTTGGAGTGACTGTCTCTTTCAGTTTGGACTTTTCGTTTCTGTACATCTGCATTTACCTGACTCCAATACTTCTTTGCTTCTTCTAGATCTCTTTCAATTTGTGTTCCAATCCTTACCAACTCCCGGACTTCTTTGACAGTTCCCCTTAAAAGACTGGCCAATCGTGGATTGCAGTTTCTTAAAATAGACTGGACGATCTCTTTCTCCTTCATCTCTTTCTTCCAGCGTAGACAAAGAGCTCGGTAATGGTAGGCGAAGTCACGGATAGACTCTTTAGGACCCTGTTTTCTCTCCAACAACCGTTTTGCAGCTTCTGCCTCATACTCATCGTTCAAGAAAGCTTGCAAGAAATTTTCCCTGAATTGGCTCCATGTGAAGATAAATCTACGTTCTGCCAGCCACCAATCCTTAGCCGCTCCTTTCAAAACGGAATTAAGAGAGGCTAAAATCTCAGAATCAGTAAGAGGTCTCAGCGCAAGATAATCTTCACAACGTTCTACAAAAGAAATGGGATCACTTTCTTCATCAGAGTCAAACTGTGGAAATTCAACTCTAACAGGGGGACAATATGGAGAAACAAGAACACTATCCGGTTTGGCATGTACAAGAGGTTGAGATTGAGCATTAAAAGTTCGGTACGGTGGTATAGTAGGAGTTAAAATTGGAGGCACAATGGGAGTAGACATGACGGGAGTAAAAGATTTTAGCTTAGCATCAATTTGTACATCTCTCCTCTTTAAACAGTCCACTACTGACTTGCCTAGATCCTGAATGTCCATCTGAAGAAGGCTTTTTACCCGCTCACATTCTCGTTCGATTTTATAACTCAATTTATGTTCCAATGAACAGCATCGGTCATTAAAATCTGTCTTTAAGCAGCATGAACTTACTTTCTGCACACAATCATGAAGATCTTCCTCCAGTGTTACAATGCGTTGAGTCAGGTCTTCTGTTGACTGAGGTAGGAATTGTAGATCAGAAACATCAGGAGGTGGTGGAGGAAATGGCTCATCTGCTGGGAGATCAGAATCATTATCTTCTTCAGAATTGATATACAGTTCACTAAAGGTCGTAATGAGCTCTTGTAGAGGAGGTGGTTCCCTTCGAGTGACAAACGGTCCAGCGGTGAAATCTGGATTGGGTTCACCCTCACCCCTCGGCACATGTGAAGAGATCGACATTTTTCACCAAACTTCTTAATAAAATACTCTGAAACACTAATTTTGCAAAAGGTCCCTGTTCGGGCGCCAATCTATAACCGTTCCGGCTCTTTAGGCCAGTATAGCTATAAAAAATAAAAGGGGGTCCAACTTTGCAATAACCTATGAGGTAGTGTTACAAGTATTACCAGAATATGTAAGACTCAAGGATTAACGAAAGTCATTTGCCAGCGTATATTGAATCTTTACATAAATATAAGAACATACAAAATCCAATTATATGAAATGTTCATAGACAAGATAATCAATGTTCAACACAAGTATATGGTCGTATAAATGTCCATCTCAGATGTTAGGAGAGAAAACCCTTTGGCAAAGAGTAAAGTCTTATCTGTTGCAGGGTAGGTTGATGAGATGAAAGCACGGATTGAAAGGGATGTCCTCCTTGGGATAGGCCAAAAGTCCATTAAAGTCCCACTTAAATATTAAAAGGATCTTGGGCAGTTGCGACTTTGCACCCAAACTCCATAATCCTACTTTCCACACAGTAGCACAAAGATGTAGGTTAAACAAAAGATCCTCTACAAAAGAAAACAATTCATTAACCAAACTCTCCAACAAAACATTAAAATAAATAACTTCCCAAACATTAACCCTCTAAATTTCTATACAGCACCAAGAACATATAGAAATTTACACAAACTCACAGTTGAGCAGCAAACAAATGTTTCCCAAACCAGGATCCTCTAGAGAAGTAGCAATCTGCCATAGAGGCAACAACTGAATCTGCCTCTTGCTCTACTACTTCCTCTTTTATTCAAACTAGTGAAGCTAGTGGTGCCCCTAGTGGTCAGGATGAACATTCCACTAATACACATTAAACCATGTAACAAGACTTGATCGTTACAACGTCAGGAACCAATCATCAGAAAGTCTTGTGTGTATCATAGGAAACGTGTCTGGAAGCCACAACGCTTCATTTCCGCACACTGACCATCATCAAATAAATACAAATATGAATTAACACTATATGAAACAAAGCTTATTATCCCAGTGGGATTATAAACCAAATCAGGATCATTTTAGCGCACACCTGATAAAAAGCTATATTAATTAACACTGGAGCATAATGCAAGCCATGCTGTTATTGCTTCTTCACTGAGCTTCTAACTATATGACTAGTAAAAGTATCATCAAATTGTTTCATCGCTTATTTCTTAAGTCTTCTTGCTGTTAAGCTTGTTTGGGAATTGAAAAAACACACAACAGTCGATAAAAGAGAAACTTTAAAAGAACAGCATCCTTAACACCAGAGCAAACAAATAGGAGCTTGCAGTAATTTTATCTACAGGGTCCTTGATCGATATATTTGTTAGCTTGCAACTAGACTTTATCTGTATTAACCCCATTACGGCAGTAATTATAAAAATCTGCACCTTTTGTTCCACCGCAGACAGATAATATAATTACAGTACAGCCTACAAGTTTCTCGGGTCACTCATAACGCGCTGTTTTCCTTCCCATTAAAGTGCCAAAGTACCAACCAGTGCCGAAAGTTTTAAAATCAAATCTAACTCATGCCTTGGAAACAAACACGGCAGATTAAAAGTTGTCTATACACCAATTATCATCTAAGAAATGCACCAGATCAGACTATACATCTACAGTATACATTTCCATGGACACAGGTTCAAGATCAAACTCATGCACGAGGGAAAGCCCTCATAATTCTAAGTAGTTTAAAGCCCAGACATTAACCTGATTTACACTGTTTGGCTAGACTTGAAATTTGTTAATCAAATGTTCTCTATGCAATCTCAAAGAGCTTGAGCAACTTGCCAAAAGAATAGGTAAAAATCAGGACGCAGCTGTGCAAAAATGATTTTGAAGCCAAATACTGTACTAACTCACAGAGGTGAATATAAAACCAACAAGTGTCTGGTTTCTGCATCTTTATACAAAAAATAAATAAATAAATAAAAAGACCCACAGAAGTTTGATACACTGCAAGAAAAAAAAAAAAAAAAAAAGTTACCATTCCAGTAGGATCATAATGTCCGTCGGCATCAAACAAAGAAAAATAAAATTGGATTTAGAAAACTCACTCATTCATTCTCTATACAGGGTTGGACAGGATGCCAATAGAGATTAAGTGAATACATTTATGCATTTGGCGGACGCCTTTATCCAGAGAAACTTCCATTTTTCTCATTATACATCTGAGCAGTTAAGGGTTAAAGGCCTTGTTCAAGAGCCCAACAGTGGTAACTTAGTGGTCGTGGGGTTTGAACAGGAGTACCCTGAGGAAACCCACCAAGAACACTTTCATACATACAAAGATCTGAAGGTGGGACTCAAAAATAAAACTGTTTTTGGCATGGAAGGACATGAGCCACATCTCTTTTGTCTGATGTTGGAGTGTAACATAGTTTGTGTTAAAGTTTAAGTTCATTTAAGAAAGAAGGATGGATGGATGGATGGATGGATGGATGGATGGATGGATGGATGGATGGATGGATGGATGGATGGATGGATGGATGGATGGATGGATGGATGGATGGATGGATGGATGGATGGATGGATGGATGGATGGATGGATGGATGGATCCTAATTCCCACCTAAATATGCAGTTTTATCTGGAAATACTTTGCATTTTAAACCAAAAAGTTAGTTCAAATTTCTGCTTCCTGTTGCCTGTAAAAAGGTGACAGTATCGAGTCAGTGGAAGCTATTGGCACATACCCAGGGCCTCAATATCAAGTTTGTTATAAATACAAAATATTATGCAACATGAAATTTATATGCCTCGTTTCTTAAAAGTTCATCTTTGGCTCAGTGTGACTCCCATAACATTATTTTTACCTGCATCCTGTCAAGTTACCTCAGTCGGTGTATATATAGCCCCTCTAGTGTTACTTTTCTATGCAAGGCCTTGCCTGAGTTTGCACTAGTCACCTTGTTTCCTGATCTCCATTCTGTTTTTTTTTTTTGGCTGGTTACTTGCTTGTTTTTACCAAATCAAATCTGGTATATATTATCAATATCTATTTATTCTACTGATAATATATGGCCATGGGCTGTGCCTAAAAAAAAAAAAAAAAAGCAGTCAATACTATTACGCAAAATTTATTTCTTGCATTTTTAATAGCTGTAACTGTGTGTTCTGGATAGAGATGATTCACGACAGCTCTTCTGTCATGGAAACTAGCAGACTGTGAAAAGAAAAGCTCCATGCTCTAAATCGTCTACGCGGTATTACGCAAGGATTAAAACACAGCAGATTTTGGTTGGTTATAATCAAGTTACCCATGACAGGTAGGATTATTACTGTATACTACGAAGGTGCATTCCAAAGTATTTTATTACTCTTATGCTACAGCAATCTGTCATTGAACATCTTGGAGGAGAGTTAATAATGATATTAATAAGACAAAAATATGCACCTTACAAAGAAAACACATTCTTGTGTCACTGACACTGGAGACTCCTTCCATTAATGCTATACTGTATAAAAAAAAGGTTCTATGTGAACAATTACAAACCATCCATCCATCCATCTAGGAACCTTTGTAGCCCATATACTGTAGGCACAGTGGGGGCCAAAGTTGATTACCATTGTGTTTATTCCCATTTTACGACCTCCGGTTACACACTTATTCACACATTACAGGCAATTTGGGAACAACAATTAGCTTAGTCTGCATGTCTTTGGACTGTGGGAGGAAACGCCCCAAGCACTGGGGGAACATGCAAAGTCCATGCACACAGAACCTGAGGTGGGAATCGAACCCGTTCGAAATGATGGAACATTTGTGGAAGGAGTCTCCAGTATCAGGAATTGCTCTTTCCAGGTTCTCAGTGGCATGGCAAGGTTTTTTTCTTGTGTTATTAACTTCAATAGAGAGAAAACAAGGACAGATGTGTCAGAATGTAAGTGTTCATATGAACAACCTTGTTTCATGGAAGCTCCATATCATGTTATTATGCGACTATAAATGCTTAAACATCCTGATCATTAATAACTTAGAAATGCTAATCATTGCCAAAACAGTGTGGTGGAGGAGGAATAAACACTTTGGGATGTGCGGTTATTGAAAGTTAGACAGCTTCAGGGTAGTAACTGTAAATTCCCTTCGCATCAGGATTCATCACACCACCCCGTTGTTGTCTACTTTCCAATAACAGCATGGCTGGTCATGTTTTATTCCCTACTTAACACCTTTTGAGTGTTATAGAGTAGTATAAAGATTGTTGTTTCTAGTCTATATAGACTGTTTGGATCTCTAGTTCCTGAGACTGATTTAGTTTTAAAGTGAAATATCGCTCTATTTTTAGCATCAGGATATTTTGCTCAAAGATATCATACGAAGAAAAAGAAACTGCATTGAACTGAATTGATTCATTTAGTCCTGCAGCTGTGGAAACAGTCCCTGTTCATAAATATACAGCATCAATGCATAAATAGATCAATGGACTTTGAGATTGAACAGCTGAATAAGAGCAAAACAGATTTAGTCAAGGGCCTCTA
This sequence comes from Channallabes apus, assembly GCA_030522415.1. NCBI lineage: Eukaryota > Metazoa > Chordata > Actinopteri > Siluriformes > Clariidae > Channallabes > Channallabes apus. The sequence continues at coordinate 34,402,473 of CM060104.1, forward strand.
TGGAACGCTCTGTATTGTAGAGAGGTTCTGAAAAGAGTGTGTTCTTTTTACAAACGTGTATGTATTTTTGCCTCTAATGACGTGACTGTTAGACTCTCAGATTATGTCAGATCGTTTTTCTTAGGGGGTGGGTTTCTCACGTTTCTGAATTTGATGCCAATACAGTGTCAAGATTGTAGCGAATCCTGGGGAGATCGTCAGGACGTTTGTCAAGGTTCGAAACCGGAGCTGTTCAAAAATTAAATAAATAAATAAATAAAAATCTTGTTTAAGTTATTTGTAGGTAAACGGTACTGACACTTCATTACATTTACATTTAGGCATTTGGCAGACGCTCTTATCCAGAGCGACTTACATTTTTATCTCATTATACATCTGAGCAGTTGAGGGTTAAGGGCCTTGCTCAAGGGCCCAACAGTGGCAACTTGGTGGTTGTGGGATTTGAACCTGGGATCTTCCGAACCGTAGTCCAATGCCTTAACCACTGAGCCACCCCTGTCCCTGGGTCATTATATCTCCAAAAACTAGCCAATTCTTACAATTTGCTAACTACAAACCTTCACAAACTGTCAGCATTTCAACTCAGGATTAGATAAGAATTGGCCTGGTTCAGCTGCAAAACCTGCTACGATCCAGCAACAAACTGCTTCTACTTGTAACAACGCGTAAGCGCTGACGATCGTGTCGCGACGCTGGCTGTATAGAATGCAGTGCTAGCTAATGTAGTGGCCAAATGCTTTATTTTTCCACCAACAACATACAGTTGGCGGCGCGGTGGTGTAGTGGTTAGCACTGTCGCCTTGCACCTCCAGGGTCCAGGCTCGATTCCCGTCTCTGTGTGCATGGAGTTTGCATGTTCTCCCCGTGCATGGTGGGTTTCCTCCGGGTACTCCGGTTTCCTTCCACAGTCCAAAGATATGCAGATTAGGCTAATTGGCGTTCCTAAATTGCCCGTGGTGTGTGAGTGTGTGTATGTGTGTGTATGTGTGTGTGCCCTGCGATGGATTGGCACCCTGTCCAGGGTGTACCACGCCTAGTGCCCGATGTCTCCTGGGATAGGCTCCAGGTCCCCCGCGACCCTGAATACAGGATTAAGCGGTATAGAAAATGAATGAATGAATGAACATACAGTTGTTGATGGTCTTTCAGCTGCTCCCAGCAAGGGGTCGCACACAGCAACACTTGGTCCGCACAACAACTTGGCACAGGTTTCACGCCGGATGCCCTTCCTGACAAAACCCTCCCATTTTATCCGGGCTTGGGACCGGCACTGCATCCAGTGGCTGGGGGGGTTTGGGCACTGGCTGGGAATCGAACCTGGTAGTTCCCCTAAATAGGGAGTATGAAGCAATTTGAGACTCGACCCCAGACCGTTTGCTACTGTACAGTAAATGCAGATTTCACGCTAGCTATGCTAAGATCAATGGCACGCACCAAATTTTGCACCGTCGCATTCATGTTAATGAGAAGGCATCAAAAACAGAGAACTACGGTTCATTGTTAATGAGTCAGCTGACAGGAAATGAATGAAATCCTTAGAAAATGGGTTGCCTTTTACAAAAACAAAAAGTATAAAGTATAAAAAAAAAATAAAAAAAAAAAGTATTGACAAATTGCAGCAAATGGACATTTCATAGCAAATTGTCAGGTGACCTAGGTAAGTTCTTCATGGAGGTTCAGGTTGTGTATATGCAAAGTAATGTGATTTGTGCTTATTGTTAAACTACGTAATATAGAGAGAATGTCTTGATCAATAGATTATCATTATAAAATGTGTTAAAATATCACAGGTAAAACACATGATCATATAATTACAGTGCAGGTGGATTATTATTAAGTGAAATTAGATTTAATTACAATACCAGACCTGGGCTAAATTATTAATCCACCAATCATAAATATTCATTGGAGGCATGCACAAAAAATTTATGTAATTTCAGACGAATTCCTCGCAGTTCCATCCAAAACTCCTTCACCGTCATTTTTCTGATGAGAAACGGATGACACAAGACAAAAGCTATTGATTGAGATTTCTTCCCTAGCACTTCTTATTACTTGTGGAAACTTGTTACTAGGACTGCACTGCGGTGGAGGAGACAAGGTCGACAAATTGATTTTCTCCTAAATGGTTTTGTAATGCTCTCTCAAACTGAAGCTGTGGCTGAAAAACTACACCAGCAAAAGTCTTCAGCTGTACACTCCAATGTGGTGATGCGACGCAGAAAGCAGAAACAACATCTGAACTTTGCAACCATCTGATTCAGGTACCATTAGTAATGTCTGACGAAATGCAGATTCGTCACAACCATAGAGTTCCCAATTGCAACCTACAGTATAGTCGCATAGAACCTACAGTATGGTCACTAAAAAAAGTTAGGCAGAAAGACCATCTACAGCAGGCTTTTGATGTTGGAGAAAGGCCAAAAATGATGAACAAAAGAGGTGAGCGATCACATAAAAACCATCTTGTTGGAAGCAGAAACATAATGCTTCACTTTGAAAAAGACCTCATGCTAGGAATGGTCAGTGGTACCAGACTGGCACAGGACTCGCTGGCTCCACACCATGTAGACAGACACTGGCAAGAACATGAGTGAAATGAAGGAGTTGGCACAAGATCGTAGCGCATGCAGAGCGTAAGCATGAAATCTCCGAGGGTCGGACATGGCTGAATACATAATACAGTAGTGTCTGTATCTGACGTCACGCTACAAATGTAGTTCTCAATGAACATGACTATCTGCAGCATATTCTTTATAATGAAAATGTTTATAAACATATCAGTTCATGCTTTGTCTAGTCAGTGTTGGCAGACAGGACTGGAACCCAGTGTGCTCTCCTGCTGGTGTAGCCATGTACAGTATATTGCCGATTTTGTGATGCTTTTCTTCTCATCATGGCAGTGAAGAGTGTTTATTTTACTTTCAATAGCGTTCTGGTCAGCTTGACCCATCATGGTGATTCTCCTTCCTCCTACAGACCTACCACTCGCTGGGTGTTTTTTGTTTTGCGTAATCTCTTAAAAATCCCAGGATCACACTTACTCATCGTCTATACCGCTTTATCCTATGAGACTTAGGGGTGCCAGGGGAGACTGGAAGGGGTGCCAAACCATCGCAGGGCACACACATACATACACACATTCACACACTACAGGCAATGTGGGCCTGCCAATTAGCGTAATCTGCATGCTTTTGAACTGTAGGAGGAAACCGGAGTACCTGGAGGAAACCGACCAAGCAAGTGGGAGATCATGCAAACTCCATGCACACGGACCCTGAGGTGGGAATCGAACCCGGACCCTGGAAGGTGCAAGGCCACAGTGTTAAGCACTACGTCACTGCGCTGCCTGTATGTGCATTATTTAATGAGTTGAGCTCTACAGTATGTTGAAAAGAAGTTTATGTGTTGAAAGAACTTTTATAGTTAAGAAGACGTTGTAAGCCTCCTTTTAAAAAGAAAACAATCCAACAACATTTGGAACACTTTTACTACTGTATATGTGAGAAAACAACAAGGTCCACACCATACACACAACTTGTAACAAGCATTTTCGGTTCGTCGCTTTCTTAACGGCTTCATTACCGACATCTGTATCTGTGCAACATCACTTACATTGTTTTTATTTATTTATAAAGGCATGATGCAATGATTTGTTATTGTCTGTCGCACCCCTGTTTCATGGTTTTATTGACATTTTTACTGCTTATAGTTCATTTTGTTATTATAATATTATGACGGTGCTTTTATGTTTTAGATTTCCTGTCACTTGCTTCATTGGTTTAAAGCGATATTTTTTTATAGATTCATTTTTTATCACACCCTAAGCGTACGTTGAGGTGAGCGAACAGATTTCTAGCCTTTGTTATCACTAAACGTGGTCATAGAGAGCTAATAAAAGTGCAACCTTCAAGATTCTGAAGCTCACAGCCACATACAGTAAGTGCACAAAAAATATCAAGAGTGCTGTGCATTATGGGACAGTGAGCTTGATTCAGGAAAAGATATCGAAAACATCACGTTTTTGGAAGACATTACTATTTAGCGAATATTCCGACCTTCAGCGAATAAGTAAGAGAGATAAAATGTAGAACACAATGCTTTAGAAAGCCATACATAACTTATCTGTCGGCAGCTTCTAAGACAAACCGGCAAACCGGCCTCAAATGCTCAATTCCTTGCAGACACCGCCTTTGTAACGAGTTCCTAAAGCTCTGGATTAGCTGAGTGACAGGTCAAGTCCCAAGCCTCTGAAGCCTTCCTAAGCCGCTCCTTTCATTATCTGAGCTCGGACAAAGAAGCAATCACTTAGCAGAACTGGGGAAAATGTTAGACTCTGGATTTGTTTTAGTGTCCACATCATTTATTTGAGGACAGATTTGTGGTTTTCAGTCACGTCAATGGCGCAAAAAATTCATTATACCTCTATAAATACAAAGTCAGGACTTAGAGGAGAGGACAAGTGCGGACGCTAATTAGATATCCTGGGGAAATATCTGAAACGTCTAAATTTCAGGGAGAACAATGGGGTTTTTACAGTTGACCCAAATACTTGAGTCTGAGTAGGATTGATTTTTGAGGTCGTGTGGGGGAAAGTGCAGACATCTCAGGTTTGTTTTCACTCAAAGGGCGTTCTCTGAGCCACAAATCGATCACAAACACAAACATTTTCTCTCTATATATAATTTACGTTTATAAAAGTTTGGGATCACTTGCAAATTTCATTTTTGTTTTGTTCTAGAACAATACTAGATTTTTCTAAATTATGAAATAACACAGGGAATTATGGAATTACATAATAACAGCAACAACAACAGTCAGTTGTTATTTTAAGCCCTGGAGGTCAGCCTTTCTGTAACACTGTAGTTCTTCAAGCTCCCATCAAGCTCCATGATGAAACTGGGTCTCATGAAGACCTTCGGAGGAAAGCAAGACCAAAACGTACCTCTGCTGCAGAGGAGAAGTTCATTTAAAGTTACCAGCCTCAGAAATCACCAATTAACTTGGCGAAGGTGCCAAGGAAAAACTCCCTGAGATGTCAATAGGAGGAAACCTTGAGAGGAACCAGACTCTACAGGGAACCCATCCTCATGTGGGTGATAATGGACAACAGGGATTGATCTGCTGTCATACTGTGTGTTAGGAGGCTGGAAGTTCAGTATAACAGTTGATGTCTTGAAGTTAATATGGAGTCCAGTTACTGGAGGCTGAGGTAGACTGTAGGAAACTCCAGTCCTGAACTTTACCTACAGTATATACAGCATCTATAACCGCAGGTCTTGTCAGGTGTTCCCAGTATGCGGAACAAGATTTTTTCTCCAACTTTGAGGTAAGTTCTCATTTTTTCCCCCTGGACAAATCCCACATTCCGAGTTATGATCAGTTACAAGAATCCAGTATCATGTATCAGTACCAGTACGATACTCGATCAGCACTTCTCCCTCCATCAGAGACCCACACACAGATTTGTTCACACACAGTTTACCGATCAGTATTGGAGGCACAATTTGCCCTCATCCTATTGAACTAACGTTACCCCGATGTAGGGCACAATATGTACAGAATAAATATATTTTTTCCACAAGAGAAATAAGAGAAATGATCAGATCAAGCGTCTATATGGATCAAATTTACCTATCGAATGTATTATACTCTAAGGTTTCCAACACCCCTCGAATCATGGTTGAAAATGAATTCCGATCGGGTCAGATTGTTCCGATGGACTATTACTGTATTTCCATCGTTGGTGAAATGTTAGACTCCATGTAGAAGCCACTCTTGCTGTGGGTGGGAAACGAAGACTAGCCGGTCTGGTCTGATCTCGTCTGTAATACAAAACTGCTGAAACCGTTAAAGCTGGCTATGATAGAAAGCTATACTAAATCTACAGCATTAAATCACTAAAAGATACTACAGTCAAAGTCATAATCCACTGATGAAGCTTTTCTTCAGTCTCACTGCCGCCAGGAGGTTATTATGAGGGACCAGACTGGCTAGTAAAAAGCATTTGCATTTCTTTTCCACACCAGCACTCTGCTGACAAAATGCTCTCTCTATTTTTTTTTTTTTTTTTTTGCTGAGAGTTCCTCTTGGCAGTTAAGCAGTGTTTTTATCTCTGCCTCCCTACAGCCTGTGGCCCACTTGTCTTACTAGCCTGATGATGGCCACGTTCTGGACCGGGGCAGTGTGCCAGCTGCTAGCAGGTCCTGTTCGTCATACGTGCCCCGGACACTTCGACAGCTGAGTCAGCCGGTGCTGGATCCCAGCGCTCATAAACAAATACATACACACAAGCATGCACAAACACACACACACACACACACACACACAAACAAAGCACTCAACTATGCAGCACATGCATTTACAATTTACTCTTCCTTGGAGTCACTAGCGTACAGAAGGTCTGCTTTCTAGGTAGGTTACATTCAAAAGCCTTATTAAATAGTGTCAATTATGTAAAATGATCAAATTTTAATATGCTATATCTATTAAACGAAAAAAAAAAAATAGAAAATTCTAAATGATTCTCATTCACTTGCTTGCTTTGTGGAAATAAGTGATGTTAACATGCTTTCATGACCAATTCCATGCAAACTGTATTTTTCTCGTCTCCCCAGACGATTTTCCCATCATCTAATAATAAACATGAGAGAAACAGAATGTACAGACGACTGATTAATGATCAGCACAGCTCTACCGTCTAATTAATCTCCACTTTTAACATTTAAAGACAACAGAGCAGAAACAAATCACATAATCATAGTAAACCGAAATACCCCGTCCTTTCCTTCCTCTCGAATATACACATTGCGTTATCTTCCAAAAAGAAAGTTCTTACTTTTAAGAGAGGAACTATGGGAAGGCAGCGGATGGAGGTTTTCTGGGTTTCGGCACAGCTAGACATTCATCACCCCAAATATACAAGGCCCAAAATATGATGCAAAATTATGCGGAAGCCTCCACTATATACAGGTATACTGTATATAAATAAAATTCTATTATAATCATACGTCCAGCTTGAGAGAGTCAACATTATGTATATTTCCGAACTGTCATTGGAGGAGAGGGAATAGAAATAGGCTTTCTTTATAAAGTTTAAACACTAAAAGTGAACAAATAATTTATTCGTATATAATAACTTAAACTTTGCAATAATAATAATAATAATAATAAATATAATAATAATAATACAAGATGTCCCCAAAAAATTGACATAATTACGTAGTCTAACAACAGAGACAATTTTCACTCCAATTTGAAAGATTTTAAACATTTAAAGATAAAACTAACTAACTTTGATGTTGTACATTTAATTCTGTGTTGCTATGCAACAGAAACTTGAAGATGAGAAGTTCAAAAAGCGTCTTGTTTTCTGTGATGAGGCCACGTTTCATTCAAGTCAACAAGCATAATGTTCACATTTGGGAAGAAAGAAAATCCCCACGCTACAGTTGAGCACATGAGGGACTCGCCGAAAGCGAACGAGTTGGAAGTTTTGTGAAATCGTTTAGAAAATCTACATCCGTTTGAATATGTTGTTAGAATTTTGATCAATAAATCTTTTATTTTTCAACATGAAGCCTATTTAATTTCATTTGCCTAAAACAGTAGTTACTCTGATAAGCTCATATTTCAAATGCTTTGGGACACCATGTATAATGCTTAGTAATGCCATGGAATTGTCAACAGGCGCAGGTTAATAAGTGATAGTGAATCATATAGTTTTGTGACAATTAAGTCATTTCTTCACAAGAAATAAAATTAAATGATGCAGGTTAGATTATAAAACTGGAATAAAGGTTTTACTGTGACAGGCTGCAAAAGTGCCTAAAAGATACAATTTAAAACTTGGTTGTTTATCAGCAGCAACCTCATTTCCCCTCTCATCACCAGTATACTAATCACCAGCCTGATCATGTCATCATCTCTTCCTGATTCTTACGGATCAGGAAGAGTTCAAATTACGGGTTCAAATTGCTACAGTAATTTCTCTTTATCGTCTTAATCATTTAAATTCCTAATATCTCTTTAACAATCATTTAAAGCACCAGACACACACACACACACACACACACACACCTATTTAAACCTAGATATAAATTAGAAACACCAATACATCTATTCTGTCATCAATCTATTCTGTCAGTATCACAATTGTATACAGTAAGTATCCCAATGCAATATACCCAATACCCAAACCTCAGCCACTGGACGCAGCGCCGGTCCTAAACCAGGATAAAATAAAATGGGAAGTTTGCTTCAGGAAGGGCATCCGGTGTAAAACCAGTACAAAGGGTTCGGGTGTCTGCTGTGGCGACGCCTCTAAAGGACGAGCCGAAAGACCACCACCAACAACGCCGGATGCCAATCTGTGAATAGTTTAGAGTGCACCACCTGTAGGATTATAGAGGAACTGCAGCATTTTACCATCTCAAATGCAAGCTTATCTAAATCTAACTTTTTTTTTTTTTTTTTTGAGCGATACATGAATTGCCAGACAAAACAATCACAATACATAACTGAATAGATTTTGTTCTCCCACCTCCCAGCAAGTTTTGATGATGAAACTGGAAACCCTGGCCTTGTGACACGACACTCCTTGCCTGACGTCTGCCCCTGCTGTCTTTGTAACAAATTCATTTCGACACTTTTCCTAGAAATCCGATACCTGAGCATATTAGTGTGAAATCCTGTGTTAAATGTGTCCTGTTGCTTTACTGCTTGTCCATTAGCATTATCTAATATGTGCTAAAATTTTGTTGCATAAGGTGCTATCGGGTCTTTTTTTTTTTTTTTTTTAACACACAAGTAAAACCAAAGAAATGGCAAAAAAAAAAGAAAACTTTTTTTTCCAAAATGAAGCATCTGGTACCTGTATTTATTTATTTAATTTCTTTTGGTGTATTAACATATGTGAATTCATACACTGTTGCACACACACACACACACACACACACACACACACACACACACACACACACACACACGCACACGCACACAGTCAGAGAACACACTTGTTCACTCACACATGACTGGTAAGCACAGATTCCTGTATAAGTATGATGTAATTTTCTCCGAAGTCATTCCACACTGCGAGCTGGAGGCAGTGCTGCATCGCCCAAGGCTTAAATCTAGGCCAACCCCATTACAATACGCTACACGGTGCAAATAAGGAGATGGCGCGGTACATAAACGCAGCCATTCACTCCTTCTTTATTTCTTCCCTTTTCTCTTCCATCCTCTCAGTGACTCCTTGCTCTAACGTCTGCCTCTGTTTACCCCCACCCTTTTAAATCGGCTGAAATGGAACGCTGCACAAACAAATATTTGCTCTGGACCTGCAAACCCGAGGGACGATGAGGTGGAGGAGTAGGCTGCCATGTGTATGTGTGTGTGTGTGTGTGTGTGTGTGTGTGTGTATGTGTAGAGTGGGTAGAAGGAGGGAGGGAGGGAGGGAGGACCAGTGAGACAAAGAATCTGAATGGGAGTATGAGGCAGGCTGGAACATTGCACAAGAATTTCAAATGCTACTATGTACACACAGGTATATTTAAGAGTGCAGGAACACCGATATGTACACAGTGTGTGTGTGTGTGTGTGTGTGCGCGTGTGTGTGTGTGTGTGTGTGTGTGTGTGTGTGTGTATCAGAGTGAACAGGGCAGAGGGAGCAGCTGTGTGAAGACTCATCTCCGAGTAGTGATTGCTTCCACTGGGAGCACTGGGAGCATGTCCAGGGCAGACGGGAGGGGGGGGGGGGATGGGGGGGGAGTAATGGGAGGAGACGTTACAAGAGGTCAAGACTGAAGACGGCTGTTGCTTTCTCCTTTTTATATTAAATTCTTTTACCTTCATCCTGTCTTTATTTTGCATCTCTTGGCGTCTTCTCTTTCCATCACATAGATTTTTATTATAGATTATCTAAACATTATATATATTATACACAAAATATAATCTTTATTATACTGTATGATGATAGACTGATGGTGTAGATGAATGGATAGATGGATGAATAGACAAAGTAATAAACACAGACAGACAGACAGACAGACAGATAGATAGATAGATAGATAGACACACACACAAAGGATGACGAAGTGACTGACTGGATGGATGGTCTCATGGACAGACGGCGGATAGATACACACAGAGACAGACAGACGGATAGATGAATAGACAGATCGAAGGTAAGGCCATCTCATTAAAAAAAAAAAAAAAACGCCAGCTTGCCAAAATCTCAGCATCTCAACAGAAGTATTGTAATGAGGCCAGAGACATCTGTGTGTGTGTGTGTGTGTGTGTGTGTGTGTGTGTGTGCGCGCGCGTGGACATGCATGTCTGTGTGAGCTCTAACAGGAGCTGTTCGCAATTGGCACATGATTTATTCAGTGTGGAAAAAGGGGGGAGGGATGGGGGAGGGACAGGAGGTGGTATTAAGGATTAAGATTAAGATTGAAAGTGCCACCTGAACCAGAACGGGAGCTCAGCTGGTACCCCACTCTCCCACCAGCGACTCCCTGCTCCCCCGCCGTCCCAGGGGCCCGCGGCGCGTGACTTGAAGGGCCGTTAATTGTCTCCAAACATGGCTTTAATCACAACGCAGTGCCCCCCTGGTCCTTCGGGGCGTGACTAAGCCCCGCCCCACCCCATCATTAACACTGGGTCCCATATGCTGCATTGGGCTATGGCGGAGTCCCACAGGGCTGCATTCTGGGTCCGGTGTAGAATCAATGCATGCTGGGATTACACGCGGCGCTCCAATGAATAACTAAGTGGACCAGCAGTCAGTGAGGAGTCTCCCTCGATGCTGCACCTCCTCCCCTCCTCGCTTTCATTAATTTCCCTCCTTTCATTAGGCTCCCTCCTCCCCTAAAGCAAACGCACCGCCTTTGGCACACTTATGCCACGCTCCACATATGGCGCGCTCGCTCGGAGACAAATAAATAACCTTTCCACCTCTCTGGATGTCCCTCATCCCTCTGTTTAATGCTCTCTGCCTCTCATTGATATTCTCTCTCGCTTTCCACTGTACCCCCACTGGCATCCCAGTCGCTGCCTCCTATCCATGGAGCTCCTACCACACATTTAATTCGGTCTTGCTGGCAGCTTTTTATTGTCTCGCTGGTCTGAAGTGAAGGGTGTATGTGTATATATATATGTGTGTGTGTGTGTGTGTGTGTGTGTGTGTGTGTGTGTGTGTGTGTGCGTGTGTGTGTGTGGAAAGAGGGGGGTTGCGAATGAGGAGTTGCCTTGGCAACGGAGCCACACTGCTCTGCCGCAGTGCAAAAAAGGGAGGGAGAGAGGGATGGAGTGAGAAAAAGAGGAAGAGACACGGAGAAAAGTGTGCGAGAGCAAGAGAGAAAGAGAGAGAGCGAGAAAGAGAGAGAGAGAGACTGAGCAACAGAGTTGGGAGTGAAAATGAGAATGAGAGCAAGAAGAGTGTACGTCAATGTGTGTGTGAGAGAGAGAGAGAGAGAGAGAGAGCGAGAGAGAAAGAGAGAGAGAAAGGGGGGAGAGTGAGTGCGAGGAGTGGAGCGACTGTGTCAGAACTCCTGCAGTGAAAAGGCACAGAGCTGGGACACTGACAAAGTCAAAAGAAGAACGCGAGGGTGTGTGTGTGTGTGTGTGTGTGTGTGTGAGACGACAGTCGACACAGGACAGGTCAGGATGACAGCAGCTGCAAGAATACACACTAAAGCTAGTAAAACATCTCCAGGCATTAATTCTTCCTGCAGAATCGAAGCTTAGCACCTGAGCACATCTGGATATCAATTCGGGTTCTTCAGGTGGAAAAAGCAACACAGACAACAGAGACATAAAACTCCTTAATGGGGTACAAACGGAAGCCTCGGGGGAATGAAGGCTGCGGTGTTTAATACACACCACACCAGGACCAGCAGTAATGAGAACGTGGTCACGTGTGGGGAAATTACTTTCAGCACCATTCGAATACATGCAGCTCTGCATACAGTATAAGTATTGCACTGATAGAATAATAAAAAATAATAATAACAAAAATCTTTTTCACCTTTTACTCGACCTTGACTTCTGCAAAGCTGCTTTGTGTCAATACTGTATCTACTGTGAGAATGGCTACGCGAATAAAATCGAGCTGAATTGAAGGCTCCTATTTGACATTTTGTCGATAAATCGAGATGCACGTGAAAAACGTGAGCACATTACTGTACACTCTGTTGATATACTGTTTGTTAGGATTAAAAAATTTAGCAGAAGATATCGGGTAAGTTACAAAGAGGCTGTATTATGCAAAGTTAACTTTTTAAGTCATTTTGAAACATTTAGATGGGTCTCGTGTGTGTGTGTGTGTGTGTGTGTGTATGGGGAAACAAAAACTAAAAATCTATTGTGACCTCACATAAGAAGAGCCCCTCCCCCAGGTTTTTACTCTGCTCTGATAGGGCGTGGCTCAGCAGTAGCTCATTTATATAGACACTGAAATGGCACATTTGGAAGAGGAGTGGAATAAAGGAGTTCAAGGCATCTGAGGAGTATTCCGGCTGAAGCATTAACATTAACGCACGCTTAGAGAAGCTCTGAGACATTGGTAAAAAAAAATAATAATAAAATATGGGACCTTTAACTTTTCATGAGTACTAAACAAAAGAGCAAGGTGGAAAAATAATGAAATTCTTTACATATTTTTTTTTATAATCACAAAACACATGCAGGTGGGATAAGTGGCTTAGACTGGGTTAGCACTATTGCCTCAAATCTTCAGGGTCAAGGGTTCGATTCCCGCCTTGGGGTCTACGTGCATGACGTTTACATGATCTCCCCCCGTGCTAGGTGGGTTTCCTCCGAATACTCCGGTTTCCTCCCACAGTCCAATGACATGCAGGTTAGGGTAGTTAACTGACGTTTCCAAATGTGTAAATGAGTGTGTAAGTGTGTATGTGTGTGCCCTGCAATGGATTGGCAGAATGTCCAGGGTGTACCCTGTCTCGTGCACAAAGTTTCCTGGGAGACACTCCAGCACCCCCTCTCCCCAGGAACAACCCTATCGGAACTTGCACAGAATCTGGCCGCGTCTTCATATTTAACATTCTCCCAGCAGCCTTTTGAATTAAATCGATATTGTATCCTGTTGAAATCCAAAGCCGCTGCCATTTACTGACCCCTCATACCCAAAGCGCTCATCGTATTATGCTCATTAAACATAATCACCTGTTTTACCTCGGACAACCGTGCCCACCGGCAAAGATCCTAACTACTAGCACATCCTGGCTGGTGTGATGACTTAGCAGCTGTGCATGCATGCACATCTGGATCATAAACCTGCTTAATTCATGAAAATGTATTTGCGGTGAGTAGCCAATTATCTGAATTTTACCAATTCACAGCCAGGCCTGTCACAGATGCCTAATAGAAACATTTTGCGACATGGACAAAGACTCTGGTCTCACACACATGCTTACACACAGACAGTGTGGTGCTGGACAAGAGGTCTGTTTACAGCTGTCTCCTGACAGAAGGCCGTTGTTTATTCAGTTGCATATATGCAGAAGCACTTCAGTTGTGTGTACAGAGGGCTAAAGCGCTGATTGAATACATATCCAGGCTAGAGCACCAGAGATGCCACGACACTGATCTGTATTCATGGCAGACAGAGGAGGGACCAAAACACACACATATTTACACTTCTAGTGGGGTTGTTCAAGCAGGACTAAATACGAGTTTATGCAGATGCACCCAGGGTTGAAAATGCGATGACGCACATCAGGACTCAATTTTCGCAGCAGTCATGCTGACACCTGCAATTCTAGGCTTATAGGGGGGGGGGGGGGAGAGAAAACCCTGAACAACCTGCATATTAATCTTTATAATTAACGCATGATCTTCAGTGACGTCCAAGATTTATACTGTAATGCAATTCTGAGTTGGCGTCATTGACAAATTGGTCTTTTTTTTTTTTTTTTATAAAAAAAGATTCCCACATTAGCCACAATGCTGTTTGAATAAATGATGACAGAGGTGCCAATGCGATTTAGCCCTCGCTTACATTTACATTTAGGCATTTGGCAGACGCTCTTATCCAGAGCGACTTACATTTTTTTTTTTTTTTATCTCATTACACAACTGAGCACTTGAGGGTCAAGGGCCTTGCTCAAGGGCCCAACAGTGGCAACTTGGTGGTTGTGGGGTTTGAACCTGGGATCTTCCGAACCGTAGTCCAATGCCTTAACCACTGAGCTACCCCTGGCCCGAGTTAGCTTCTTTGCTAACTCGGAAAAGTGATGCAGCAGCACTTTAGCGTTTCAGTCTGTCCAGCTTTGTCCTCTCAGCATCGGCGTACTTTAGTCAAACAGCTTAAGCTCCGAAGCGTCAACTTTCATAGTAATCCATCTTCTCATGCCACTCACGATCTTATATCTTGCTAACTAGCCAAGCTGAGTCTCGACTGTGTAACATTGTCTCGAGTCTCGAGTGCTTAAATGGTGAAAACCACTTGTTAACAAGAATAATCAGGAAAAAGGCTTCAGTTTGCTGGGGAGCATAAACGTTTGACTTTGGAGCGCTGGAAAAAAGGTCATGTGGTCTGGCGAGTCCATATCGACCCTATTTCAGAGTGATGGGCGCGTCAGGGTAAGAACGGAAGAGCATGAAGCGATGCACCCATCATGCATAGTGCCCACTGTTTTATGATCTCTGGTTGCTTCAGTTCTAAAAGTTCTGCCTTTATTCGTTATACATACTGCAGAGTGAAATTCTTTATTCTTTGTTTCCCAGCTTCTTGCTAGTACACTGGTGATTAAAGCACAGGGTCAGCCATTATACAGTATGGCGCCCAGGAGCGGACAGGGTTAGGGGCCTTGATCAAGGACCCAACAGCTGCAACCTGGTGGAGCTAGGGTTTGAATCGCCAACCTTATGATCCTGAACTTAGAGCCTGAACACACTAAGCCACCGACGCAGCAACGTTACAGTATGTGACAATAAAATTAAGTCAGCTGATGACCTGAATGTCACGAATGACCAGGTTATAACATCTATTGAATGTTTTTTCTTACTGCATCATCAGGTTTAAATTGTGAGTGCGGTTCTTTGAGGATGAAGAATCATTTTGAGTTGGAGTTTTTGAGTCTTGACCTTAACGCCAGTGAAAGTCTTGAGGATGTTCTGTCCAGACGATTGGGATGAGTAGTTCGACTCACTCGTCATCAAACAAATGAATGCAACTTTGGACAACAATAAATCTTGTGACATTGTATAAAGTTGTAGAAATAATGCCACGGGAAGTTCGGGCTGTAAAAGCTTTTTTTTGGGGGGGGTACCGCGTATTTCATGTGTTTCAGGTCAAAGTTTGTTTTTAAAGAATCAACATGTTTGACAGTGACCTGTTCTGGAGCACATGAAGAAATTAAGAGCTAAAAATAGAAAGGGGGGGGGGAAGAAAGATGGAGGCCTCGTGAGGCTTTCAGATAGAAAAGCTATCAATTATTGACAGCAGAACGCCTAGCGGCATTAAAAATACAATACATTGAGGACACCGTAGAGCACTGGCATCCTAATTCATCCACATGATTTTCCTAATGCCGTGCTATCAGCTCTACGTCTCTGTAATGGTAGCTTGGGGATGCACTATTGATGACTAGCCGCTGCGCATTTAGTGGCCTGGGTCTGCTGTCCAGCTGCCGGCTGTGGAGACTAATGTGATGGTTAACATGGACAGGCTCAGTGAGGAGTGAGGAGTGCAGAGCAGTGTGTTAAGTGGAAGGGAGGAGACGACACCAGGGAGGGTGGGAGGGAGGTGTGTTGGGAAGGGGGGGGGGGCACAGGACGCTCATTCTGAACTCGTCCCCAGAGAGAAGAGTCTTGTCTGGGCAGCTGAGCGTATCCACCCACGCCCTCCCTGTGAGAACGGATGTCTCCGAGAGAGCTCTAACGCTGAAAAATTCCATCTGCAGTAGGAGGGTATTAATACACAGAGCTGCACAACACCGCCATCTACTGGCAGAGGCAGGAAGGCTTCATGCCCTGTCCCTGAGGTCTGACATTTGCCTCTTGTTTTTTTTTTTAAAGCACTAGGATTGAAAGAACATTGTGGTGCCAGAAAGGGTTACTTAGAGTGAAACAAAAGCATTACTGGTTTCCCAAAGAATGTTCTGATTGATGAAGTTAATCGTTATGTGGACAGATCTACAGAAAGCTCTGCATTTAGGGCAAAGGTTCTCAGCGTTTCGACAGCCACGGTCTGCTTCCGGATAAGAGTGTCCACCTTATGACCTTATGACCTTATGATCACAGCACAGATTTACTTCTAAGAACAATAGGACCAACATGTACAGTACCGGCGGCGCGGTGGTGTAGTGGTTAGCACTGTCGCCTTGCACCTCCAGGGTCTGGGTTCGAGTCCCCGGCCAGGCTCGATTACCGTCTCTGTGTGCATGGAGTTTGCATGTTTTCCCCGTGCTTGGTGGGTTTCCTCCGGGTACTCCGGTTTCCTCCCACAGTCCAAAGATATGCAGGTTAGGCTAATTGGCGTTCCTAAATTGCCCGTAGTGTGTGATTGGGTGTGTGAGTGTGTGTATGTGTGTGTGCCCTGCGATGGATTGGCACCCTGTCCAGGGTGTACCCCGCCTAGTGCCCGAAGTCTCCTGGGATAGGCTCCAGGTCCCCCGCGACCCTGAATACAGGATTAAGCGGTATAGAAAATGAATGAATGAATGAATGAATGTACAGTACCAATGTCATTTATTCTTTAGTCATAAGAGCATCTTATTCTATTGAAATACTATGTATCAAATTAAATCACAAGAACAAAAGAAATGCTGATATGGGGTTCCGCTGATGTCAGACGAGAATAAGGATCTGAGGCTACACCGGGCAAAGACTCGCAGGAAGTGGACAGTTGAAGATTATGTGATGTTCTCCCAGTCTTCATCTGTTCTGTTTCAGTTCGTGTGTTTCACTGTTGCCTAAGTGTTCCTGACTGACAGAAGGGGAATCGGATGCAAGCATATCTGCCAGCAAAACTGTATAATCCACCATTTTATTATTATATTAGAAGGGTCCTGTACTGTATACAGTATCCCGTATTGTGTACTAAAAATCTATATTTCCTATACACCAATCAACCATACGATTAACACATTAACTTTGATTATTAGTTATATACCAGTAAACTCATGACAGGATCATGTGCACCCAAGGCTCACCCATGCCCACTTCTGAACTAAAGGCTAGCCCGTCTAGTCCGATCCCAAAGAACAGTCAATACTGGCCAGGATCAAAAGGCACCAGAACACCCAGTGCACCACAGCCTACTGTACAGGACCTGGTGAGCAAGTAAGTCTGGAGAAATATTTGATCCATCCGAACAACCTAAAGGATCCACTCTACCTGGTGCCAGATACCAGGACGCAACCAGATGTCCAGTGGAGTCGTGCTCTGATGAGCAGGACCCGTCCCAGTGGCACAAGATGAACCCAAAACCTATGTGGTTTTAATGTTTTTTACCAGATGATCTACTTCTTCCTTGTCACAAATAAAGCACTTGCGGTTTTGCATCCTTATTTGTAAAAGCTTCTGAAACCCACAAGGTCACAGAGTGTCCTATTTCTCTAGCTGGGGTTTAAAATGCTCCCTCTTGTCACCAATAAGGCTCCTTAGGGGCGAAAACTGATGCGCATGCTGCAGATTCAGTAGTAATCTTTGACCCAAAACTGACAGCAGCTCAACAGCTAAAAGCAACACATCATCAAAAAGCGGTCGGGATAAAAGCACGCTGTACTTAACACAGTAAACAGGAATGAAATATTCAGCATGGGACACTGAACATTTGTTTCAGCACAATGTTGTTCCGGGGGATATTTTAAAATTCCTAAAACTCGTTCCCTTTTTCTATAGTGCACTCGTGATGCCTCAGGTGCTCGCATGTGCTCATGCTGTAATGAGGGAAATACAGTAGTCATGCGATGATCTATGCAATGGTGCCTGCGTGCAATTTAGAAATAAATCAAGGCTACAATTTAATGCTACTTCTGGTTATGAAGTGCTCATTTTTACACGGTTATGTCCTCGAGGATTCACACACTGCAGATCAGCAAAACAAAACACAACCAAAGTGCAGAATCGGGAAGAACAGCAGGGTTTAGATGTAAGCATATGCCCTTGTGTGTGTGTGTGTGTGTGTGTGTGTGTGTGTGTGTGTGTGTATCTTTTTGGGTGTGAATAAGCACCTGAGTGCAGCAGCTCCTGCTCCATCACACCACATCCCAGCACCTCTAGCCAGTCGCCCTGAAAACGCACCTCCATTTCAAAGGAGGGATGAGTAAAGGGGAAGTAGCACTCCACCCAGCGGATCTCCAGCTCTGCAGGAGGGCGGAATAAAAAATAAAAAATAAAAAAAAGACAGAAACACAGATGTAGACAGGAACGAAGACGGGATGAAGCGCGAACACTAAAGGGACTGCTACCTTCCCCGAAGAGGTGCCTGATGAGCTGTGTGAGGGTGTGTTTCAGGTTGAACTCCACCAGCTTCACGGCCTCCAGGGTATGAGTCTCCTGCTTCTGCGGCGTGCGGCGACCGCTGCGCTCGAAGAGCGACAGGTCCTCTCCATTCTCTACTTGCGCAAACAACTATCCAACATCAAAGAAAAGACATCAAAGATGCGTGACGAATCATATGTTAAACATGAATACATCAATAGTGCTGTGAATCCTCTAATCGGATTGTTTGATTCAGATTTTAGAACAGTAACTGTAACTGTACTTCTCGGTACAGAGGAAAAACCACAGGTTTATATGAATGTGCTTATTGCTTACATTAACCTGATTCTTTGAATCAAAGTGACTTACAAATAAGACAGGATACAACAGTGCAGGTGAGGGTTAAGGCTCAATGGTTCAACTGTGGCCGCTTGGTGATGGTGGTGGGATTTGAACCCCCAGATTTCCAACAAGTAGCCCGATGACCCTAACTACTGAGCTGCACTACTTAGTGTGCAGTTCTAAGATGTTAAACCATGCTATATAAAAATACAAAAGTTTTAATTGTTTGAAAGTAAAATTTATCACATGACCAATCGTGCTTCTCCAAAAAAATACAGCCGTTTTGGAGAGATGATTTTATATGAGCCTCAATAATGGCCATTTTTCATCGTTACTGTATAATGTCTCGCTTCAAACAATAATAATTTGAAAACTCTAAATGTTCATATTTCTTTAAGTATATTGATATTAAAGTTAGCGTCTAGAAGCATATGACCTAAAAATTGTTGCTCAAATTAAAGCATTTCATACTAAACTGGATTGTTTTCTCCAAATTACAGTACTAATAAACATGGTTTTGTTTAAATGCTCCAAATTAAACACACCTTATGTTATGTGGCCATAAACCATAGAAAAACTATTGTTTAGTCAGTTAAAATACCTTTTTTGTAATCTGCCCAATTAGTGTTAGCACATATTGTATACCATTAGCATTCCAATACTACGTCAGTGCCTTGCATGAGCTTAAAAGTTTAAAGAGGAAAAAATCTGTAGTGTCTGTAACCATGTCAAATTCATGTTGTAATATCTTAACAATTTTGTATTTTAGAACAATATACTTTTTTTTAGGCTTACGTCTTCTCATCTGAAATCTAAATTGGCCAAGTTTCATCTGAATGACAATTAAGATCACTGAAATATTTGCATTCAAAAAAGTTAGACACTACCGTACATGAAAGTGCATGAAATTGTATTTAGCAAATGTGTTTCTTCTGACCTGTTATAAATGTGTGTGCATATTTACAAATAAGGAAGCAATGATCAGTAAATGAGAAGCATTAAGCATTATGAAAAACGGTGTTACATGATGGTGTTATCACTTTTTCACCTACAGTAGGTGAGACGCTTCTTAGCATGAATACCATGTTTGGGCCAAATTGCTAATTTGGGAAAACAATCAACTTTCAGGTGTTCGCCTGCCATCAACCTGACCTTGATTACTTTCATACAACAGTCATGGTTTAGTTCTTAGTTGTTCCTATGGTGGTCTTTGCAATAAATATACTGTAGCTATCATTTCTTGTAATGAGTTCTATGATAATTATGAGTGTGTATGAAAATCATGGCATTGACATAAATAAGAAAATGTGAAATCTGAGTTTAAATCAATCATAAATGATGATGGTGCAGGAGAAAAGGGGTTTAATCCTGGCTGTGCCACTAGCCAATCGTCTGATTTCCTCTGAGGGTGTTACGGTGCCCTGTGATGCCCCAGGAGCAGATTGAAAAGACCCCGTGCTAACCTGTACCCTCTCTAGGGGTAAGAATTAGCAGATGACAAACTAGGCAGAAAAGCGGCGAAACAAACCAGGTCCACCAGTTTGCTTTAACATACTGCGAAACCCCCAGGCCTACAATCACAATATGCTATTCGTATTCCAATCCTACTTAATATTCCTATTTACACCACCTGATTTCAAGAATTAAAGTTAGTTTTTTCGCCGCTGAGCCCGTTTACAGAATACTGTATGTATGAGAAACCGAGAGTCTAATCAAGAGGTGTGAATGCTTTAGCAGGAAGTTTCTGATAAACCAATATTGTTTTAAAACCAAAGGATTCAGAGCTTTGATTTGTTTTCCAAGGCTGAAGAAGATCTATGCGGTGTTTTAATGATTTACCATTTCAGCGATAAAAGAACCTACGTGAAGTGTGTACTCATTAAGTTGGGGAGAAAACATGACTAGGTGTCGTGTTATAGGGAAAATAATCAATAAGCCTGTGCTTTATTTAAAAAAAAAAAGGATCTATAAACCTCATCCTGAGTTGCTTTTAGTCCTGGTGTTCACAAAGTACTGATACTGGAGACTCCTTCCAAACATGGTAATTAAGCTCTTTATCGAAAGCTTCAGGAAGACTACAGAAATTTTAACCCCAACTGCGGTCCAGAACAGAATCAAGAACTCAACATTGAAGTTGATTGATTGATTGACTGATTGATTGATTGATTGATTGATAAACTTAAGTCGAGATGCCATGTCCTGACCTCATGGTTGGTAAAAAGTCGCACTCCCTCCATCTGGTGGAAGACAGGATAGTGACTTGCGTCGATCTCGTCCCTCCTGTAGACGTCCCCAGCTACCAGGAAGCGATCGAGCCCGGAGAGTACTAGCTCCCTCTGGTGGGCGGAGGTGTGCGCGCGCAGCATGTGCGTCTGGTTCAGGTAGTAGTTGTCACCTTTTTTCCGACTCGCGTGGTCTTTGGGGATGAGAAGGCTGTCAAAGTTCTGCTCCACCGTCACCACCGGGCTGAGGTTGTCATGGACGGAGAAGATCGGCGTTCCTGTTCGGCTTGTGTACGAATGGTAAAAATGCTCTTTGATCCGTTCTTTAATGATCCACAGCGGATGATGAGCTTGGTTGTGAACCTGACGTCCCACCATGGAAAGGATTTTAGGCGTCACGTTGGTCATGTCATCTCTCGGATAGGTACGGCCGAGAACTTCTACCGACTCTGGGTTGATTTGTGGCTGGGAGGTGGAGTGTGTTTGTGTGGAGAGGTAAAGTCTTTGAGATAGTGTAGATGTACTGGACCTGAGGCAGGTGACTGGCCATCGGTAGGGGATGGGTTCCAGGAGTTTAATGATGGACAGGGATTTGTGAATGCTTCGGCAGTAAGGCCTCATGGCTGGGAAGTGAGCCTGTAAAAGGAAAACAGGAGTTCGAATTAGAACGGTTATATGAAAATTTTATTTATTTATTTATTTATTTATTTTTAAGCTAATTTAAAAGAGCGGCATTTAAAATGTGGTAATACATGGCTGAGCAAACTACGCAAAGATGATTAGAACGAAATTTGTTTACTGGCAGACCTGCGTTATTATTCAGGTTTGCTTTGGAGTATGCATGATTTGTCTGGTGTGTGTTTACGTATTGAATTAAACATATTATAGTAAATAATGGATGGAGTAAATATTACAGTAAATAATAGACGGATTAAATAGAAGCAGTGGGTTCATTAAACCGTAACTCCAACCAGTTCAGTTACGTCATTCCTGACGTCTGAACATTTGAGCTGCGAGGGAAAAAACAGCAAATTTTCATTCTATTCATCTTCTTTCTTTCATTGTCTTTATCCTGTATACAGTGTCACAGGGGGCCTGGTGTCAATCCCAGGAGACAAGGTGGGGTAGGTACACCCTGGACGGGGTGGCAATATAAAACACACACTAGGGAACGCAATTAAACATCCAAACTCCATGCAGACTCAGACCTGAGGCGGGAATCAAACCCTTGACCCTGGAGGCGCGAGGCCACAGTGCACCACCGTGCCGCCTCCTTACGACTAATGTAAATATTAATTATGTAATCTTCACAGGAGTGCAGGATGAATGCTATGGATTTAATCATGTAATGTGTCCGTATGTGAATTAATCCCGGCTCGGGGTCATAAAACCCGAGTTACAAGATGTAGGTGAAGGCAGCATTATCTCTTAATGAAGAAACCTACAATGGATTTATTACCATCGATCTCTTTTAAACGTTTTTATAATAAGCACACTTGCAAGAAACGCACTCGCGGCTGTGAATTGGGTGATTGTGAGTAAAATCCAGTTTCCATAGTTCTCGAATCCCGCTGACATTCAGACAGGATAAGGAGAGAAAAATCTCAAGCTCATGTTTGTTACTTGTTCATTTAGTTCACAAAGTACAAATTGTACATTTATTTCACAATCGCTTTGAATACAAAGATGCATCTTGTGTGTGTGTGTGTGTGTGTTTTAGTGGGAGTCAAGGTCCATCAAGCCACATTTTAAATTAAGGCTGTGTGCTATTTTAGTCGTTTCTGCCATCTTGACACTTTGCACTGGCGTAGGAGTTCAGCAATAAAAATGGACACCCACCTCCGCTAGTCCCTCAACAACGCTCAGTGAAACAAGAGAAGAAAAAGAAACACGGAATTATTCTGAAACACTGACTGAGTATTGATTTACAAGTCTTGAATTATAAATCGAAAAAAAAAAAACTAAATGATGTAGGGTGGTCAAGGCTGGAGGATATGAAAGATTGATAACGTCCATTCCGTGTTAG
Source organism: Channallabes apus (assembly GCA_030522415.1). Lineage (NCBI taxonomy): Eukaryota > Metazoa > Chordata > Actinopteri > Siluriformes > Clariidae > Channallabes > Channallabes apus. Next base: position 34,425,510 of record CM060104.1, read on the forward strand.
TCATGTACTGTAAGAGTTCAGGAATATCTGTTACAGATGTTTTCACGCAGCGATCCTCGGAGTATTAGGAAGTATGAAAAAAATATATGAATCTGAACATGCCAGAAGGCTTTATCTGGTGTGCAAAAAGGATGCAAGTTTGTATTCCAGGTAACAACCATGAATAACTGATTAAGCAGGTGGAATAAGGTGTGGCCCCTGCTTCATTACGTGGCGGAACAAATTAATATTGGAGACTTGGGAATTGCCCCTGACTTACTGTAGGGTTCTATATATTTCCATGTTTCCTCTGTCTTGGTTACGCACATGAAGGTGAAAGGGGTCTGTCGACATGGAATCCGGCACATTGAGCGTCGGATACACCCCACCCAGGAGATGTATCTGTGGCTCCTTTGACAGTTACCAACATGCTCGAGTTGTCAGTTCGACGCCCGATTGAGCATTTTCGGGGTAAAGGACCTTGCTCAAGGATCCAACAGTGGGGGTCTGAACCAGGAACCTCCTGAACAGCAGTCACCTTAACCACCTGCCCTGGTTAGCGCCATACTAATCACTTTACAAAAAAGCACATTTTTAGTTCTAGCCCCATCACGTCATTTTACGCCTTGGGTATTCCCATTATTCCCACTTTTCCCAACAATTTCCTCTGACTTTTCTGCTGCACGGCAAGTAAACCCATAACGAAAACGCAGTACGTCAGGCATATTTTGAAATGACCTGTACACGTCACTCGTCTAACTCAAACTACTGTAGTTCCTCCAGGAGGTGCCGGACTCATCAAAAGTCTGCGTTCGGATCTGAAAGGTGGAGGCGGGGTGGATGAAGACGTGAGAGGGCTAATGGATGCAAACTGAGAGAGAGAGCGATGCCACGCATTCAGAACAGAGAAACGATTGCTGAAATGCTCGTCTTTGCCGGCAGGCACAAATTACACGTTGCGGAAAGAGGTTTAATATCCATCAAACTTCATATACAGGTGAAAGGAAGCGTAAATCAATCTGAGCTGGAGATAAAAAGAAAAAGGGGGGAAAAAAAAGTTTTATCGAATCAGTGATAAATGTTGTTAGTTTCTCTGCCCGTCTCTCTCAGTCCATTCCTTGGTTCATATGGGGTGCAGGTAATGCCGTTTGCGCCATCATCTCTTTCACTCCGCTACCTTATTTCTCCTAACTTGTTTTTAATCTCAGAGTTTATACTCTAAGGCAGCAGATCTTATCCAAGCTGAACAAACTATTGTACTGTATGTTTTCAGGAAAGGAAATACTGTATACAATAGACTCACTTATCTCGTATAACCTTCCTCAAGTACACAACAAGAAACCCTACTGTAGGCATATTTCAGTTCAATGTACATGGGCACACAGAGTGACAGCAAAGAGTGATGTGAAAAGTGTTAGACACAAAGGGGAAAGAGTGTTGCATTGCAGTGGCATTGCAGCACAGCGGGCTACAGCCAGGATCCTCAGAGTGGCGAGACACTTCTTCTTCCATCCTTTGTTTTCCAGCCCCACCGAACTCCTGCCGTCTCTTATACACAGGACGTTCGAGTCGATGCTTAGGTATGCTTAATATAAAATTCTCAGAGCGTTATAGTATATAGTACGTTGCATATGGATATAAGATTTTCCTTCACTCTGTCTGTCACACACTCACTTGAGTGAAGCGAGGGCTGCTCATGCTCTCTGCTCTCTTGCAATAATACGAGGAAAATACACTCGCTTCCTCCTCACCGTCCTCGTGTCACATCACATCTCAGCGCAGCCACCCAGATGAAGCACTGTCACAGCGACCTAAAACATGCATACCCGTGTTTGTTTGCATCCAATTCGACAAGTTAGCCAGCCCAAAACAGCCGGCCGCAAAGGCGCATTAGCATCACTTCTACAAGAGTCTAGAAGTGTGCCGGAGCAACGCGTTCCATCCTTCAGAAAGATTACCCCCGGTGAGTAGAGGAGACGTGAGTGCTGGTTTATTTTCAGCACAGCAGTGACACTAAAGTAAAAGTGTGTGGAGTCCGAGAGGTACATGTGTTTCAGCAGCACTTTCTTAGGCACTCCTGCCTTGTTAGTCTACCTCGTTGAATCTTGGGGTACACTCCTACCAGAAGCACCATGTCAGTGTCACCGCTGTGCTGAGAATGACTCAGCACCAAAATAATATCTGGCCAGTGGTGCTCCTGTAACCCCCCCCCCCCCTCCCCCTTCCGACGGTTATTCACACTTTCCACATGAGCACTGATCACCGCACTACAGGCTCTGATATCTGACAACAGGGTGCTGTAGTTTCTATTATTGCTAGCATGGCACATGGTTTGGATCCAGTCGAAGAACTGATTAAAATTTTCACAGGCCTATGCAAATGTTACTGTAGGTCATATGAGGTTAATGTTATTATTCTAATACCATTATGTCTAATAACCATTTTTAAGCCAAATCACATCCTGGACAGTGTTATGGAAGACCCTGTTTACTATTACTGTATGCGAGATCCTAGTTACTGTTATAGACAATACTAGTTACTTGTTATGGACGATCCTGCTCACAGTTATGGAGGATCCTAGTTATTATTATAGAGAATCCTACATTAGTTACTGTTAGGGAGGATACTGATCAGGATTATGGAGGATCCTGCTCACAGTTATGGAAAATCCTGATTATTATTGTTTAGGATCCTGGTTACTACTAGGGAGGATCCTGATCACGGTAATGGAGAGTCCTGGCAACAGTAACAGAGAATCCTGGCCATAGATATGAAGGATCCTGACCATGGTTATGAAGGATCCTGGCATTGATTTTGAAGGATCCTGGCATTGGTTATGAAGGATCCTGGTTACCATTATGGAGAATGCTACAGTAGTTACAATTATGAAGGATCTTCTGCAAGGTTATGAAGGATCCTGATCACATTTATAAAGGATCCTCGGCATGATTATAAAGGATCTGATCACATTTGATGATCACATTTGATGATTTATGAAGGATTCTGATCACATTTATGGAAGATATTGGCCATGGTTGCAAAGGATCCTAATCACAGTTATGGAGAATTCTGATCACGGTTATGGAAGATGATGGCCATGGTTTGGAGAATTTTGCTGACGGTTATGGAGGATGCCGCTCAGCATAAAGGAGAATCATGGCAAACGATATGGAGGATCTGGTTACTATCATAGAGAATTCTGGATATTTTTATGGAGGATTCTAGTTACCATTATGAAGGATCTTGACTATCATTATGGAAGATCTGGATCATGGTTGAGAAGGATCCTGATTCTGGCCACAGGTATGAAAGATCCTGAGAATCCTCGGCAAGGTTATAAAGGATCCTGGCCATGTACTGTATATGGAGGATTCTGATCACATTTATGGAAGATATTGGCCATGGTTGTGAAGGATCCTGATCACGGTTATAGAGGATCCTGGCCACTGCAGTGGAGAATCCAGACCATGGTCATGAAAGATCCTAACAATGGTTATGGAGGATCCTGTTCATTGACACCTGTCCTTCTAAAATCATCACATACCCATTCATTCATAAGGCATGAGGCTGTAGTGTAGCCAACTGACATGCAGACATGTTTTTTGGAAAGAGGGAGAAATTTGGACTATACAGAGGGAACTCAGGTGGACACACAAAGAACAGGCCAGAACATTGTACAAGTGGTATTCAGAACCCTGGACTGAGCCTCAGAACCCTGAAGCGGTGAGACATAAACACTACCGTCTTCATCAACGGACCATGTAGAACTTTTTTTATAAGTGTTTTTTGACTTTAGAATATTTATTTATACAGTACTAACAGGGAAGTGCTGCTAATAGCAGGAGAGAAATGTCTGGATGTACTGCATCACTGAACTGAATCTGCCTTCTTCCCTTTGGATGGCATTATTCAAATGCACATTAAATCTGTTTCACTGGGTGATCAAATGGGAACATACCATGAAAATGAGTCGCAAAACAAGCAGGCAGTTTGAATCCAGGTAAATGGGAACGCTGACTCGTGGTACCACAGGTCTGGTGACTTTTCCTAATTAACAATAAACCTGCTTTACTCACAATCTGGAACAGGAAAAAGACTCAGAAAGTAAAAGTTTTTGCTGGCAGTGCAACGAATAAATAAATAAATGATCATAATGTGATTTTTCCCCCTAATAGCTGGTTGCATAGACTAATATATTCACTAGTCACTGCTGTTGTGATGTCAAAAAGTCTGGGAAATTATTTCAGACTAGATAAAGTGAATTCTACAGTTTACTGTCTTAGGATATGTCGGGGATATGAATAGTCTCCTCTATATCTTTACAAAAAATTTAATATATTTTAGTATGAAATGCTGAGATGTATACAGGAATGAGTTTTAAACTCTTTTTTTTCAATTCGAATAAAATCCTTACGACTGAGACATTGTTACTGACAGAGGTGGAAAGAGAAATAAAATTTTGTACTCAAGTACAAGTACTGTTACTTCAGTGAAATTTTACTTAAGTACAAGTAAAGTTACCATTATAAAAATCTACTCAAGTAAAAGTAAAAAGTAGCTCATTAAAAAATTTACTCAGAGTAAAAGTTACCGAGTTACATTTTTATTTTTTAACAGGGGGGGGGGGGGATGAGGCATTCTAGCGTAGTTCAAAAAAAGATGAGCAGATATAAATCTCAAACTAGTTGTTTTTAACTGAAGGAACACCTTTGCATAATAAAGCTGTTGTCTTTCTTGTGCTTGAAAATCAAAGTGGTCACTTAAATATGGTGTTACGTCCCAGTCTAGGGTCATACAGCAAAAGAATGGTTCAGGGTTCTATTTTAAACTGTATGGAAATGGTGGCATATGGCAGAAAGAACTAGATCCAATCATTAACTGATGGAATAATGAGGTTTGTATACACACACACACACACACACCAGGAGGAGGAGGATCAGATTCAGGATGGACCCAGGCCAAAATAATAAACAAAATGGTATTTATATTTAGTAGCTAGATTACCTGCAAAAAAAAAAAAAAAAAAAAAAAAAAAAAAAAAAAACACACACCACACACACAAACAAAAATACAGGTACCTTCCCGCCGGACTCCCTAAACCAAAAACAGTGAATAAATTCCCTCTTCCCAAAATAAATGGCAGCCACGCCCCCACTACTAGTGAGTGCACAAACATACAGTGAAATTATCTACAAATATATACAAAGACCAGCCAAAGCAAAGGGACAAAGCAATAAATAAAGTCAATGGGAGGAAAAAAGTCAAAATCGGAATACACAACCAAATATCAAAACGCTAAAATCACAACCTCTTTCCTGCGTCTCTCTCCGGTTTATATATGGTCGCGCTAGTCGATGACGTCACTCTCAGGGCGGAAGCGACCGTGTGGAAGGTCAGGAAGATGCCGATGTCAGAAAACCTGGAGTGGAGTCTGGAGCGGCGCGCCACCAGGACATGATACACACACGCGGCGCAACGCATTTATTTATACAAAGCATAATATTTTCATTATTTTAGCATTTTCATTCATTTATTTTTTACTCAGTAGCGAATATGATTTAAAATGTAGCGAATTACAATACTTCAAACAAAACGTACTTAAGTAAAAGTAAAATTACAGATTTTAAAAAGTACTTGAAAAAGTAGAAATACACAAAAAAAAAACTTTACTTTCCACCTCTGGTTACTGAGCTATAAGGAGAATTCTGCTGATAGAGGAAGATTCCCTGTCACACACTCACAGTTCCTGAAGCAAGGATCTGGACTATCATGTCATCCACATCCACATACTTAAAGAATCAACGCATTCTTAAATACACAGTTACAGAAGGGTCACATCAAGTACAGAAAACTCTAAAAAGACTGGATTCGAGAACTGTGCAACAAATAAATAAATAAAAAAATCATGAATGATTGTGATCGGAGATGACTCAAAAGACTTAGTGAAGTTGTATCACATTTATTATTCATTCATTCATCGATCTTCTATACTGTACAGGGATGCAGGGGGCCAGGAGCCTATTCCAGTAGACTTAGGGCACAAGGTCCACAGCAGGGCGCGCACACACACACACACACACACACACACACACACACACACACACACACACACACACACACACACACACACACACACTACGGACAATTTGGGAACGCCAAGAGGAAACTGAAGAACCTGGAGGAAACCCTGCCTGAAAGAACGGGGAGAACATGCAAACTCCACACACACAGACCTGAGGTGGGAATCGAACCCAGAACATTGAGGTGCAAGTCGACAATGTTAACCACTACTATTATTATCATTACTCAGACTAGAACTAGAAATTACAGCAGTGATTAACAGTGAAATTAGGAGCATTTCCGCGCATACAAGCAACAAGAACTTAGAGGATTGGGACTAAACAGCTGTGTGGCTATAAGAAAACCTTTCTTAGTGACACTAATCAGAAAAAGGGTTAAAATTTAATTAGTTAGTTAGTTCACGTTGTCAACTGAAAGAACTAAAATAATAATACATTTTATTTATTTATTTTTTTTCTTAGGGAAAGTTTATATTTAAGGAATTGATTTTAGCTGATTATATTTGGGGCAGAGGTAACTCCGTGTTTAAGGCATTGACCTACTGATCAGGTCCCCAACCACCAAGTGGCCACTGTTGGGTCCTTAACCCTCAACCCTAAATTATGATTAACATAAATAAACTATTTGTAATTTGCTCTGTATAAAAGCATCTGCCAAATGTAACTACAACATACAGTATATTGCCTGATTTTTCAATTGCCTATAGTGTCTTTCCCAAATAACAATAATGAAGTAACATGTTAATAATAATAATAATAATAATAATAATAATACATATCTATGCATTTGGCAGACGCCCTTATCCAGAATGACTTACATTTGTATCTCATTATACTGTACACCTGAGCAGTTGAGGGTTAAGGGCTTTACTTAAGGGCCCAACAGGGGCAACTTGATGGTCGTGGGATTTGAACCTCAGACCTTCCAAACCGTAGTCCAGTGCCTTAACCAAGATAGCAATGTTCAGCTTCCCATCTCGTTTAGAAATGAAGAAATGGCCCTCACAAATCCTCGGCATGATTCATGAGTGCAGAAAGAGTGTGTGACAACTGAAATTAAAAGCTGCCATAACTCCTGGAAATAAAAGGAATTTTTTCGATGAAAATTTAGGGGTCTCCATTACTCCCAATAAGGTTCATTTTGGCAAGTTTGTTAATCAAAATCTGATTTGCCACTTAATGACCCATTCCTAGAATTGTCCTTATGAATTGAGCACACGAGCTTAGCTATAAAAAATATGTTTGAGTCACAGATCTCGATTTGCATGAAGGTATCTGACGTAATGCATATGTACTTGTCGAGTGTTTAGCCTTGATCATAAGCACACGGAGATGTGAGCGTGTCAGGAAGCTTTTTTCCACAGCAGTTCTCCTTACATCAATGCATCAGGTTTTTTTTTTCTTCCTTGCAGTCCTCGGGTACATGTATGCTGCAGTCGATCCATCACCTCAAACTTAACGTGGGTCCTAATGCAACTGCTTATCCAGGTCTGTTACCGCACCGTGGAGCAATTTCTCAGTTACGTGCAACACATAAGACGGGGGTCGATATCTAAGCAGCTCAATTACTAGAGCCAGAGCAAGAAAAACCTGCTTCTTAACCAATCAATTCGGAGACGGAATATCCGGCAGCTTTTGCTTAAAACAGCAAATTTCTTCGTGCTGGAGCGTACAATTATTTTATTTTCTTTCTTCTTTTTTTTTTCTTTTTACAGGCATCAGAAACTCTGCTCCAGTTACATTAACTTCTGTGACGGTTTCCAGAAGTTAACAAAGACGGTCCCGCTGTGCACGCAGCCCAAAAAGGTTGAAGGTGATGGTCCACCTCGTGGAGCTCAGCATGGATATTGCAGAAGCTTCTATTTTTACCTTCTGCCATCGCCATGAGCCCTAAGAAGACTTTAAACCAGCAAAGTTGAACTCTAAAACAGCGAGAGGATACACACACACACACACACACACACACACACACACACAGTATTAGTATCACGCTGAGGATTTCTCCCTGCAGATCTGAAGATGTGTGGGAGCCGTGACAGAACTGAGGGTCGTCTGAAGCTGCTCTCAATGGAACTGGGTATTCATGTGAAACGGCCTGGTGCCGTCCTCCCCCTCGCCCGCGCTCCCCATCTCTCTAACTCTCTTTTCTGCCGGCTGACACGCAGCTTTGAAGCTGAAATGATGTCACCACAGCACTCTGATAGACTGCAGAAGCATCATGTGTTCTCTTAAGCTCCAAACACACTTTACATTTACAGTACATCTAGGATCCGAAGGTGCGCAACTTTTAGGCGAAATACTACTTACAAAACTCTCAGAATCCGACTTTACTACATCAGTAAAGACATCAGTGGACTAACAATTAGTACAGACAGAAAAAAACATGTTTAGTGTGATTCCCTGCACGGTGACAGGAAAGAACTAAATAAAGAGTTTAGCTAAAACTCAAAAGAAAGAAAATATACATACTATATATATATATAGAAAAAAAAGTCATGGATGGATGGATGGATGGATGGATGGATGGATGGATAGATAGCACAAGTCATAAACATAGATATGTGTCACGTTTCCATCACTAATCGCCGTCTTTTCTCCTTTTTTCCCACGCTGTCATGTCTCTCCCTCACGTGCTTGTGTTTTCCGTCCATCTGTCATGCTCTTACACACGCCCGCCCACTTTACACACCGGCATCTCATTCACAAACTAATTTCTCCTGGCATTTAAGGAAGCACAGAGCGCGATCTCGTTGCCAGATTATTGCGTGCCTTCAGAGCCCAGTTTTCTCGCGTTTCTTTTTCGTGCAAATTGTCTCCGTTTTCGACCTCGCCTGTTCTCGGTTTTTGATTCTAGTCTATCGTTTTGGATCTCGTTCGCTGTTTGTTTCCTGTTGGTTTTTGACCTTTCGCTTCGGCTCACGATTACGTCTCTGCTCGCTCCCCCTTCGGATTTTTTCGCCCCGCTGACTGACTCATTGGCTTTGAACTCTCGCACTGGCTCACGACACCGTCTCTGCTCGCTCCTTTTTGATTCATGCTCCGCGGACTGATTCTACTGGCTTTTCGACCTGTTTTTGTCAACTCTGTATTACGTCATTGGGATTCCCCCCCGAAACACGGAAGTACTCGGCTGCCGGCGTGCCACACACTCCCCGTTCAAGTTCGCGTCTGAGCCACGCCCCCTTTGGCGCTATAAACTGCACTTGGATCCAGCCTCTCTTGCTCTCTTCTTTATTCTGCGCGTCCTGACAGAATAATCTGGCCACGATGGATCCAGCAGATTTAAACGGACTCAGAACAGCATTGCAGAACCAGGGGGCTCTGCTGGGCTCACACCAGCAAGACCTCCAGAACATCAACCAAACGCTCACGACCATCACGGATTCTCTCGCTGCTCTTTCATCACAAATTCAGCACCTTCAGGCAGCTCCTCCAGCACTACCCCCAGCCCCCACCGCTACTCCAGCTGCAGCTTCATTCCCTGTGCAACATCATGAACCCCGTCTACCTGCCCCACCCTCCTATGATGGCAATCCCGGTACCTGCCGATCCTTCTTGTCCCAATGTTCCCTGGTTTTAGAGTTACAAGCTTCATCCTTTCCCACTGAACGCACCAAGGTGGCGTACATTATCACCTTACTCTCAGGAAGGGCCCGTGAATGGGGCACAGCCCTCTGGGACACTCAAGCCCCATGCTGTGGGGACTTTAGATCCTTCACCTCAGAAATGCTGAGGGTGTTCGACCGTTCCTCCACTGGGCGAGAGGCAGCTGTTAAAATCCTCAATCTGCGACAAGGATCTCGCTCCGCATACGACTACGCTATTGAGTTTCGCACTTTGGCGGCCTCCAGTGGCTGGGATGAGCGTGCGCTGTGTGACGCCTTCGTCAATGGCCTGGCAGACTCCGTGAAGGACGAATTAGCTTCCAATGAACTACCTTCTGATTTCCAAGGATTAACGGATTTGGCCGGTCGCGTCGACAGTCGTCTTCGTCTTAGGCAACAGAGAAGGGGCCGCACATTCAGTGAGTGCAGCTCACCCTCCCCTCCTGCACCTGCTCCAGAGCCCATGCAGGTAGACCGCACCCGTATCTCTCCGGAAGAACGCCTACGTCGACGCAGGGAGAGAGCCTGCTTCTATTGCGGTCAAGCCGGACACTTTCGGGAGAACTGTCCGTTAAAAGGCAAGGCCCCCTAGTGAGATTGAGGGTCCTAGGGGGCCAGAAACGGGACATCGACTCAACCCCTCGCTCCTGTCTTCCGGTCCTTGTGACCGTTAACAACAGGACCCACACGGTATGGGCCCTCATTGACTCTGGAGCCGACCAGAACCTGATCTGCCCCCGCACAGTAGGAAACCTCAAGATCTCATCCATCCCTCTTGAGTGCCCTCTTCCTGTTCAAGCTCTGGATGGTAGCAGCCTCAACCCCATCACTCATCGCACTCTTCCCATCAGTCTAAGAATTTCCGGCAACCACACAGAGTCCATCTCATTTCTCATCATGCGCAGATCCCACACCCCAATTGTTCTTGGGCGCCCCTGGCTAGTACAACATAACCCTCATATAGACTGGGTCCGTAACACGATCATTGGCTGGAACCCATCTTGCCTGTCCTCATGCCTTGTTTCTGCTTCCATCCAGCCTCCCTCTGCTACTGATAAGGCGCAGTTCCCCCTTCCCGCCAATGTGCCCCTGGAATATGCTGACCTCCGTGAGGTCTTCAGTAAGTCTCGTGCCACCTCCCTGCCTCCACATCGACCCTATGATTGTGCCATCGATCTTCTTCCAGGCGCAGCCCCCCCAAGGGGGCGTCTCTACTCCCTCTCTTCCCCCGAGAGAGGTGCCATGAACCAATATATCACAGAATCACTAGCAGCTGGAATTATTCGACCATCTTCGTCACCGGCAGGTGCGGGATTTTTCTTCGTTGAGAAAAAAGACAAGTCCTTACGGCCCTGCATCGATTATCGGGGACTTAATGAGATAACAGTTAAAAATCGTTACCCCCTTCCTCTCATGACCACGGCTTTCGAACTATTGCAGGGAGCACGTGTCTTTACAAAACTCGACCTCCGAAATGCCTACCACCTCGTCAGGATAAGAGAAGGGGATGAGTGGAAAACTGCATTTAACACTCCTACTGGCCACTATGAGTATCTGGTGGTACCTTTTGGACTAACCAATGCGCCCGCAGTTTTTCAAGCTCTGATAAACGACGTCTTAAGGGACTTTCTGAACGTGTTTGTGTTTGTCTACCTTGATGACATTTTAATCTTTTCTCACTCCCTGGATGAACACATCACCCATGTCCGTCAGGTACTACAGAGGCTGCTGGAGAACAAACTGTTCGTCAAGGCAGAAAAATGCGAGTTTCACCAGAAGTCCACCTCTTTTCTGGGGTTTGTCATTTCTCCCTCCAAGATCCAGATGGAGCCCTCCAAAGTCAAGGCTGTTACGGATTGGCCCACGCCCTCTTCTAGACGAGAACTCCAACGCTTCTTGGGGTTTGCCAATTTTTACCGCAGGTTCATAAGGAATTATAGCACAGTGGCTGCTCCCCTCACAGCTCTCACTTCCTCAAAGCTACCCTTTCTGTGGAACACAAGGGCAGAAGAGTCCTTTATGAACCTCAAACGGAGATTCACTTCAGCACCCGTTCTCACCATCCCAGACCCCTCCCTCCAATTCACCGTCGAGGTGGATGCTTCTGAAACAGGGGCTGGAGCCATCCTCTCTCAGAGAAGCCCCAAGGACAACAAGCTGCATCCCTGTTCCTTTCTCTCTCACCGATTAACTCCAACAGAACAAAATTATGACATCGGCGACAGAGAGCTACTGGCTATCAAACTAGCCCTCGAGGAGTGGAGACATTGGTTGGAGGGGGCCCAGCACCCCTTTCTGGTCTGGACTGACCACAGAAACCTGGAGTACTTAAAATCAGCCAAAAGATTAAACGCCCGCCAAGCCCGCTGGTCCCTGTTTTTCTCTAGATTCAACTTCACCATATCCTACCGCCCAGGCTCTAAGAACACCAAACCCGATGCTCTTTCCCGACAGTTCTCTCCGCCCCAGGATATCGCTCTTAGGGGAAACATCCTCCCACCGCACTGTATGGTGGCTGCTACCCAGCAGGACATCGAAGCTCTGGTCAGACAGACCCTAGAACAAGAGCCAGGCCCAAGTAACGCCCCCGCCAACCGCCTATTCGTCCCTCAATCAGTTCGCCCACAGGTCCTTGAATGGGGACACTGCTCCAGATTGGCCTGTCACCCGGGAGGGGCACGAACCCTGTACCTGATCCAGCAACGCTTCTGGTGGGCTACCATGAGGGAGGATATCTTCGGATTTGTGGCAGCATGTCAGACATGTTCAAGAAACAAGTCATCCAACCAACCTCCAGCAGGCCTCCTTAAACCACTCCCCATCCCTCACCGCCCTTGGTCTCACATCGCACTGGATTTTGTTACAGGACTCCCAACTTCAGAGGGGAACTCTTGCATTATGACCATTGTGGATCGTTTCTCCAGAGCCGCCCATTTTGTCCCTCTGACCAAACTCCCCTCAGCCAAGGAGACTGCCGAGCTGCTCATCCTTCATGTTTTTCGACTACATGGACTTCCTATCGACATTGTCTCTGACAGGGGACCCCAGTTCTCTGCACACTTCTGGAAGGCCTTCTGTAGACTCATTGGTGCCATGCCAAGTCTGTCTTCTGGTTATCATCCACAATCTAATGGACAGACGGAGAGAACAAACCAAAAGCTGGAGACCTCTCTGAGATGCATGACGTCACAGAACCCCTCTTCATGGAGCAGGATGCTCCCATGGGTGGAATATGCCCACAACTCTCTCCCCACGTCATCTACCGGGATGTCCCCCTTTCAGTGTTGCTTGGGCTATCAACCACCCCTGTTTCCTTCTCAGGAAGAAGAAGTAGCGGTCCCTTCTGCACAGAGTTTCGTGCGACGTTGCAAGAGGACTTGGCAGAGAGCTCGGTTCCAACTCTTGAAGTCAGTACAAGCCTTCAAACTACAAGCCGATCGACGGCGCTCGATTGCTCCAAGATACAAGGTCGGCGATAGAGTAATGCTTGCCACACGGGACATTCCCCTCAAAACTATCTCACGAAAACTATCCCCTAGGTTCATTGGCCCGTTTACAGTCACTAAAGTTATCAACCCTTGCTCTGTCAGGTTACGCCTGCCTTCCACTATGCACAGAATAAACCCCGCCTTCCACGTTTCGCAAATCAAGCGCTTGGTTACCAACCCTCTATGTCCACCCACCCACCCACCTCCTCCTCCCCGTTTCATCGATGGTGGCAAAGCATTCACGGTCCGTCGACTTCTTAAGTCCCGCCGCAGAGGGAGGGGCGTCCAGTATCTGGTAGACTGGGAGGGCTACGGCCCTGAGGAGAGGAGCTGGGTTCCTGCCAGATTTATTCTAGACCCCAAATTAATATTAGAATTTCATAAACATTTCCCTGAGGCGCCCCGCCCAAACGCCCAGAGGCGTTCGTAACGGGAGGGGTACTGTCACGTTTCCATCACTAATCGCCGTCTTTTCTCCTTTTTTCCCACGCTGTCATGTCTCTCCCTCACGTGCTTGTGTTTTCCGTCCATCTGTCATGCTCTTACACACGCCCGCCCACTTTACACACCGGCATCTCATTCACAAACTAATTTCTCCCGGCATTTAAGGAAGCACAGAGCGCGATCTCGTTGCCAGATTATTGCGTGCCTTCAGAGCCCAGTTTTCTCGCGTTTCTTTTTCGTGCAAATTGTCTCCGTTTTCGACCTCGCCTGTTCTCGGTTTTTGATTCTAGTCTATCGTTTTGGATCTCGTTCGCTGTTTGTTTCCTGTTGGTTTTTGACCTTTCGCTTCGGCTCACGATTACGTCTCTGCTCGCTCCCCCTTCGGATTTTTTCGCCCCGCTGACTGACTCATTGGCTTTGAACTCTCGCACTGGCTCACGACACCGTCTCTGCTCGCTCCTTTTTGATTCATGCTCCGCGGACTGATTCTACTGGCTTTTCGACCTGTTTTTGTCAACTCTGTATTACGTCATTGGGATTCCCCCCCGAAACACGGAAGTACTCGGCTGCCGGCGTGCCACACACTCCCCGTTCAAGTTCGCGTCTGAGCCACGCCCCCTTTGGCGCTATAAACTGCACTTGGATCCAGCCTCTCTTGCTCTCTTCTTTATTCTGCGCGTCCTGACAGATATGTATAGGTAAATATAGATATGTTTTAGAATGTCAGCTAGACCAACAGACAGACAGACAGACAGACAGACAGAGAGGCAGACAGTCAGACATGGTTTTAGATAGACAGATTGTTGGATTTAAGGTGAGAATGACAAAGATATACAGGACGAGTCTTAGATAGATAGATAGACACAGCAAGTGACACAGAGTGAGTCATACTGTAGATAGATCGATAGAGATACAGAGAAAAATAGTGTCAGACACACAGACCGTGTGAGAGAGAGAAAGAGAGAGAGAGAGAGAGAGAGAAAAAAAAGCAGACAGACAGGTACCATCAAGAACGTATACCAAAAGAGAGAGAAAGACAGATAGATTCACAGATGGAAAGATAGACAGGTAGGCAGATAGATAGAAAGATACAACAACACTCATAACACGGTCAGTGAGAGAGAGTGAGAGAGAGAGAGAAACTTTCTTTTCAAGAATCTTTACGGGGACCTGGAACACCGAATCTCATGTACGGTCACATGTCTATAAAGAAACAAAGGCAAATTCTGTGCGTCATAAAAACGACAATGACTACAAAACAACATCATTGATTAAAACGGTTCAGGTCTGAATCACATGTTCTGCCTGAACAGTGGCGGCGGTGAATGCTGTTATTGACACTTACAGTGAGAAACCAGACATGACAGATACTCCACATGACTGACAGATTTGTTAAAAAAATAATAACATTTTAATAACCTAGGAGGTATGAAAAAGATATGAAAATGCAGTTGCTAAGCAATAAAATGTAAATAAGCTGTGAAAAATAACATGATGCTCCTATCGCCACAATTTCATCCCATTCTGTCGTCTTTTAGGCGTGCAGAAGGATTGCACAAGCAACAAAAGACCAGGGGTCTCATCTATCAAAGAGTGTTTAAAAAAAAAAAAAAAAAAAAAAAAGACCAAAGAAATTTTTTTGACAAAAGAAGTAGTAAGTTTGTGCGCTACAGCTGCCTGGATGCACCAAAAACTTGCTAATTAAAACATGAGAAATGGACATTGATAAATCCCACACATTTCTAAATGAATGTGCTTGTGCAGAGCTAAGCTTACTCGCATAAAGAAACACCCTTGGATTGCCGTATATGGTAAACAACATATGCATGGTCAGGAGTGTGCGTAAATATATACACTCATCAGATGCAAACCCGTAAACCTGAAAATCTATATAAAACTACAGTACAGTGTGTATGTGCACAAGGTTGACAAATAAGCTCACCAGGATGTTTACTACGCTCCTGCACCTTCAATCAATCAATCAATCAATCAATCACACTCAACTATGATGAAAATGTATAGATCCGTGAAAAAGCTTTTGTTCTTTAATGCGGGGGGGGGGGGGGGGGGGAATGGGTATGAGGCTGTCCAAACCTGCCTGGTTCTATGTGTAAAAGTAATTGCTCCCCAGCACCCCCCTAAACACCACCATCACGAAAATAACTCCAGGAGCCCAAGTCTGGAGTTAAAGTCGGGATTTGATTCAGATTGTGATGCCGTGAAAATCTTCCAATGTGGCTGATTTAAAACAATTGTGCAAGGAAGAGCGGGTCAAAATTCCTCCACAGTGATGTGAAAGACTCATTGCTGGTTATTACATACGCTTAATTGCAGTTGCTGCCACCAAGGGTGATACAGTACAACCTGTTATGAGATTTAGGGAGCAATTAGTTTTTCACATAGGACCAGGAAAGTTTAGACAGCTTTTTTCCATTAATAAATTAAATAATCTATATTTATCTGGATTATCTTTGTGTAATATAAAATTTTCATTGATGATTGAACTATTTAAGTGTGACAAATCTTCAAATACAGTATAAAAGATAAGGACTTTTGCACAGCACTGTGTACTGTAACTGTACACTGTTCTGCTAGTGGAGTTCATGGTGTGACACCGTTATACCACATTCTCTGCATCCAAATATTACCAGGCTCGGGTTTTGTTTTTACCACGATACAGTAAAATTAATACATTTAATCAAATATCCAATGACGCATAAATAATGTACAGAAACAACTTTCACTCTGAGCTAACAGCAAGAGAGAGAGGTGTGTAAAGAGAGTGAGACCTATCCAGATCACTGACGGAATTATTAATCAAATATCTAAGGAAGAGAAAAACCTAAAAGATATTCAAACATGAAATGTTAACATGTGCTAAAAGGAAAGGACGTATTTCAGTTTTTCTGAACGCAGACGTGAATAAAATGAGAAGCTAAAACAAGAACAGGTTAATGACATGGAATTGTGCTTCTTAAGGCTCATTTTGTCACTTTACACCTTTCTGAAATAATAAGTTGAAATTTCTTTTTATATATACACAGGACTGTACAAAAGTCTTATATTATTAGTCACCATATTATATGCTGTACCATTTGTGTTATATATGTTTATCATGTTTGCATAATTATGTACAAAACTATTCAGTATTTCTATATATAACTTAGAAATAAATAAATAAATAACATTACAGGAGAATATATGCATGGCTGTAAAGAAAAAAATATATAGTACAAGACAGACCAGTTTTCAGATGGAAACAAAAAACCTAATGTACGCTCCTGGTATTTGCATAGAAATATAAAGGAGCAAGTGTGATAAAGTTACCAGAAGAACTCATATTCTCCAGCAAGCTCAGTAAAACCTAACAGCTGTTTTACTTATAATACTGCGCAAATCTGTCTAAAACTCCTGATTTCAGCGAATGCGTTTTCACTCCAAATATTGAATGTTTATTTTATTACTCTTTATAAAAGTTTCTTTTATGCAGAAATTTTTTCAAAAGCATCTTTTGTTTATGCCATATTTATATATGTGCCCAAGACTTTTGCACAGTACTATAAGTAAAACAGCTGTTAGGTTTTACTGAGCATGCTGGAGAATTCGAGTTCTTCTGGTAACTTTGTCACACTCACACTACAGCCATGCATATATTCTCCTGTAATGTTATTTATTTATTAATTTTTAAGTTATATATGGAAATGATTTTGTACATAATTATGCAGACATGATAAACATACTGTATAGCAACATTGCTACAGCATATAATATGGTGCCAGATAGATAGATAGATAGATAGATAGATAGATAGATAGATAGATAGATAGATAGATAGATAGATAGATAGATAGATAGATGTAGGTGGAGAGAGTATGCAAGACACATGCATATTATGCATCTTAGAAATGTATTTAAATACTGTGATATGATTTGTCCTCCCTCTCCCTCTATGGCCCACCTGTAGAGCTCATGAATTAATATCTACAGCATTACATTTGCAGCAGCAAGCGGTAGAGTTAAGGGAGGAAGAAACAAAGCATGCTCATAAATAAAGTCAGGGAATGCATATTAACAATAATGCATTAGTAGGACAAGCATGTTAAGGTAAGATAGGGGATCATGATACCAAAAAGACAACAGAGACGTGAATGTACGTAGACGGAGAAATCAGTAGAAAACAGTAGAAAGAAAAGAAATGCCAAAGACAGAAGGTGAGATGTGAATATGGAGATATGGATGAAGAAGGAGTAAATAAATGACCAGGAAAGAAAGAGAGGAGAAAAATGAAAAGGGGCTGATGCTAAAATGTAGAAGACAAATGAGTGAGGGGGAGATTAAACAGCATGCATAGACAACAGAGAAGGGGAGATGGATGAAGGAGCGAACACACCGCTTTGTGCACTCACTCCGATCCACAGCATGCAAGGAAATGGCGTGAGATCTGAAGCCAAGCATGGGACAGGGAAATGTGTGTAAGAGAGATTGATGGTGAGAATTAGATTGGCCTTTTCCTGTAGATGTGTGCTCAATGAGCGTAGTTGGGATGAACTCTCTGTGGAGTCATAATTCACACAGCTCTCTGCTTCAGACGGCCAGCATCGCCATGGCACTGGAGTGCCACTTTAAATACACACGCTCACACGTCATGCCCGTCGGAATGAGTGTCAGTCAATGTCAGACACCTTGGGAATCGCGTGCATGGAGGCGGACAGTAAGTAATTAATGAAGTGAGCTGAGGAGAGCATGACACAGGATTCCCAATCCAGCTCAGGAGACGCATCAGCTCACAGGATCCGACTCATTTCTAGTCCATCTGCAGCAAAGAGGAGCTTTAAAATCTTCCATGCAGATTTATATTGAATAAATAAATTAATGAATTGATAATAAATATGGTTGTAGTGTTGTTACAATCAATCAGCCATACCATTAACACCACCACCAGGTAAACTAAACTGAACAACTATTACCAACTATTCACCAGTAAACTAGTTACAGGATCATGGGCACCCAAGGCTCATCCATGCCCGCAAGGATCCAAGGTCAGCCTATCCAGGAGAATAGCCAATACAGCACAAACCACCAAATAAGCCAATGTGATAGAAAGGCACCTGTATGACTTTGAGTCACTTTTTTTGGGGCATTCATTTATACACAGCTCTTCAAGCACAGAATTTCAGTTGGGTTGAGGTCTGGACTTTAACTAGGCCATTCCGAGACCTTGATTCTTTACATTTTTAGCCATTTTGATGTAGATTTACTGGCGGGCTTAAGATCATTGTCCTGTGTTAGCTGTCGGACAGATGGCCTCACCTCTAGAATATTCTGTCGACTCAATGGCTGCCCATTACCCAAGGTGCCCAGGTCCGGTGGCCATCAAACAATCCAAAGTCAAGCACAGCAATGGAGGGAACTGGGCAGTAAGGCCAAACAGGACACGATCCCAGAAGTTGTTCGTTCGGATGCAGTTGTGCTTCCATGTTCTTTGTAGCCAGAAGTTGTTTTCTCTTGGCAACCCTTCCAAACAAACTGCACTTGTTCAGTCTTCCTCTAATTGTGCGGTCATAGACATTTAATGTGCACAGTGAGAATTGTAGGGTCTGAGATGTAGCTCTTTGGGTTTTTTTGTATTTCTCTGAGCATTGCATGATCTGCCCGTAGGGGGTTTTTGTGCTAGGACGTCCACTTCTGAAAAGATCAGCAACTGTCTTAAATACTTTCCACTGTAATGTGAATTGGTTGAAATGAAATGGTTTTATAAGCCTTTTCAGCAATAATTACTTCTCCATGACCATTGATTATGTCTTTCCCTCTTGGCATTGTGTTAACACACACCCGAATCCTCCAGACCAGCAAACTGTCAAAACCTGTACTCTTATGTGCGTCTGCACACCTGCTGATGATCAATCAAGGGCCGATGATCAATCAAGTGCTGATGATTAGCAGCACCTGGCTGCAACTTACCCTCTTAAATTCTATGGAAGCTGTAAGGGGTACTTAGTATTGCTTAGTAATACTTAGTATTGTGGTTTAATTTTTGTTAAATAAATAATGGCACGGTGAAATCAATTATATGTCGTTATTTATCTAAGGCTGTATTTGCCTGATACTATGACCCAGTATAATCAGTTACTTACACTCACTCATCGTCTACACTGCTTTATCCTGTATACAGTGTCGCGGGGGGGGCCTGGAGCCTATCCCAGGAAGCATGAGGCGGGGTACCCCCTGAACAGAGTGCCAATCTATAGCAGGGCTCACACACACACACACACACACACACACTCATTCACACACTACGGGCAATTTGGGAGCGCCAATTAACCTGATCTGCATGTCTTTGGATTGTGGGAGGAAACCGGAGCACCCAGAGGAAACCCACCCAGCAAGAAAAAAAAAAAAAAAACAAAAAAAAAAAAACATGCAAACTCCATGCACACAGAGACGGGAATCGAGCCTGGCCGGGAATTGAACCCAGACCCTAATGGTGAAAGGCGACAGTGCTAACCTTTAAGCCACCACGCCTCCTCCAGTATGATTTTTATTGCTTTTAAAAACACTGATTAAAAAGAGGTGGTTCTAACTTTTGAACATGACCGTATACACAGTATACACAAATATTTTAAAATTAGATTGAAGGTTCCTGTTTTGTTGCAGTTAAAAGAATGTAGGTCTTATAAAGATTAAGTTCTCCCCGCTACTGAGAACACATAATAATCCTCTAACTTGCCTCTGAAACTGTCAGTTGATTTTTTGATGCAAGCCATTAAGTCATATTATTGTTTATATGAAGAGAATTTCATCTATTCTTGAACCTGTGCAAGCAGGATGTTAAAATGTGTTTTGCTCTGTCACTGTCTCTTTATAAAACATTAAATTCTCTGAAGATCAGTCTGAAGCCCAAATGTTTATACCTGTTCCAATCAATATCCGTTTTCATACCTCAGGCTTTTTCCTTCTTTTTTTTTTTTAAACAGTCAAACCAATAATCGTCTCTTTTATCTGGAACAACTAATCAGCCCGAATAATAAAAGAATTTGTGGAGAGAGCAAAAGAAGTAGATGTGTCTCTCCTCTAAATCTGTGTATATACTGTATTTTTTGATGTGTGGACTGTAATGCTTTTTCTATTTAATTAAAAGTGGGGAATAGTAGAGTTCGACTAAGGCTACAGATTGACACAGCACGAACAAGTTAATAGGAAAACATAATTGTCCCTCAAATCACTATATTTGTTGAAACAGCTAATGTTATTCTTCCCTAATCAATCATATTTCAGCGATCCATACTTGATAACGGATGGGAAATGTATTTACAGAACTGGTGATTTATTTATGTGACTGTCGTCCAAGTCAGACTAGGACTTTTGATTGTGCAGAATAACAGGACACAGATATGAGAGTAAAAACGACCAGCGTTTTTAACAGTGCTTGGATAGCATCCAGGTAGGAATTTTTCTCAGTATGCTAGAACCAAATCTATGCATTTTCCACATGTCTTGGGCATTAAAGGAGTTCCTGGGAGGCTAGCGTTTCAGATGTGAAGCAGGCAGTCCGATTATACTCCAGAGCACTGAGAAAACTTTCTACAGTACCTTAACGGTATCCAAGCACTAAAAATTACAGTATAATTTCACCAGACAAAAGATGTTTATTTAAATAGAATCAATTCCCCGACTTATGAACATTCGAGTTACGAATTTATGGAACCCTCAAAACAAATCACAGAAGTAGCTCATGTTTATTGTAAAAAAGAATTTAAATAGACACGGCAGTGCACCAGATACCAACATTTGCAATTATATAATTGTATGTAACTGGAAAATCCTCAAGAGACCGAGTTTACACTCCGAAACAGCTCTGAGACAAAATGGAGTTCGTTCCAGCACAAAATAAACGTCATGTAGTGTTGAACTCCCCTGACCTCTTCCTGGACTCCCTTTAGGTCAGCTGACCCCGCTTTCTCACCGTGATTCCCCTGGCAATTTAAAGGCGTAGTCTCGCGAGAGTATAATGCGGGACCAAAACTCACTTTGTTGAACTTACGAACAAATCCAACTAACGAACGTGCTCCCGGAATGGAATTCATTAGTATGTACTAATATAAACCTGTATATGTTTGTGGCCAGTATTTTTTTTAGCTATCAGGTCCTTTAAGATGCAGAATTGTAGTGTTTTCCTATAACCTCCATCATCCCTGCAAAAAGCACAAAGATATTTCTTGTGTTGAATACATAAAAAGGTTAAGTTGGATGTTTGTTTGAATAATTTTTACACTTACTGTAGGTATCTGGTACTCCTATCTCACCTCCAGTTGCTACATACTGTAGATGTCTGCATTTTACTCTAACCTCTTAGTGTAAAAAAAAAAAACTTTTGGCACCATTTGAATGTGTTTTGCGTATTATACAGTATACTGTATACTCATTCTTTGCCTATTATATTAGGAACACCTGTACAAAATCACATGCACTTCATATTGCCTCGCAGTACCTTTACACATCTCAAACCCCGTCACTCCGATATCCCTCACTCATACATCTGCAGTTGTCTTTTGTCCTTTGCTTGTTCGAGCCTTGGTGTCCTAACTATGATGTATAATATTCATTACTAATATGCACAGTGCGATGCATCATTACATAACTGACCTAATATTCATTTCCCTATTGATGATTACATTAGTCGAGACCACAAATCAACACCAATGGTCAAACGACTAAAAATAAATAAATAAATAAATAAATAAATAAATCATCAAGATACAGAATGAAAACTTCCTGCATCATGTTGTTTTTTCTAAACTGTGAGTACCTTAAGTTTTTCATTTTGCCTTTATATTAAATCTGAAGAACTGAAATGCGAAGGAGGTTAAACACTGTAACAAAACAGATGATACCGGAACATTCCTTTCTTTATGAGAAAATGATAAAGTCGTTATGAGTACCTGATACAAGATTAAGTATTAAGCCTATTTCAAGATATTTCTCGTTTCAACCGATTGCTTCTTCCTAGAAATAAAATAAGACGCATCTATGCCAATAAGATTATATAAAGATACAAAGTAGATGAAATGTCTAGAAATTCATCTTTTAATAATTTTAACAATTAGTTATAATCATAATCCCAGAATGATGAATATTAGATCAATGAATAACCATTTAGATTTTCACTTTAAAAATTTATTTTTTTTAAAAACTTTTTTTTTTTTACACTAAGATTTGCGCTCATGATTATATGGCTTTATAATAAAATAAATAAAAAGTACAGTACTATACTTAGTTCTCCCCGTGCCTGTGCCTGGTGGGTTTCCTCCGCGTACTCTGGTTTCCTCCCACAGTCCAAACACATGCAGATTGGGCTAATTGGTGTTCCCAAATTGCCCATAGTGTGTGAGTGAGTGTATGTGTGTGTGTGCCATGCGATAGATTGGCACACTGTCAGGGGTGTACCCTGCCTCGTGCCCTAAGCCTCCTGGGATAGGCTCCAGGCCCCTGTGAACCTAAATACTGGATGAAGCGGTATAGACGATGAGTGAGTGAGTGAGTGAGTGAGTGAGTGAGTGAGTACTATACTTTCTTATAGAAATTATTACTATATGGCAAAACATGATACTGACCATGCACATGCCAATGAATTTTGTAAAGGCATAACTAAGACACTTTTCTACAATACAGCACGTAACTTATGGGGTAAAAAAGAAAAGAAAAGAAAAGAAAAACCTCTAGAATAACCAGCCTGACATCAGGACTAAAGTAAATAAGTGTGACAGCTTGAACAGGGACAGTGTGCACTGATACACAGCGAGCTCAAAGCAGGAGCTGTGAGTTTGCCTTTAAACACTCTTTCACACCATCAAAGCAGCGTAGTGTGCAGGAACATGCCGGAGCATGAAAATCACTGCTCCGACGCTTCGCTCTCTGTGTTCTTCTCCCAAGGACCGCTCTCCTAGCGCTATTTTCAGAGGGTTTGGCATACAAATCGTGTGCTCAGGGATGGTTGTGCAACGTGTGTGTTTGTGACCCGATGATCTGCCAAGACCTAGCGAGAGCTCTGGTGGGCACGGAGCGAAGTGGTGCCAGCGACTTATACTAAAACTAGTGTGGATGGACCTCTAGAGCTTATACCAGACTGAACATGTAGACGGCTGCTTCAGGGAAGAGACACTGACCTTAAACAAGACAAACCGTTTGTGTACCTCATATCCAAGTAATAAGTGATCAAAGCTGACAATGTACAGTATATTCTAATAATAATAATTATTATTATTATTATTATAATCCCTCATAATCCCTTATATCCTTTGACCTATTATCAATAAATGGGCATGTGCATAGTGCAACGGCCCTAGTAGCATCTCTAATTGCATGAACAACACAATGGAGTCCATCAGTACGGCATTAAATCCTCCATTTCTTAACGACTGCACTCAAAAGCATACTATAAACACAGATTGTCACATTATTTATACACAAGTGCTTATGCAAATGAGATCATGCTGCTATTTTATTGCTAATGAGCCACTATAATCTCGGCGCACATGCAAATTCCTAGCAAATTAGCCAACTGTGTAGCAGAGGCGGTAATAGATCATCATCATACAATTAAATAAAATCTACTGAAAAAGTGGCAGAAGCGTACAGTACACTCAAACTAGAGTATACAGATACATAAGGACACTTTTATGAAACACAAGATGTTCACTTTACGGGCCTCCGAGTGTCGCAGTGATAAAGTGCTCGCCCCATCATACGGAGATCGCTGGTTCGGTTCCCGGGTGATGCCGTAACCTCTCACAGCCGGAGGTCACAGCCAATCAGGGGCGTCTGTGAGCTCACGCAAGTGGAAGGAGCGGATAGCGCTTTCCTCCGAGTGTGTTATGCCGCCCCCAACGGTGCGTGAGTGAGCTGTTTGAAAAGATGCGTCGGTGACGTCACGTGGGTCGGAGGAAAACACGTGATAGTTTGCGGCCCACCCGACTGAGTGGTCGTAAAAGCTTAATGTGGGAGCCCCCTAGTGACGGGGAGGAAATGGACACGGCTAAATTAGGGAGAAAATCTGGAGAAAAAAATCCAAAAAATATAGAATTTGTTTTTTAAAAGATGTTCACTTCACTTTGTATTTGTTAATAAAGGGCTAGCAAGACTGTAGCCGCGTTTAATATTCAACACGGTTGCTGCTCTACAAAAATGCATGCTGAATTCTGAATGTTGCAGCAGAAATCCAGACTCATCAGACCAGGCAGCATTTTCTAATCTTATGTTGTCCAATTTTGGTGAGCCCATGTGAATTGTAGCCTCAGTTTCCTGTTCTTAGCTGACAGGAGCGGCACCTGGTTTGGTCGTATGTCGGTGTAGCTCATCTGCTTCAAGCTTTGACAGTTTGTGCATTCAGAGATGCTTTTCGCAATACATCTGTTGTAACGAGATCTCAGGTACTGATACCTTTCTATCAGTTCGAACCAGTCTTCTGGACCATTCTCCTCTGACCTCTGGCATCAACAAGGCTTTTCACTTTTTTTCCACCCAGAGAACTGCCACTCACTGGATATTTTCTCTTGTTTAGACCGTTCTCTCTGAACCCTAGAGATGGCTGTGCATGGAAATCCCAACAGATCAGCAGTTGCAGAAATACTAAGACCAAGCCCGTCTGGCACCAACAAGCATGCCACATTCAAAATCACTTAAATCGACTTTCTTCCCCATTCTGAAACTCGGTTCACATTTTAGTGTCTATATACAGTACAGTACCTAAATGGATTGAGTTGCTTCCATGTGATTGATTAGATATTTGTGTTTACACACAGTTGAACAGGTGTATCTAATAAAGTGGCCAGTAATTGTATATGTACACTACCGGTCAAAAGTTTGGGGTCACTTTCTAACTCCATGATGGTTCCTGATTTTTATTTCTTTCTACATTGTAAAGTTTTGCTGAAGGCGTCCAAAAAACTGCATGAATCTCCTTTGAACAGTTGATATTGAGATGTTTCTGCTACTTCTGCTCTGTTGAACCAAAACTTTTGAACAGTAGTGTGTGTGTGTGTGTGTGTGTGTGTGTGTGTGTGTGTGTGTGTGTGTGTGTATATATACACACACTACCGTTCAAAAGTTTTTCAAAAGTACATTCTACAACAATACTGCGAATTTCAAAACTATAAAATAACACATATGGAATTAGGTAATTACGTAACAACAGCAAAAACACCAGTTAGTTGTTATTGTAAGACACAGAGGTCGGCCTTTCTGTAATAGTTCCTGCAAGAACAGTATCGTCAAGTGCATTTGCAAAATCCGTCCAGCACCATAATGAAACTGTCTCTCATGAAGGCCGTCCCAGGAGGACGAGACCAAAACCTCCCTCTGCTGCAGACGAGAAGTTCATTTAGAGTTATCAGCCTGAAAAATGACCAATTAACAGCAGCTCAGATTAGAGGCGTTATGAAGTCTTTACAGAGCAGAAGTAGCAGAAACATCTCAATATCAACTGTTCAAAGGAGATTCATGCAGTTTTTGGACGCCTTCAGCAAAACTTTACAATGTAGACAGAAATAAACATCAGGAACCATCATGGAGTTAGAAAGTGATCTAAAATCCCAACAGATTTGTTGGGAACCGTAGTGTGTGTATATACACTGCTCACAAAAATTAAAGGAACACTTTTTTTATTGGGCGTGGCATGAAATCAATTAAACCTGTCTGATAATTTTCTGGTTGGTTAAGCAGCTGAGGGCATTGTTAATCACTTTCAGCTGTATTGGTGTTCATGGACTTAACGGCAGGTGCACTACAGTGGCAACAATTAGAAAACCCTCAAAACAGGACTGATTTTACATGTGGAGGTCATTTCAAGTTTCTCCTTCTTGATCTTTTTTGGCTGGTTTTCCACTCGTGCTAGTTTTGGCTTGAGTAATTATCTCTACTGGCAGTATGAGGCGATTCCATAATCCTACAGAAGTTGCACAGGTTGTCCAACTTCTACAGGATGGCACATCCACACGTGCTGCAGCAAGAAGGTTTAATGTGTCTCCCAGCACAATCTCCAGAACATGGAGGAGATTTCAGGAGACTGGCGGTTATTCTCGGAGAGCTGGACAGGGCCGTAGAAGGTCCTCAACCCATCAGCAGGACCAATACCTGCTCCTTTGTGCAAGGCGGAACAGGCTGAGCACTGATCGTGCCCTACAGAATGACCTCCAGAGGGCCACTGGTGTGAATGTCTCTACCCAAACAATCAGGAACAGACTTCATGAAGATGGCCTGAGGGCCCGATGTCCTATAGTAGGGCCTGGGCTCACTGCCCAGCACCGTGGAGCTCGACTGGCATTTGCTCAAGAACACCAGAATTGGCAAGTCCGCCACTGGCGCCCTGTACTTTTTACAGACGAGAGCAGGTTCACCCTGAGCAGCTGTGATAGACGTGAAAGAGTCTGGAGAAGACAAGGAGAACATTATGCTGCCTGCAACGTCGTTCAACATGACAGGTTTGGTGGTGGGTCAGTGATGGTCTGGGGAGGCATATCCATGGAGGGACGCACAGACCTCTACTGCCTAGGAAATGGTGCTCTGACTGCCATAAGGTATCGAGATGAAATCCTTGAACCCTTTGTCAGACCCTACGCTGGTGCAGTAGGTCCTGGTTTCCTCCTAATGCACGACAATGCCCGGCCTCATGTGGCAAGAGTATGCAGGCAATACCTGGAGGATGAAGGAATTGAAACAATTGAATGGCATTCACGATCCCCTGACTTAAACCCAATAGAACATCTGTGGGACATTATGTTTCGGTCCATTAGGCGCCGCCGAGTTGCTCCTCAGACTGTACAACAGCTCAGGGATGCCCTCACACAGATCTGGGAGGAAATACCACAAGACACCATCCGTCGTCTCATTTGGAGCATGCCCCGACGTTGTCAAGCATGCATACAAGCTCGTGGGGGCCACACAAGATACTGAAAAGCATTTTGAGTTGCAGAAATTAAGTTTTTGAAAAAATGGACTAGCCTGCCACAACTTCATTTCACTCTGATTTTAGGGTGTCTACACAATTGAGCCCTCTGTAGGCTGAAAACTTTTATTTCCATTAAAAGACTTGGCATCCTTTTGTTCCTAAGACATTGCCCTGTCGTTATTGAACTATGTTTCAGAAGATCCCAGGTTCAAATCCGACGACCACCAAGTTGTTCCTGTTGGGCCCTTGAGCAGGGCCCGGTTTCTCGAAAGCTTCTTATCGCTAAGTAGTTCTTCAGTTATACCTTAACCTCTCTCTAAACGTTATGGCGCATTTCCCGAAACGTTCTTAAGTCGTATTAATGATGGAATATACTGTAGACCTGTTTAAGAATATTATTTTATTTGATATCAGAACTAATAGAGTGACTTTTAATTAGCCTATTTCATAATGTGACTAACGCATTAAAATTGCCAATCACAATTAATATTAAACAGGTGGCGAACAATTAGGCAGCGATACAGCGTGGTGTTGTGTTAAACTGAATACGGCGCGGTCCGTGGAGCCGTGTGGGTCATGTACATGTTTCCTTTAGACAAAACTTCAGCCCTTTTCATATTTTCCCCGTGGTCGTTATTTAAAAAAAAAATTTCGCCTTCCAAGGCAACAGATTATGGAGCTTATTGAGCTGCTCAGACCTGCGCGTGCCAGACCAACGCGTCATACTTACACTCCCCGTCCCTGCTCGCTGCTTTTTGTTTAAAATTTTTTACATTGAGACAATATTTACATTGATTACCGGGATGGAGTCTCGCCCAGGGCGCAATTCATTGTAGAACCACTACTGGCCTCGAGTGGCCGCCCAACGGTCCGCGAAGATCTGCAAGGTCCGCGAGCTTCCGCATGTTAAACATGTTTAATTTTTGTAAAATGGAAACGTAACCACGGCACCAAAACTCACGCTGAATCATGATGAACCGCACTTACGGCCCCTGCGCAAAACCGCGTAGGTGAGATATAGGGGTATTAAACCTCCACTCTGTCATCTCATCGTATTCATTCCATAAGTGCGCTATACAACCCCAACAACTGACACTTCACATTGTTTCTGACGCTGGTGAAGAGTGTATCAGCAGTTTGTCAATCAACTATGATTGTAAACCCGCTTCGTTTCACGGCCACATGTTACATGAAAATATTAGTGACAGTTTGGTGATTTAATTTATATATTTGTCTATTATGGCATGTTATTGATAAGTTAACTCATGTCGAAATAAACGTTAAAGGAAGAATTTAGTGCAATGCTTAATTTGCATAGAAAGTGCCGTCTTTCTTAACACTGTCATGCAAAAGGAGTCAAAAATCGATTCCAGAGCCACCGATGTCCGCTAATTCAGGACCTTCACTGTAGACAGCGCCGCGTAACGTCGGACGTAAGAGGCAGCGACTTAAGAAGACTCCTAAGAGACAGTTTGAGAAATACACTTAGAAAAGTTATCACTTAACGTAAGATATATCTTAAGAGTCTACTTAGCGCGCGAATAGTGTGCATTATCGAGAAACCGGGCCCAGATGTATAACGAGATAAAAATGTAAGTCGCTCTGGATAAGGGCGTCTGCCAAATGCCTAAACACACACACACACACACACACACACATATATACACGGATACAGTAAACAACAAAACAGAAAACTCCAAAACACATCATGCATTCGCACAATGAAGCATTCCTGGTATCAGGTACCTCTTATATCCACGATAAGAGCTGCACTTTGTGGCAATGGTTTATTTCTGAATATCACTGTCAGATAATATCGTCATGACTGGTTCCCGTTTATTTCCCTATGTAGTGATGCCCTTATAGTGAACCCATGGAAAATGTGCCCACACAGTCATGGCATATAAAAAAAATAAAATAAATAAAGACTCTAAACGACCTCCACTGGCTCCGAATGCTCATGAATATCGCGACTGCTCTCGACCTTCTCTCAGCCGAGCCACTACAGCGGCCACGCTTTACGCCTGTAGATAAACACCAGTTCAATATCGCACCACACATGACCCCAGCTTTAGCTCTCTGAAGACAAGAGACTGAAATGTGTAATATTCAGAAACGTATTCTGAGTCATGTCTAAGTACAGTGAAATTTCCACACAGTCCATTAGGAACTGCTGAAGACGTCCGCGAAGACTGAGGTCTATAATAATCATTAACCTTCCAGGCAAAAGCACACACAATGTTCCTTCCCCTTAACTGAAGGTACTCTGTGACAGTCTCTGGCTGTTCTCTGCACTGTAAGAAGGTCAAACGGGATGAGAGACAAGGCAAGGACACCACGGGGCACCTGGAACACGTTACCTATTTGAATTATTTTAATAACTACACCATTTTTTCTATCATTTGCTGACTGGGATCATATGAACGGCCGTGTATAATGCATGCAGCTAAAGCCAAGAGCACAGGCATAAAGGTACTATAGCAATAAATGAATACGTGCAAGATTGTGTCGTTTATACAGTAAGGACCATAAGTATTTGGACAGAAAAAGAATTTAAATACTTGCGCGCCTGTAAGATTTCAAACGCAGCAATCGACATGTAATTTCAGCTTTAAGTCAACGAGTTTAACAAACAGCATTTTTACAGTCCTTTTATATTCTGTAACTCTTCTCTAAAACGGTTAATGCAATATTATTTTTTTTTATCAATATTGACCTTGAACTCAATGTCTGCACTTGAGTCACATCTTAATTGCTTCATTTCAAATATAAGCAAATATGACCCAACTGTATATATTTTTAATAATAAAAACATTCTCCCCCTTAAATCCTCATCTGGAACAAATGTGAATGTACAAACCGGATTCCAAAAAAGTTGGGACACTAAACAAATTGTGAATAAAAACTGAATGCAATGATGTGGAGATGGCAAATGTCAATATTTTATTCAGAATAGAACATAGATGACAGATCAAAAGGTTAAGCCGAGAAAATGTATCATTTTAAAGGAAAAATATGTTGATTCCAAATTTCACGGTGTCAACAAATCCCAAAAAAGTTGGGACAAGTAGCAATAAGAGGCTGGAAAAAGTAAATTTGAGCATAACGAAGAGCTGGAAGACCAATTAACAGTAATTAGGTTAATTTGCAACATGATTGGGTATAAAAAGAGCTTCTCAGA
The DNA here is from genome assembly GCA_030522415.1 of Channallabes apus. Taxonomy (NCBI): domain Eukaryota; kingdom Metazoa; phylum Chordata; class Actinopteri; order Siluriformes; family Clariidae; genus Channallabes; species Channallabes apus. Next base: position 34,456,229 of record CM060104.1, read on the forward strand.
GTGGCAGTGTCTCTCAGAAGCCAAGATGGGTAGAGGATCACCAATTCCCACAATGTTGCGCAGAAAGATAGTGGAGCAATATCAGAAAGGTGTCACCCAGCGAAAAATTGCAAAGACTTTGCAGTTATCATCATCAACTGTGCATAATATCATCCGAAGATTCAGAGAATCTGGAACAATCTCTGTGCGTAAGGGTCAAGGGCGTAAAACCATACTGGATGCCCGTGATCTCCGGGCCCTTAAACGACACTGCACCACAAACAGGAATGCTACTGTAAAGGAAATCACAGAATGGGCTCAGGAATACTTCCAGAAACCATCGTCAGTGAACACAATCCACCGTGCCATCCGCCGTCGCCAGCTGAAACTCTACAGTGCAAAGAAGAAGCCATTTCTAAGCAAGATCCACAAGCACAGGCGTTTTCATTGGTCCAGGGATCATTTAAAATGGAGTGTGGCAAAATGGAAGACTGTTCTGTGGTCAGACGAGTCACGATTCGAAGTTCTTGTTGGAAATGTGGGACGCCATGTCATCCGGACCAAAGAGGACAAGGACAACCCAAGTTGTTATCAACGCTCAGTTCAGAAGCCTGCATCTCTGATGGTGTGGGGTTGCATGAGTGCGTGTGGCATGGGCAGCTTGCATGTCTGGAAAGGCACCATCAATGCAGAAAAATATATTCAGCTTCTAGAACAACATATGCTCCCATCCAGACGTCATCTCTTTCAGGGAAGACCCTGCATTTTTCAACAAGATAATGCCAGACCACATTCTGCATCAATCACAACATCATGGCTGCGTAGGAGAAGGATCCGGGTACTGAAATGGCCAGTCTGCAGTCCAGATCTTTCCCCTATAGAGAACATTTGGCGCATCATAAAGAGGAAGGTGCGACAAAGAAGGCCCAAGACGATTGAACAGTTAGAGGCCTGTATTAGACAAGAATGGGAGAGCATTCCTATTTCTAAACTTGAGAAACTGGTCTCCTCGGTCCCCAGACGTCTGTTGAGTGTTGTAAGAAGAAGGGGAGATGCCACACAGTGGTGAAAACGGCCTTGTCCCAACTTTTTTGGGATTTGTTGACACCATGACATTTTGATTCACCATATTTTTCCCTTAAAATGATACATTTTCTCAGTTTAAACTTTTGTTCCATGATTTATGTTCTATTCTGGATAAAATATTGACATTTGCCATCTCCACATCATTGCATTCAGTTTTTATTCACAATTTGTTTAGTGTCCCAACTTTTTTGGAATCCGGTTTGTAGTTTTTCGTATTCATTCATTCATCTTCTATACCGCTTTATCCTGTATTTAGGGTCGCGGGGGACCTGGAGCCTATCCCAGGAGACTCAGGGCACGAGGCAGGGTACACCCTGGACATCGTGCCAATACATCGGAGAGCACACACACACACACACACACACACACTGTTACGATCCCCGGTCTAGGGTCAAGGGACGCAACAAAGAAAATAATAAATTGATTATAAATAAATATTCTTGCAACCAAGATTTTGTGCGTGGTTTTTATTTTAACACACACGCACATATACATACAGGAAGCTCTGGGCTTCAGGATTGGGCCAAGGCCAAAACAATAAACAAAACCCCCCCTCTATCTCCTCCCTCAAACTAGCTAAACTACCAAAAAGAAAAACTGAAATCAAAATACAAAAACTAAACTAGCTTCCTAACTACTTACAAAAAAACAGGAGAAAACAGGGGACAACAAAAATGGCACCCAACCCCTACTGCTTCCTTGCAACTATGTACAAACAAGAAAAGAACAAAATATATATACACAATATTTACAACAAAGAAAACTATATACAAAAGCGGGAGGAAAACTTCCATCCACGCTAACACAAACAAACGAAAACCCAAAAACAACAAAAGGGGAGGAGAGAGGCAAGGCGCGACACACAGGCTCTCTCTCCAACCAAACAAACCAAAAACACACACACGCTCAAAACAAATACAAAATAACAAACAAATACTCAGTCACACAGTCACACACCAACACTTCAACATACAATCAATCACTCAATTAATCACACAATCCAACAACCACACAATCACAATCCAACAATTCACTAATTAACCAATCAACAACGGAGCACGGAAGTCACACACAAGGCATAAGTCTCGCACTTCCTGCTTCCACTCGCGAGCTTAAGAAGCCACGCAGATCCACAGCCAGCCAATCACGGCGCACGTCACGGCACGTTCCATCGGGGCGGGGCTCCCTGCGAAAAGGAGAGCGGGAGAGAGAGAAAGGAGGAAGAGATCGCGCACGCGCCGTCGCGCATGCGCAAATACACGCGCTACACACACACATACGTGCACTACTCCTCTGCACGTAACACACACACTCATTCACACACTATGGTCAATTTAGGAACGCCAATTAGCCTAACCTGCATATCTTTGGACTGTGGGAGGAAACCGGAGTACCCGGAGGAAACCCACCAAGCACGGGGAGAACATGCAAACTCCATGCACACAGAGACGGGAATCGAGCCTGGCCGGGAATCGAACCCGGACCCTGGTGGTGCAAGGCGACAGTGCTAACCACTACGCCCTTTCGTATTCATCTATTCATTAAAATGTTTTTTTTTTTTTTAAGTTAATTTAATTGAACATCCACAGTTTTTACTGAAGGATCTTAAATGTTTCTAAATGAAGCACTACAATTTTTCATCGGTATTACAATATAATTTCCCCCCCATGTGTTTCCTCTGGAGAAACGTGGCATCTCAAAGTGAAGTACAAGCAAAGCAAAAGCAGGGAAGAGACTCTGGTGAGCCAAAGCATGCAGAAGCACTCTTTCAGTCCCACAGCTCTTCAGAGAGCATGCTGTGTGTGGGATTTCATCAATAAATCAAGCACAGCAGTGGTTTGAGGAGGAGTGGCATTCCTGAAGGAGCGGGACACAGATTAATAGCAGACTAAAGGGCGAGTCAAGGTCAAGCAGGCGATAATACGAAAACATGACCAACACGAAAAACGGGGTCTGAAGTTCTCAATGGAGAAACCGCTCGGCCTAATTGCCTGGCATCATTTGTTCGCAGCATTTTTCTTTCCAGTGAAGTTGGCCCTCCAGACAACACAGACCTCTACATAAACAATGAAACAGACTTAAAAGCCGGTTAACGTTCCTTTGGAAGGCTTATAAAGTAATGAAAGCAAGTGTGTCAAACCCGAGCAGAAACTGCCACGAGCATCAGCTCATCTCCTCAGACTTGTTTATCTCGTGTCTGCAGCGGTGACGTGCACAAGTGCCACTGAAGTTTAGGCCATATTCAGTACAAAGATCAAAGCATTCCTTTTAAGCCACAGAGCTTGTAAAGAGTTCAACTAAGTGTTTTTAATAGCAGAGCAACACTGATAAACATGCTATTCATTTATGTTTATAACTAGACCTGTGAATCCTAGATAGACCGTCCATTCTATTTAGTTCGATTTAATCCGACATCTACTATACAGTACTGAATATACAGAAAACATTGAAATGCTGCCAATCATTTAAATGTCATGTCTCGTACAAAGCGATAAACTTTTTTTTGTTGTTCTACCCTCTTCTGCTTTACACCCCAGTCCAGTAGGGGGCAATAATGCACCGACCCGCCCATAAACTCCAAGAGAAGGAGGCAAAAAATGGAGTGTATTTTGTTATGTATTTTCTGCAAAGCTGTGATATATTTTAAAGAATTTAACATTTGCAAATAATTTGTTCGATTCAATTAACTCAGTTGACATACAAAATACTGATTAAATCACACAGCTTTACTTGCAGGCGGCATAGTAGTGTAGTTGTTTGCACTGTTGCCACGCACCTCCAGGATCTGGGTTCAATTCCCGCCTCTGTGTGCTTTGAGAGTTTGCATGTGCTTGGTAGGTTTCCTCAGGGTCCTCTGGTTTCCTCCCAAAGTCCGAAGACATGCATATTAGGCTAATATATTGGCGTTCCGTAGTATGTGAACGAGTGTGTGTGTATGCGTGTGTGCCCTGAAATGCATCACTACTACTACTACTAATAATAATAATAATAATAATAATAATAATAGCTAATTCTCGTGGACTTACATGACAAAAATCACCATGTAATCTAATGAACAAAAAGTTAAAAAACTTACAGAACAAAAAATAGTTTACATGGTCCAGAAATCTTTAAGATGATTTATTTAATATTTAATATAAAGTTTATTTAACATTTATGAAGGAAGTTTCCCAGTGTCAGCACTTTACAACCCTCAGTTAAGCTGTTGTCTCTTATTGGAAATTACATTTTGGTTGTTTCTTGGTAACAAGTTACGTTTTTTTCTTCAAGAGAAAGTGAGTTTATGACAGTTTACTTTAATTGTAATGATGTGATTCTAACAGGAACCTATTTGTTTCATTAACATTCCACAACAGTAACTATAAATGGGTTATAACTATGGGCTGCATGATGGCTCATAAAAATAAACAAAAAAAAACATTGCATTGATTTTGACAAATATTGTGATTGTGATCTGTAACTATATTTGTCTATATTACCAAAAATCCATCCGGCGACCAGAGCGATAGATACTCCTCACCATGGAGATATTTTTGTTGTTTCTGTGACAGGTACTTAAGTGGTCGGGTTGCCAGCACGATGCCTCACACACTTTTTGGGAACGGCAATTAGGCTAACCTGCAGGAATGCATGTGGGAATCGAACCCTTGACCCTGGAGGTGCAAGGCGACAGTCATAATTGTATATTTTTTATATAGCACATTCTTAAATTATTGAGATGAACTTCAGACTATGTGTATATTACCTGTATAATAAATTACAGCCATAAGTGCAAAAGTCCATATCTCGATTTAGATGTTTTTTATTAAATCGATTATAATTGTGCAGCAGAACAACACGTATAACGTGTTGTTCTTTAATAAATAAAAAATCTTTTATACTTTTACCTGGAGGCAAAACACAGCGCTTCCTGGTGTGTTTTATTCTTTACTTATCAGTTGTTCAGAGTCATTTTTTCTTATTCTACTGTAGTTGTTTCAGGTAAAGTTATAAAGCAAACTTTTGATCACTTTTCGACCACTTTAAACAAAGTCTGAGTAAAATTCAAAAAGCTCTTATTTATGTCACAGCTTATCCATAATTTAAAACCTTTAGGTAAAAATAGCTGCCACTAGACGGTCTCACATCATCCACCTCAATAAGGTGACACTAAAAACATCATCCCACCTTTGAGTTCTTGTTGTTGTTGTTTACTACCGCACCATTGTTGTTAGATGATCGGTTGGTGTTTCACATGAGCACACTTCTTATGAAACAAAAGGATTTGAGTTAAATCTTGGGAAAGGTATGTCCTGAAGAAGAAGATGGCACTGTTGCTAGAGCTAACAACCTTGGAGGTGAGCAATGTCTGGAAATGATTCAACTTGGGCCATCGATTTTAGAAAGGCGAGGCAGAACATTTTGTCAATTTTAGCTCCCCGCATAAATTCGGAGGTGTGATGAGGCAGGATTTAGTGCTGTCAGATGTCTTTTCCCTGATGTACTGGATTCAGGGGCTTTTTCTTTTCTTTTTTTTTACGATTTCTGGGCTGCTAAAATCAGGTCCAATTACTTGAATCTTGGACTAATCTGGCAATAACGGAGGACACATCTGCTGAAACAGGCAAAAGTAGCAGCCCTGGGCTATTCTCGATCTTTCCTGCTTCCACCGGGAGTGAAGGTGTGAGAAAGGTGTTTCCCCACCATAAGGTCGGCGATGCGGAGCGGCACGACCCTCGTCACGGCCAGAGAAGGAGAAGGTTCACGCAGTCGAGGGAGATGGGAACATACCGTCCGTGTCAGCCCACGCTCCGTCACCCACGGGCTGAACACAGGAAACCGAGAGCCACTACGCCTAAAGGATCAAGGAGCCGTGCTGGGATTTTGGCCAGTCCAAAAGGTGCCACTCCTCATGGCTGACACCCTGTTTCTACGGCAACGCAGGGGAGTGCCGCCAGCGCCCACACGCTCAATGGTGTCTCGGAGGCTTCTGCCAAAGTTGCTCGCTCCTCCTACGCGATGAATAAATAAATAAATAACTGAATTCCTGTGGCCTGCTCGGTCACTCCCCGTGAATTCTTATTTGGCTCGCATCCTCTTCGCATAACACGGAATTGTGAACACGTCTCGGAATTCCGAACACAATACCACCATAATGCACTAAACACTAGTGCGCAGCACGGCCTGAACACCAATATAATCATAGCCAGTGGGTTTTAGTGAGAGCCGAGTTTAATTTTGTTTTCCACCGAAACAGTGATGTTGAGTAAGTTTCATAAAGAGATGTGTCCTGAAGCCGCTCTTCTAGGGATAAAAACACAATAAAAGAGGCTTTTTAGGAGCAAAGCCCAAAGCGGCTGTCAGAACAATGAGCGAGAGTCACAAGCGACGATATAAACGATTAGGAGTGTCACGAGGACTCCTGGACGCTGCATGGACCTTGCCTGTCTCGACTCACATGTTCAATTTGCCTCTCCTGTGTCTGTGTGTGTGGGCGTGCATGTGTGTGTGGTCCTTTTTTATCCGGTAGCATCAGTGCCAGTCACTTCCTGCGGCTCCCGGGGGCCAAACACATTCTATTTGTTTAGCTGGCTCCATCTGTGCCACACACACAGGCTCGCTGATGAAACAGGAGCAGGCTGACGAATAAGCCCGGCCATTTCTCAGATGTCACAGAGGACGGCCCTGACGCCAGCGCCGCATTCATCTCACGGCGGTCCTCATTAAGTGTTGATGTAGGGTTTACAAGATGACATCATGACAAGATTTGACTCCCTATTCAGGCAGCAAGTTTGGAGAAAAGCAGAGTTGTTAAAGTCTGTAAACCTTCAGAGCGCCCAAACCGATTCCTTTTCCCTAACATGCACGGCCGAGCTCGACAGAAGTCAGGCTCGGAGAAGTGCTTGTCATCAGTGATACGCTCGCCTCACATCCGGTAGTCCGTTTAGCCATTTCCAACAAAGATCTAACGATCAGTCATCGTTAGCCAAGTGCAGATCAAAGTATCGGTGCTGTGGTGTGTCAGCAGGTCTGCAAAGGGTCTCTTCGTTTCATGTGAGGATTGAAAGACAAACAGCAGGGAAGACTGATTAAGAATTTAAGCATCGATGCTAGTTTAGCTTTATTAGAGAGGATGTGATGCATAACTCGTGAAATAGTAAACCTTCTACAGTACCTCTACTTCCCGTTTATTTATAGAGTCAGTGAGGCAATATCAATAAACTGCTGAGTGCAAAAGTTTACATACTCTGAAGAGAACATTTTAAATATCTAAAAGGACATTTATCCATAGAAACTATAGTATAATGTTATATAGTGTTACTGTATATCGTGCTATAGTAAAATGTTGCCTAATAACAACTTTACATTTATACATATTTCTACTATATACTTTATTTTATTGAAACTAAATTGTAGATTTCATATTTGATATATATTTTTCCTATTAGCATTTTGCCTCCTTACTTCCTTTTTCCTTTTCAAGGTCACATGGGTCGTATGAGCTTTTCACTGCATATTATACTGTGTATGGTTGAGCATGTGACAGATAAAAATGTTAAATTTTAATTTGAACTAATAAAACAGTTATTCCGTATATTTACTTTACACCGTCAATTTTTATTATTAGTTTTTCCTTCGGTATTATTTTTATTTGTAAATAAATTTTAAATTAGGCTTCCCTCCATTTAAAAAACAAGAACAACCTTTCATTCAAGACTTTTTGGAAAAGCCGAGGAGAAGCCGAGCAAAAATACCTGAGAGCCTTCGAGCGCTGTGTGAGACGGTGTGTTTGAAGAACTGGGTGGGCGGGATCACGTTGGCGAAGATCCCGGACCTGTGCTCACGGAAGCGTGTGATTGGAGGAGAAGGCAACCACAGGTTTCATGGTGGTTTGAGGTTTTTTTTTTTTTTTTTGGTCAATGTTGGAAAAGTTGCCTTGTGCATTAACAAAGTATGATTTATGTTCAGTTGATGTCTGAATACTAACTGAATAAAAGACTGTGGTGGCAAAGATTAGGAAGGTGTCCAGTGAATAAAGATAACAAATGAATGCAAGTATCGTGATAAACGTAATATGCAGAAATAAACCCAGATGCATGGATAATAAGTTAAATAAAAAAAATTTTTTTAATCGATTACTAAATTAACTGACAGATTTTTAAACGAGAGCATAAAAACGTTATGTTATGTACAGAAATCCTTGTTATTTCATTAGGAGCACAAATGACTTGGGAGAATTTAGTATATACAGTACAGTCGTGCTCAAAAGTTTGGGAGAATTTGCAAAATGTGTTTGATTTTTCCCTGTTCAAAAGTTTGCATACCTTTAGTTCTTAATATTTCATATTGCCCCCTTTAACATCAATGATGGCATGCAGTCTTTTGTAAGGTCCTTAATTCTCTCAGGTGGTATAGCTGCCTATTCTTCTTGGCAAAATGCCGCCAGTTCCTGTTATTTTTCTGGTTTTCTTGAATGAACTGCACGTTTGAGATCTCGCCAAAGTGGCTGAATGATATTGAGGTCAGGAGACTGATGGACAGAACCTTCACCTTCTTCTGCTGATTGGAGGGTCAGCCTTGCCTTGTGCTTTGGGTCATCCAAGAACGTCCCATGCGTACCTTTCGTGCTGTAGAATGAAAATTTTCTGCCACTATTTTCTAATAACATGCTGCGTTCAATTGCCATCGATTTTCCACTAGAGCTTACACGGCCCCAAAACATAAGAAATCCACCACCATGCTTTACAGTGGGGATGGTGTACTTTTCACCGCAGGCATTGTTGCCTCCTCTCCAAACATAGTGTTTATGGTTGTAACTATAACTCCAGAAGCTGCGAGGGTAGTCTACTGGCGTACTGCAAGCAGGCCTTTTTGTGGCATGGCCGCAGTAACGGCTTTCTCTTGGCAACTCGACCACGCAGGTCATTTGTGTTCAAGTACCTTCTTATTGTGCTCTTTGAAACAACAGAACCACTTTTTTTTTTTTTTTTTTTTTTCACAGATCAGCCTTATTTCTCTCGAAGCCGAACGATTCTTCTGGAAATACCGGGTGAAATCTTTTTTAGTCCAACTGACCATGGCTTAGTATCAACAGAACCTCTTATTTTCCAGTTTGAACAGTACCGACTGGCATTTTCAAGTATTGAGATCTTTTTATATCCTTTTCCTGCTTTATAAAGTTCAACTACCTTATTACGCAGGTCTATTGGCAGTTCTTTTGTCTTCCCTGTGGTGCAGTATGTAGCCAAGTCAGTGCATCACCACATGAGCTGAGAAACTCACTGACTGTTTAATGCACAGACACTAATTACAATTACAATGAGTCACAGGTGTGGAAACTTTAATAGCCATTTAAACCTGTTCATGTGTGCGTCAACGTGTGTGTTTATAATGTGGCCAAACATTCAAAGATATATAAACTTTTGATCAGGTTTGTTTGGTTGATTTCAGTTATCATTAGGTTTTAAAAAGGAGTCAACAACTATGTGATAATTACAGGCAGTGCCCGACTTATGAACATTCGAGTTACGAATTTCCACAGATACGAACAGACTGCAGTTCTACAAACATTCGAAGATGTGAACAAATCACAGAAGTACTGTATTGTACAAAACAGACACCGCAGTTCACCAGATACCAATATTTACAATTATATAGATATTTTCTGAGTGTAAGTGAATGTATAAAATGTCTAGGGCTGCAACAACTAATCGATAAAATCAATAATTATCGATAATGAAATTCGTTGTCAACAAATGCCTTTATCGATTAGTTGGGCTGCGCACGTTATTGAGGCGCGCGACCACAAGATGCACAAATACACACACAGATACACAGCCGCTCGCGCAATGGAGGTTACAGAAGCGTTTGCAGGAAAAAGCGCGCGCCCCAAGTCCTCCAAGGTATGGGAGCAATTTACATTAAACACCTCTTATCGGGCGTTAAAAGCGAGCGGTTTTCTGCCGTTCGTAGTGTCCGGTGAGCGCAGATGAAGTGCTGAGGGTTTTCTACACATGTGGGGGCCCCTAGCGACGTGGAGGAATTGGCCACGACTGAAAAAAAAAAGGAGTGAGTGAGAGAGTTCACACGGGCTTTGGTGACGTGCGTTTGTCCGGCTGCGCGGTTATACGGCGTAAAAAGAAAAAAAAACGTTGCATGCAGCTTTTTCTTGCCGTTCAAATCCCAACAAACGCAAGGAAAACACTTCTAGTTCATTTTCTTCGCATTCATTTTATGCTTCGGAGGACCGGATATGTGCCATGATTCTACACGCTGTACACAGAGAAATGCGGAAAAAAGGCAAAATAAAGAGAGTGAACCCAGTAGTCAGGCTTTTTTTTCCTCTCCCTACGTCGCCGTATTACGAGAATGTTTAAAACAATAAGATTAATGTCTAGTGTAGCAAAATGGTCTATATATTCTTTTTTTAAATTATTAATTATTGAGACAACAAAAAAAAGGATAAAATACACGAGAGGATCGAAATAATGTATAAACCGTGAAAAGGATGTAGCAAGAGACACTTCAATTAAAAATAATATCATAATAATCTAGAAGTCTATTCTTCTTCTTATTAAGTTTAATTAATTTAAGAGAATTTAAAATTGAGGTCATTCTTAACAACTGAATGTCAGTGGATTTTTTAACTATATATATATATATATATATATATATATATATATATATATATATATATATATTGTCAACTTGCCATCTGCAATTTTTGTTAAAAACAAAAATGTTGATTTACATAAAATAAGGTTTAAATGTCAAAATGAAAGATAATTAAACTCTATATGTGGCTTTTGCATTTTTTTTAAGTTTACTTTTATAGCGTTCAGCTTGATCAGATTAATCGATTAATCGAAGGAAAAAAAATAATCGCCCAACTAATCGATTATCAAAATGATCGTTAGTTGCAGCCCTAAAAATGTCTGAAGCCTGGTATACTGTGTGTGTGTGGTGTGTTTTTTTTTTGTTGTTGAACAAAAGTTGACAGTTCAATACAGTGGAAAAAAGCTCAAAGACAAAATGGCATCCTGGAGTCTCCTTGTGATTTAAAGGCGCTGGGACAACACTGTTACATTTGACTGAACAAATCCGACTTACGAACGTGCTCCCGTCGGGGACTACCTGTAATGACTTCACATGACCACAATCCATGTTTTCAAAATAAATGGCAATGTTTAACAAATTATTTCAGGGTATGCAAAATTTTGATCAGAACTGTACAGTTCTATACAATTCTCTTTCAAATTTGTGTCCGAAATCTTTACGTAGGAAATACAGATGCATGCATAGAACTGAAGATATGTGTATAATAGAGCAACGTCCAATCACGTTACTGTCACGTTCTGCTAGATGTTGGACTGTGGGCAAGGAGGTGAGGCATAGGCACAGAGGGGGGTGAGGTGTAACAAAAAGAGTCTTTAATAATCATAAAACAAACATGAACAAAACAAGGTAGCTTGAACTTTGGAGCATACTATAACGAAAACTCATAAGAAACTAAAACATACACAGACTACACGAATTATCCAAGATGGCGCCGGTGAGGTCGGCTGCCGTCACGACTGCTCCGACCACCTTTTCTTTGTTTTTGTTCTTTAAGTTAGTTTTCAGTGTCTTAAAATCGGCAAAATCACCACCATTGAGTACATTAGGTATGATAGAGACACTCTTGTTTCTATTGGTATACAATGTACTCACAATTCGACGTTTTTAACTCCGGATCCGAGCTGGCCGAGTGAGATCCTGAGGGAGAACAATGGACGCAACGCGAAGCGGAGGCCTCGAGGGAGACGAGCTGGAGTGAGGAACCGGCTCAGAGCCCGTGCACACTGCACACCTCTGCCTAGTATCCTGCTCGCCAACGTCCAGTCACTGGAGAACAAACTTGATGACCTCAGGGCCAGGATAAAGTTCCAGAGAGACATTCGGGATTGCAATCTCCTCTGCTTCACCGAGACATGGCTGAACCCTTACAACCAGCCGAGTTTTTCTCGGTTCACCGCATGGACAGGACGCGGGACTCGGGGAAGTCAAGGGGAGGCGGCGTGTGCTTAATGGTGAACAACAGCTGGTGCAACAGCGCGAGCGTTGTTCCTCTTACACGCTCCTGCACACCAAACCTGGAACTACTGTCCATCATGTGTCATCCTTTTTATCTTCCACGGGAGTTCACATCGGTCATAATCAGTGCCGTTTACATACCACCACAAGCAGACACTGAAACTGCCTTATGCGAGCTGCATGAGGCGCTCACACAGCACCAGACACAGCACCGGGACGCTGCGCTTATTGTGGCGGGGGACTTTAATAGTGCCAACCTCAAACGCGCAGCGCCGAACTTTTATCAGCACATCACCTGCCCCACCAGGGGCGAAAGGACACTGGACCATTGTTATACCACGGTCAAAGACGGTTACAAGGCACAATCTCGTCCAGCGTTTGTTTAATCCGACCACGCCGCCATCTTCCTCATGCCAAAATATAAACAAAGGCTGAAACAGGAAGTTCCGGTTCAGAGGGAGGTCGCGCGCTGGACGGACCAATCGGTGGCCGCGTTACAGGACGCACTCGATGACGCAGACTGGGACATGTTCAGAAACAGCTCCGATGATGACGTCAGCGTGTTTACGGAAGCGGTTGTGGGATTTATTGGGAAGCTAGTAGACGATACGGTGGAGAAAAAGACTATCAGAACGTTTCCCAACCAGAAGCCGTGGGTGAGTAAAACCATCCGTGACGCTCTGAGATCTCGCACAGCTGCCTACAACACGGGATTTGCGTCGGGGGACATGGAACCGTACAAGGCTGCGTCATACAACGTCCGGAAGGCGGTGAAAGAGGCGAAGCAGCGCTACGGGAGAAAACTAGAGTCACAGCTTCAACAGAGTGACTCTAGGAGCCTGTGGCAGGGACTAAGGACAATAACGGACTATAAAGCACCAACATCCGGTATGACGAACGCGGACGCGACTCTGGCAGACGAGCTCAACACCTTCTATGCTCGCTGCGAGGCTGCAGCTAAAGACGCTAGCGATGCTAATGCTAACGGCGATAATGCTAACGGCGCTAATGCTAGCGGCGCTAACGGCGGCAGACAGGAAGACACTGCCAGCACCGGGAACGCGCTCATCATCTCCGAGCACGACGTGAAGAGAGCCTTCAAGAGAGTGAACACCAGGAAAGCAGCAGGACCAGACGGCATCTCAGGTCGTATTCTCAGATCCTGCGCAGACCAGCTAGCACCTGTGTTCACTGAGATATTCAACATCTCCTTATCTCAGTCGGTGATCCCCACGTGCTTCAAAGAGTCCATCATTGTTCCTGTCCCGAAGAAATCACATCCTGCTTCCCTCAATGACTATCGCCCTGTAGCCCTCACCTCAGTAGTGATGAAGTGCTTTGAACGCCTTATCAGAGACTTCATCATTTCTTCACTATCCGACACACTGGACCCACTACAGTTTGCATACCGTCAGAACCGCTCCACAGACGATGCAATCTCTCATCTCCTCCACACATCACTCACTCACCTGGACACTAGGAAAGGGAATTATGTTAAAATGCTCTTCATCGACTACAGCTCTGCTTTTAATACCATAATTCCCTCCACTCACCGCCAAGCTGGAGCACCTGGGACTCAGCTCATCTATATGTCAGTGGATCTCCAATTTTCTGACTGGCAGACCACAGGCAGTAAGGATGGGCGGACATGTCTCAGCTACACTCACTCTCAGCACTGGAGCCCCCCAGGGTTGTGTTCTGAGCCCCCTGCTGTACTCTTTGTACACCCACGACTGCGTGGCCACTACCAACTCCACCTCCATCATCAAGTTTGCTGACGACACCGTCGTGGTCGGACTGATCACCAACAATGATGAGTCGGACTACCTAGAGGAGATTGGAAATCTGGAGAACTGGTGCCAGAGGAACAATCTCCTCCTGAACGTCAGTAAGACAAAGGAGCTGATAGTGGACTTTAGTACAAAGCAGGAGAGGAACTACCAGACCCCCGTCATCAACAGGAGCCCAGTGGAGAGAGTGGACAGTTTCAGATACCTCTGTGTTCACATCACGCAGGACCTGTCATGGTCCTGTCACATCAACACCGTGGTGAAAAAAGCCCGGCAGCCTCTCTACCACCTCAGACGCTTGAGAGACTTTAGACTGCCCTCCAGGGTGCTCAGGAACTTCTACTCCTGCACCATAGAGAGCATCCTGACGGGAAACATCACGACCTGGTTCGGGAACAGCACCATGCAGGACAAACGAGCTCTACAGAGGGTGGTGCGATCAGCCGAGTGCATCATCCGCACTGAGCTCCCTGACCTGCACTCGATCTACAGCAAGCGGTGCTGGACTAAGGCCAGGAAGATCATGAAGGACCTCAGTCTCCCCAGTAATGGACTGTTCTCTTTGTTGCGGTCTGGGAAGCGATTCCGCTCCCTAAAGGCCAACACAGAGAGGCTGAGGAGGAGCTTCTTCCCGCAGGCGATAAGGTCTCTCAATCACACCTCCACACAGGACTAATAACATCTTTTTAAGCTCACAACACTGACTGGACAATCATGGACACATTCATACACACTTGCACTAAATATTTATACATCTGGACAACTGCACATGTCACTTTCATTAGTCACCTTTCATGCATATTTGCACAACCACTGACACTTTAAATTCTATATACATATACCCTATATTTTGCAATATTTTATTATGCCCTTATTGTACAGTTAATTTTATTAGTTAAATTTATTTCTTTAGTATTTCCTTTTTATTGATTATTTACTTTAAGTACAAGCTTTTATTTTCTTTTTTAAGATCACTGGCGGTCGTGTAAGCATTTCACTGCATATTATACTGTGTATGACTGTGTATGTGACAAATAAAATTTGAATTTGAATTTGACTAGGGATTACAAACACTGAAACAATACAAACTGGACAAGACAAGACAGACCAAACAGACTAGCGGACTAAACACTAGGGACTATGCATGCAAGGGATAAACAAACAAGACAGGCTTGGCTAGGTCTACTAGCTGTTACGCCCATTGGCTGCTAAGCTAGCTAATAGCAAAACAGACCAATTGCTAAACAGGCTAGTAGCCTGAGACGCAAGGGACAAACATACAAGGTACACAGCAGACTAGGTATGGAACAGACTAAGAACTCTAAAGGTTAGTTGCTAAACAGGTTAGTACCTAAACAGACTAAGAGGTAATCAGACGATGAGACTAGACAGACTAATATCTAAACAGGTTAGTATCACCCTCATTAGTATTTATACAGATTAATAACTAAACATGCAATGGGGGTAACTTACACATGAGGGTAAACACAAAAGGCTAATTCTCCTAGAGGCTAATCCTGCTAAGAGACACAGAGACATCTTAATATAAACAAACTTAACTTAAAGAGCTCCAGAAACCAAAAGGCCAACGATAATTAAACCAAACAGAACTGAAATTAATGCTCGACCCAGTTTCCCAGAACTAACAGCTATTTATAAGAGATCTAATGAGCTTCCTCAGTTCAGGTGAGCATCCGCGTCACCTGACTGAGGTGACTTCTGGGAAACTGAGTCTACGAACAAAAACTACAACACAAACACTGCCCTCTAGTGGGCAACCCTCACAGTTACCTAAACTGTGCCAATTGGGGGAACCAGAAGGGGGCGTGGCCAGGAACACCAATGTCTCATGTACACATTACGAATAATAATAAATATATACTGGAAGCTGTTTAAGATGTAGTTGTTATTATTATTATTATTATTTAATAATGATAATATTATTATGAGATGACACTCTTAAAGCTGCAGGCACCACATTTTCCCACAGACTTAAAAAAAAAAAAAAAGTTGATTGCCACTTTCTAAAAATACTGTCAGCATTCCCAAACCAACTTGGTGGACCAGAGGATATAGTAAAAAAAAAAAAAAAAACTATTTATATAATAAAGCATAAGCATCTATTACATAACTTTTGGAAAAAAAATTAATCCCTGCACAAAGTTACAGGACTTTCTCCAGGTTACTGACCAGAGCTTTTATTGTACAAATGAAATCCAACCATGAAAAGAACAGGGAGACTGAAGTCCATCACATGCATCCTTTAAATACAGTCGATGTCGATCACAGGGATGATTCTAGCATTGAGTTTTTCTCTGTTCACAGAGAAATAGTTTATCATAGAACAAATTTTAATCAGCACATTCCGACCAGTCACAATAGAACAGACAATAATATTAATGATATAGCAGGTTCACATCATATTGCACCAGAGGTGCTTGATTACATCATACACCACTGGCCGGTGGAATGTTCTTCTTAGTCTTATTACACACAGATTTATTACACGCAGAGTTTGTTTTATGCAGTTTATTTCTTCCCGATTATGCAATCTTTTGTTGGTCGATTCATTAAAGTGCCCATATTGTCAAGTGTTAAGATAATTTAAAAGCAGAAGAATTATTGCTTCGTGCATCCGTCACACTTCGATGCGCTCACCGGCCGGCCCCGACCCAAGAGAGTAGGACACACACACACACACACACACACGCAAACACATATCATGTGTCTGAAGTTCTCTGTTTATCATCAGCAAGAAGAGCACGTTTAAGCTTTTGACCAGGTTGCCTGTGTCACGTACATCAAAAAAAAAAAAAAGTCAGTCAGTCATAGAGAGACCCGGAGCAGACAGACGATATAGAAAGTGCATTTGTACATAAGCTATTTGTATGTACAGTATATTCACCTGGATACGGGCTATAGGAAGAATAAGCAATCAGGAAGTGCAGTGAGGGGGTTGTTTTATGGGCATAGAGGTATAAGAAAGTTCATGTGATATTACAAAACCTTACAAAACATGAAATAGTCTAAAATTGATACATTCTTTAAAAATAGACTACAAAAAATACAAACCTCTTGCACAAATACTCGTGTTTTGCAGGAGCATTACATCATCTTTACTTGAGTTTATGGGCAGTTGTTACAATACCACCACCTACTGGACTGGAGATTAGAGCAGACGATAAGTGATTATAGCTTTCTATGAGACATGACAAGTTTCACATGCAAGTTATAGCATTTTAAGGATTATTTACTTTTTTTTTTTCATTTTTAATATTAAGAAAACTGTATTGAAAATCGCAACACACTAAAATCTAATCAGACCAAACTCACAGTCTACCCATGATTCACAGCCCTGAAATAATCCAGACGGTAATTATACAGGCAAGAACGTTACTGCTGGATTTGTGAGACCTATCTAAATGTCACAATACAGTAAAATTAGATGAAACACGATCAGTTTGTTTTAACATCTAATCCAATTAGATGGCGACTAGTTAGTTCTTCCAGCAGTATCCTCACAAATCTCAGTCTGTTCCTGTTTCTACACACACACACACACACACACACATATGCGCACAAGCACACACCCTACAGGCCATTTGTTATGATATATCCCACCTGTGCCAGGACTTTGAGTCTGAAAAAGAGGCTTCATTTATCACAATGCGAGGATCTAGCCTGGGTGGCCGTACTGTTTCACAAAAACATTGGAATTTAATTCAAAGGCAGTCACACCATTATGATTCTGTTTTAAATAAAAGATAAGACACAAAGACCCATAGTCGTGAGCCATACTTTAAAATGTTTCAACTGTACCAGCATTCTTTCTCAGAACTTTACAAAGAATATTGCATTGTTGGGGAATTGACTTCAAACCATAACTCTCAGCTGCAATAAAAGCAATAGTATCTGTCAACAGATTTACAGGCTGTGCTCAAACCCCCGTGGCAGATAAACTCTTCCTTTTTCGTTAAAAGAACTTATTCTTTTTAATAAACACTCAGGACTGAGGAGAAAAGGAGGATTTTGAAATGATTAGTGCTGGATGTTGTATGTATTGTTCAGAGCAGTTTTTCTTTCCCGGCATGAACCTATTCACCTCCATAAAATGTACTCTCATTAAAAAAAACTCCTTATTAACACAAATTCCTGCTAATTACCCGGCATGTTCATACAGATGTAGTTAAACCATTCGGCCTGATATAGATACATACAAATCCACATGCTGACAGCGTGCGGTTTCATCATTAGTTCGTTTCTAATGCGCCGATGTAGAAGTAGCTAACTAATAAAAAATGTTTCGCTGTCCAATTACCTACAGCGTGCACAGTTTAATGACAAGCTGTCCATACGGTGTAATACAAACCCTGAAAAGAAAGATTGCCTGTGACTGGCCTTAATGAACCGCAGCACAGTACAACAATCAGACCGAAACACTGATGACAACTGACAAACCAGATTAACACACCAGTCCAGTTAATTAGCACAAACAAAAAGGCAATTATGAGAACGGGAAGGGAGACGGATACACAGAAGACTCATCTGTCTCTCAGTAAAACAAGACACGGGTGCCGCTGCACTTCATCTAAAAGAAAACGCATGCGGTTATATGTTAAGGTTAAGCCTGAGGAAATATATTGTATGGATTCTAACAGGGATGATTTTAAGATTTTTATAAAAATCCAGATTTTATATGGAACTTTTTTTCAGATATTGCTAACTAACTAACACAGGACGCTGTGCTGTGTGAATAGTTTAGAGAGCACCACCTGCAGGATCGTAGAGGAACTGCAGCGTTTTACCGCCTCAAATGCAAACATATATATATAAAAAAAAAATATTTAAAAGTGTGGCGATACATGAATTACCACACAAAAGAATCGCAACAGATCACCGAGTCGATTTTCGATTGATTTATTGTAGCACTACTACCACGTTTACATGTTTATTAATAATGTACAGAGGTGTCAAGTAACGAAGTACAAATACTTCGTTACCTTACTTACTGTAAGTAGAAATTTTGGGTATCTATACTTTACTGGAGTAATTATTTTTCAGCCGACTTTTTACTTCTACTCCTTACATTTTAAAAATAGCCTCGTTACTCTACTTTTATGATCAGAACGCGCAACCCAACCCCCCCTCACACCCCCCCCCCCCGCCCGGTCGCATGATAAGAACGCGCACAACGCACCCCCCCACGTCGCATGATCAGAAAGCGAGACCTTAATGCTTTTGTCGCCCCTCACGGTACTTTTACTTTTATACTTTAAGTAGTTATGAAACCAGTACTTTTAAACTTTTACTTAAGTTCAAAGGTTGGGTTGATACTTCAACTTCTAATGAAGTATTTTTGAACCCTAGTATCTATACTTCTACTCAAGTAATGAATGTGAATACTTTTGACACCACTGATAATGTATATGTTTATTAATAATGTACATATGAGACAGGATGGTGAAGGAATGAGTGTTTATATCTGTTGTATTTTAAGTAGAGCTTAATCTACTTTGTCATAAATTTAATCTGTGATTAATCTGGAAACTTTAAAACGTTCCTTTTTTTTTTTTTTAGTTAGACCCTAAAGGCCTCCCATAACATGAATGACTCAGGAAACAACACCAGGTGTGCTGAATGGCAAGTTTCAATATAAAAAGCTTCTAGATGGAAGTTTCGATAAACCCAAAGCTGTGTGCTCGAGCTACCTTCAAGGTGAACTATTTTTACAAAAAAACATTAGATGTGGGAGCGGTCACTCAGGTGGCTAAGCCTCTAGTTTATTGATTTTCACACCTGAGGATTCGGGTTCGAGCCCCGCCATGGGTGGGTTGCCACACTCCCATATTACCCAGTCTGCTGGTTTTTATTTTAACATTTGTTAAATGTTAATGTTTTAGATATTGCAAAACTGCATAATGTTTTTCCTCTAAACAGTTTGTAATGCATTTATTTATTCCAACATTGCACGTTTATAATACAAGTAAATCTTAGTATTTAAAAATTGAGATTAATCGCGATTAATCACGGACTATGACTGCGATTAACTAGATAAAACTTTTAATCGAATGATCGAACACTAATTTTTTGTGTAACCAAATGTCAGTTGAGGAGAAGAATAAAAAATTTAGAATTTAAAGAGATTATATTCATAACATATTCCAAGATAAATAAAACACTTTGTGGCATGCTGTTACAGGACAATAATCGACTTCAGAATGATAACAGTAACTCCTGCATCACACTTCCCCATCGTTGATCTGTTTCCTACGACAGCAAGTTCTGACTTTTTTTTTTTTATTCCTTCCATACAGTAAAAGGATATAAAATCTTCATTCAAGTGCTTAGAGACATCGTAATGGACAAACAATACTCGACTCAGAGCACTCTCCCTCTCTCGCTCCTACGCCTTCTTAACAGGAAGTGAATAAAGAGATTCCCACGTTTCATCAGCGAGGAGGCCTGCATGGCGGCTGTGCTGGCCTATATTGGCAGGTACCATCTAATACAGAAGACCAGCAGGGCCAGGAAGAGCTTTAAGTGAGCAGATGGAAGAGTCCTGCAGTGTTACAGGCCTAGAGTTGAGAGTTTGCCATATACTACAGAGCTAGCGCTAGCGACGTATTAGCAAACAGCCGTGGACAAACGGCATCACGGTGTGTGATATTATGTATGAAAATGCAATCGTATGGTGCCCGATGAGGACGGGGAAGAAACGGAAGAAAGGGTCGACAGACACAAAGGATGCATAGATTCCATCTATAGTACCAGTTGGACACACCTTCTAATCCAATGGTTTTTGTTGTGCGATTTATTTTATTTTTTTAATACTATGAAATAACACGTATGGTATTAGGTAATTAAGTAACAACAACGACACCAGTCAGTTGTTATTTTAAGACATGAAGGTCAGCTGTTCACAAGTTCTTGATGAAAATTTGAGCGGTTCTTCTCATGCGTCTTCTTGTCCGAGTCTTTTGAATCTATTGCACTCTGGGGGTCATGTTACAAAGGAATGAAAAATTCGGACCAAAAGTCTCGAGAGGTAACTACTCATTTCCGTTTCCTGAACATAACCTATTTTTTCGAAGCAGGTTTTGCCAGCCTTTGCGTATGCGAGTCCAGTAAAAAATGACCAAATCACTCTCTGAGACTATTCATTCTTCTGAGTCACGTTAAAGACTCGTTCACAGCATTGCAATACAAATAGTATCGCCACTGTATCACAATATTATTGTATCTGATGATCCCTGTAGATTGACAATATATATTATATTAAGACAATATGTTCAAGAAGAAAATGGTCCAAAAAACATGTGGACACATGGTTCTGTCCAACCTGCTACCACAGCTATGAAGAATGTCTGGGTATGATGTACCTTTACAATTTCTCTTTACTAGAAACCTGTTCCACTGTAACAACGCCCCTGTGCCCAAAAGCAAGCTCCATGGTTTGCCAAGGTTTGTCTGGAAGATCTCCAATATCCTGCACAGAGTCCAGACCTCACCCTTCCCAGAAGAGTGCAAGATATTCTAAGATTAAAGAGGCGACTGAATTGGGAATGTAATGCTTTAAAAAAAAAAAACAATTAATTACAAACCCAAATGGGCACAAACATCATTTGTTTGTACGCTTTAGGTGGGGACATTAAAAATCCAAGGTCCAATAAAAAAAAAACAGAAATATTAAAGACAATTAGCTTATAAAAGTATCCACATAAAGTGAATGACGCTAATCATTATAAAAGTCATTATTCTAGGCAGAGAAAGGTCCAGGTTAAGTTCCAGCTGTGAAGCATTGAGCAATTTGATCCTTTCCAACCGCAGGACACCTTCAGCAATTTCTAACAATTAGCGCGGTGGCCGATTTGTCTCAGAGACAGCCAAACAAATGGTGCAACTCCAATACGAAATCATTACCAAGAAAATGCTGCCTAATGCGTTTACTTCTACCATGTTACACCTACAAGGGGGGAAAAAAACATGTTTATCAAGGCTCCGGGCTACGAGATTAGCCACTTGGGAGCTTAATATCCACCGCAGAGTGTAACAAAGCAAATAATAAATTAATGTTATTCACTGAGGATCAAACTGCCTCGATGCAAAAGTGGTAGGAAGAAATAAAAAGCGTGTAAAGATATGTAGTAAGTGTTAGGCGGGTAACCTTAAGCAAGCAGGAACAGCGTCTTCTTTTAGTACCTTAGTTTGGCTAAATGACAGGCTTAAAATATGCTCAGCCTGAGGAGCTTTTCAGCTTTTCTGATTTACTGGTTTATTTGCAGCAGTGGGAAACTTTATCTTTCTCTTCATTAGTATTTTCAGTTCATTATGGCTTCATCTACAGGACACGGTCTCAGTCGAGATCAGCCGGTAGCCTCCGGGCTTAATTGGACACGTCGCACATGGTTTCGCCAGCTATTCTTATTACCGCTTCTTATTAACTTTTCTCACTTGTTCATTTGTTTGCGGAATCAGTGGGCTCTCCTTCCTGATCATTAGAAGAACAAAGCATTAAGACGTTCTCTAAGAGCGGCCGCCGAGTTGAGCTAAAAAGCACTCCGGAATTAAAAAAAATAATAATGAGAATAATACTACAGTATATGTGCACAAATCTCTTTATCCTAAATGTGTGCGCTGCATACGGCTCCCACTAACAAAAAGAAGCTTTGAGCTTTTCGGCCCCCCGATACACCACCGATCGACTGAGCCACGGGACGGAGGGTGAAGATGGACTGGTTTAATTTGAGCCAAGAAACCCAGGTTTGCGCTAATACGGGCACTGCATTCCCCCAGTGCCTCGTAGGGAGTTGTTTCTGCTTCTGCCGACTCCAACGTGCAAAAAGAATCTGGCCTTGTCGAGGGACAGATAGGCCGCACAGCTGTGCGAGACGCTGACACTAATGGCTGAGAGATTGACATGTCTCGCCGATCTACAAGTCTTCGCTTATTTCCCCCGAGTGCATTCAGGGAGAGGTCTGGATCATCATGGAACAATTTTTAGCCACTTCTACCTTAAACACTAGATTTCCCTTTGAGCGAACGAAACAACAATATTAGTACCGCAGAGGAAAGAAAGAAAATCGATACAATGTTCAATGAAAGAAATTATGACATGAAGTCGTACTGATCTAGAATGTGAACAGACATCTTCATCCCTTATCTTGACTTGAAGACAATGTGAACTGACTGCCTGAATTCGACCTAAATCCTTCCAGCCTTCCTATGGATGACCGGTAATTCATCTTATAGGGGACAACAAACTATGAGAGGACATGGTAAATGTTCGTCCTTGAGAAAATTTCAAGCTGCAGAGTTACTAAGGTACCCAAGACTGTACTGAAACAACGGCATCCGTGAAGAAAAAGGTTAAAAAGGCTGTAGCAGGTCGGGAGATGAATCTGTTTAGCGACGATGCAACATTTCCGTGAAATCCTCAAAATGAGGCAAAAGCAAGTGTTATTAGAGAGGTTTCTTGTTAAAGCCGCACAAAAAAGGAAAAGATTTCAGCAGAGAGCAGTGACTCCGTGTGTGTGTGTGTGTGTGTGTGTGTGTGTGTGTGTGTGTGTGTGTGGTGTGTGTGTGTGAAAGTCGTCCTACACAATAATCCTCCTCCTCCTCTCCTCTCTCTCGTCTCACACCAGCCATGATTCTTTTCAGCCATGAAGTAAAGTCCAGGTTAATTTGTATTATTTTTACTTTATATTTTGTATCAATCACTTTTATATAAATATTTTTTAGTTGAAGGATGAAGATGAAGGAAACATCCGAATTCACCTTGATATACAAGTGCAAGAACCCTTCCGGACCGAATTATGCTCGCAATCCAAGGTTTAACTGTACATATGTATGAGGAAGACACTCCACTATACCAGTGCAGTACCAGATGAGTAGTTGGACAAGTCTTGTTTCGTCCTGAGCTCCGGATACTGGTTGTGACTAATGGGCTCCAACATTCCATTGTAGATGTCAATCTCTGGGAACCTGGTCAGCCGGGAGACTGACAGCATGGCACTCAGGAGTAACGCAGGACAGCCACAGGACAGTTGTATACTCTGTGGTGGGATCAACCCAAATCATGGACCACTGCTCCACTGATAAACACACACTACTATGTCAGTGTCACTCGTACATTTCCAACATATCGGTCAACCTGTGCGGGTCTTTTTCATACAAGGATTCATTAAACGAGTGTGATTTCAAATATCTGAATCTTTGCACTTCATAGTTTATTTTCAGATTATGATAAACTAGTTTTTTTTTTTTTTTTTTTTTAATTAAAGGCAAATTCACGATCAAATTCAAATTGATGATGCGGTTACTGCAAGATGGAGTTATGATGAAGTGTTTTCCAAATTGTGGACACATGGTACTGCACATGTACTGCTAAGGCACTGCAATGTCCATTTTGGTAATTAAGTTTAAAATTACTATTCGATATTTATGATTAAATATTAGAGCTGTCAATATTAATGTGCTAACGCATGTATTAATCTAGAAATTGTAATGCATTAGTATTTTTTTAACACAAATTAATTTTATAACCAGTTTGGCCGTAATGGCTTCCCATAATTGCAACACAGTTCCCCAGCTCTGTCAGATAATGGTCTGTTTAACGCAGCTAATAAGATGGCTGAGGAAACATCACCATGTGTGCTGAATGACAAGTTTCATTATAAAAAGGTTCTAGATGGAAGTTTGAATAAAACCAAAGTTGTGTGCTCGAGGGACCTTCAAGGGGAACTATTTCTACAAGAATACATTAAATGTAAGACGTGGGAGTGGTGGCTCAGGTGGCTAAGGCGCTACGTTGTTGATTTTCAGATTTGAGGAATCGTGTTTGAGCCCCGCTGTCGGTCGATTGCCACACCCCCATACTACCCAGTTACCGCATGCAGTGCCAGTCCCATTCAAGAGATTTTAATTTAACATCTGTTAAATGTTAATGTTTTAAATATTATTAAACTGCATAATCTGTTTCCTTTAACCAGTTTGTCATAAATTTGTTTATTCCAATATTGCACTTATATAATACATGTAAATATATAAGTATTTTTAAATTGTGATTAATCACGGCCTATGACTTGTAATGAACATTTTAATCGACGGACAGCACTAGTATATAATGTACATTACATGTATAATATTTATGAAACGTAATCAGAACTAATAAAACAAAGTTTTATTGTTTTAAATGTTTGTCATTTATCTGACCTATTTATAAACCAGAGGACATCCTAAATGTCAATCATAAGTCATAATCATAATAATGGCAAGAAGAAAGCTGTTTGTAGGGCATCATCGTGAACATTTTTGTTCATTATTGTCTGGTGTATTTCGCACAAAAATTATAATAATAATAAACAGTTGTTATTAAGTTTGTGGAAGTTGGGAAGGTGAAAATCTTCAGCTTTCAAAATTGTTAAACTTTCCACCAATGTAATATGAAATGTATTATGTTTAAGAGATTATTACATTAAAGGCAGCAGATTGGTTTTAGGTTTATTGTTCCATTGTGTTTCTTGGCTGTTATTACGTTGGCGGGTGCTACATATCTTGTAACACATCTTGTACTCATACATCTTGTACAAACAGTCTTTGAAAAATATTATATGTGATGTACACTACTGTCATTTGCACGAACATTGCACTTTATGTACTTTGGTGTGGGGAATGTTTCTGAATGCCCTAGTTGATCCAAATGCTGTTCCTGACCATGTGGATCCCTGTATAACCATGTACACCTCTAACTTAGAGCCCAACTGGTTCCATGAACACAACAAAGAGTTCAGGGTATTTCATTCCCGTACTGTAGTATGTGAATCCAATTTGGATGTGATAGAAGAGAAGATTGCAGACAAAATCTGCAGCAAATATGTGATGGTGGTCTAAAATTAGCCTAATATAACGTTAAAAATACAGCATAATTTGATAAACTAATGGTGTTATTTGGGCCTTTAAACTTTGGCATCTAGTCCTCAAAACATACTTTTTCCATTTTTTTTTCCAATTCCGCGAGTCATCTGTGTCACTTAAAGGCAGCACTTTATTTTGGACCTAATGCCTCACTAACTGCAAGACAAATCGCACCTACATCCTCGTAACAAGCACGGCAATGGAAATCAATAAGTGGCTTTCATGCTTAACTGCTCATCCTCTCGCCTCTTCCACACACACCCACTCTCAAGCAACAAACCCACACTATAGCCAGGAGACATGGATCAACTGTCCCTCTGCACGCTTATAAAATACTAGTTAGAGCCATCAGATTTAACAACAGAGAGTGTGCATACAGTATGTGTCAGAGAGAGAGAGAGAGAATAAAGAAATGCAATATTAACTGTTTTAAGTCTGTGATGTTTGGGGATGGAAATAACCAGGGACCACTCACTCACTCACTCACTCACTCACTCACTCACTCATCGACTATACTGCTTTATTCTGTATACAGTGTCACAGGGGGGCTGGAGCCTATCCCTGAAGACTAAGATCACGAGGCGGGGAACACTCTGGATGGGGTGCTAATCCATCATATCGCACACACATTCACACACTACAGGCAATTTGGGAATGTAATTTAGGCTAATCTGCATGTCTTTGGACTGTGGGAGGAAACCGGATGCACACCGGATGAAAACTCCATGCACACAGACCCTGAGATGGGAATCGAACCCGGAACCTGGAAATGCAAGGCTACAGTGGCCCACCCGATACGATATCATCACGATATCTACAGTAGGTGGTGATTAGATTTTTATTTTTTATAATGTTTTTATTTCTTATTTAACTTCTTATTCTTATTTCCACTGAAAAATTCTATTTTGCAATTTAAGAAATCTCTCTCTTTAGGTCAGAGCCAGTTGTGTACATAACAAGTAAAACAAATAGCGTAGAGTACGCCACCTGTAGGATTATAATGGAACGGCAACAAAGCACATATAAATAAAAAATTCATTTTGAAGTTAGCGCGTCAATACATGATTTGCCACAAAAGAACTCGAATACATTGAGACAACGCTACATTGATTTTTTTCCCGTCTCTAGTGACCTTCATTAAAAAACAACATGGCTTTGTTCCTATGTTACGTTGGCAATATTCCTACGATCAAAATACAATACTTTATAACTGGGAAATAAAGCGATTCAATCAGGAGATTCTAAAGGCCAGCCATTCATCACGTAGCTTTTGATTTTAGAGAAGATCATGATTGACAAGCTCTAGAACGCATTTAGTTACTGTACTGCTGCTGAGTATAGCCATGTGAGCAAAAAAGAAATTTCAGTACTCTGGTTATATAAAAACCTGTTTTGGCCGCACTGTCTTATCACTTGTGATTTGTACAAAAGAAGAGCATGCAGCATGCAGTGATTACTGTAGTTATTTTGTGGTCTGAGGGTGTACCTGGTGCTGAACCAACTCACGGAAAAGCATAAATAGAAGCATTTGGATATCTGCAAACAAAACTTCAAAGGGCCAGTATTGGAACATATCAGGAAAAAGAATCAGCAGCGCTCATTACAGTGAGATGCTTATTAATTAACTGTAGCCAAAACTTCAGATTAAACGCAGAGGATTGCTATCTATGGGCTCAGTGATCTTGCATGACTTGCATCTGTCAACACTGTCAATTTCACGTGTTTGGTCCCTTGAAAGCAGCCCTACCAGGATGAAGGTTCACTTCTGACAAAGAAGTGCAGACAATAGTAACTGCTCATGGCTCGCAGCTCAGCCCAAGACATTTTTTAATGAGGGAATACAAAATCTTGTCAACAGATGGACAAAGTTTATTTAAAAGCAAGGAGTTTAAAATGATACATTTGTCTTTTCTGAAAGTTAATTAAAATAAATTGTACAGCCAGAGTGCGGATAATTTTTGACCCACATTTACAGTATAGCCATTCTGCTCAATATAAACAAACTAAAATTATAACTGTGCATTATCATCATCTTCATGAAATTCCTATGTAGTTTATGTTTAATGTAAAGACAGAACAACATCAGTCCTAATATAGAACCTTGTGGGATGCCTTATTATGGAGGCAGATGATTCGCTGTGGCGACCCCTGAAAGGGGACAGCCGAAAGACAAAGAAGACGTGGGATGCCTTATTATGAATAATGCAGAATCTCTCTTTAATCAAACTAAATTGTGATTCTCTGCCAAGTACACTTTAAACCTGTAAGGAACTTGTATTAAATAGAACATACTGCTTATAAATAATAATAATAAAGCAGCTCCACTTTTAAAAGCAGAACATCAACAGAAGCCCCAACAGAAAAAATGTGTCTTTTTAATTCCTGGGCAAAATAGGTCACCTTTTCAACATGGACAAAATGTGATCCCAGATTAAATTGTAGACTGTTCTGGGTAGCATGCATGCATACTGTATGCAAGTTATCATCATTTTCTTTAGTCGTCTCTTTATCCAGCTAAATCCAAACCACATGTCCGGAAATAGCAAACAAACGATCTCCAGTTGGCGGCATTATCATTCATTATTTAGCAAGTGTATTTTTTCCTAGTCTCTGACATCTTAACTCGGGTCATCATCTCTCCAGCTAATTGGGCCTTTAAATGAGCAATCAATTGGCTCTATTGACCTCTTTCACAGCTCGCTGCTCTGACCCACCGCTGCTCCTGACCTTTCCAGTCAAAGGCAGCGCTTCTGCAAACAGGACGCGTCTGTGACCTTTCTCTGGCAAAAGCCGGAGAGAGCGCACAGCCTTTAAATCTCTCCACCTCCATCTCACCGACCGCATCTCATGACAATCATGTATCATGAACACGACACCGATTTCCACAGGTCAAAGCACAATCCGTTCATTGAGCGGCACTGGCACCGGTAAAGAGACACGATGCTCAAAGGACAGCGATTGAAAGGCAGCTGTGTTTTTCATAAATCTGATAAGGCTTGGCCTTGTCTGGGAAATAAAGGGTACAGTGGGGAAAAGAAAAGGAAAAAAAATCACAACGTGGACTGATGCAGGGCAAATTAGTGTGTATGCTAATTCTGAATTATTCTAAAATGGACACGGGACATCCAGTGAGACATCCGGTGAAGCTAATAGGCATGTTTCAGTATTAAACTTTGAGATCTCAAGAGTCATCTAACCTTTTGTCAATGGTTAAAAAATTTTTTTTTACATTTGCTCATTTATGGACTAATGTAAGTCACTTTGTTAGAATCGTGTACAACTGGGACAGAATACAACTGAGCAGATGGTTAAGGGTCTTGATCTCGGCTTTGGATTTCGAAACCTTTCTTAATGCCTAGTCTTGGTATTCTTGCATAAAATTATGACAGTAAGGACAGAACGTGGGTAGCTCAGAGGTTGGTGATTTGATCCCGTCTAACCTGTGCCCATGTTGTCCATGGTGTGTGTTTATGGGATTCTCCAAGGTTCAAAGTTTTCCTTATACCTCCCAAAAATTCTTAATTAGCCACACTAAACTGTCCATAGGTCTGAATGGAAGAGTGTGTGAGTGTGAGATAGACTAACATCTCATCACATTCTGTATCAACATCACACACCCAGTGTTCCCAGAATAGTCTCCAGATCCAGAATGACCAGAATAAATAAAGAAGGGGTGTCAGTGGGCAGTTAGCCTACTCTGCACGTTTTTAGACTGTGGGAGAAAACCCGCCAAACACGGGAAGAACACGCAAACTCCATGCACACAGGCCCGAGGCGGGAATCGAACCCGGACTCTGGAGGTGCAAGACCACATTGATCCTCACTAAGCCACAGGACCGACATAAATAAAGATGAAATAACTAATCAACTACTAAAAAATAACTACAGAAATGTTCTCCCTAGACATATCTTTACGAACAGAAGCTCTGTACATCAGGTTCTTCATACAACACTTGCTGGAGAATAAAATTGAAGTACAGCTCATTTATTTTGTTTTTCATTTTCATTGGTTTAAAGTAGGGGTTATCAAAGCTGACATTCAAAAGTCAGAATCTCAGACGTGAAATTTCACCAGATTCAACAAATTTATATTTTACTCCTCTTTTTATATGAGTGGTCAGCTTTTTTTCCTTCTTTAAATATGGCGGGTGTAGGGGTTTGCAAGGGATTGAAGTGTACAAGTGTGCCTTGAAATGCACACTACTTTACAATGTTTGCTTTGTTACGTCTTTGTTTGAAAACAATAAAAAAAAATATTGTTGAATAAAAAACGTCAGATTCTGATTTCTAGTCAAAGTCAAAGTACCTGTGATAAGCTTTATAAAAGACTAACTTCTATTACACTCATTTATAACTTATAAGCAACTTCCACTCATGTTTAATGCAGTCTGAGGCTAAATATGTTCAAACCTAGTGGAAAATAATGGCACTGTTGGACTGCAATCGGATGCTTAAACCAAAGAAAGTTTAACTTTAAATCAACTTACATCAAGTGTCAGAAAGATTCCAACCTTGCACAAAGTAATGGCACTGTTTGCCTGCAAATTGTTGCTTGTGAAACTAAACAGCTTCAACTTAACATTACAAAGTTTACAGATGTTTTAGAAGAAAAAAAATAACTACACTGTAAGTGATAAATCTTGATTGAGTGATTTTCATGCCGAAAACAAACTAGAAAAGCAAAGTGTATTAGTTTTTATGCCTGAATAACCTGATTAAGCAAATTGACCTTAAAGGACAAAACAACAAGATATTGCAATACCAAAATGATTAAGAAGTAAAATGTACATGGTGCCCTAACGGACCGCTAACATGTCGTGTCTAAAAAAACATGAGCCGCGCCGCTTTCTCCTTTTTTCCAAAGCAGTCGCGAGCATGCTCTCCCGGGACGTCTGCCATGGTGTTTCTCTTCCTTCAAGCATGGAGAGAACACAGAATTTCATCAATTGATCCAAGAGGACAGAAAGAATGAAGCTGGTTGGTTGCAGCATTCTGTAAACTGACAGAAGACTCTAAAGTTTCGCTGTTCTGTGCCCGCAGGTTCTGAGGTGTGGGCTGGGTCTGGCTTGAATTTTTTACATTATGGCTCAGAATCGTTTCCCGAGAACACGACCTAGAAGTCTGGTTCATTTTGTTCAGTGAGAAAACAATCAATCTGTGCTCTTGAACCCAAATCTGCTGTAAGAAGTGGTCTCGGGAAACATACAGCGTACTCAGGCACAGATTCTTGTACCGGACAATGGAAGTGGCCGTGATTTTATCAGTGCCATCTGTTTTCTCCAAAATCTCAGGTTGTGCGATCTCATCCTCTGTCTTACAAATCCATAGCTGATGAAGTAGGAAGGCACGCGAGATCATTGCTATTCAAAAGTTTTTTTTTCCAAATATCAATAATATTAGGAATAGTGTGAAGATTCAGTTCCTCATTCTCTTTGTCTCTTGTGTTTAATGGCAGCTCACAAACCAAGTTGGTTAATTCTGCTACCTGCTGTATCGGAGAGGGTAAAAATGCACCTGTACCCGAGTACGGAGAGCAAAAATAATGTGAACGCTGGCAAGTGGGGGTGTTCGTGAGTTGGGGTGGCAATTGTTCCTCTGCATGGTTTGTGAAAAGGTTGTTTGTCGTTGTTGATTTCATTGTTGTTAATCTGCCTTAAGGGTAGAGGTTTTATCTGAGGATAAGGGCGTCTCCTAAAAGTGTTTATCTGATACCTCTCCAAATGTGTAGGTTTAATTGTGTAAGGGATCTTATATAGAGGGTTAAGGAAAACTGTAATTTTCATAAAATTATGCATAGCATTGTCCAAGATGTATTGGTACGCTAAAGGATTAAGATTGCCCTTTACTAGGGATTAAGGGCCCTAGAGAAGCACATTGCATTCAAAAAATTCAAAGAAAAATCATAGAAATTCTCTCATAATTATGATTTAATATCTCATTATGTCATGATTATAAGATAGCAAGTCATAATTATGAGACAATTTCTTTTTCTTTTGATAATTATAACTTACTATCTATTTATTATAACATCTCATAATTGAAGAGGGCCACTTCGAGAAGCTCAGAATGTGCTTTCCTTCTGAACAGTCCTAATACTAATGATATTGCCATCCAAATGATGCAATGACATTAATATCTCAACACAAGAAAGAAATTAAAGCAACAGTATGTGAAAATTATATGTATAACTTCTTGATATAATGAAAATTATGAGATATTAAGCCATAATTATGAGAAAAATTATTTTTCTTTTAAGAATACTATGCACTTTCCACAGGACCCTGATTGAAAAACCTAAATTCAATAATTAACAGGTTTGGCCAAATACCTTGTCTTTATACCTTCACTGTACTGTACTGTGTGCCTGATACACCTGATGCACTGCATTCTCTGATCAGCACAGAAGCATGCTAAGGACACTTCAAACACAAACACACACATTTACCCAAGAACAAAGAAAAAAAAGCAATGCACAGGATTACTACATCAATAACTAAACCATCTTCTTCTCAGGGTCAACATTATGAAGTACAAAACTCTTTAAACCCCTCTCTTTAAGCACTGGATCTGAAGCTAAGACACTTACCTCTTATAGAGTCGAGCTGGGTGTTTTTTAGTTATCCAGTCACCCGCCTGAAGTTTATTATAAACATTTTCATAATTAATATTTTGTTACTCTATTTACAATTAAATTTTCAATCTAGAGTTGTTATTATAAAGATTTAGAAAAGTGATTTTTTTTGTAGTAAAAAGAATTTAATAAAAACCGTAATAATTGTGTTCAGGCAGTGCGCTAGAAAGCTATCCGGGGTCCTGATCTGACAGTAAGACAACATGGCGGCGCCCAGCAGAACGCAGGTGTTATCGCTCTATCGGATGCTTTTAAGGGAAAGCCACAAATTCCCTTCGTACAATTACAGGTAATGGTGAAAGATTATATTACAGTGTTTCTGTTGCCGTGACGGGTAGTGAAATAGGTGACGTTTTGTGCACAAACAGATAGCACGAGATCATTTGGTGATAAGGTGATGAAGCTGTAGGTGGATTAAAGTGGGAGGATTCAAATTAATAACATATTTAAGATAGATTAATATCTCTGTGGGGACTGGTTAGTGTTTCTGAAAACACAACATGCACTGACGTTTATAACCCCAGTGGTCGTAATGCACGCTCATGTTGTGACGTCATTGGTAAACTGCAAGGTCACGTGACAGAGATTATAGCTGGCAGTAGTAGTAGATGTACTGTATGTAGTTGTTGTTACTTAGGAGTTGATCAGACTGCCAGCCCTGATCTAATCTTATGGCAAATAAAGATTGGAATCGGTTTCGATTGCGTTCATGTAGTCAGTAGTCAAGTTTAGAGCAGTAAAAAATCTGACTTTCGCAAATCCAGACTATTGAGAATTTGTAGTCTGGATGTAAAGTATGAGAAAATAGGCTAAAATCTGACAAACCTGTAGTGCTTGACAGAAATACAGCTGCGGCTCCAACAAAAAACAACTTGTGATGTACAGTGCTTCCTTTCTGTGGCAATTCACATATCAATTTGTGATTCATAATTTATATATATTAGCATTTAAGGTGCTATTATGTTGGAGTTTCTTTATGATCAGGTCGTGTGTATTTCAAACATTAGCAGGCAGCACAGCATCCTGTGTGGTAGGTGAGAATAATTTGCTACGTTTGTAACAAAATCGCTCGATTCCCGTCTCTGTGTGCATGGAGTTTGCATGTTCTCCCCGTGCTTGGTGGGTTTCCTCCGGGTACTCCGGTTTCCTCCCACAGTCCAAAGATATGCAGGTTAGGCTAATTGGTGTTCCTAAATTGCCCGTAGTGTGTGATTGGGTGTGTGAGTGTGTGTATGTGTGTGTGCCCTGCGATGGATTGGCACCGTGTCCAGGGTGTACCCCGCCTAGTGCCCGAAGTCTCCTGGGATAGGCTCCAGGCCCCCCGCGACCCTGAACACAGGATAAAGCGGTATAGAAAATGAATGAATGAATGAATGTAACAAAATCTAAAGAAAACATATAATAATAATATTGGGATATTTATAAAATCTCAATAGAGATGGAATCAGCATCGAGGTATCGCTGTATCGTATCGTTTGATTCACATCACTAATAGTTACAAAGTGCAGGTGGAGTTCTCGTTCTCTGAAGATAATCGTCTGAAACAAGGCATGACCTTTTGAGGGAATGTGAATCTTCAGGGGGTCCATGTGAGACCTCCTACTGTACAACAGCAGATAGAGAGTTTTGCAAACAAATCGCTCAAATGTGTTAACCTGACGTCAGAAAAAGATTGGAAGATATCTAGTAAGGATTTTGTAGAAACGGTGTCATTGATGTGGCATTTACTTTTATATAGCCTTCTTTTTGGAGATTGATGGTAAGGTATGAGCGTATGCCCTTCAGCAGAGCTTAAGTTAAAAGATAAACTCAGATCTGTATTTTGCAAGTGTGAGAATCGATCTAGTTGAGAACTTTTTTTTTTATGCATCCAGATAGAGATTAAATTATAACGTCAATCGCCTCGCAAGCAAAGTCCTGCAGAATCTCACACGTTGAATTAGTTCATGAATTTGTCGCCTCGTCACATGTTTAAAAATCCATTTTCGTGCGTTCCACTAAGTCGACACTCTGATGCGAGACGAAAGCATGGAAAATGAGGGAACCGGCAATTAAGTACTACACACACGCAGCGTGAGCACGGTGAGAACTCAAACTAGCCGCTGTTTGTCGAGATTCTTATGGAGAAGACGATTAATCAGAGCTGGAGTGAGATGAGAGATGAACATGCTGAGGCAGAGATAGCTCTGTATAACCTGTGGCTTATGAAATAGTCTGGCACGGCAGGCGAGCGGGGTTTATTACTGTGTGCGGTGCTGCTTTGTGCGAATAAAACAGAGTCTGCATCCTGTCTATGTCTGTGTGCGTATGTATGTGTGTGTGTGTGTGTGTGTGTGTGTGTGTGTGTGTGTGTGTGTGTGTGTGTGTGCGCGTGCGTTCTTGCAGACGATAACTGCTGAAGCAGCATGTTGTGGTTGGCAAATAGCCTGCATCGATGTTGAGCTGCAGAAACATGGGAGGTGTTGGTTATATTTCCACCTGAGGGAGTGCGATTTTTAACGTGTGTGGTGATGTGTGTGAAAACAAAGGTAATGTTATCATGCAGAGTAACATGAATCTAATGTGAAAGCACATTGGCATGGTTTAGAAATGCTTATAGATCTGGGAATTGATTAAATGCAGTTAAGAATTAACTGATTTAAAGTATAATAGGTTCATCGATGGAGTTTATTTTCTGCGCCGTGGTAACCATGGCAACCCAGCTGTAATCTAACGTTAGCTAGATTACAAATCCTTACTAGAAAATGTTCTAAAACACTTTGGCTAAAACTGAGCAGAATGAACCGTCATACAGTATGATGCACGTGTGGAGAGGCGGGGATATTCACATACATGTCTCGGTGTGATAATGAGAGACAGAAGGAGACAGGGGCTGAGTGAATCAATGATCTGCACACAATTAAATAAGCGATTTTAACCTTTTTAAATGTAAAAAATATGTGGAAGTCAATGTTAATACAAAAAACAAATCTGTGTAAAGAAAATGTGAGATTGTGCTGCTGGAACTGTTTCAGTAAAATAAAGAAGAGAAGGAATTGTATGTCACTGTGTGTATAATTACTGTTAGTGATTAAGCCCTTATTGATTGAGTTTGATTATAGATCGAATATTGCGATTCTATAAGTATAATGATTTTATAAATATTAGCATTTTTTTTTTACTATTTTGTTACAATTTTAAGACCTTGAACTTATTATTTTTTTTGTCATAACTGTTCATTAACAGCCCATTCCTTATAACATTTGTTTTCTCACTTAAAAAACAAATGCAGCATTTAAACAATACACACTAACTTCAAATACAAGAGTTTAACATTTAACTTGAATTAAATTAAACAAAAAAGCTATTTTTTTTACTGAGCAGCACATAGCTATCATGAAATTATTGTTTCTAAACAAACTTAGCTAATAATTTATTCCTACTGTACCACACGGGATGCCTGTGTGTGAATAGTTCATATTGTAGCACCTGTAGGATTCTATGTCCAACTTGATTGGTCGTGTCTGATCAGACAATTCCAGTTACTGACTGATCGACCAGTGCATCTCTATCATAAACTAGCGTTAGTACCCGTCGTTGACGGGAAAATAGTTTGTAGAGAACTCTCTGCCTAACTTGATACACGTTGTCCCCGACTTACGAACATTCGTGTTAAGAATTTCCTCAGATGCGAACGGACCGCAGATCTACGAACATTCATACAGTAGATGCAAAGAAGTCACAATTAACTCGCGTGTATTGTAAGAAGAATAGACAGTGCCATGCACAATATACCAAAATTTACAATTATATACAACATTTTCAGTGTGTAAGTGAATTAAATGTCTAAAGTCCGGTATATTGTGTAGAAGGGTTCGAGAAAGGAGTCGAACTCACCAGTTTCAATGAATCAGTCCAGGAACATGATGATAGAAAATGGCTATCCTGTAAAGCTGTCTAGATGGTGAATAATCCTAATTTTGGAAAATCCTGGAATTCCCAGTCCAATATAGTGGAAAGCAGCTTTAAGACAAACGGGGATCCAGAATTCCCTTTGCTATTTAAAGGCGCAGGGACACCACTGTTACATTTCACTTTCATTTCCTTAGGCATGGTTATGGTTTTTGGCCACATGATGGCAGTTTGGGGAAAGGGGACGTCAAATGGATTGGTATGGTATTGGTTTATTCATGTCAAAGGCGTACAAGACTTGCTTTGTTGGACTTACAAACAAATCGGACTTAGGAACGTGCTCCCAAAATATAACGTGATGCATGTATATAAAATTTAAATACGTTTTTACACATTTACAGCATGTACTGGGGATTTATCCTCTTTCATATTTTTCTGCTAAAAACAGCTCATGGATATGTTGAGAGCGAATCAGTATGCAACCTTTAATATTCCGTAGCTCGAGGCCAGAAATCTGCGTAACATGAGACTGATTGTATCTTTTATTTTCAGCTTACAGTACTGTAAGATTTGTCTCTGGACAACGAAATATTCCCAAACCCTGTGGAAGAACTCAAACTCCTTATTTCTCGGACATGCATTATGAATCACACCATTTGATTATGTAACAGTTTGATTCTTAAAGTTTAGGCCTGTGTTGTGTTTGTTTTTCCTTTGCACCTTGTCAATGGGGAGAAAGGACAGTATCAACAGTATTTTATAAAACTAAGCTTTTTTTCCCTCCTCATGAATCTTCAGTTCTGTTTATTTGAAGTGTCATGAAAGCTATTTTCATTTTGCTGAAGTGTCTGTATGCATGTCGGACTTTTACTGTACTCCAGGAGATGAAACCCGCTGTGGGCTCGGTCTGCTCTCGAAGCCGGCGCATTGTGTCGTAAAATCTGCTAAATTATTCAGAGCCATTATTCACTGGGTGGAAATACCGGGTTTCGAGGAGCCATTGGAGAGCGTGATATACCTTCAGATGATGGGTTGTTTACCTTCATGCTTAGAGCCTCAAGCATCAGCCGGCAACAGGATGTGAACAGAATATCTTAGATTACTAAGGAGAGCTAGTGAGAGGGAGAGAGAAATAGTAGTGATGCAGTGCTAGCGTAAAAAGGAGAGACGGAATGAATGGGAGACAGAAGGAGGTACGTAACAGATGGAAAGCCGACAAGAGGGAGATTTTTTCTGAATTCTGTTTCAGGTTAAGGAGCTGACTGATCTTCAGAGACGCGACTGAGACGTAAACAGAGATGCAGAAACTCTGGGGAGAAGGATGGGCTTCAGCGATATTACATATACTGCTGAATCATGGAAGTAGGGCAGCTCTTGCGTAAAAACCCTCCCCTCCTCCTCCTCCCCTGAGCCGCGTGCTTCTGTACTCGAGATGTCTGCGCTGCCTAAATAACTCATCAGGAAAGAAATCCTGCACACAGAACACACTCGCGTGCTTTTACTGATGTTGACGGAAATCAGATTGGTTTGGTTTTGAAGGAGATCAGATCTGGTCCACATTTTCCTCCACGTCTACCAAGCCCCAAAAACAAGCTCAATTTACCTCATCGTTATCTAAATTTACCTCAGAATTATCTAAATTTACCTCAGAATTATCTAAATTTACCTCATAGTTATCTAAATTTACCTCATAGTTATCTAAATTTACCTCATAGTTATCTAAATATACCTCATAGTTATCTAAATATACCTCATAGTTATCTAAATATACCTCAGAATTATCTAAATTTTGCCTCAGAATTATCTAAATTTACCTCAGAATTATTAACGAGGTTGTGAAAGGATGTTAGGGTTGTCTCTGTAATGACGTACAGTACAAACGTGTTATACATACTGATAAAGCACAAGCATGTACAAATCAATCCCACCCTCGAGTGAGGTTTGAGAGACAGAAACACCAGGCTGGGATTTTGCAGATGGTTCAGATAAAGCCTGCGTATGGAAGATGGAGAAGGGCGTCAGGACCTGAAGTCATCTACCTCTCCACCCCCTCCCTCACCCCCACCCCCCCTCCCGCTGGGAGCTGAAGCAGCAGTATGTTGATTCTCATTGCCCTTCGCAATTTCCTCCCTTCATTTCTCCCGTCTGCTGTTTCTATTTATCCGTCATCTGAGGCCTTAATGACTTCAGTGGTTTTAATAGAGTTTATGTTTCTATCTGTTCCCCGCTGGTTTCCCCCCATGATCCTGAAGGTCTAGCCATGATCAAGTCTGAAGGTGTACGTGTGTGTGTGTGTGTGTGTGTGTGTGTACCAGGTTGGCTTCTGGGATTGTGGTCCCCTCTATACATTTCCCCTCCTTTCTCTCCTCTCCTTTTCCATCTTCATCTCTCTTCTCTCCACTCTCCTTCCCTTGTCTCTCTCCTTTCTCTCCTCTCCATTTCCGTCTTTATTTTTCTCCTCCCCACTGTTCTCCTCTTTCTTTTCTCCCCGTGTCTTCATTCTTCTCTTCTCTTCCCTACTCTTGTCCTCTTTTATCTCTTCTCCTATCTCTTTTGTTTTCTTTGCTCTCCTATCCACTCTTCCTCTCTTTTTCTCCTCTCTTTCTGTCCTCATTTCTCTTCACTCCACTTTTCTCTTTCCTTTTTCATTTTTCCCTTTCTGCCTTATTTTATCTCCTCCCCAGTCGTGTCCTCTCGTCTCTTCAGTTTTTATTTCTCTCCTCCTATCCTCTCTACTCTTCCACTCTTTTCTCACTTTTCCCTCTATATTCTTCTGCTCTGTTCTCTCTTTTGATTCTGTTCTCCCTTCTGTTCGCATCTCTCCTCTCCTCTACACCCTTTCTCTTTTTTTCTCCTGTCCCTTTCTCTTCATTTCTCTCTTCTCCTCTCTTCTTGACTTCACTGCTCTTTTCTATCCTCTCCATTCTTCCCTTTACCTATTCTCTCCTATCCTCTTTTCCTTTTCTCTCTTTCTTTCGTTTTCTGTCTTCTTCTAATATGTCCTGTCTTCTTTTCTTTTTTTCTAGCTTCTCCTCACATCTTTTATCTCTTCTCTTTCCTTTCTCCTCACCAACCAAGTTACTTGATTGTACAAGAGGTTTTCTACGAGTGCTGATAATACACAATAACGGCATGGGGATGTTTAACTATTCGTATCACTCACTGTCCCAGGTGTTCCAACAATCATTAAATGGCTTCTAAGTCATTCAGGAGCACCTCTGTGTTGTTTTATTTACTCCTAAGGTGACCTAGAATGCTAAGAAGCTTCTAACACAAGGCTGAATCTCAAATCCCTCTCTAAACCCTGATCAAGGGCTCTACTTGATGTGTGGGACTTGAAGTGGATTGTGTGCCCTATCCCACTAGATTTTCATTTAACCCTATTTGGGATTTAATCCCGGAATTCAGAAGTTAACAGAGCTGATATTCTAAAGCGAAGTAAGTGGAAATATAAAGAGAAACTTACAAGATTTACAGGACTGCCCGCCACCTCCAGGGTTTATTCTTCCCACTTTTGGTTACATAGGATGTAATAAAGTAAGAATCAAAACTACTTTTACCCCTGTTAATTACACTAACTGCCAGTCACTGTCAACTGTCAACTCTCACTGCGCTCTCATTCCTACAACCAGAATATCAGCCGTGCTGATATTCATCACAACAGCACTTCCTTTCATGTTATATTGTTAGATAGTACCAGTACAAATTTTAAACTACTTTCACCCTGTTAATTAAAGTAACTGTTAGTCACCAACTCTAGCTGCGGTTTCGTGCCTATAACCGGATGTTGATATTCCTTACAACAGCACTCCCTCTCATGTAATATTGCTCAATAGTATAGGTAAGAAGTTGAAACTACTTTTACCCTTGTTAAGTATACCAACTTTGGGTCGCCAACTCGGGCTGCACCCTCGTGTCTACTATCGGATCATAGCCATGCTGATATTCATCACAACAGCATTCCTTCTCGTGTGATATCGCTAAATAGTAATTTTAAACTACTTTTTTCCCCTGTTAATTACACTAACTGTCAATCACCAACTCTCGCTGTGCTCTTGTGCCTATAACTGGATCATAGCCATGCTGATATTCATACTTTTACTCCTGTTAAGTACACTAACTATAGGTTGCCATTTGGCAATATGCTGATATTTGTCACAACAGCACTCCCTCGTGTGATATTGGTCAATTATATCATTCTTGACTGTGTTGTAATATTTGCTCAAATGATTATATTTGGTTTTATTCAAATTCTTTTAATACGCCAGAAAGAGAGAGAGAGAGCTATCTTGCAAGTCTCCATCTCCTGTCTTTTCTGATCTCCTCCAGTTCTCATCTCCTGCTCCTCTATTCCTTTGCCAATTTTCACACATAACCGCAGTACCTTTGACCCTGCCCGGCTCACGTAGCCTCTGAATTCTGTCAGTGGCTAGAATCCGTCTGGTTAATAATACATGCCTCGTGTGTTTCCTGCTGAAGTTCTTTTTAAATATTAAGGAGCTTTAATTGGTATCACATCACACACAGTGATGAACCTCGCATCCTGTTTGTCAGGCCACTGCTCTGCACGTGTAGGGAATTTGTTGTGCTTGTGTAACTGTTCACGGGTTACGCTGCTGAACACGTCGGAGATGAAACAGTTTGATAGCAGATTCGTCTATTTATTCCATACGTGTGATTCACTTCGTGTTCCTCACCACCCCTCAGCTGTTCAGTGAGTAGAAAATGTCAAATCTGTTTGTTAAAGACAAAGCCGAACACGCTTCGTCTAAATTCGTTTGCTGACTAAGAAGCCTGCAGGTCAGTTTCCAAAGAGCACACCATGCTGTTTGTGTCCAGCACATGTTGCTCGCCCTGAAGCCAAGCTCTTTGGAAGGTGCGTTACGTCTGTCTGTTTGAGGAAAGGGCTACGCGTCACTGCAGCCGATGAATTATGTTGCATTCCTATGCTGATGATGAACAACTAGGACATGAACTGAGAAGACACATGGTGTGAAATGTTAGCATAATCACCAGATTACATTTTGAAGTCTCGTATTTTGCCAACAGAATCATGGTTCCTCCTTTATAGTATCTGAGCGTTCAAGTCAATCCGGGACTTGTGATGATGAAATTTCTCATGAATGTACAACGTGGTGGTGAGACTCATAGCCGCAGTAAAACATTTGAACGGTGCAATCGTTTTAAACGTTTTCTCAAATTGACTCAACTGTGTCACTAGAGATTAAATGATTT
This sequence comes from Channallabes apus, assembly GCA_030522415.1. Classification (NCBI taxonomy): domain Eukaryota; kingdom Metazoa; phylum Chordata; class Actinopteri; order Siluriformes; family Clariidae; genus Channallabes; species Channallabes apus. The sequence continues at coordinate 34,497,806 of CM060104.1, forward strand.
TTTGAAATAAATCATCAATCGTTAAAGTTAATACATGTATGTATTAAAAATCGTTTAAACTATTACAAACTTATAAGCATTGTAAGTTTAATTTCATAGTAGAACTGTAAGGCTAATAAGTAATTAGTGTAATTGAAGTTCGCTGATAATGTTGCTGCACCACAGCTCCAGGTTGGGTCAGGGTCTCTGCTTTTCCCCTGTTTTACCTCCTTGAAAAATATGGTAGCAGGTGGACTGTAGAGCTGTGTGAATTAATCAGTTATGCAGTTTAATCCAGTTTGTGTTGGTCGATTCAATGAATTGTATCAATGAGTCAGTTTTGGATTTAAAATTTAAACGTTTTTTTAAATACTTGGGTAAACTTACAAATGTTTAAAAGGTCCAAAAGTGACAAATTCCTTAAAAATATACTAGAGAAAATTTAACATGCCGCCATCTTCTGCAAAATACTCGCGTTTTGCAAGAGTATCGCTTCTCCTTTTGAGTTTATGTGCGGTTTTTGCCGCACATAAACGGAGTGCGGGGAGCAGAAAATTGACCAAAAAAAAAGATTATTGTTTTGTACAAACCATGACATTTAAACAATCATTAGCACAAGTTACACATAATTTTATTGTTTGTAGATAATAGATTTTATGGAATGGACAGGTTGGAATGGGTGGAGAAAAGTGTCAGGTGTGTTGTGCGATAAAAGAGCATCAGCGAGAATGAAAGGAAAGGTGTACAGGACAGTGGTGAGACCAGCGATGCTCTACGGCTTAGAGACAGTGGCACTGAAGAAAAGACAGGAACCAGAGCTAGAGGTAGCAGAGCTGAAGATGTTGAGGTTCTCTTTGGGAGTGACAAGGATGGATAGGATCAAGAATGAGTTCATCAGAGGGACAACCCATGTGAGATGTTTTGGAGATAAAGTCAGAGAGGCCAGATTGAGGTGGTTTGGACATGTTCAGAGGAGAGATGGTGAATATATCGGTAGAAGGATGCTGAGGTTGGAACTGCCAGGCAGGAGGTCTAGAGGAAGACCAAAGAGGAGATTTATGGATGCAGTGAGAGAGTACATGAAGTTAGGGCAGTGGTGGCTCAGTCGGTTAAGGCTGTGGGTTACTGGGTTACTGATCGGAAGGTCGGGGGTTCGAACCCCAGCATCGCCAAGTTGCCACTGTTGAGCCCTTGAGCAAGGCCCTTAACCCTATCTGCTCCAGGGGCGCTGCTCCATAAGCTGGCTGACCCTGCACTCTGACCCCAGTTTCCTAATTGGGATATGTGAAAATTGAGCAATTTCCCTCTGGGATTAATAAAGTTCTATAAAAAAAAAAAAAAAAAAAAATTAAAAAAATAAAATAAAAATTAAAATTAAATTAAATTAAATTAAATTAAATTAAAATTAAATTAGTTGGTGTGAGAGAAGAGGATGCAGAGGATAGGGTTAGATGGAGGCAGATGATTCGCTGTGGCGACCCCTGAAAGGGAACAGCCGAAAGACAAAGAAGAAGAAGATTTTATGGAATGGAATCAGCAGGGACCACTCGATACCGAGGTGCCAACTCGATTTGTTTAGCGATTTTGTCAGTAATGCGATAAAAAAAAATCCAGATTTTATATTTATTTTTTAGATGTTACAATTCTGAAGACAAACTTATAAATATTTTTTTCCTACCGCACAGCTTACTGCGCTGCCTGCCAATGTGTGAATAGTTTGGAGTGCACTACCTGCAGGATTATCGAGGAATGGCAACTTTTTACTACCTCAAATGCAAACATACAGACAAAACATTTATACACACTTCAACAGTTGTGACCTTTTTTTTTTATCTCGAATTGAATTATGAAAGCAATGTACAGTATAATCTTATGTTTCCTGTAAGGATGTCAGTAGTCGCACCATTGTTGATATTGTCTTGTGACCGTAAGAAAAGAGGCAGGCAGAGGAAAGGTTTAATTTCAAGCCATGCAATATCATTTTGAAGTGATATTGCAAATTTGCAATACCAGAAGAAACTGAAGTATCATACAGAGCAATCCCTCTGGACACTCTAGTCAATGTTGTTCATACAGGAGTTTGCCGAAATCAAATTCAACTTTTATTTGTCACGTACACGTGCATACACAGTATGAAATGCTTATTTCAAAGGTGCTTCTGGATGGTGACCACTTTGAGCCCCTGTGAATGCGTAATTCCAACATGACTTACAGCTACCCTTGTACGTTTATATAAAAGTAGTAATAGCATCTTTATGCATATGTTTTCATGTTCAAGTGTGTTCAAGTACATTTTTTGGGCCATAAATGACACAAATTCATTTAAAAAATCGATTTTGGTTTAAGTGTGGCGATACAGGTAGTCTCAGAGTTACGAACGAATTCTGTTCCGGGAGGACGTTCGTAAGTCTGATTTGTTCTTAAGTCCGACAAAGTTAGTCTTACCGTATATGCCTTAGACATGAATATACAATGTAAAGCATATCAATCCACTTGACTAAATCTCTGTCCCCTTACTCCACGCTACCATCATATGGATGTCATACCGGACGCCATTTTGTCTCAGAGCAGTTTTCCACTGTATTGGACTGAAATCTCGAATTTTCAAAATAGTGGTACTGCAGTGTCTCTTTTTTGTACAATACACATGAGCTACTTCCGTTATTTGTTCGCATCTACGAGTGTTCGTACAACTGCGGTCCGTTCATATCTGCGGAAATTCGTAACTCAAATGTTTGTAATTCAGGGACTTGCTGTACAGTATATGAATTGCTATACAAAAGAATCGCAGAATATTTTTTTCCCCACCATTTCTACTAGATTTAGTAAGTCTACATAGTCCAAAACCTGTGAGAAATAACGCTGCTTGAGACAAATCAGGCAATTAACATTAGTGTTATTGAATGAAATCGACTCGGAAATCACAGTGCGCAAAAATCAAATCAAATCGACAGTCTACCTGTGACTCTCAGCTCTAGTGGACTGAGCGTTTTAACGCCCCGAGGTGTGTGCGTCTGCAATCAATTCGCCATTATCCTGACTAAGCTAAAGCGATTAATGAATTTTATTTGCTGTAACAGATTAGACGTGCTTCAGATAGGTCGACAGCAAATTAGGACAACGTTTAGTGTAGTGGACAGCGACATGGGCCCGTTTTATATTAGAGCTGACACCGGTTGAAATTCAGACCTTACAAATGCACATGATGAGTGCTTCAAAGCCCTTGGCTCATTTTCATGTAGCTTTGAACCACCTGTCAGTCAGAATGACTTACACTTGGCTTTATAGTCATCAAACTGCTGCAGTTTTTTTTTCTTTCCCCCAATTCACTGCATTTAGGCGGCGCGGTGGTGTAGTGGTTAGCACTGTCGCCTTGCACCTCCAGGGTCTGGGTTCGATTCCGGGCCAGGCTCGATTCCCGTCTCTGTGTGCATGGAGTTTGCATGTTCTCCCCGTGCTTGGTGGGTTTCCTCCGGGTACTCCGGTTTCCTCCCACAGTGGTCCAAAGTCCAAAGACATGCAGGTTAGGCTAATTGGCGTTCCCAAATTGCCCGTAGTGTGTGAATGAGTGTGTGTACGTCTGTGTGTCCTGTGATGGATTGGCGCACTGTCGAGGGTGTACCCTGCCCTGTGCCCTAAGTCTCCTGGAATAGGCTCCAGGCCCCCGCAACCTTGAATACAAGATTAAACGGTAATAACGATGAGGGAGTGAGTGTGAATTCCCTGTTTTTGCGTCCTTTATCTTTAGGGGGTTTTTTTGTTTTATTTTGTTTTGTTGTTATTTTTAGGTTCTTTTTTGTTTTTTCAGCACACACAGTAAGATTTGCAATCCGTGTGTGCGTGTGTTTGGGACATGAGCACTCTTTCTTTCTTTCCTGTTAACCTATTAGGCCTACCATCTGTCTTTCCTCTCTCTCTCTCTCCTTCAGTCTGTCACTCTTTCTTGCCCCCATACCCCCTCCTTATTTCTCCCTTTTTTTATGTCTCCTTCTCCTGATTCACTCCGATGTGTGGAGGCTGTTTTTCTGGCTGTCGACTATCGCTTTTCTTCTGCTTTAAATTGTGGTGTTCAAGGCTTCTTTTTAATGCAAAATTATGTGCAGTACCTTGGAAATGCCGGAGAAATTTATATATTTTTCGATCCACATCATTATGTAAAGAGGAGTGATGTGATGTCCCGGTGCTCAGACATGGGAGAGAAGTCAAATCCTGGATGACCCTGAGCTCTGATGCCGTTTTTTCTACACCAGGCAGGATCTGGAAAGAAAATCCTGTACCGGACATGTGTCCGAGTACTCTCTAAAGTCAATAAAAATTGTCTCTTACCTGCCCCGTGCTCTCCATACACAGCTCCACCAGTAATGACCGGTGGTATGTGAAGGGTAAGCACGTCCAAACTAATTTCCCCACAATCCTCCAGTGCGTTTTGTCTCGTCCAACATGTTCCTTGTACGTTTATATAAAAGTAGTAATAACATTTTTATGCATGTTTACATGTTCAAGTACATTTTTGGGCCTCTCTGTATAAAGGACAAAAACGTATTTAAAAAATTGATTTTGAAGTGTGGCGATACATCCCAGAGTTGTCCCAGAGTTACGAACGAGTTCTGTTCCGGGAGGACGTTCGTAAGTCGGATTTGTTCTTAAGTCTGACAAAGTTAGTCTTATATGCCTTAGACATGAATATACAATGTAAAGCATATCAATCCACTTGACTACATCTCTGTCCCCTTTCTCCACACTGCCATCATGTGGAAGTCATCCCGGACGCCATTTTGTCTCAGAGCTGTTTTAATCAGTACTAATTACTGTATTGGACTGTGAAATCTTGAATTTTCGAAATTAAGATTATTCACCATAATTACCAGATATTTTATTATCAGGCAGCCCTTGAAGTCAGTGTAGTGACTTGTATTATTGGAACAGACTCTGAAACGGCAGTGTGTTCCTCTCGAGCAAAGCACCATGTCCACATAGGACTGATCCCTCACCCTGAGAAGAAAGGGACTGTGTTCCAGAATGACTATCAGGACTGAAATATTTTTTTTTTCCCACCTTCATGCTTTAAGCATGAAATAATTATTAAAATATTATTAATGCAAACTAGTAGAGAGTGCGTTATTTATTTATTTATTTATTTATTTATAACTGAAGCGCTCGCTCCCAGGGGCCTGTCCTGAGTGCTGTTGTGTGTTATGTCTCATCTCTTTTTTTTTTTTTTTTTTTTTTTTTTAGGACGTACGCCCTGCGACGGGTACGTGATGCATTCAGAGAGAACCGCAGTGTCGAGGACCCTAAGGTTCAAGAGCAGCTGTTGAACAAAGCACGTGACAATCTGGCCATCATCCAGAGACAGGTACCACCTCATTTTAACAAAGAATAAATACACAACACAGTACGGGCTGACATAAAGCTCTCTCTCTTTTTTTTCTCTCTCTCTCTCTCTCTCTCTCTCTCTCTCCAAATCCTTTTAAATCCCTCTATCCTCTGAAGGGATCTAACAGCAGCTAGCACGGCTGCTGCTGTTGTTTCAGAAACATATTGATGAGTAACGGCTGTGTCCCACCTGTCCCCCCATGGCGGGCGTCCGTTCAGCGAGCACAGCGAGGGGAGGGGAGCTTCCTGTTTTTTTTTTTTGTTTGTTTGTTTGTTTTTTTTGTCCCTTTTAACCAGCCCAATCAGGTGTAAGGGCTTACTCTCTTACGCCACACCTTCATGTCCTACTCATCCCTGCAGTACGTCCTCTGTGAGTTTGGTCTGCTTTGTCACCGACGCTTCAGTTTCATAATCAGGTTCCCTACAGGCCTTGAATATTTTTGGAAGTGCTTAATTTGCCAAAAAAAAAGGCAAAAAATCCCCTCGAAAGGTCAGAAAATTAGCCTGTAGGGGGAAAAAAGTTCTTGCTGTATATATTGAAAATTTGGGATGATAAAGTTCTATCTGACCTTTCTGGCATTAAAACGAGTTATAAATATAATATTTACATGCCGGTTAATATGAGAGGTTCTATATTGTTTAGAAGTATGCAAATATAAAGGTGGAAAGATTGACCTGATGGATTCAGTATGGCTATGGCTCAGCATCTTCAAAATGTCAAGGGTGTTTTTTTAATATATGTAAATCGAATGCACGATATATCGAAAAAATATCGTTATCACGATAATGGCATGCGCGATAACCATATCGCAAGGAGTTGCGATAAATACTTTATTTGCCAAGCATTTGTGTGTCCAAATTTGACCAATCAGATGGGCTCTTACTATGTTTATACCCGCTTATATCTTTATATATATATATATTATTTATATCTTTATACTTCATTCTGTCGCGAACTAACCCCGGATGATCAGAAGATTTAGCAATTAGCCGTTAGCCGCGATTAGCCGTTAGCCCTTTATAACCACGTGAATTAGTTTAAGGACTCTCGCAGAAGGGGAGCAACGGAAAAACACACATTTAACCCGCGTCCTATAAACACACACTCGAATCTGAACCGACATGGCGAACTCAGTGACTAAGCTGTATGCAGTAGTTTGTTTACTCCTCTTATACTTCCGCGTGCGTGTGTGTGTGTGTGTGCGTGCGTGTGTGTGACAAATAGTATTTTTTTTATTAAATTTTTCATTCATTCATTCATTCATCTTCTATACCACTTAATCCTGTGTTCAGGGTAGCGGGGGGCCTGGAGCCTATCCCAGGAGACTTCGGGCACTAGGAGGGGTACACCCTGGACAGGGTGCCAATCCATCGCAGGGCGCACACACATACACACACTCACACACCCAATCACACACTACGGGCAATTTAGGAACGCCAATTAGCCTAACCTGCATATCTTTGGACTGAGGAAACCGGAGTACCCGGAGGAAACCCACCAAGCACGGGGAGAACATGCAAACTCCATGCACACAGAGACGGGAATCGAGCCTGGCCGGGGAATCGAACCCAGACCCTGGAGGTGCAAGGCGACAGTGCTAACCACTACACCACCGCGCCGCCCTAATTTAATTTTTGTTTAATAATATTTATTTTTATAAAAAAAAAAATAAAAAAAAACAGGCAAGCCAAAGAGAATATTTAGTTTAAAAGATGTTCTTGTTTTAAGACACTATTGATGAGTGTTACACGGTTACATGTAAATAAACAGTAATGTTTGAAAGTAATTCATATTGTGTTGGCAGGTTTATAGTAACAGCAAACCAGAAGTCAGAATATCTGCTGAGGGGTTTAAGTCATTCATAGTGTTTTGAAGTCTAAATATTTGCAACTTCCTTGACATATAGTTTCTTTTTAGCCTGAATTAGATTTAATTACATCAGACGAATATCTATTACCTGTTTATTTTAGTATCATCATTACATATAAATAAATAATTTTTAAAAATAGGCAATAATAAAAAAATGCATTTCTCTAGGGAAATGTTATATCACAAGAAATATCGTTATCGCAATATTCAACAACAATATCGCATATTTTCCTAATATCGTGCAGCCCTATTGGACACCATCAAGGCTTCACGTCTGGCCTCCCATGAACTCGTTTAACGGTTCAAACTTGTCGAAATGGCTTGGAGCAAGGTCAGGACTGTACAGGTGGATGTGGCAATAAATCAGGGCAGAGTTCCTGTAATGGGCAAGTGGTGTTGGTGAACGATTGTGTGTACAGTTCACACGGACAGGTGCGTCTCTTCCACAAGTTGGCGACATCGATGTTCAAGGATCCACTAGGACCGGGGTACTCAATAAGCAGACTCCAGTCCGCATCCGGACCCAAATACGGTTACATCTGGACCGACGCCAAAACAAACATGCTAATTTCATCATAATCCAAATGAGTTCTCAATGAAGTGAGCAACGGTGTTTCCGCGCGATATATCTTTGAGTCTTCTAGTGATGGGTCGTTCATGAACGATTCGTTCTTTTTGACTCAGAAGAACGAGTCATCTCCGAGAGTGATTCGGCCATTTTCTACTGGGCGCGCATGCGCAAATCATCGCAGAACCTCCATAGGCTATGTATTGAACGGTTCTCAACGAATCGTTAAGTCCCGAGTTGTTCGGTCCTTTGTCACGTGACTCCCACAGGCGCTATGCAGTGCAGTAGATTCAAAAGAACGAACGACTCGTGGAAGATATAAGAGGTGAGCTGCTCATTCTGTTTATTATAATATGACCTTAATATCCTAATGGTTTGCTCAAAGCTGGCCATTGATATAAGTTGATTTTGAAAACAGCGAGTGTAAGAGTGAGTGGACAGAAAAATATACACTCGTGCTCCATGTGGGAAACAGAAAACCAATGTGTTTAATCTAGCAATCAAAAGTGGTCACCTTCTCACCTTCTGGACAAAGTTGGTTACTGCAGCAGGTGTTCCTGTCCTGCAGAAAATGGTCCTTTAAATTCTCACAATGTTTTCCTCAACGTACTGCTATGAATCTGCCGTTTCGACTATGAGCATGGGGTGAAAAACACATATCGCAGCTCCATCACCAATGAACATTTACATCAGTGCCTCCACCTGGTCCTCACACCTTTTATGCACAAGTTCAAACAACTGGTGGCACAAAGATGATGTCACCTTTCACACTAAACGGACTACCATGTCATTTTTGTGTATTGTTCAAAAATGTTTGGGTTTTACTTTTTTTTGTAGTTCTCTATTTGAAATTAGACTGTAATTTTTCTGGACCTCAGACTGAATAGAAATTTGGTAAGTGGACCTTTCAAATATATATTTGAGTACCCCTGCTCTAGTGTATCCACTAGCTGAATGTTCACGGCAGCGACGGCAGCGTGCTCCGAGCCACATCAATCAGGATCGTCATTCATGGATGTACCGCCTTCTTTAAAACGTTTGATGTTTTACTGAACATCCGTCACGTCAGTCGGTTTTATGCCTTCATTCACAAGAAATTTATTCACAAGTCTTGGTTTGCCTTGAACGCTCCACGTAATAGAATAGAATAAGATTAAAATATTCTTATTGGGTACGTCCATTATGTAAATTACAATGTAAGAAACTATAAAGCTTTTCCATTATGAAGATGTCATTTTTTTCCACCATTATGCAGATAAAATTTTATTTTTTTTAAATAACTCTGCTTTCGGTGCTATATCTTTTATTCATGATTTATGTGCAATTATTTACTGGGATTCACGTTGCATTGTATCTGAGACCTGACCTTATTTGACCTGTAGGCACATTAGATTAGCCTAATAACCAGAGGTGGAAAGTAACGAATTACATTTACTCGCGTTACTGTAATTGAGTAGTTTTTTTTGTGTATTTCTACTTTTTAAAAGTAGTTTTTAAAAATCTGTAATTTTACTTTTACTTAAGTACGTTTTGTTTGAAGTATTGTAATTCGCTACATTTTAAATCATATTCGCTACTGAGTAAAAAATAAATGAATGAAAATGATAAAACAATAAAAAAAAATATTATGCTTTGTATAAATGCTCCATTGCGCCGCGTGTGTGTATCATGTCCTGGCCGCGCGCCGCTCCAGACTCCACTCCAGGTTTTCTGACATCGGCAGCTACCTGACCTTCCACACGGTCGCTTCCGCCCTGAGTGACGTCATCGACTAGCGCGACTGGAGAGAGACGCGCGAAAGATGAAAGAGGTTGTGATTTTGGCGTTTTGATATTTGGTTGTGTATTCTGGTTTGACTTTTTGCCTCCAATTGACTTTGATTATTGCTTTGTCCCTTTGGTTTGGTTGGTCTTTGTATATATTTGTAGATAATTTCACTGTATGTCTGTGCACTCACTAGTAGCAGGGGCGTGGCTGCCATTTATTTTTGGAAGAGGGAATTTATTTGGGAATTTATTTGCTCAGGAATAAAATAAAGATAGCTGACTACCTTATTGTACGGAATGATGGGGGGGGGGGGTGATAAAATTATATATGCATAATATATATAAGGTTATCAAAGCAGTCCCACAGCTTAATCATAGCTAAAACAATCCAGTGAAATATTAGACTGTGAGACTTTTTTGAGTCAGGTATTTTATATAGTTTAGCTTAGGTTTATATTTTATATAGTTTATTTAGGTTTAGGGAAAACCTAAACCCCCCCCCCCCCCATGGTGTTAATAAAAATAAAAAAGTAACTCTGAGTACATTTTTTAATGAGCTACTTTTTACTTTTACTTGAGTTGATTTTTATAATGGTAACTTTACTTGTACTTAAGTAAAATTTCACTGAAGTAACGGTACTTGTACTTGAGTACAAAATTTTATTACTCTTTCCACCTCTGCTAATAACACACTCGTGTGTGGACACACACACACACACACACACACACATACACTCAACACTGTGTGTCAAAGTAATTCAGACGTTTTTTTTCACATAGACCCTGAAACTAAACTAAACATACAGTGGTGTGAAAAACTATTTGCCCCCTTCCTGATTTCTTATTCTTTTGCATGTTTGTCACACTTAAATATTTCTGCTCATCAAAAACCGTTAACTATTAGTCAAAGATAACATAATTGAACACAAAATGCAGTTTTTAAATGAAGGTTTACGTTATTAAGGGAGAAAAAAAAACTCCAAATCTACATGGCCCTGTGTGAAAAAGTGATTGCCCCCCTTGTTAAAAAATAACTTAACTGTGGTTTATCACACCCGAGTTCAATTTCTGTAGTCACCCCCAGGCCTGATTACTGCCACACCTGTTTCAATCAAGATATCACTTAAATAGGAGCTACCTGACACAGAGAAGTAGACCAAAAGCACCTCAAAAGCTAGACATCATGCCAAGATCCAAAAAAATTCAGGAACAAATGAGAACAAAAGTAATTGAGATCTATCAGTCTGGTAAAGGTTATAAAGCCATTTCTAAAGCTTTGGGACTCCAGCGAACCACAGTGAGAGCCATTATCCACAAATGGCAAAAACATGGAACAGTGGTGAACCTTCCCAGGAGTGGCCGGCCGACCAAAATTACCCCAAGAGCGCAGAGACAACTCATCCGAAAGGCCACAAAAGACCCCAGGACAACATCTAAAGAACTGCAGGCCTCACTTGCCTCAATTAAGGTCAGTGGTCACGACTCCACCATAAGAAAGAGACTGGGCAAAAACGGCCTGCATGGCAGATTTCCAAGGCGCAAACGACTTAAGCAAAAGGAACATTAAGGATCGTCCCAATTTTGCTAAAAAACATCTCAATGATTGCCAAGACTTTTGGGAAAATACCTTGTGGAGCGACGAGACAAAAGTTGAACTTTTTGGAAGGTGCGTGTCCCGTTACATCTGGCGTAAAAGTAACACAGCATTTCAGAAAAAGAACATCATACCAACAGTAAAATATGGTGGTGGTAGTGTGATGGTCTGGGGTTGTTTTGCTGCTTCAGGACCTGGAAGGCTTGCTGTGATAGATGGAACCATGAATTCTACTGTCTACCAAAAAATCCTGAAGGAGAATGTCCGGCCAACTGTTCGTCAACTCAAGCTGAAGCGATCTTGGGTGCTGCAGCAGGACAATGACCCAAAACACACCAGCAAATCCACCTCTGAATGGCTGAAGAAAAACAAAATGAAGACTTTGGAGTGGCCTAGTCAAAGTCCTGACCTGAATCCTATTGAGATGTTGTGGCATGACCTTAAAAACGCGGTTCATGCTAGAAAACCCTCAAATAAAGCTGAATTACAACAATTCTGCAAAGATGAGTGGGCCAAAATTCCTCCAGAGCGCTGTAAAAGACTCGTTGCAAGTTATCGCAAACGCTTGATTGCAGTTATTGCTGCTAAGGGTGGCCCAACCAGTTATTAGGTTCAGGGGGCAATTACTTTTTCACACAGGGCCATGTAGGTTTGGATTTTTTTTCTCCCTAAATAATAAAACCCCTCATTTAAAAACTGCATTTTGTGTTTACTTGTGTTATCTTTGACTAATAGTTAAATGTGTTTGATGATCAGAAACATTTTGTGTGACAAACATGCAAAAGAATAAGAAATCAGGAGGGGGGCAAATAGTTTTTCACACCACTGTAAATATGGCAATAATTACATTAAACATGCTGTTTCTCACCTTCCTTATGCAGAAGGAAGAATTAGAGCTTGAAAGCATAACGAGCTTAAGAATAATACAGTTTATTGCTTTTATATATATATATATAATAAGTAATAATATTTTAATATATATATTAATAATATAATAAAGGATCCCTGATTAAAAGAACATTTCATGCTTTAGATCTGTATCATATGTGAAATTTTCCCCAGCGTCGCCGAATCACACTTAAATGTCACACAGACCCTCTCTGGTTTCTGTGCACATATGTGAGCGCACAAGTTGCAGTGACTAAGTGTTCCGTCACTACAAGTGTCTGATGTCCTGAGTATTCTGTGCGTGTTCCTGTCATCTGTTGAGGTTTTATGTGTGTGTGTGTGTGTGTGCGTGTCTGTGTGCGTGAGAGGGAAAGGGAGTATGTGTAGGTGGCGCACACACTCCTGTTGTCAGAGCGCAGCAGTACACTAAGCAACGCCGCTGTCTTTCAGAATCTTGCTGTGAAGTCAGACACGGCGATTTCTGGTGGACGCAGGGCCCCTCTGCCTCCCTCACGCCCTGTCCGTTCTGTCTCCTCTCACACACACACGCATGTGGGTCTTGCTGTGTGTCGTGACCGTGCCAGGACATATGCCACCCTGTACCCACGCTGTGCTTTAGAGGGCAAGGCAAGATGGGCACAAATATACCTTCGGCTCTTAAAAAAAGAGTACATGTCGAGATATACGAGTGTGTGCGCCGATGTCAAGAATATGATTATTTTCATAAGCCAAAAGCGTAGCTAATTTATGATGATGTAGTATAAGTTAGTGTTTGGGTCAAGCATGAATGTCACATTATATGATTTATAAAAAATAAAAAACGTCTGAGATTTGAAGAAGAATTGTCAATTGTGTCATGTGCGGGTTATACGTCAATTATTTCATTGGATCATAAAGTCCCGGTTTGTTAATAAAAGTTTCTTCATACAATATAGTTGAGGGACAATGTTTCGTCCTCGCACGAGGACACTGGGGTCGATGGTGGAGTGCAAAAATCTGCACAAAAGCCTCGTCCTCGAAATAGTTTGGCTGTATATTCAGAAATCATAATTTTTCTCTTATTCGATAATTAAGCACTTGACTGAGAAGGCAGAAACGGTAACAGTGTTGGTTTTTTTTCCGTTTTGTTTAGGCTTACAGTGCGCGCGCTGCATGGTGCGCTCGGGTCACCAAGCTTTCTGTAGGAAAATATATCTAATCTAAAAGATGCTAGAATCCCAGATGATCATCTCATCAAGCATCTGGCCATAAACATTGCTCACTACACCGCCGCGCAATTATTTTTAATGAGATTTTCGGAGAAAGATACAGTACAGTCACCGGATTGACAAATGCTCACAACAGCCGGTCTGTAACCTACTTGTCAAATGTTAGAAATAATCCCCTTTTTTTTTTCTTTTTTTTTTTTTTTTTTTTTAAACAACCACTTTATTACGTTGAGGTTAACAGTGAAGTGAATCGAAAATCTGGACTTTAGACAGGAATACACCATTGAGGGGATGCCAGTCCATCACCGTGCAGTGTGTACAGTACACTTGCAGTTCTGCGCAAAAGTCTAGTGCCGTAGTCCAAGACTGCCTTCAAAAAACACCTTGCCGAACCAGGGACAATCCTAATGACGACTTTGTTGCACCTGCTTCAGGATTTTCTTTTTATTTTACATAATACGCGCCTTTCTTTTCTGGCCTACAGATATTTTCCTACAAGATTAAAATTCAAGGCTGGAATACTAAAACTTTCTTTCGGCTGTTCCCGTCAAGGGGTCGCCACAGCGGACCATCCGATCCACAAACACAACTTGGCACAGCTTTTACGCCGTTCCTGATGTAACCCTCCTATTATTCTAACCGGGCTTGGGACCGGCACTGCCTTTCAGGCTTGGGTAGTATGGGGTTTGGCAACCTACCGACGGCAAGCCTCGAACCTCGGCCCTCAGATCCCCAAACATAAAGCCTTAGCTACCAGAGCCACTTTTTTGTCTTGTTTTTTCCCCACAGGATGTCGAAGACACTTAAGAGGTTTCTGTTATTGAATAGATCCTTACACTGGGTTACTATCCAAGTCCCATCTAACTTCACTAACCCTTACCAACACTGTCACACACCTGCTCACTATTAGGGGCAATTTAGAGGCACTAACTCACCCACCAGCTGTTTTTTTGGGAGGTGGAGGGATATTGAAGAACAGCCTACAAACCCTGACCGGGTTAAATCCGGGTAAAGGCAGATGGACTCCTTCTTTTGATCAGTGAGATAAAGAGTTAGCAGACTCTAACTAGTGGTTAACTAGCCAGTTACTTATTTCGTAAAGCAATTACTGTTTTACAGCACCACCCTGTGCTGCGTTGTGCTCCGAACACTTTAACACTTTATGATTTATAAGATAACCCCCTGCAGGAATGCCTAGGGATATCAACAGCGTAAGTGTGCTATTTTGCAATATTGATGTGTCCGCTCTTTCAGAATGCACTTTAGTTAGTGTAACGAGTCTAAAAATCTGCAACCGCGGGTAGCAGCCCGTGCCACAGCAGAACATCTCAGCGGGAAGCTGCTCCAAATAGAGTCCCTAATGGACTTCATGTCAGATTGCAATCAGGCTCTGCTGTATTTTCATCTGACCCATTGGTTTTTCTAATTTTGACATGTTTACCAGCACCGATTTCTTGGCCGTAACTTTTAGACAGACAGCTGAATAGAGAGAAATAAGGGTCGGAGTTGTGTATTTATTTTATTTAGGCATTCTCACTAGAACGTGTGGAAAGAACATGATAAACAAGAGTGTATCTCAGCTTTCAGCAGCGAGTCAAGTCTAATTGATTCACGTCGTCTCGACTGTCCTCCTTTTTGATTCATTTTTATGCCGCTCGCTCCCGGCGGAGCAGCGGCGGTATATTTCTGTAAAGTAAGAACGAGTCCGACTTTTGGCAGCGGCGGTAAATCTGGCCATGGAGAGTTGAAGGACTGTAGCATCGTGCGTAAGTATGTTACCTTGTTATATAATCAGTTTAATGCCAAGGGGAAGCCTTAGTCGTTTCTGGATACCAAAATAATGGTTATTTATTAGTTATTTATTTCTCAGAATCATCAAGCTGGAAATACCAGAAGAAAAATGATCCAATCATCCAATACAAATTTAAAGTTATCCATCGATCGTGGCTTCAGCAGCTGGACCGAAGGCCTTAGACATTTTAGTACCCATCAGTGTAACCAGTGAGTGACTGCGGAATTAACTAATCTTGATTTATCTTGAAATCCCTCAAGCCCTCTCCACAAGTGTACAGACCTGTAATAAGTGTAATAACGAGCCGATCTTGAGTCATGCAATCACATATTCTAGTCTCCGAATGTTTAAGATCCTAATTAATTAGATTCTGAATTTTTTTTTTAATTAACAGATGCTCATCATATAATGGAAAGCTGTCTTAGTAAATAAAATAAAAACTCCGAAACATAGATGGAGGTTTCTGATTTTTAATTCTGAGATCAGAGTAATCAGAGTAAAATAACTTGTTAAACATTTTTATAGATTTTTTTTACAAGGGCTGTTCATGTCAAACTGGGACTTTTGATTGTGCAGAAAATAGTTATGAGAGTTAACTCCCTTCATAGTATTTCTCTGTATAATCTCCAGCTACACTAATGCACTTGTCACGGTTTCTCTAGTGCTTTGGCAACAAAGTAGAAAGTTTTCTTAGTAGACAGGGACTGTGAGGAGACTGTCAGTTTCATATCTGAAACGCTGGCCTCCCAGGAACCTCTTTGCGTTTACATTTAGGCATTTGGCAGACGCTGTGTTTTGAAGTTTTCGTCATTAGATAGATCCTTACACTGGGTTACCAAGTTACTAACAAAGTACCATCAGTCAAACACTGTTTGGATGGTTTTTGGTTTTTGTTTTGTTTGGGTTTAATGGCCCAAACATGTGGAAATCACTTGGAGCGAGGTAAGAAATGTGGCAATAACTCCCAGCCAAGTGGCTGCGAGAAAAATGGAGTCGGCCTTAACGGTTTCAATAAACCAGTTCGGGAGCACGATGATAGAAAATGTCTGTCCTGTAAAGCTGTTCTAAAGGTGAATAATCGTAAGTTTGTAAAATCCTCAACAAAACATTGTTCACAGTCCAATACAGTGGAAAACAAACTGCTCTAAACAAAATGGCGTCTGGGATTCCCCTCGCAATTTAAAAGCGCAGAGACAACACTGTTAAATTTCACATGAGATATTCATTTCCGTAGGTGCGATTACAGTCCTTGGCATGGTGCGGAAAAAGGGGACAGAGATGTAGCCAAGTTAATTGGTAGGCTTTACATTGTATATTCGTGTATAAGACTCACTTTGTCGGACTTAAGAACAAATCGGAGTTACGAACATGTCTCGTAGTATTTTTAATTGTTCACAAAATGTTGGTTTAATGAGAGAAATTGTAATCAGCATTTGTTATGCTAACCCCCCCCCCCCCCAAACATCTCTAAAATACAATACAAAGCCTCCTCAACTCCCACAATCACTGGCTACCGTATTGTGGAAAATCGACAAAGTGACCAAAAAAAGTTCTCAGTGAAATGTTTCTGCTCTTATAGAATCCCTAGTGGACAAGGATTTTAATTTTAGTCTCATATACTGTATGTGAATGGAACTTTTTCCAGGAGGGTATGTTGTGCGTCATAACGAGCAGCACAAAGAGTACATTTTCCATGTTTGCACCGTTGTATATCGACTACAACTGCTCATTTATATTCACGGCACATTTCCCAAACACACCCAATCCATGTTCGTATCCCTGACTGATCTCATGTTTCTTTCATTATTCTAGTAAAGAGAATCTATAAAATGCATCCTAACTTTATTTATACTTTTCTACATATTAATCTAACTCCCTTGTGTGTCTGTGGCATCAGTAATTAAATCACTTCATGGCACGTTGTCAGTCTCGTCTTAAAACAAAGCAGGGCTGATGAGTCAGTTAGATTAACCGCCGTCATCCTCGAAAATAGCCTCGATCCTGTGACAAATGTTTACACGGAAAGCACTACAGCTCTGGGAAGTGTTATTTCCAACTGGACTGGATACATAAGAGTTTTTAGTATTAGTCATGTTCTTTAGGTCCTAATGATGAGGCAATCATGACGGTGACGATGATGATGATGATGATGACGTGTCATGAGGCAAACAGCGATGATCCTGTGTCATCTGGTGGTGATGAAGGTGCTTGCCAGAAATAAGATGATAATGGTCGGTTCTGGACGGGAAGATTCGAAGTTTTCAGAGCAGCTAGAACAAAATGCAGCTGTAGATCATAGTTAAGAAGAGTTTTAAATCAACAGAAAGACAAATCAGGAACGACCACAGTGTTAGAAAGTGAGCGGTAGTGTGTGTGTATGTGGTTATTAAAAAAATAATAATAATAATAAATGGATTGTCAAGTCTCTGACAGCTCATCCCATATTAATGCAAACCACAGTTATTACTACAGTACGGCCCATTGTTATTGTTATTAAAAGCATTTAAATCAGCTGTTTGCTCATCTTGCTGCACTGTTATTTCATTTCTTATTCATGAGAAACGGAACAAACCCACTATACACCTATTAATGACTAGCGTTCTCATAACCAGTCACACTGAGCAAACTGCATTTAATTATTAATGTAAAGAAGATAAAATACTTCAGCCCTTTTCATGGTGATGATGAGGAACAGAAGAGCGTCGGGATTGACCCTGACTCCGTGCTTTCAGTGGGTGAAGCCGCACCAGTTTTATATTCATTACAGCTCCTTTCTGTTTTTGCTCAGTTTTATTTGCCTCGCTGTACCGGATTTCCTCTTTCTGCAGGATTTCCTCTTTCTCAGCGCTTTCCCGGCTCGTCTTATGCATACTGATTTCTCTCTCTCTCTCCCTCTCTCTCTCTCACACACACACACACACACACACTGTCCCTCTAGCATTCTCTCTTTAACACCATAAAGCTATTCTTAGAGTTTTGTCTCACCTGTGTGGAGCTGTGAAAATGAATCGCTTACTGTCTGAATATTGTTCAGACGATCACAATATTTCTGCTTCCAACGGTGCACATCCACATTTAAATGTTACCTCGTGTGTCTATCTTTCCTTTTGTTTCAGGTTCCTTTCTTTAATACAGCTGCCACCTTAATTTTTTTTTTTCTTGCTTTCCTTCCTTCCATCCCTCCATTCGTCCTCATTTCCTTTTCTTCAATCTTTCTCTTACTTCCCTTCCTTTTTCTTTCCTTCTTTTCTTTCCTTTTAACTTCTCCTTTTCTTCTTTCCCCTTTCTCCATCTTTCTTTTTTCCACTTGTCTTCCTTTACTTCCAGTTCCTTCCATGTGCCTCCATATTCCTTTGCTTCCCTTCCCTTTTCTTTTAACCTTTCTTTTCTCCATACTTCCCCTCCCTTCCCCTGCTCTTTCTTTCTTTCTTTCACCTTCAGTTTTAATGGTCACATTACCTTCTTTACTTTTTTTTTACTTTTCCCTTCAGTTCTTTTTCCCCCCTCTTCTCTCCCCTTTCAAGCACACCCCTTTCTTCCTCCCTGCACACCCTTTTTCTTTGCTTTTTTTTTTCCCTTCTCTTCATGTCGTTTCCCATTTCCGTGTCCATTCCTTCCTTTCGTGTCCCTCCATTGTCTTTCCAGTCCCTTCGCTCCCCTGCTCGTTGCTTTGTCTTTCATTTCAATTGTCACTTTCCTTTCTGTTCTTTTCCCACTTTTTCTCTTCTCTACCTTTTCAATCACTTCCCTTTCCTCCTCTTCCTTATTTTTATAGCGCTTTTAACAATGGTCACTGTCTCAAAGCAGCTTCACAAAATGTGAGGAAAATGTATGGAAGTGTGTATGAGTGAGGGGGGAAAATGTGTTTAGATAGTAATGAGATTGTGAGATCGTCCCTGATGAGCAAGCAGAGGGCGACGGTGGCAAGGAAAAACTCCTTGAGATGACGATAGGAAGAAACGTTGAGAGGAACCAGACTCAACAGAGAACCCATCCTCATTTAGGTGATAACGGATAACAACATCATGTGTGTTAGGCTGCTGGATGTTCAGTATAACAAAAGTTGTCCAAGTTATCATGGAGTCCAGTTCAGCCCAGGGATGGGTCAGCAGGAGCAGAGAACAGAGGGGGGTCTGGATCACTGGGAGCTCAGGAGCAGCATATGTAGATCCAAACCATCATGAATCCAGCTGGAGGTGGTCCTTCTCTCGATGCCTCAGGATCTTCTCAGGGTCGGCCTTTGTCTACTGAAGCTGGCACAAACTCCAGTTGCCTCGGGATGGGTAGAGAAAGGAAAAACAAGTGGAAAAGAAAAGAATGGGCGTAGATGCTGGTCAGGATGTTGGCAACAATAGATAGTGTTCATTTAGATATACTGGAGTCCGAGGTTATGTGATGAATTATTTGTATGCCCGATTAAAGAGATGTGTCTTGAGTCTACTTTTAAACTGACTGTGTCTGTCTGGAAGGCTTTGCTTTTCTCTCCTCATGATTAAGTCCCCTCATTTCCCTTCTCGTCCCTTCCATTATGTTCTTTTTCTTCCTCGTCCATTTCCTTTGTTTCCTCTCAATCCCTTCCCACCCACCTGCTTCCTGACTTTCCTGTTTCTTTCCTTCCCTCCTTTTTCTTCTTCCCCCTTCCAGTCATGTACACACATCCTTTACTTTTTTCCTTGTATTCTTCCACAAAGTTTCTTTCACTTTCTTTTTTTTTATTTATCAAGTTGTACTCTCTCTCATGTCTCCCTCCTGAGTTTGAGTCATCTCAGCTTATTGATTTTGCAGCACTGAATCAAGAGGTCTCATGAATCATCAGGTGTGTTGGACAGATTTGCTCGGTGTTTTGGCTTTAATCACGCTCATAGCCCTGGCTGAATCTGACGCTAGACTTCTGGTGGGACGGTTCCTCTGCTGATGTCATGTGTGTACTCTGGCATTTACTTCCTGAACCGGCGTGTGTGTTCAATCTGTCCCATACAACATGCTGTATAATTAATTTGGCAACCTGCATGTAAATGCTGTGTGATGTTTGCAGAGGGAGACACATTTATGCATGCCAGCGTGTGTATCGATGCCCCAGCTTAAAAAAAAAAAAAAGGACATCATAAACTGCCTGGCATTAATAGTCTAATGTCAATGTGATGTCGTCACATGACGGTGGTTATAGTATTCTAGGCCTTCAGTATGCATCAGCTACGTCACCATAACTGACTAGTTACTAGAGATGTAAAAAAATCTATTATCTATGTATCGTGATTCTTTCTTTAACGCACCCTTAGAGGAAAGCGCTATCCCTCCCTTCCGCTTGCACGAGCTCACAGACGTCCATGATTGCGTAGTGTCACTGATTGATTGATTGATTGATTGATTGATTGATTGTTGGTTGATATAAGAGTATAGTGTAATGACCTCAATCTGTTCATCCATGTTCAGTCAGCGGTTTACCTTGAGGGAGGATCACAGTGGATCCGGGGGCCTAACCTGGGACCATTGTTTTGGGGTAGAGTAGAAGATAAAGAAACATACGTGCATGGACTCGAGGAACACACGTGAAATGCCACAAGCAGTAACCCGAGCTCAAGATCAAACCAAGCAACTCCGATCTCATCGATTTCCAAAGTCTGACATGCTAGGTTATGCGAGTAGACGGTTTCATCACTTTATATCCAACTTAAACACTCTGGTTCACTGTAGGGAACCCTGATCTCTCAGGCAGCAACGGTACCTGCTGTGCCTTTTATTCCTTTCTCTTCTGAATATACTGATTCCAGTGAGAAAGGAAAGCCGGATCTAGAGAGCAGTGCAGTGTTCAGCCCTGCGCTGTGTGCTAATGAAGAGGTGTTTGCACACATCTGTATTAGGCACATCTGTAATAAAGGCCGATATTGAGAAGTCTTCCTTAACAAGAGCCGGGCCAAATTGACCACTTTTTAATGTCTTTATTATTTTTTTTTTTTAGTTTTTTTTTTTTACTTTTTATTCGTCTCTACCTGATTTTTGAAGATTTCATTATCCAAGGTCTAACTCAAAGTCTCTTAAAGACATATGATATATTTGTTACTGTTAATTCTTGCTTTATCATTAGTATGATTGGTGGTGGTATTATTATAATTATTATTGCTATTATTATGGATGTTAATAGGCAAGGGCAATTCAGATGGTTTGAGCCGAAACTGAGCAATCTCAGTGCTATGAGACACAGCAAACTCCAACACATCCCTTCTCTCCCCCCCCCCCCCCCCCGACTCTTCCAGTATATCTGTTTAGTCCCCTTGCTTTACCTCTGAGTCTCATCTTGACATTGTTAGTTTATCATGTACTTCACGCCGCTCTTGCCCATTTATTTTCTCCTCTCTGTCTCTTCCTCTTTCCATCAGTGAAGATTATAACTTCTTCCAGGTATAACTCTCTTTCCTTCTGATCACAAAATCTCAAAACTGCTTCCTTGACTCCCTCCATCCATCCATCCATCTGGGAACCTCAGTAGTCCAACTAGGGGGGACTGAGGGAGGAAACCTGGGTATCCAGAGAAAACCCACCAAGGAACATGCAGACCTTTTTCCTTTCTTGATTGGTTGGATGGTTTTGGTTCACATCATTTATTTCTCTTGTCTTGTACTGAGCCAGGAGTGAGACTGAGACCAGAGGATATAAGTGCAATTGTTGTAGCTCTAGGTTAAAGTTGGCTATTCGTGACCTGAAGGTTGAGTTCAAATCCCAGAACTTCTGTCACAGAAGGTTTTTAACCCTTAACAACTCGGCTTTATACTGGTGCTGTGTTCATGACCATGTTGGAACTGGGAAGTAGGGAAAAAATCCAAGTAGGAAACTCCCATGAGAATGCCGGCTTACACTAATTTTTTAATCTCATTACACATCTGAGCAGTTGAGAGTTAAGGGTCATGTTCAAGGTCCCCACAGGGGCCACTTGGTGGTTGTGGGGTTTGAACCCGAGACGTTCTGAACCGTAGTCCAATGGCTTAACCCCTACCCCTGATAAGTCCTACTTGGTAAGGGTTCCATGTGCTCCATGTTGCAATTTTGTGATTATAGTTGAACATGAACAAAAACAAAAAATAACTATGTTTGTGTTAAAGCCACATGGACTCATAAAGCAAGTTTAAACATGACTCCATTTAATAGTACGTTTAAACATACTTGACTTGACAAAATGTTTGATTTGCCAAAGGCAGTAGGGACGCTTTAAATGCGTAGTAATACCAATATACCAAAGATCAAAGATCAAACTAAGCTTTAAAAGCCAAATGAATAATTAATGCTGGTGATTAATATGTGATTTATCAGCATGCGCTACACAAAGTCATGTTGCTCTGTCCAGATTGGCTTAGTATGACTTTCATGCCTGATTTCTCAGAATATGGAAAAAAGTACAACAAAAACAGGACTTCTCCTGATGCTGTGAATTGATGATCACACTAGAATGAAGTGTTTACCTGAAAAGGTTTTAGAAGAAATCCTGTAACAAAAAGCTGTGTACCGTTAATCCCACCATAAACCCTAACAGTTCCAGGACGTCAGTGCAGAGTGACAGAGGTGTGAACTGTTGTTTCTTTTTTTTTCCACTTTTAATCAGGACGCTATAATGCAATAAACATATTCAGTGAGGCTACAGGGAGCAGAGGTAAAGAAGGTGCAGGATTTTAAGTACTTAGGGTCAACGTTCGAGAGCAACGGAGAGTGTTCAAAGGAGGTGAAGAGACGAGTACAGGCAGGTTGGAATGGGTGGAGAAAAGTGTCAGGTGTGTTGTGCGATAAAAGAGTATCAGCGAGAATGAAAGGAAAGGTGTACAGGACAGTGGTGGGACCAGCGATGCTCTACGGCTTAGAGACAGTGGCACTGAAGAAAAGACAGGAGGCAGAGCTAGAGGTAGCAGAGCTGAAGATGTTGAGGTTCTCTTTGGGAGTGACAAGGATGGATAGGATCAAGAATGAGTTCATCAGAGGGACAACCCATGTGAGATGTTTTGGAGATAAAGTCAGAGAGGCCAGATTGAGGTGGTCTGGACATGTTCAGAGGAGAGATTGTGAATATATCGGTAGAAGGATGCTGAGGTTGGAACTGCCAGGCAGGAGGTCTAGAGGAAGACCAAGGAGGAGATTTATGGATGCAGTGAGAGAGGACATGAAGTTAGTTGGTGTGAGAGAAGAGGATGCAGAGGATAGGGTTAGATGGAGGCAGATGATTCGCTGTGGAGACCCCTGAAAGGGAACAGCCGAAAGACAAAGAAGACTGCCTGTAGCACTTTGCAAATCTGACATCTGGTCTATTTGTGTATATCTGTAAAAAATGGCATACACTAGTAAAGGAGACGTAAAACTAAATTAATGTACAGTGTTGTGAAAAACTATTTGCCCCCCTCTTGATTTCTTATTCTTTTGCATGTTTGTCACACAAAATGTTTCTGATCATCAAACACATTTAACTATTAGTCAAAGATAACACAAGTAAACACAAAATGCAGTTTTTAAATGAGGGGTTTTATTTTTTAGGGAGAAAAAAAAATCCAAACCTATATGGCTCTGTGTGAAAAAGTAATTGCCCCCTGAACCTAATAA
This sequence comes from Channallabes apus, assembly GCA_030522415.1. Taxonomy (NCBI): domain Eukaryota; kingdom Metazoa; phylum Chordata; class Actinopteri; order Siluriformes; family Clariidae; genus Channallabes; species Channallabes apus. The sequence continues at coordinate 34,521,424 of CM060104.1, forward strand.
CTGGTTGGGCCACCCTTAGCAGCAATAACTGCAATCAAGCGTTTGCGATAACTTGCATCGAGTCTTTTACAGCGCTCTGGAGGAATTTTGGCCCACTCATCTTTGCAGAATTGTTGTAATTCAGCTTTATTTGAGGGTTTTCTAGCATGAACCACATTTTTAAGGTCATGCCACAACATCTCAATAGGATTCAGGTCAGGACTTTGACTAGGCCACTCCAAAGTCTTCATTTTGTTTTTCTTCAGCCATTCAGAGGTGGATTTGCTGGTGTGTTTTGGGTCATTGTCCTGCTGCAGCACCCAAGATCGCTTCAGCTTGAGTTGACGAACAGATGGCCGGACATTCTCCTTCAGGATTTTTTGGTAGACAGTAGAATTCATGGTTCCATCTATCACAGCAAGCCTTCCAGGTCCTGAAGCAGCAAAACAACCCCAGACCATCACACTACCACCACCATATTTTACTGTTGGTATGATGTTCTTTTTCTGAAATGCTGTGTTACTTTTACGCCAGATGTAACGGGACACGCACCTTCCAAAAAGTTCAACTTTTGTCTCGTCGGTCCACAAGGTATTTTCCCAAAAGTCTTGGCAATCATTGAGATGTTTTTTAGCAAAATTGAGACGAGCCTTAATGTTCTTTTTGCTTAAAAGTGGTTTGCGCCTTGGAAATCTGCCATGCAGGCCGTTTTTGCCCAGTCTCTTTCTTATGGTGGAGTCGTGAACACTGACCTTAATTGAGGCAAGTGAGGCCTGCAGTTCTTTAGATGTTGTCCTGGAGTCTTTTGTGGCCTCTCGGATGAGTCGTCTCTGCGCTCTTGGGGTAATTTTGGTCGGCCGGCCACTCCTGGGAAGGTTCACCACTGTTCCATGTTTTTGCCATTTGTGGATAATGGCTCTCACTGTGGTTCGCTGGAGTCCCAAAGCTTTAGAAATGGCTTTATAACCTTTACCAGACTGATAGATCTCAATTACTTTTGTTCTCATTTGTTCCTGAATTTCTTTGGATCTTGGCATGATGTCTAGCTTTTCAGGTGCTTTTGGTCTACTTCTCTGTGTCAGGTAGCTCCTATTTAAGTGATTTCTTGATTGAAACAGGTGTGGCAGTAATCAGGCCTGGGGGTGACTACAGAAATTGAACTCAGGTGTGATAAACCACAGTTAAGTTATTTTTTAACAAGGGGGGCAATCACTTTTTCACACAGGGCCATGTAGATTTGGAGTTTTTTTTCTCCCTTAATAACGTAAACCTTCATTTAAAAACTGCATTTTGTGTTCGATTATGTTATCTTTGATAAATAGTTAACGGTTTTTGATGAGCAGAAACATTTAAGTGTGACAAACATGCAAAAGAATAAGAAATCAGGAAGGGGGCAAATAGTTTTTCACACCACTGTAGTTATGTATGATTATTCTATGTCTATCGCCAAACATTAACTTTAAAATCTTTTTTTTTTTTTTTTTACATGTACTGTACACCTAGTCCCAGACTTAGGAACATCTGAGTTACGAATTTCCACAGATACGAATGAACTGAGGTCCTATGAATATTTATAGATCATGATACAAATCACGGAAGTAGCACATGTATTGTACAAAAAATAGACACTACAGTGCACCATATACCAATATTTACAATTACATACAATATTTTCAGTGTGTAAGTGAATGTATACAAGTCCGGTATATTGTATGTGTGTGGAGAAATGAGTCGACCTCACCGGTTTCAATGAATCAGTTCAGGAGCACAATGATAGAAAATGGATGTCCTGTAAAGCTGTCCTGATGATGAATAATCCTAATTTGGGAAAATCCTCAACAAAACAGAGTTCACAGTCCAATACAGTGGAAAACTACTCCGAGACAAAATTGCGCCCGGGACTCCCCTTCCGATTTAAAGGTGCAACACTGTTACATTTCACATTTCACTGTGAGATTCATTTCTTTAGGCACGGTTATAGTTTTTGGCCACATGATGGCAGTGTGGGTAAAAGGGACAGATCTAGTAGATTGGTATGTTTTACAATGTATATCCGTGTCAAAGCCGTACAAGACTCACTTTGTCAGACTTGAGAACAAATCCGACTTACAAACGTGCTCTTGTTTGTAAGTCGGGGACTACCTGTATTTATTTATTTATACAGGTATATGCTTATAGTTACATTGAACCAGAATATTTATAAAATGGTGCTACTTACAAAATTGCAGTACAAATCGATTCGACTTCCAGATATCATGATAATATCATATCAGGTGATCCCTAGTGATTCCAGTCCCTAGAAGCCAGAAAAGCTGAGAAAGTTTAAGGGTTTTACATCTTGTGCTAAAAGAAACGGTTCACTCACAGCGCTTGTACTATTTATTAAAAATTTTTTCTGAGTCTATAAGGAACTATTTTCCTCCATTTCCTCTAATTGCACTCGCTCAGCAGCTGTTTGAGAGTTTACACTCTCAGTCTCATGTCAAAAGCTCGTTAAGCTCATTTAGAAACATCTGCTGAGATTTCTCTCACTTCAGTTTTACTCTCCCCTTCTCACACACACACACACATACTGTTCACACACACAGATGATCCTTTCACATATTTGATCTCTTCCTTTTTCTCCTGACTATATCGTCACCGTTTCTCCAAATAGGTCATGGCTCTCGCTTGTGCCTCTCTGCTCAACACACTCGCCCTCTTTCTCTCACTTTGTGTCTCTGTGATGGAATCAGGCTGCTTATCGGCGTCCACTAAAGATTCAGCCAATCACTATCTCGTCTGGTGTTTATTGATTAGAACTCCTTGAGAAGAGTTTAAATGTGTGTCTGGTCTGAGCGAGGCTGCAAACACCCCACCCTTGACCATGAAAGCCTTCGAGCTTAGCGATCAGAGAAGTTTGTGCAAAAAAAAAAAAAAAAAAGGGAATAAAGGAGATGCGGGAGGGAGTGATGAAGAAGGCAAGTGAGAACATTGTGCAGCGAACTGCCCGTTATCTGGGTTCGCTATTTTTAGCACTCCGACAGAAGCAGTGGATTACTGAGTAGCTTTCTTTCTCACACACACTTTGTCTTGCTCTCGCATGCTCTCAGAGGGAACTGTACACATGCTCAGATGGGTGTTTCTGGTTCCAATTAAAGGGTGAGTGTGATAAGCTATGAGGCAGAGCACAACCCTTTTTTCTCCCTCTCTCCCTCTCTCTCTCTCTCTTTCTCTCTCTCTCTCTCTCTCTCTCTCAGGAACTAATGGGGCCTGCTTTCTTGCAGCAGAGTGTCTGATGTTGTATGTGTGTGTGTCAGCTCTTTGCTCCACATATTGCTCATAATAAGTTGGGAGTGCATGAGCACTGTGTGAGTGTAGTAGAGACGGAGCTTGGACGCTGTGCATCATAAAGGAGTTTATACTGCCTTACTCACTACTGCAGCGTCTCTAGTACGATACAAGACGTTTAAATAACTTAATATCAAAAGCGTTTTCGGTCATTAGGTGGCAAGATTATCAACTTCGATTCCTACCACTTTGTAGCGCGAGTGTAATATTTCTCAGCAAATTAGAAAATAAAAAGTGCACAAATGTTATGTGAGGAAAATTACAAACGGAGGATTAGATCATAATTTTGTCAGTCTGGGAAAACTGGTCGGTTTGTAATCAGGACGTCTGAACAGCTTTTAATGATCATCAAAGCAGAGAAGACCAACACGCTGTACAGATGCTCCAATTTTTAACTGAGCTCATAAAAAGTTAAACTACAGACAATACATTCCTTGCTGATATGATGATTTTTTCATATCCATAGATTTTGCTATGTAGGTTGATATTGTAGCCATTTCCATTTCCACCAGAACAGTGAAAAAGTGGAGGACTTTTACCGTGGAGAAAGTCAGAGATCCGTTAACATTAATTATCGCCAGCTGGCCCCTCGCCCCTTCGCGCACCTGCCTATGTAGGGAGCCTACAGAGTGAACGAGGAGCAACAACAGGTTGAGGTGCACGCCGGGACAGATGTATTCGAAGTAAAGTACTTAGTAAACTGTAGTAGATTACTTTCCCCCCCCCCCCCCCATCACTGGTCCTGAGCACTGAAGACCTGGAACATCCCACAAGAGCTGCGGTTTTGGAGTTGCTCTGACCCAGTTGTCTAGCCATAACAAGTTGGTCCTTCTCAATGTAGCTACTGTACGGTCACAATATTTCATTACACTGGCACCTGGAAGTGGGAGTTATTAGGCAGGAAGTGAAATTTTGATTCCTGAAGTTGATGTGTTGGAAGCAGAACATTGGGCAAGGGTAAGGATTTGAGTGATTTTTGACACGGGGCAAAATGTAAAGGCTAGACGTCTGGGTCAGAGCAGCTTCAAAACTGCAGCTCTTGTGAGATGTTCCTGGTCTTCAGTGGTCAGGACGTATCAAAAGTGATCCAAGGGAGAAAAACCGATGGACTGGCGACAGGGTCATGGGTGGGCGAGGCTGACTGATGCACAAGGGCGTGGGGTGGGGGGGGGGGGGGTAAATGCCAAGATGATGATATAATTCTCTGTTTTTGATTTTATTGGCTTCCAATAGTCCGATCCAATCTACTTGATCTACTGTAGATCAAGTTTGATGAAAAGGTTAATGCTGGTTTTCATAGAAAAGTGTCCGAGCACACAAGACATCACTGTTTTAGTGACAAAGAGGGGAACCTACTCACAATTAAGCAGGTGGTTATAAGTGTTTTTGCGTAGTGAAGAATAGTGTAGTGTAGAATAACTGAACACAGTAGAGAGAGTAAAAAAGCCCCTACCCTAACGCATTTATCCCAGTGTTTCACTACTGCTTGGATACCATGAAGTTATCTCAGTATGATCGAGCCATAATTGGATTGCCTAATCACATCTGAAACACTGGCCTCCTAGGAACTCCTTCAATGGCCCAAACGTGTGAAAATAGCTCCGAGTGCAGTCAGGAACGTACGGAGGGTGCGGCGATAAACTCCCAGCCGAGTCCCCGTAACGTGCAAGTGGTGTAGGTTGAATGATTGCGTGTACAGTTCACACAGATAGACGCATGTCCTGTGTACATATGTGGTCTCCATGATGGTAAGAATGTTGAAGGTGTAATATTAAGTTTTAATCACAGAACCAAACTATAGAAGCTGAAGACTTTTTTTTTTTGTAATTATATTAATCTTAATCCCTTTAAAATCCCATTAATGCCATTTGGCAGAAATTAATACGTTCACTTTCTAATGCATACGAACTCCAGCTGTGATTATAACAGGTAATGTAATAAGCCTACAGGATCACACTCTGTGTTTAACTTGTCCATTTGTTTTAACTGCTTCCAAGTAAAGGTAGTGTGTAGGTGATGTAACCTGTATCATTGGGATTTAAGCTCCCAGTGTGAATTTAAAGTACCTCTTTGTGAGCTGAAAACACGACTACATACAAGACTGACATGTGATTTCAAACACCCAAAACAATGTAGATCTTCTCAAACGGTCATTAATTGAAGCATGTGTTATAAGTGTGATAATCGTTGCCCCGGAGACTGTAGCGTGCTTCTGCCAGCCAGGGAACTCGGTACTCAATAAATTAAAAGAAGTAAGACTGCACAGTGAAGTTAATAACTCTCCAGTAAAGTAAATTAATCATAGTTCTTTGGAAGTAAAAGACTGTTAATTACTAATTCTGCATTCTCTATGTTAGGAAAAGAAGAAAAAAAGGGAGAGGTAAGATGGACAAGAGGGACGTATAAAGGAAGGCACAAAGAAAGAGGGACAAAAAGAGGGAAGAAAGGGAAAGAAGGAAAAGAAAAGGATGAATGAAAAATTAACAAAAGAGGAAAGCGGGACAAGAATGAAGAAAAAATGAAAGATGGATGAGAAAGAAAGAGGGAAAGGAAGAAAGGACATGAAAGAATGAAGGAAACGCAAAGGAGGAATCAAAGAAAAGGAAGGAAGTTAAGAAAAGATGGACATGGAAGGAATAACAGATGGATGAGAAATAAAGGAAGGAGGGAATGAAAGAGGGATAAGAAAGAAGAAGGGGGGGAAGGAGGAAGGAGATAAACAAGAAAAAAAGGAAAGAAGGATGGACAGAGAGACATGGAAGATGAAGGAAAGAAAGAAGGGCAGGATAAAAGATGGAAAGACAGCAGGAAAATGAGATGGAAAAGAAAGAAAGAAAGAAGGGATGGTTAGACATTTGTTAAAGAAGCAGAAGTGAGTAGTCGAATGATGGATTGTTAGATGAAAGAAAAAAAACCAAAGTGGAACAAACGTCCTGCAGTTTTACTCAATCAAGAAAATCTGTGAGCCTTTGAATATGCAAACTGTAGCCATGGGCAACCCTGTGAACTCCTCCTCCTCCTCTTCCTCCTCCTCCTCCTCTTCCTCCTCCCCTTTCCTTCAGTTTAATAACAGAACACATCATCGCAATGACTCTTTTTGCACTTTATCTCTCGCTCTGAATTAAATTCTCCTCGCAGGTTTTAATCCTAAAGAAGTCATATTTATAAACTTTAAGTCCCAGTGGCGGTTATTAAAGCTGAAGCGCAGCACAGAGGTGTTGAAGTGCTCCAGCTGGAGCGGAGGACGGAGTAAAGTGCAGGGACGAGCCCCTTATTCTCCACCTCATTTATGGACGATTTATTCTTCATCAGAGCTGGGCCTAGGCCGTTTTTTTTTTTTTTTTTTTTTTACAGGCCATGCTGAGGTGGCAAAAAAAAAGGTGCACCCCATTACTTTTGTGTGTGTGTGTGTGTGTGTGTGTGTGTGTGTGTGTGTGTGTGTGTGTGTGTGTGAAGCTGGAGAGGTGAAGGGACAGGAGCGAGGGGCCTAATGAGGGGAAACTTAACGATTTTCACCACCGTCTCTCTGCGCACCCCTAAATTGCACCTTACTTTCATCTCAACTCTTAAATCACTTTTATCGTGTGTGTGTGTGTGTGTGTGTCTGTGAGCGCATTTGTACGAGTGTATGCGTGTGTTTGTGAGTTTCATTTCGGACACATTTTGTCGCCTGTGATCTTTTCACATGCCAGAAAGGACGGTCATTTAATCCACGTGCTGAGACGACAGTTTTGGTGCCGAGTCAAGTCGGTTTGTCTGACTTTTAAGCGAGATAAAGATTTTTATGTTTTTGTCAGATCACTCAAGCTGCCTTCCTGTTATCCATCACTGTTGAGCAGCGCGGAGACGCTTCGGCTGCCTTGTTGCAGGGCGTCGCTGTGGAACAATGCGGCAGCAAACACGGAGCTGTTAGGCAGCTTTGCGCAGGATCGGGTGAGGCTGAGGGTCTTTAGGAGAGCAGCTGGACTTTATCACACAAATACTCAGCACGGATTTCGGATGGGATGAGGCCTGATGAGGGGATTAAATCACTGAGGGTGATTAAAAATGACAAAAAAAAAACATCCTTCTTGGAAATCCATCCTGCACCGTGCTTTTACATCGTCTTTAGAATTATTTACAGTATTTACATGAAAAAAAGAAAACAGAAATAAACCTCTGAACGTTCAAGCTACAAAGTGAAGAAGGAAAAAAACATGAATACCTCTCAACAATCTATCTAATTATGATGAGTGTGATATGTTCTACTTCTACTGGATTACGCCTTGCAGCTGAGTTACAGTTCAAAAGTAAAAAAAAAAAACAATTTCTAGCCAGATGTATTTAAAGTGCAGATTATTAACATAATTACAGTTATATGCATAACATCAAAGGTTAAGACGAGTTCTTTATGAGTGAAAGGGACGACTCTGTGTCTACCGTTGTTTACAAAGACATGTCGATCATGGACAGGACACTTTGTAAATCAAGTTACATTTGGCTAATAAGTCTCAATTTTACCAGTATATGGAGGCTTTTCAGACAACTGCATTTAAAGCAGAAGTAACCATGTATATATTTATATCATAAAGTCTGCACGCGGCTGGCGATATTTCTATAATTACACAGTGAGTGTATAAAAGAAGTGTAGGGGTTTTTATTCATAAAACTGACTCGTTTTTTTCCCCCCTGTTCTTACCTTTAAATGAAGTTATACTGTATATACACGTATTAGCTTTTAAATTACACAACTTTCAGACACATTCATTTGTTAAATCTAAATCACTGACTATACAGCTCACTGTTTGAGAAAGCAAAAATACATCACTCATCACTGCATACCAAGTTTCAAAAACTCGAACACGGGGGGCGTCCTGTGTGCCCACTTTGTCCAACACACCGAATTCAGAAATAATGTCATTCTGTCCATAAATTATGTTATCGTTAATGCTTGTTATTGTTTTAAATGAACTCGTTCATGTTTTTAAACCTCCATATCTCTGAAGTCATATTTAAATATTTTGCTTCACTCAGATTATAAAGCACACCCGGAACCAAACGTCCTGTCGAACCAAATCGTCCTTGGACGATACAAATTAGAACGTGGGTATTGTTACACCCCCAGTGTAGACAGATAAGAAACTTGAAGCTGGACAGACTAAAGGACTAAAGCACCGCTCACTTTAGGTAAGGATGAAGCTGAATATCACTGGCAACAGGAATGCACATATAAATTTCAAGCCACATTTTTTTTGGTCAGATCGGATTTGCCTGTCATGAAGTTGAGTTTTTATTCCAAGTGACTTTTTAATCTGACTCTAACGTGGACATGTCTGTCCTCTGAATCGGCACGCACATCGTTATGTCTTTGCTTGCTATCAGAAATTGTGTCAAAGCATATACTAATATGGCACATATGTTTAATGTATTAATTTTTGCTTTTTGACAATGAGAGACAAGCTCTGAATCATTAGCTCACACCACAAGTGTACTTAAGACAAAAGAACAACTAATACACTTACGGCATATTTTCTGTCTTACCAGACAATCATAAAAATCATAAATCAGTACCATATCATAAATCTACTTTTTTTTCATCATTATTTTAGTTTTTCATATAGTTTGTAGATTTTGCTCTGCTTGGTTTTACTGCATTAGTCGTTATGTTTCCCAAATATTATCATTTAGACAAAAGTAGAGGACTTAGTACAGAGCCTTGAGGAACACCATATTTAACTGTGAAAAATCCCATACTGTATATTGCTGTTTCTTTAACAAGTTAAAATAGGTCTCAGAGGTTCCCTGAAGTGTTTGTCTGTTATTGCTCCAGCTGAAATACCCACCTCAGGCAATGCACTCTTTTATTCCTCAAACTCCCTTCATTTCACTCCTCCTACAACGTTGCAAATTTCTTGTCTGTGTAAATGAGCTACTGCTTATCCATGCCCCCCAGAGAACTATGAATACTCTGGATGCCCCAATTCTTTCATATCAAGGGCCATGGGTAACGAATAAATGTTTGCGCTTTGTGAAATTACATTATATTAAAGTGTGAAAGTAATATAAAAATAGTCTCTGTTTTTTATAATTATCACTCACTCACTCGCTGTTGGTATAAAATTATATTGAAACTAAATATTTCAAATGAAATCCAGAAGAGAGAGCTAAATTGAAACATCAAACATCATAATTCAATGGGGGGCCAAAACAACTGCAAGGCAGGCCATATGAGGCCTCCAGGCCCCAAATTGGGCACCTTGATCGAGAGGCTTGGACTGTGGAAGGAAACCGGTGTAGATAGCGATACGGACTAACGCTGTCTGGATGCTATGATGTGTGTGTGTGTGTGTGTGAGACTAGACTTCAACTTACTGTATTGTCAAACTCTTAAATATGCAGGAACTGATCGACTTGCTTTTTTTCTGGCATGCAGTAAAACTCTGACAGCTTTATCCTGACAGTGACCTCACTGCACACACGCAGGCGCACACACAAACACATTATCGCATTCTCTCCCACAATCCCTCACACATTACGCTCTGCTGTCCTATCCCACGCTCCCAAGTGCCTTTTGTTCTCTCCCAGACCGATGCATGGCCTTAACCTGACCTCTGAAAATCCACTACTTTCCTGCGCTTTCAGAAAGACCAACACAGAACGGACCACTGAGCCTTATGTTTACTAGGCTCTGCTGTAGCCACTGGAACGAAGACTGTAAAAACAAATAAGCAGGGCAGCGATTCGAGACGGATGTGGTCGAGACGGATGCTCAATCAGTGGTGCTGAATTCGAGGAGCTAAAAGAAACTGTTGCAGTGTCAGTAATATGTTATTGTAAGGAAGTTATTATAGCATGGGGTCTCATATGCATTGACACAGGAAAACACCTAGTGAATAACGGGAAAAAAACGATGACATTTGTAATAGCTGTTTTGTGTTATCATTATTATTATTTTTAAATCAACAGTGCATGTCTAATGAACAGAAGGGAGTTCTAGTTATCCAGCTCTTTCATCCATCTTTAAAAAGGCCACCTATGTACAGTATAGTGTCAATTTACCTTTTTAGTTATGGATGAAGACACACATCTAAAGGGAGGAAAACATTTCCTGTTAATTGTCCTTGTTCCATTTTTTTTTTTTTTTTTGTATCAGCCTGGGCTTAAACAAGGCGATTAGATTTCTTCCTCTTTTATGACCTCTCATATGAAGAGACCCTCACCCTGACTTGTTCCTCTTCTCGGCCCAGCTCTGGCGTTCTCTGAGCGCCGTTTTCAAAAGCTACAGTAAATAGGGCTAATAAGCAGGCATTGCTAATTGCTAATTATTCCTTCTTAAAGAATTCCTTCTTTAGTTTAGACAAAGACCATTAAGTTCCTGAAAATTTCATGTTCTCCCCGTACTTGGTGGGTCTCCTCCGGGTACTCCGGTTTCCTTGCACAGTCCAAAAACAGACTAGCAGATTAGGCTAATTGGCGTTCCCAAATTGCTCGTAGTGTGTGAATGAGTGTGTGTGCACCCTGCAATCCAGTGTGTACCCCGACTCGTGCTCTGCTAAGTCTTCTGGGATAGGCTCCAAGCCCCTCGTGACCCTGTACACAGCATAAAGTGGTATAGACGGTGAGTGAGTGAGTAAGGAAATTAATGTAAAAACAATAGATTTTGGAGTCAGTGTAGCGATGCATTAATTGCCACACGAGAATTGCGATACGTAACTGAATCGATTCTTTTTTTTTTTTTCCCCATCTCTTGTCCAATCAGATCGCACCATGCTTTAATAGGTGCTTATCACAGGCCTTCTACATTGTCCGGTGGGTTGGTATAAATACCCTAATAGCTTTATGATATTCTTCCTACATCTTGCTTCGACTACGTCCTCACCAGGCTTTTTTGGACATGGAGATGATACTAGGTCATTATGGTTTCCACTGCATTCCTGCTTAGTTCTGACTGCATTCACCCAATTTTTTGGCAGACGTAGTGGGAACGTGACTTGGTGTGACTGCCCTCCCGCTTAAGAAGGTCTGGGTTAAACCTATATAACGTGATCGTAGATATATATTCAGGAATAATGGTGTATCTTGTCAGACCCAAGCCCTAATAGTGCATCCTGAAGTTTTGACCTTGCACCGACCTTCCCGTTGTATAAACATGTTTTTTGGTTTGTGTCGGGATATCAGTCTCTGTGTGCTTTGTGAAAGTTGGTGTCCTCCGTACATGCTTGAAATTTGTATATATATTTTATTTGTGTGTGTGTGTGTGTGTGTGTGTGTGTGTGTGTGTGTGTGTGTGTGTGTGTGTGTGTGTGTGTAGGTGGCTTCCATCCCACACGCAGCTCTATAGCCTGCAGGCATTTTCTACTGAATCCCATTAGCCTGTCTTTTCCAGTGGAAATGGCAAGGCTTAGTGTTCGAACAGGCCACTGCTAGCACATCATTAAACTGTAATGAATGCCACAGTCGACCGCTGGAATGAGCCCATGTGTGTATAAAGCCTCAGGTCCTAACAGCAGCCTCCACTCTTACACACAAGTCAGGCCGACGTGGAACATGCAGTGCCTAAATCAGGACCGTGTGTCTGCAAGAAAGCGAGAGAGAGAGAGAGAGACACTGTACCTGCTCTGTAGAGAAATATTTGTCATTTTGTCAGAAACTCTGTGTAAGCATCTTGCTGCATTTTTACCCTCATGCGCATCTATACATCTCGCCACCGTCAAAGGAGAGACGTGCTTAGGTCCCTGCTCCATCAGTGGATAGACTGTCTTTTTAAATAGGATTCATGAATCTTCTCCTTATCTCTGCATGTTATTAGGAGTGCTGAAATATAGCAGAGTGTCTCGGCAGCCAGACACCCCAATTCACTTAAAAAAAAAAAATATATATATATATATATATTGCACCACAGATTTATTTCATGAGCAACAGACCAGATATTCGGCTCTTACTCATATTTCGCAGTTATGAACCATCATGTTTATTTATTAGCCATTAGAACTTTGTCCTGAACTATTTACCAACCATAAAACTCAGACCAGTAACCGTGTGTTAGAACGTACAGTACTGTGCACCTCATTTTTTGCATATTAAATAAAAATAAATGACAGATCAAATGTTTTACTGCAAAAAGACCATTTAAAAATTGCTGTTTTTGTAACACCCTCGGCAGCGACCTCGTTTCCCCTCTCGTCCGTTCCAACCACTCAGCATACAGCATCACCAGCCTGATCATCTGTACCATATCATCTTCACCTGTTTCTCACTGGTTCATGTCAGTTGTCAGATAGTTGTTGTTGTTTTTTATTTTGTTTTATACATGGATGATTCATAAGTCCCTGTGTGGCTTAACAAACACAAAACATTCCTCTGAAACGGCTACAGGGACTGGACTGAAAATGAGAGACCAAAAAAAAAAAAGGTCCTTCAGGAAGCCTGGAGAGTTATTCCTCAAGACTGCATTGAAAATACTAGTTCCTTGGAAGCAAAATATGAAGAGACGAATGGTGGCACAAGATTTCAGCACATTGCATGTACAGTAGGGATGCGATATTACACTGAACTTTGGAATGACTTAATTTCAGATTTCAGTTCAGGTGATCAGGGAGGTCAGTCAGCCTGATAACTACAGTATATGAACTGGAATATTTGGGGCGAATCATTATGGCACATTAAGGTTTAATGCATCCTTTGGATAGGGATGGATGGATTAATGATTGGACACAAGGACAGAAGCGAGGACAAGTTCAGTTATATATAAATACATTAATTATTTTATTCATTCATTCATCTTCTATATGGCTTGTCCTGTACAGAGTATTCTATCCCTGGAGACTTCAGGCACAAGGCGGGGTACACCCCGGACAGGGTGCCAGTCCATCGCAGGGTGCGCACACACACTCGTTCACACATTACGGGCAATTTGGGAACGTCACTTCGTCACACGCCGAATCTGCATGTCTTTGAACTGTGGGAGGAAACCCACCAAGCACGAGGAGAACATGATCCTGGTGGTGCGAGGTGACGGTGCTAACCGCAACACCACTGTGCCTTCTTGCATTCATTATATTTTGTTATCTGGAGATTGTGCCAGCTTCAGTAGACAAAGGCCGACCCTGTGAGGTTCCTGAGGCATCCAGAGAAGGACCAGCTTCAGCTGGATTCAGCTTTATGATGGTTGGAGCTACACATGCTGCTCCTGTGCTTCCAGTGATCCAGACCTCATCTGCCCTCTGCACCTACTGACTCGTCCCTATGCTGAACTGGTCTTCATGTTAATTTAAAGAACTTCTGTTATATTGAGCTTTCAGCTGCATAACATGACATGATGTTATATAATTTTTATCCGTTATCACCCAGATAAGGATGGGTTTGATACCATGACCATTGTTAAAAGCGCTATATAAATAAAATTGAATTGTTAATTTATTAGATTGAGGGATGGATGGATGGATGGAAGAACGAAATTAGGAAGGAAGGAAATAAAGAACAGCAGCAATAGGGGGAGGAAGTAAGATGGATGAATGTATGATTTCAGGAAAGTAGGAATGCAAGAAGGAATAGAGGAGAGAATTTGGAATGAAGGAACAAACTAGGAAGAAATGTACTGTAGGTAAAAAGAAGTTGGAAAAGTAGGAAGGAAGCAGAAAGGTTCTACTGTAGTAAAATGGAATGATGGAAAGAAAAAGTACGAAAGAGGGAAGGAAGGGAAGAAAGATAAGAAGGAAATATGTATGTATGTAAAATAAATAGAATGAGAGGATAGAATGGAAAGTCAAAAAGTAAGGAAATTAGGATGTAGATACAGTATAAATAAATTAGTCATTTAATGACCGATTGTAATGAAGGAATGCTTAGAAAATGGAAGGAAACAATAAAAGTGAGCCAATAAAGAAATATATGAATACATTTGAAAATTAAGAAGGAAATGTGTATGATTATCAGAATGTAAAGTATTAATATCTAAATAAATAAAGTCATTAAACAATGTATGGATAAAATAGCAGATCAATTAATGAATAAATCAGTTGGATTGATGGATGGATATTTGGTGTATTGATGGATGGAATGTATAAAGAAACAAAAGCCGGAAGTAAGAAATATAAATACAAATACATGAATAAACCTCATGAGGCTGTGTGATTGCGGCGGACCCTGGTTTTATCTGTAGCTGTACAGGTTGTGACTGAGGTTTGACCAGGACCTGAGTGTAGTAAAACCTCCACACCTCCATGTTGCAGTAGTAGCAGAACCTCGTGTGAAAGCATGCCACGTTTAATCCTCTACTTTTTCACAAATTTCATGCAGTGACATTTTTATCCATTTTTTTTTTTCCCCAAGTGCTAGAGCTTGACAGTAGGTGCAAACTGAGTCTCGTTATTAGGCGTGTACTCAGACGGTACGGTGTATGATGATGACTCCCTCGTTCTGTTCTGCTCTGCCTGTGTGTTTGTTTCAAGGGCACAGCCTCCTCTGGTGCAGTGCTGCTGTAAGAGAAGATTCGAGCGGTAATCAGAGCGGATTGAGGAGCCCCAGAGCAGCGCTAATCGGCTCTTCTGTGTCGGGGCGGGATATCCTGATGTTCTCCAATACGCTCAGCACGGCACTCACGGCCCAGCTGGGAATAAAGGCGGGGTCATTTTCCATTGCACCATTTACTGTAGGGAGGGTTCGGGTTTCTCCGTGTGGTTAAGACGGACCTGGTAGGAGTCAGATGTGGCTTTGAGAGAGGAACAAAATTGGCAAAGAACGGCCACGGGCGCTCACAGACATGTAGGCATTACCTCATTTTATTTCCTGGCATCACGCGGGCCGCTTGGGAAAGCCCCGTGCCAAACTCCATGAGCAGAGAGCTTTACCGAGCAAATCTTTTTGTTTTGTTTGTTCGCATGGATTTCATTGCGTCTGCATGTCGTTTCCACAGTAACCTTCGCCGTACCTGCGCAGCGCCACAGCTGGAGACCTGCTTCTCTCGCCATCTTAAGTATCATATTTTTGAAAAAGTCACTCCTAGGAGGGATAAATAATAAAAAAAAGAAATTTTAAAAGAGAGAGAAAGAAAGCGCTAGGTCTACGCCGTGAGGAGATTTCTAGCGGCCTGACCGCGTGGCTCGTGCACGTAATTAGAAAAAAAACATTTTAAAAAATAAAAAATACGCACGAGGCCCCCGAGCTGTACGCGTTTACATGCACAAGTGCTTTTCAATCTGCTGTGATTATTCAGCATGTGGATGCCGATCTATTCCTCGTTCCCTCTTATCATTACTACGGCACGCAGAGTGCCAGGTGCTAAATCCAAAATGAATAAAAAGGCTCGTTCTGTTCCGTCTTCCAGTGGAAGAACCAGGCCCGAGTAAGGAATTGGGTTTTTCATGACTATTTCTACTAATGTCTGCAGCACCCGTCTTCTGCAATAGCAGGAGGCTTTTCGATCAGATTCTCTGCCAGTGTGCAGACTCAAAGATCACACCGAGAATTTCTTACGGTTGCGAGCAAACACTTGGAATGCAGAATCTTTCGGGGGTGGGAAGACGCGAGGGCCGATCACGACGTGCGCTCACGCACGCACGCACGCACGCTTCTTTCTTCAGAGCATGTTGGAACTTTTTTTTTTTTGCAAGTCTGCCCTCTTCTGCTAAGTGTAGACACATTATACAGTATTCTAGGCACATTCACCCACATGTCTGGATGTTCTCTGCAATCTGTGTGTGTGTGTGTGTGTGTGTAATGACTTGTAATACGGAATGAGTGGGCACACAGACACGCCCACCTGTACCTACATATATATATATGTGTGTGTGTGTTTTAATACAAGACACTGCTGCTCTCTAGTGGAGCTTTACAGAGAACTCACACACACACACACTCACTCGCGCTTAAACGTAGTTCATTCACATCTCCAGCTGTGTTTGCTTAATTGGCGGGTCATCGTGCTCGTCTTGTTTACGGATCCGTACGGACCGTTCAGGTGCTAATGCAGAGTGGCACAACATTAAGGGAAAACAAATATACGAGGGAGATTATATATAGCGAGAGATGGTGTGAACGGGAAAGGCGGAGGGCTGCAGGTGAGAATCGGAGAGACGGATTTCAAGCGACGGAGTGAAATCCACACTTCTCTCGGTGCCATCTTCGAGAGAAACACACGTACGTTCTCTCTCGGTTTAAGGTGTTTTCTCACCTTGACGTACGTCCAGCTGTCGTGCTGTCATCCTGTCCTCACACCAGCTGGAGGGGGAGCGTGTAGAGTCATGGCTCTCTTAGGAGTCACACCCAGGCTCGTAAAAAGTCGTGCAGGTTTCGTCTACAGGTTAGGTTACGGCCTCCGATATGCTGAACACGAAAGCTAGTGAGGACTGGAGGTCTTTTTTTTTTTTTTTTTTTCTTTTTAGAAAAAAAAACTTCCTTCCCGAAGTTCCTGCACACGTTAGTAAACTCGCAGGCGTTCGTGCGACCGTCTATAAATGTAATTCCTCCAACACCTTTGCGCTCCTGAAGCGTTATATCATCACACTTACACTTACACCACCGTGCCACCTCTCAGGACTGTGAATTCACCGTCCGGTCCTGGCCGGATTCTTGTCAAAAAGTGCTGGACCCCATCTGAGCCAAAGTAATTTATCTTGGTCTCGTTGGCTCCAAAGTATGTGCTCCCGGTATTCACCATGGTCCTGTTTTTTTAGGTTGTTATTTAGTTGTTGTTGTTTTTTTTTCTTTTTTAAGTTTTGTGTTGTTCGTAGAGGTTGCCTGGACCCTCCGATCCTCCGGCACAGCTCGGCTGCTCCCACCATCACCGAGATCGAGGAAGACGTGCATCTAGACTTCCTTGGAATGAACTTTCTTGAGATGGAATGGATAAGAGCGTCATTTACCTAATTGTAAAGTCTGAAGCGCCTGAACGTGTGATCATCATTAGATTGTACCCATAATCAATATTGTACATACAACCTTGGGAAGTAGACGCAACTGTTGTGTTTTTAATAAGTTATCTGTGTATATACAGTACAGCACCTGTGTTCCCCGTTCTTGGTGGGTTTCCTCATTTCCTCCTTCCAGGTGAGATTGCTTTCAGTTTTGAATGAGTACTCGTGGAGTAATGAAGGAAGGAAAAACCTTTAGCGAAGTAGTATTGATGCGCTGATTGATGTTGGCTAATTGTGGTATAAGTCAGACTACAGTAGTCTAGTCCGCAGAGCTGCGCTTTCAGGAAAGATCCAATAGGAGGTGCAATAATACCTCCCATAACAGTGACGATGTCACACGAGTATTTCAGTGTCTCAGAGAAAGATCAAGGTTTGTGAAGTCCGGTAACATTTGAACTTAAAACAGGAATTTTAGTTTTGGTTTTTCTAATCGCAATTACATTTACACCCTCATTCTTTATATCCTAATTCTGTACAGGGTTATGGGTGGCCTGGAGGCTATAACAAGGAAATCGGGGAACAAGGTGCAAATTCAGGGCACAAGCATATACACACACACACACACACACACACACAGACCCGAGGCTGGACTCAACCCCCCCCCCCCCCCCCCCCCCGGTTCCAGGACACCCTGCTAACCATTACTTCACCGAGCTGCCACTTTTACATTTAATTATATTTATTTTATGTTTTACAAAAAGGTCATTGCTGGACTGTGTAAGTACTGAAAATTTATTCTTATCAAAAAGGGGACATATAGGAGGCTCCAACGGCTTTTGAAACAAAAAGAATCTGCCAACTGTGATAGAAGGTTAAAGGAAAGAAGACTTAGGGGTTAGCACCCATCTCCAGGGTTATGGGTTCGAATCCCACCTCGGGGTCTGTGTGCATGGAGTTTGTATGTTCTCGCCGTGTTTGGTGGGTTTCCTCCAGGTACTCCAGTTTCCTCCCACAGTCTCAAGACATGCAGATTAGGACTAGGCTGATTGGCGTTCCCAAATTGCCCTTAGTGTGTGAACGAGTGTGTGTATGTGTGTATATGGGAGATGGATTGGCACCCAGTCCACCTCGTGCACATTCAGAGATGAAGCCTTTAAACAGTACTTTTTTTGTAAAAAATAAATATATAGTAATAATAATAAATTAAGTATTCGACCAAATTATTAGTTTAAACGTTGTCATCAGGATTACTTTGGAATTTCACAATTAGTGCGTTTCTACTAAATCAACATTTTTTTGTGAAGTTTTTCTTTTTTATAAATGTCGCAATTCAACCAATGAAAGTAAGTGTTGCTCTTTCGACCTAACTCCCCCCCCCCACCCCCACCCCCCACTCATCAGGTTACTAATGATCCAGAGACACACTGGATGATGATTTTGTCCGGCCATGCCCGTGCTGAAAAAAAAAAGCAGCTTGTTTTTTGCTGTAACGTAAAGGATGCTGCGTGTGATGATTATGCCTCGCGTTTCAGAACTTGCACACTGATGCACTCGGCATATTTATTGTCTCTCTCTCTCTCTCTCTCTCTCTCTCTCTCTCTCTCTCTCTCTCTCTCTCTTTCTGTGTTGTAATGCCTTGTTAAACTGTCGAGCTGTTGTTTCCTCCACGCAGCAGCTCACCAGTGTTTCCTGCCCGCTTGCTTTCAGACAGGGGTGATCCGCAGGAGTTAAAATGCAGCGTCAAGCGGTTTTTCATGAGCGAGAGAGAGAGAGAGAGAGGTCCTGTTGTGTTTTGTTGCAGGTGCCTCCCCGGGGTCTCGTGTATCCTGCATGCCCGCTGATGCCAGGTGAAAAAAGGGCTACGGTGGCACTGTGTTAGCTGAGTACACAGAGATGCTCTCAGCCTGGCCATGTGCTGTTGACGCTGTACTTTTCCTCACGGTTATGACATTGGGGTCGTCCCGAGAGTTTTTAATCTGGTATGAAGCGAAAGCAGCCGAAGTTTCAGTATAAATACGGCTTGTTTACCGAATTGTGCGTTCTGAATGATTCTTGCTGCTGAAGATGTACGTCTTGACTAGCAGTGTGTGAGTTACCAAAAAAAACAAAAAAAAAAAAACAAGAGGCTCAACAGTGTGTGTTTGTTTGTATGGTGGGGAAAAAGGTTACAGGAGTGCACGGGGACGGTGTGTACGTGACCGCGATCAGTGACGAGCACACACATGGAGCTGGCACAGCTGTGTTTCGAATGGTGTGTGTCGCTGTATGTGTGTGTGTGTGTGTCGCTGTATGTGTGTGTGTGTGTGTGTGTCGCTGTATGTGTGTGTATGTGTGTGTGTGTCGCTGTATGTGTGCGTGTGTGTGTGGTTTTTAGTGACATTTAAAGATAGAACATGATGTCACTGTCCATGTTACTATTTTGAAGAAGGTTCTTCTCTTTTTTGGCTCCACAAACCGAATTTATTCTTTGTTTATATTCACTGCTGTTTGGTAATTAAAAAATTTTTTTAAACATGGTCCATTCTGTTTATGATATTAATTAACGATGGATTTTTGAGGGGGGAAAAAAAAACGTACACGAGGGTGAGTCAAAAATTATCCGCACTCTGGTTATAGCAAAACGTTTTGGTTTTGGCTGCGCTGTCTTATCGGTGCTTTCTGTTCAAGGCTACTGTCTCCCCGTGAACGTGTTACTGTACATCAGTTAATTTGTACAACTGCAATGCGAGCAAAAAAAAAAAAAAAACAAAGAATGGGTGCCCCACTCGTGAGAGCGGTGTGCAGTGATTTTGAGCTGTACCTGATGCCGAAGCGATTGGCAGAAGAGTATAAACAGAAGCGCTTGGATATCTGCAAGTGAAATTTGGACCGATGTTCTGAGGAAGGTGAAAGTGTCTTAACGAGAATCATTACTGGTGACGAGACACGGATTCATCACTACGAGAAACGGCAGAGTATGGAACGGAAAACATCCTCAATCACAGACCTGAGAAAAAATGTAAAAGTCAAACATCAGCTGGAAAATTGATCAAGGCTGACAGTTTCCTGGGCTTCACAAGGAACATTATCAGGGAAACGGTTCAACAATCAACAGTGCTGGTTACTATGAGACGCTGATTGAACTTTTCACAGGACTTTTATCTAAGGGCTTTGTGATCTTGCATGACGATGCACATCTGCACACACTGTCGACACTTCTTGTTGAGGTGTTAAAGCTTCCTCCCTATAGCCGGGTCCTTGCTTCATCTGACTTTCACCTGTTTGGTCCCCTGAAAGCATCCCTACGAGGACAAGGATTCACTTCTGATGAAGACATGAAGACAGCAGCACCTTCGTGGCTGGCAGCTCGGCCTGAAACATATTTTAGCGAGGGAATACGAAAGCTTCTTGACAGATGGACAATGTGTATTGAAAAGCAAGAATATTGCGTAGAAAAAATTGATTCTAAAAGTTTACTAAAATACATTCTACAGCCAGAGTGAGGATTATTATTACTCCGCCTCTAAAATATCTAAGTGTTATTTGGTACCGGTTCTGATGCAGCGGCACCACGGGACTCAGGAGGAGGCTAAACTGAAGCGCGCGGTTAACTGATGGTGGATGTTTAAAACCGAGACAGATCTGGCTGAGAGATCTCAAACTTCCACTTAACTGTAATGCCTTTAATGAAGCATCAGTCGAAGCGCGTGCGATCTCGGAGCCTCCGTTAAAAAGCTCTCGTTCAGATTTAAGTGTTCGCTGCAACACCTGCTTTTACAAGTTTTCTCATTTAATTGCCATTTGTTCTCATTTTGTTTTGTCCCCACTGTGACACTAATGGGGTGCAAGTGGCAATAAAATGTAGAGATGAAAACCCGTAACACTAAACATGCGCTAGAATGCACTAAACCGAGGTGAGAACGCTTCCTTCATATATTTAAGATCTCAATTATGAACGCAGCACCAGCTTGTTTTGTTCTTGTTTTTCTAATTCAGCTGTACCTCGTCTCAGCTTGCGTCCTCTCTACCCGTCAGCATTCTGTTTAACCCCCATCGGCCTGTGCTCCCCCCCCCCCCCTTGTGTGCCTGTGCAGCTCCTCTAAACTGTAGGTTCTGGGCAGGTGTCAAGGCGAGCTGCTCGTGACAGATGGTCCTGGTGACGCAGACGGAGGACGTATTTACAAAGGCTGGCGCGCGTGCCAAAACGGACCTCGGCGCTCTTCTTCTTCACTGAAGTTTGAAAAATGAAACCTTGCCCCACCTTAGCTCGCTGTGCATCTTCTCCAAGCGCCAGTGCTCTTTCTCACACCACGGGGTGGCGATTCGCTTCACGCCGCAGACTGTCTCCCTGTAACGGATGGGCTCCGTGACTCATTCCGAAGCGCATTTTAATAGAGTGGCCACATGCCGCGTTTCGTCAGAGCATCAGTCACAGAGTTTCTGGAGCGCTGTGAAGTACTTGTGTCGCGTTCCTTTAATAACATTTGCGTGAATCAGAGATGCCGAACAACCAAGCTGTGACCCTTTTTCTCCTTTATTATACTGTAATCTCCTACCGGTCCGTGGGTGTGGGTGTGAATGTTGCACATTTTGCTGTGCTTTTCCTCAGCCAGCACTGACAATTACACAGAATAAACGTGACGCTTTGCATTCTCAGTAACAGCGGCTGCAAGATTCGATGTTTTAAGCAGTGTTTAACCCACATACGAGCCTGTGAACACTGCAGAAGCAGCATCTTCTCTACTCTCTTCTGCTTTATCTCTACTCTAGAAGTCTCTACTGCTTTATCCTGTATACAGGGTTGCGGAGGGGCCTGGAGCCTATCCCAGGAGCCTTGGGGCACACCCTGGATGGGGTGCCAATATATATGGTATAGAAGATGGAAAAATAAATAAATTCATTCAATCAATTAATTCATCTTCAGTAATTACATTACCCTAGACCAGTGGTTCTCAAACTTTTTTCTGTCATTCCCCACTTAAGGGGGTGAGCGAATTTTCAAGCCCCACTTGTCAACAAAATAATAACAAAATCGGCCAAGTTTACTGTTTATTGAAATATCAATTCCTGAACCAATACGATCAAACACCACCAAGTTAAAAACAGATAAAATACACGTGCAATTGTTACAAGGCTTACGTTGTCACTTATCTTTGCAAAATTGACCCCATGTTTATTAGCTGATCAGCAATCGTTTGTAGTTTTTTTGCACTGGCCAATTCTGTATGCAACTTTGAATGAAGCCATTTGTGCTTTGCTGTCCACTGATTCAGATGTTACCATGCGATTCTCCTGCTGTCTGTATTCTGCCAGCTTTCTTTCAAAGACGTCCAGTGGTTTATTAACGTGACTGGAGTCTGTTGTCTCTAAGTGTCTTCCTAATTTGTTGGGTCTCATGCGGTCTGCTGCCAGCGGTTTAAGACACAAAACACACACGCGTCTCTCTTCTGCCCCCACCATCACCACCATGAATCCAAGCTCAAGATAGGCTTCATTAGGGGGGGGGCGATATAATCTATCACGGTAGAAGCAATTTTCTAACTCAATAATGATATATATCACAATATAGCAATTTGTATCTGAAAATGCATAAATAAAAATGAAAACAAAGAAATTGTTTTACATAATTTCATTTTTTTATGTAATTTTATTTAAACTGTGAATTGCTGAGGTTTGCCGCATTTTTTTACTTTGGCCATATTCGATTTGGATTTCAGATGATAGAAAAGGTCTGATGTGTTTCCACCACTTGTTAAAACAGTGCACTTGTGTACCTTCCAAATCACCTTCATCTCATTCGTATCACTTTTCTTATTCCCAAACCAATTCCACACCACAGACGATGCAGCTTTTTTTTCTTTACAGTCTCCTCGTCACATGTAAGTAAACTCACTGCTGCTGCACCGTCTTCTTCCATTGTCGAAGTGTATGTGAAGCCAAACACATCAAAAGTGGGACGAAACCGCGGCACCTGATTGAACCAAATATCTGCGCAAATACAGCGCAGCGCGACTACCCGAATAGCGCAGTGATGATCTGGTTTATTCGCGCAGCCCGGTGGATCACGCAGCGCCGCTCGAATCACAAACCTGCGCGACCGACTGTGTTTTATTTAAAAAACTATTCATTTAAAATGTCAGGACTGTTTAATATTGTTTCCGCCTTGCCATGCCTGTTTTGTACGTGCGCATCCCAGCGGGGTAAAATGTATTTTGATGGTCGGCGCGGTTTATTTCTGTCAGAGTCGCGCAGCGCTGCCCAGTGGCTCGCGCAGGTTTGTGATTCGAGCAGCGCTGCTCAAGTTTGTCCGACGTTAAACCATTATTGTTCCACTATGGTTCCACTTTTTCTCCCGGCCCACAACTGATGTTATTTTAAATTTACTTGTATTAATGATCCATTTATTTGTGTGTGATTGTTTAGTTTTGAGCGTACGCTCTTCATTATCAATAAAGAAAAGCATGAATTAGAATAGGTACTTTCCTGTTTTTCCTCCCGTTCATTGCGCCCCACCTGTCATGTCTGTATTCCCCACTAGTGGGGCGCGCCCCACACTTTGAGAACCACTGTTCTAAGGATTCTTATTATTTTTTATATTTTTGGTGTTCCAGAGACTTGTGGAACGGACGTCAAGCTGTTCCGGTGTCCCAACGTCCTTACTACAGTAGGACGATTTATTAGGGCCCAAGCACTGAACTATCGGTCCGATGTCAACATTGTGTGTGAGAGGGGGCACTGGTGGCTCAGTGGTAGGTATTTCGCCTGCCATGCGGAAGGCCCGGGTTCGATTCCAGCCAGTGCCCAAACCCCCCAGCCACTGGACGCAGTGCCGGTCCCAAGCCTGGATAAAATGGGAGGGTTGCGTCAGGAAGGGCATCCGGTGTAAAACCTGTGCCAAGTTGTAGCGCAGACTGGATATTCCGCTGTGACGACCCCTTGTCGGGAGCAGCCGAAAGACCAACATTGTGTGCGAGAGCTCTTTTGTTTTTATTTTAAAAAATTTTGATGTTCCAGAGTTGTGTAGAATTGACGTCAAGCTGTTCTTTTGTCCCAACGTCCTTACTAAGACGATTTATTAGAGCCCAGGCACTATAACATCGGCCAAATGTCATCAAAGTGTCTGAGGGCCCTCGTGTTCTTCTAAGGATTCTTCTTCTTATTTTTTTTTGTGTATGTGTTCCACAGTCGTGTAGAACTCACGTTCAAGCTGTTCTGGTGTCCCAATGTCCTTACTAAAAATTTTGTTACAAGAAACTGTTTGAAAATTATTTCATATTAGGTAGGGAGGGCTTGATGAGGTATTATTTTGACTTGTTGTGCTATTACATTCTATTATATAATCGTTTAGAATGTGTGTGTGTGTCTACGTGTACAGTGGTGTTTGTACTGGATGATGTTCTGTCCCAGTTCCAGTCCCTGGCATGTTACAGCCGCATGATCTCGGGCACGCAGTCTTCTGTTTACCTCGTGTCTACTGGTCAGTGCTCTATCCTTTCCAGAGGTGTGTGTGTGTGTGTGTCAGAGTGTTTTCCATGCACACACACTACTGTTTCTCTTCTCTCTCACACACACACACACACACACACACACACACACACACACACACACACACACACACACACACACACACACACACACCACAAACACCTGCTGACACATGACCGAGCCCACCATGTGACTGTAAAGCTTCAGCAGTAAACCTTTACCGTCAAACTGAGATTGCAACACACCCCTGGACTATGCCACTGGTGTACACACGCACGCGCACACACACACACACACACACACACACACATATTGCTCTATGGTTCACAGAAAAGTACAGTTCGTATAGTTTTTGTTTGCTCTGGCTCTAATGCAAATATTGGCATTCTGTAGTATAAAAAAACTTGGAAAAGGACTGTAACACTCGGGACTCGCGTAATCCGAACAGCTTTCAGAGGTTTTCGTGTGGATGTGGACTGAAATCTGGATGCTCAGCAAATTTTAACAACAACAAATATTCCATAACGGTTTACAAACTGACTTATTAAAGTTTTTGTCATATGAAATAGTATTTTTGGGGAATGATTGATCTATCTGACTCACTTTCAGTTTTGAAAGCAGAGCACTTCTTTTCTTTTTTTTTCTTTTTTTTTTTCTTCTTTTTTTTTAATGGTTTGTCCTGTGCATGAGTTGAATCATGTCGATTATGTTGAAGGTATTAAATAATATCAGGTTTGAAGTTAAAATCTAAACTCCCCATCAGATGATTGAGACCAGAGTCGATTCTGCGATAGACATATTTCGATATTATTGTGATATTAGCGTTTATTTACAGCGCTGCATTGTGGACCTTATTGATTTGGTTTCCTTGTGGAATCACATTCCTGATTAATTTAATTTATTTTATTTTTTTTTTTTTTCCAAAAGGCATCCTTACACTGCTCATCTCTGTCCTAAAATAGTTTTTACATTTTTTTTTTTCGTTTTGTTTCAAATAGTTCACATGGAGTATTATACAATTAGCATACTATAGTACAGTCTTCGGTACGACAAGGGGCGTTCAAGTGAAACCAGGACTTGTGATGAAAAAGGAGTACAAAATACTTACGGCACAGTACAGTGATGAGACTCTTTTAAAGAAGGCAATACATCCGTGAATGACGATCCCGATCGAGGTGGCTCGAAGCACACTGCAAACGTTCCTTTGAACACTCAACGAGTGGAACGACCGATCCTTAAAAAATGGTTGGCGACAACTTGCCGAGGAAACGCATCTGTGTGGGGAAACTATACACACAATCATTCAGCAACACCACTTGCGCGTTACAGGAACTCAGCTGGGAGTTGTTGCC
The DNA here is from genome assembly GCA_030522415.1 of Channallabes apus. Taxonomy (NCBI): domain Eukaryota; kingdom Metazoa; phylum Chordata; class Actinopteri; order Siluriformes; family Clariidae; genus Channallabes; species Channallabes apus. The sequence goes on from CM060104.1 coordinate 34,547,381, forward strand.
ACATCCCCCATGTGGACCTTGCTCCAAGACATTTTCACATGTAAAGGAGTTCCTGGGAGGCCAGCGATTCAGACGTGAAGAAGGCAGTCCGATTATGGTCCTGGTGTACTGAGAGAACTTTCTACCTTGATGGTGTCCAAGCACTAGTGAAATACTGGGATTAACTGCATTAATGCATTAATAGGGGATTATATGGAGAAATAAAGGTAGTTTTTACTTGGTGTTCTGCTATTCTGCATAATCAAATCAAAAGTCCTGGTTTGACTTGAACACTTGAATGAAAGTTTGTATGTTGTGTCATTGTGTTTAAGCTTGTCTGCGCATCTTTGTAGGATATTTATGGAGGTACCATCCCAACCGGCAGATGATTAGATTTTGGAATTGATCCAAACAGGTTCAAGGTCACAGCAAGGTCAAATGTCTGAAATAGTGTTACTTTAATAGGGAGTTTCATGTCTAAAGTATGTTTTAACTTCACACACACTAACGGAATCACTGAAGGTTCTTTTTGGCGCGACTTCGACACCGACACTTGTTTTTGCCTCCTTTTGAGGATTCTGCGCAAATGTGACCTCGCATTGACGTTAAACAGATTCATCTCCCGCACTGCTACAGACTTTTTTTTTCTTCAGTACAGTTACTAAAGAACAGTCACTACACTTGAACACAAAATAAAAAAATGCTTTAAGTTCGTACATGCAGTACACACATGGTCACAATGTTCGAGTAAACAGTACACGCGCACACAAATGTTGATTATACAAGTGGCGCACGCACACCGAGACCGGGCATGGAAGACGATTACCCACAATCCAATAGCGCGGAAGATAGAAGACCCTTTGACTCAGATGTGATCAGATGATGCACGGCAGACAAAGAGTATACGCACTGCTTGTATTGCAAGTCCTCACTCGCTTATTGAGTTAAAATTTATTACAAAATTTTTCTCATCTTGCAAAATTCTTGCAGACCAAGTTACTTGCAATCCAGGGTTTTACTGTACATGGACACTTTGTTTACAGTGTCGGGATTTCATTACTGTCTGCCTATAATGAGAAGAAAGAGAAAAATTACATGTACCATTTTCAACTTTTTTTGTTTTTTACACACAGGTAGCCATCGGAAAGATGTACGAGGTTCAACAGACCGTAGTGGAATCCAAGCCGAAGAAATTCATCTAATTGGACATGAGAGCTCTCTGTGGAGAAGGACCATGGCTTTTCAGAAAGCCACTGATGGTCAAACACATGTCGAGGGACGCTCATGATGCTGTTCTAGCAGTGGCTCGCTGTATACGTTCACTGTTCCCAGATCACTAACACCCTTACTGCCTCTTTATAAAGTCAACCGTGCTGCTGACATGCACATTTCACTGAGGGCAAATACAGCAATGCAAACACACCACACACCCTGCTGTTACAGCTCACTGTTAGGAGTCGGAATCTATCTTTTTTTTTTTTTTTTTTTTTTTTTTTTTTTAATTGGTAGATAAATGTCATGTATGTGTTACTTGTCCTGTTTCATTAAAGGGATGTTACTTTAAGACAGCACAGGCTGGATGAATATGATTCTTGATAAGTAAGTCATGTAAACAGCATCTAAGTATCACGTGTGAAGGAACGTGGTGACATTGTGTGTTGTGGCTAAAGGTTTCAAGGCCAAGAGATTTAAAATAGATTAGTTTGTTAGTTTTTTAGGTACGGATGACCCAGTGAGCTCGAGTATAAGGTCTAAAGATCATGTTGCACAATTCTAAACGCAGTAGGATAAATACAGGGTTGGAGCGAGGACAAAAAAGACCTTTGAACTGGGTTCCCCTTGATACTGAAATGGGTTCTAGTTCTAGTAGTGCTCGAAACTTCAAAAGCATTGAAAGGACAAAATCGTTCATATATAGTTATAATTTTTTATCCCCCTGATTTCAGGGTAGGAAAAAGACATCTCTGCCAGAAAAAAAAAAACAGATCAGAAATTCTCTTAAAAGAAATGCCGATGACATTCTAAAATACAACACAAATTGAACAAAAATTTAAACATTAAAATATTAATGATATTTTTATATTTTTCCGACTTAAAAATTACACTTAGCCGGCACTTACACTTACTTGATACTGAGCACTTTGGTCTCCCACCACCAGGGTCGAGGGTTCAATTCCCGCCTCAGTTTCCTCCAGGTACTCCAGTCTCCTCCTACAGTCCAAAAACATGCAGATTAGACTAATTGTGTGTGTGTGTTTGTGCCCTGTGATGGATTGGCACCTTATCCAGGGTATACCCCGCCTCATGCCCCAAGTCTCCTGGGATAGGCTCCAGGACCCCCCGCGACCCTGAATAGAGGATAAGTGATATAGAAAATAAAATAAACACACTTTCATGATGTTTTGTTATGTTAATAATAAAAAGTCATCTGTAAAAGCTAGCGCATCTAATGTTGTTTGTATAAAGTAAATCTTTTGTATAAATTCTTCCTCATATGGTTGTACAGTAAATGCAACAGTCAGCTATACACTCACGCAATTAGATATAAGAACACTTCTAATATACAAATCACTTTGCATTTATTTGCATCTGCGGACACCTGGTTGAATAAAGTATAACCCATGATAATCAATCCAAATATTATGTAATACTACAACATGAAGAGGTTAAGTAAATAATCTGGTTAGATTACTCAATCTAGTAGCCATTTCACCAAGAGAAAAAGACAGAGCTGTAAATTTATTAAATGTCAGTATGCATTAACATCTATCTAAAAAGTTCTTTCTCAGGAGATAAGCTGTGACACTTTGACCTTCCTTCCTAAATCCCATTTGTTAAGTCTGCGCCGAGGCTTCAGCATTGTTGACGTTTATACTTGTGAGCTGGGGTGTGTGTCGCTCTGCAACTACACCACCAAACCGCTAGGTGGCAGTGGAGTCTTAATGCTTAATCCGTGCTCAGTTTCTTCACATGCTGAACATCACTAGGAAGAATGCAATAAACCACGCTGCTGTACTTTTTGCATTTAGGCGGCATGGTGGCTTAGCAGTTAGCACGGGTGCCTGGCACTTCCATGGGTCCAGGTTTAATTCCCGTGCTTGGTGGGTTTCCTCTGGGTACTCTGGTTTCTTTCCACAGTCCAATCAAAGAACATGCAGATTAGGCTAATTAGCGTTCCCAAATTGACCATAGTGTGTGTGTGTGTGTGCCATGCAATGGATTGGCACCCCATCCAGGGTTTACCAAGTCTCGTGCCCCAAGTCTCCAGAGACCTGTACACAGGATAAAGTGGTATACACATTGAATTAGATTACGTTTAAAAATTGTGAATAAGCATTAATTTTTACTGACATAAGAAACTTTGAATATATAGTGAAAATCAAACGCGTTGAAAGCATCTCGGTGATAATGTAAGGTTGTGTTTGACAGACAAAACCGGGAGTAAATCCACACACAAGTTCAATATCAATCCGTATTAAAGGTACAAGAGACCTATAGCGTAGACTTGACTGTAATCTCTATATAAGATGCTCATCCCTCATCTCTCTTGAATAAACTACATTAGCCTGGGCCGTAATCCAGATTGGAAATGACGCCTCAGACGTCTCGGACGGTGTAATGGGTAACGAACCTGTCAGTTGTAATACTGTATGTGAGGAGCAAGCTTCAAATCCACATCATCTACAATTCGAGCGGAAGAAACGGTGTCCTAATAGCGATTCATGTCTCAATCAGATTAGCAAATGCAGCTTGAAAGTTGTGAACATCAAAGTGGTCGGGATAAATCAGTGTGGCGTGATGGATCCGTTCTCGTTAGCTAAGTGAGGACATTTCATCGCTTAGAGCTGAAACTAGAAGGTAGGGGGGGAAATCCACCGGTAAGCAGATGATGGTTTCAGAACGGTAAGCATAGCAGGAACATCTACGCCAATCACAAGCAAATAGATCTAATATTTTATTGTTTGGAGAGAGAGAAAAGCCTTAAAACTATTTCTTCATATGATGTATATCAATATGAAACCTTTGAGACATCTATAAGCAGCATTAATCAGACGATCGAACTCTGGTTATATCCGAATGAACCTTTCCCCTGGACAGATATCTCTCCATAGTTTTTTTTTTTTTTTTTTTTAACGCTTATCTCTGAACTAGACTGCTCAACTGTTTTACCTTTGCATAGTAGTGATGTATAACCATGTACAATGTGTATAGAAAATAATCCCATTTTGTTTCTTTGCAGCCTGAAAAGAAGACCGACGCATTTTTTATATGTTTTATCCAGTTGTATTTACCAGTATTGAACTTTTGACATCCAAGTGAAGGGTGGAACAATAACATGTCATTTAAAAGAAAAAAAAAAACAGTATTATTGATTTGGAAAAGGATCACCCCTTCCTAAATATGACTTTGCACATGTAAACTTTGCGAATATTTGCCCACTATTTTTTGCAGAACCGCTGAAGTTGAGTTGATTTGATCGTGAACGTTTGTGGACTGCAGGCTTCAAGTCGTTCCACAGATGTTGCAACTAGGCCATGCCTTTTTTTCCTTCAACCCATGTGTGGTCAGTCTTGCTGTGTGCTTTGGGTCACTGTCATGTTGAATACTAAGCTGTTCAATCACACACTTTCTATTGGAATCATCACCATTTTATTTAGAGTCTAGCTTTGTTTCTCAGAATATGATGTTAAATGTATGCATTAATACCATTAATGACCAATTCAAGAAAATTCAAGAAATTTGATTAAACTTGTACGCTATTTTAGCTTTAATCCATTAACTACCTTGAATTATAATTACTTAGATGCATGCATTGTATTATGAGCAGTGGTGTACTGCAGGGTATGCCTATTATATTTCTTCAGTTGGCACTGCGTATACCCACCCTGATATGCAGACACTAAATGCATCACATGCATTAGTTTCAAAACTCCCTTTGACTGGTGATATCCACAGTCCGCTCCCTCTGACCCCTTGTTTGGAGGCAGAATCGTGAGCAGGATGGTGAAGTAGATGGTACCTACTTTTATCAGGTTACCATATCAGAGTAAGTAAGTGTTTCACATTAAAGTCTTTGAAAATGTTTCTTTTTAATATTTTTAAAGGTATTCATTTGATTTACTACATGCATACAATAATACTATGTCCATTGTGACACACACCAATGCTGCTTGTGGAAAATCTAAATAATCAAATTAACACAGATGAAACAAACAATCCAAACAAAAAAACAAAAATTATTTCACAATGATACATCAGTGCTGCTACCTAGGAGCAGCTCCTGGTCCTTTCTAATGTACATTAAATATGCAAGAGTAGTCTTACACATCATTGTTTATAACACGCTTTTCCCCCCTTTGTTAGCCAAGCTACTTTAAAAAAAAAAAAAAAAAACTGGGGTGATAAATTTACCACTACCCACTGATTTTGAGCTTCAAATAGTATGCTACAATCAGTAGCTGTGACGTGTAAAGTATACAAGTTTATACAAAATGCTGTTTGACGCATATGTACAGTCCATACATTTTAAACCAAGCCTTGCATCAGACGGTGCAAAAACAAATCTAAAATAATATGTAATGTTAAACGGTAAAAGTTCAGCTTTATGGAAACAGCATAAAAAGGTGTGAGGATATAAAGTCCATGAAATCCACCGAACACATAGACGTTGAAGAACAGTTAAAGTGTGTGCTGAAGCAGTCCTACACTACAGTGTTATGGCAAGACAATGGGGGGGGGACTGCCCATGTAGTGGATTTATTATTATTAATATAGACATTAATTTTAAAAGCGTGAAACAGATCAAAACAACATGCTCTACATATTCAACTAGAATAGCATCAAATCATTTGCTTTGTGTAAAAAGTTCTTTCATGTTCCTGTATTAGTAAATAGCATACCTCCTGCTGGGGAGGGATTTTCCATTTACATGTACAGCATTTGGCAGAGGCCCTTATCCAGAAACGACTCATTATACATCGGCAACAGAGCACAGTTCAATGACGATTGGAAAAACATATTTGCTTATATGGAAGCCCTGCTGGTGTGTGTGTGTGTGTGTGGTAACATGGAGTCTTCAGACTTCATAACTGTGCATTTGGGTTTTCGGATATTTCAGGTAGAGCGAAGGTTATCATAACTTTTATAAAGGGTGAATATCACCACTGCCGGAATATGAGAATAATGGCCCAAAAATTTAGATCTTTAGAAATGAGCATATTATTAGTATTTTTGGTCATAGAAACCACTAAAAACAAACAGAAAAACATGTGATCGTGTATCTGTGCTATATATATATATATATATATATATATATATATATTGCTTATATGACCCAGTTTTGTGTAGTTAGTTAAAACAAGCTAAAATTCAGTTCATCATATTGCATAAGTTGTGCTGAAAAAAAGGACGTCTCTCTATACTGCACAATCCTGCGCTCTATACTGTATATGTTTACTAAAAAAGAAAAAAAACGCAAAACAAAAATCTCTAAGGGCTACAAGTGGTCCAGCAGTCACAACCTGGTGGTGCAGAGGTTTAAGCCTGCAATATGCCCATCACCTTAACCATTGAGATAATAACCTGCCCAACTTAGAATTTCAACTCTTTCTCCATCTCAGTGTTTCATATATGTATGTGTATATATGTATGTGTATATATGTATGTGTATATATGTGTGTGTATACAGGGACATCACATGAATGTTGTTCTTTGCTTGCTAAAATTGTGAAAGCCAACAACTTCATGCTCATTTCAATTTACCATTATGATATGACATTTTTTGTGGGTGGTGTAAGGACCTGTTTTGATCATTTGGTGGTAGACCACCACCACCACTACCAATACTACCCCTGGAAAATTGGTCAAACAATACATGTCGTGTGACATCAAGGGGCAAATGGATGACTGCACCCAGGCTGGTGGGTAGATATACGTAGAGTTACTGTCCTGGTGATGATGTATTGTAAACCAAAAAGAGCTTATTGGAGCTTTAAGGTCAGGTCTGTCAGTGATGCAAAGATGCACAGAAAAGTCCATGTCTATATATATATATATTGTATATTCTGTAGGGAATTATAAATAATGCATGAAGCCTGATGTCTTCGTGCAGTGAATGAAGCAGTTCTGTCCAACAAGTGCACAAACCTACACGTGCATTGTCCCCATGTGTCCCCATGTGCATGAGTGTACGGGTGTGATGTCTCGCCCCGCTCGGGTGTTTCACTGCACGTGGTAGTTCTGCTCGTCGTTATTGTCCCAGAAGTCGCCGCGGTCAGTCCTCATGTACACGGCGAAGTGCACGCCGGCGTCGGGCTCGCGGAGAGGAGGCGCGTGCACCGTGAACGAGAACATCTGGGTGTCCGGGTGCGCGCGCTCGCCGCCGCACACGGGCACCGCGGGCGCGTCCGCGTAGGACGCCCACTGGTTGAAGGTGTACCGCACCCCGACCTCGGTCCAGGCGGTGTCCGCGACGCGCGCGCGTATGACCCCGCGCACGGCCCACGCGGACAGCGAGGCCGACTCCAGCGCGACCCCGCGGCGTTTGGCGCGCGTATCCGCGTGCCCCGGCGCGAGCCGCGTCTCCCGGGCGGGCGCGCCGGCGGAGGGCTCGCGCTTAGAGCGCAGCGCGGCGAACACCTCGGAGGGAACCTGCGGGTCCTCGGCGATGCTGAAGTGCCGCACGCTGGTCAGCGTCAACCCGAGCGCGTCGGCGAACTTCACCTGCTTCCTGCAGCGCTGCGACAGGTGGCTGAACAGGCTGGCCTGCTCGGGGTACGCGGGCAGCGACTTGGCCCTCCGCCGGTCCCGCAGGTAGACGTGCTCGTGCTCGAGGTCGTCCTCATCTCCGTGTCCGTTCTGTAACTCCGGAGGGATGACCGAGTGCGCCATGGCCGTCCCGAGTCAGACTCTCACACACACACACACACACTCACAGTGAATACAGAGTCAGTCACTGCGGGCCATACAGGGGAGGATAGAGCATTTTAACTCTGTGTGTGTGTGTGTGTGTGTGTGAGGACTGACAGGTTAATGCACTGGATCCCCCCCCGCCCCCCAACCCCCCCCCCCCCTGTGTGGCTGTGTCTCATTCCACACCTTTCCCTTCAGTTGGTCACTTATGATTTATTAACTCACAAAATATTAAATGTGTCCAAACCTGACCTGGCAGGGTGTCCAAAAGTCTCCACAGACACACAGTTTATTTGTCTTATGCAGGTCAACACTGGGCCAAGAGTCTAAAGAAATGCTTGTATGTGTGTGTGTATGTTAGCACGTTTTGTGTGCCTGCGTTGTGTATATGTTGGTGTTGTTGGTGTTGGTCTTTCCGCTGCTCCCAGCAAGGGGTCGCCACAGCAGACTATCCTGTCCACACCACAACTTGGCACAGGTTTTACGCCCAATGCTTTGGACCAGCATTATATCCAGTGGCTGGAGGGCCTTGAGCACTGGCTGGGAATCGAACCCGGGCTTTCCACATGGCAGGCGAAATACCTACCACTGAGCCACCAGTGCCCAATACATGAGCAAATATGTATGTATATGCATAAGTGAGTGTGTGTGTGTGTACAGTATGTGTAACTGGACTCCATGATAACTATGACAACTTTTGTTATACTGAACTTCCAGCAGCCTATAACACATTATGTCGTTATATAATTTCTGTTATCCGTTATCACCCAAATGAGGATGGGTTCCCTGTAGAGTCTGATTCCTCTCAAGGTCTCTTCCTATTGTCGTCTCAGGGAGTTTTACCTTGCCACTGTCGCCCTCGGCTTGCTCATCAGGAACAATCTCACAATCTCATTATTATCTAAGAACTTTTTTTTCTCACTCATACACACTTTTTCTTTTCATGTTGTGAAGCTGCTTTGATACAATGAACATTGTTAAAAGCGCTATATAAATAATTGTGAAAATTGAAATTGAAAATTATTGCGCATGGGCACATACTGTCCATTAAACCCTCACACAATTGTACATTAAATTTATTAATGTCGATAAAATTAAATGTGTCCTAGTGAAGTCATTCCTTTAAAACAAGGTTTTTAAGTGTCTGAAACATTCTTGTAGTTAATCATTTAAAACAAGTTTTTTTTAATGGCTGGAAACATGATGTGTTATGTATTATATAATCAGCAACGAAATGCAGTTTGGATATACACACTACCGTTCAAAAGTTTGGGGTCACTTGCAAATTTCTTTGTTTTTGTTTAGTGATGTATTTTCTACATTCTACAACAATACTGGGGATTTCAAAACTATAAAATAACACATATGGAATTAGGAAATTACGTAACAACAAAAACAACAGTTAGTTGCCTCTTAAAGAAGAAGTTACAGGTCTGTGAGAGCCAGAAATCTTGCTTTTTTGTAGATGACCAAATACTTATTTTCCACCATAATTTGCAAATAAATTATTTAAAAATACTACAATGTTTTTTTTTTCTTGGATGAAAAAAAGAACTAGGCATTAAGCATATCTTTACATTTCAACATAGGTATAGAATGCACGGCCTTGTGAACAAAACAAATTCTCCAGTTTTGGATATTGCTAAGAACCTCCTGAATTTGTGCCTCCAAGTCCTCCAGTGTGTGAGGCTTTGTTCTGCACACCTCCTCCTTCGCATAGCACCACAGGAATGAGATGTGGATTTCTCTGTGGACATTCATGAGGTCCACGTCATCCCAGTAATTTTTCTGGAAAATGCTGGTTTAACCACAGATGCACAATAAGAGCAAAATGGGGTGAAACTGTTTTAATGATGACTCCAGTGATACAAGTTCTACAGACATTAAATATTGTCTAATTAATTTTCACCCACCCTGTATACTGTTTACTGATCAGCCGCCTATTGAGTCTTTAAGTTATTGAGCCAGTCCTCTAGCCAGCACAATTTGGCCCTTGTCACAGTAGCCTTATTTTCAATATCTCAATATTACAATGGTGGGTGGTATACTGTATATTAAGCAAATCGTAGCAAGTAGTCGATGTGGTGGAAGAAAAAAAAAAACATGGGCAAGCATTAAGATTTAAGTGACTTTGACAAGAACCAAACTGTGATGGCTTGAGGACTGGGTCAGAGCAACTCCAAAACTGCAGCTCTTGTGTTATGCTGAAAAAAAAAAAGTTGCATACGCAAGCAATTCAGAGGACAATTATATGCGTAACACCAGATGTGGTAACTCAAGTTCATTGTGAGTAGGAGTGATGACTCTGTGTGTTTACAAAGAAATGCAATTATGTGGAGGATTTTTTTTTAATCGAATTACATTTTGCTTAAAAGGGGTTGAAGTGTCCTATGTATGGAGACTTTTGGGATGCCCTGTAGTTCAGAGCAGTAGACCTAGTGATGGGTTGTTCATGAAAGAGTCTCTCTCTCTCTCAAGCTCTGTTTAGCCATCTTTCTGCAATGCACTGCAATTTAATGAAGATGTTTCCATGGAAACCTATTGGTTAGATTTTATTATGCTGTTAGTTAGTAACACGGTAATCAATGAGATGTGTGTTAGTCTCTCAGAGTTTATTTCTAGATTCATTATATATGAAGTAAAATATGTCAAGCCATTTTTGTCAAGAAGACAATCAGTGACATGATAGAATAAGCCCCAGAAGGTCATTGCCGGAAGGTCTGGCTGTTCACAGAGAGTTGAATCAAAGCATAATCGACAGGGATGTAACAGGGATGACCGCAGCCTTAAGTAGATTGTCAAGCAAAGCCGATTCATGACCTTGGGAAATCTTTTACAAGGAGTGGAGTGAGGCTGGAGTCGGTGCATCAAGAGCCACCGTGACCGACGTCTTCAGAAAATGGGTTACATCTGTGGCATTCCGAGTATCATGCCACTGCTGAACCAGAACCAACTTCAGAATTATCTTACCTAGGGAGAAAAAGAACTTGGACCACTGTTCAGTGGTCCAAAGTAAATTTTACATTAAGCTCCCAGAGTCTGCAGGAAGAGAGGAGAAGCACAGAATCCAAGTTGCTTGAAATCTAGTGTGAACTTTCCACAATCGGTGGTGCCATGACATCTGCTGGTGTTGGTCCATTGTGTTTTACCAAGCTCGTAGTCAAAGCAGCCATCTACCTGGAGATGTTAGAGTCCATCTACTAAACAGCTTTATGTAGATGCCAGTTTCCTTTTCCAGAAGGCCAAGAGGAAGATGAGAAACCAGACAATACAGTCAAGCTGAATGCTGCTATCAGAGCAACTTGGTCTTCAATAACGCCTCAGCAGTGCCACATGCTGATCACATACATGCCATAATACATACTGTATATTGATGCTAAAGGAGCCCCGACCAAGTGGATAAAGGAATATACTTTTCAGAAGTTGGACATTTCAATATGGTTATTTAAACTTTTTTGATTGATCTTAGAAAATATTTTAATACTTGACTGAAAATAAATCACTGATATATATAATAAATCTAGAATATATGAGAGTTTCACTTTTTAAATTAAATTACACTAGACCATCTTTTCACCCCATCCAGGATGTACCCCGCCTCGTCTCCAGGATACAGGATAAAGTGGTTTAGATGATGAGTGAGTGAGTAAAACAACCTTTTGCATGATTTTCACTTTTTGAGATGCACCGTATTGTTATTTTGTTTATTAGACAAGAATCATTCATTTTAACCACAGAACAATCCCTAGTTTTAATCCTGCAAAGACCAGACATTTAAACACTTCAAATATTATAGAAGTGTTTCATATTTATATAATTCTTATTTAAGGCAGCACAGTGGCTTAGTGGTTAGCACTGTCGCCTTGCTCCTCCAGGGTTTGAGCTTGATTCCAGGAGGCCTGGTTCGATTCCCATCTCTGTGTGCATGGAGTTTGCATGTTCTCCTTGTGCCTTGAGCTTTATAACATTCTTGTTACTTAACAAATCTCATGAAACACGTGCTCTGTCCCGTGAGGCCAGGTTTGCGTCACAGCCTTCAGCCTTAAAAAGGAAAGTCAAATGAGGATAGCAACAGTCTTACTAATATTAACTACTCAAACAACTAATAATAATAATAATTAAATTAAAGGAATTACTGGTGGGGCGGCGCGGTGGTGTAGTGGTTAGCACTGTCGCCTTGCACCTCCAGGGTCCGGGTTCGATTCCCCGGCCAGGCTCGATTCCTGTTTCCGTGTGCATGGAGTTTGCATGTTCTCCCCGTGCTTGGTGGGTTTCCTCCGGGTACTCCGGTTTCCTCCCACAGTCCAAAGACATGCAGGTTAGGCTAATTGGCGTTCCTAAATTGCCCGTAGTGTGTGAGTGTGTGTATGTGTGTGTGCCCTGTGATGGATTGGCACCCTGTCCAGGGTGTACCCTGCCTAGTGCCCGAAGTCTCCTGGGATAGGCTCCAGGTCCCCCGCGACCCTGAACACAGGATTAAGCGGTATAGAAAATGAATGAATGAATTACTGGTGCCATGGTGTGCTTGGCTCCACTTGTCTCTTTAGACACAAGCAACACTATACACTAGTACAAAAAGTTCTTCTGACTGATGACCTTTATCTGCCGATGAACCATCTCAATCCTAATGAGCGTGGTCTCTTCCAGGATGTCTTTGCACTGGTATGAAACTGGTATGAATCATTTATAAACTGAATGATTTAATGAAATTAGACTCATATAAATCAGAAACTATGACTGTCATGGTCACTCGACTCCAACAACTATAAGAGATTATGAAAGGGGTTTTATGTCGTGTTCGTCTCCTATAAACTGTTACTTGTCTGTATGTGATCTACTCAGAAATACACTAGCAGCAATCATGCAGTATATGTATAGTGTATATGATCTGAGAGTGCAGAGTGCCATCACTGGCCACCAGATGGCAGCAACATAACACTTAAGTGCAATCATGTAGTCTTGAAATATTGTGAAAGCTTTTATAGACTACTCCTACACACAGACCTTAACTCTGGGGTCAAATAGGACTTGTCTCCCAGACACCTGAGCAATAATACACAAGCCATCCTTCTTCTCCTTTAGCATTAATTAACACACACCACGAGAAGTCTATCTATAGTCCACAGCTGGCACGTATAAACTACTCCTGATGATACAGAACATGTGAGTGTGACAAAGGGACGTGATATGTCTGACGTATGTACAGTATGTCCCCCACTGGCTTACTGTTGCTGCTGGCTTGAGCCTGGCCTATAAAGCACTGATCCCCAGTTCACATTCTGGACATGTGTCCCCTGCTGAGCTTAGGAATGAATTACCAGCTGACCAAAGTGTGACAGCTTTGGATCAGAACCAGGCGTCCCAGTTATAGACAAAACTCCTCAGGGTGTTTGTTCCATTCTCATTCTCTTTGGTCTCAGGAGAGCTTGGCGATGCCACCACGGCATGGCACTGAGTCTAAAACCGTACTTTTTTGTAAACAGGACCTTTAAATGGACCACACTGGGAAATAAGTACTGTACTTGAACAACTGTAGGGCTCAGTACGTTTTATGGATATTTAACAACGGATGTCTGTCAGAAAGGTCTCTGCTTATTAATTAAAGGTTTTTATATGCTTTCTTATATGCTTTTATATGCTATATGCTTGAAACGCCTGTTCCATCTGTTACTACAAAGAACATAAACCATTGTCCTGGTGAGATCCTGAAGAACAAAGGATTGTAAGTTAGACAGATGTCCGTCCAGAGACGAACCAGGAGGTGTTGACTCGAGTTAGGGGGAGAGGGGGAAAGAGACAAGGAGAGAGAGAGAGAGAGAGAGAGAGAGACATAAAGAGAGAATGAGAAGGTGAGCATGGGAGCATTAGCACCCTTAAGAACAGATGTAAGAGGAGACGGGAAGATAGCAGCAGGGAAGATATAACACGTTAAGTGCTTAGTGTTGTGGCCTCCACTTAACGTGGCCTGAGTCCAGGTTCGAATCCCGCCTTAGGAGTACTGTATGTGCATGAGGTTTGCATGTTTTCCTCATGCCCATAGTGTGTGTGTGTGTGTGTGTCCTGCAATGTATTGGCACCCTGTCGAGGGTGTACCCTGCCTTATACCCTTATATCTCTAGCTCCAGGCCCCCCGTGACCCTGTACAGGATAAGTGGTTTAGAAGATGAATGAATATCTCAGAATACCATAAGCATCATTCTGCATCGTGCACAAACGAAGTGTTTGGCAAAGACACAATACCTGTATACACTACATACTGTACACCTTACCGGCCAATTTAATTGGAACACCTGCACATTCATGAAATTATCCATCAGCCTATCATGAGGCAGTGGTGCAATGACGGGGTTTAAAAAAAAAAAAAAAAGGCCAGTATTTTCACCAATCTTCACCAATCACGTTTCAGGGGGTCTGTGCCCGATGCGGGACTCCTCAGACTTGTTCTTGGCAGACAGAAGAGAGAGCTGTTGTAGCCCATCCACCTCAAGCTTGGATATGTTGTGTATTCCGGGATGTTTTTGTGTTTCTGCCTTAGCACGGCTTCTCGCTTCTTTCTTTTAATTTTTACACCATTCTGTATAAACACTAGCGACTGCTGTGTTCTGTGTTTGAAATCCCCAGGCGATCAGCAGTTTCTGTAAAACTCAAACTGTAACTGAAGCTCTTGACCTACTGTACCACGTCTGCAGTTTGTGTGTTTCTGTACCGCTGATCATCTTGTACTGTATGAACCAACTGTATGTTTGTTCCTAATAAAGTAGTCTATGACTGTATATTATACGAGGGTGAGTCAAAAATTAGCCTGCAGCGTGAGCAAAAATGCAGGTCCCCCTTGCATGAAAAAACAGGAGCATGCAGTAATTAATTTTTTTTGTATGATCTGAGGGTGTACCTGGTGCCGTTATCCATCAAAGACTTTGGAGAAAGTGTTTTGTCACCATGAAGTGTGTATAAATAAATGGAGAAGTTCAAAAAAGGTTGCACTAGCGTTAGCCGCCGGATGCCGGTCCGCAACCACGGCTGAGGACAAACTTCTGCATATTTCTGCACATACTGTCGACTCTCTGCAAAAACTTTAAAGCATCCTCTCTATAGTCCTGATCTCGCTCCATCAGACCTCCACCTGCTTGCTCCACTGACAGCAGCACTACAAGGACGAAGATTCACTTCTGATGAAGATGTGCATTTGTGGCTCACAGCTCAGCCTCCAACGTTTTTTAACAAGACAGGACAGTCGGTCTCCTGAGACAAGACTCTCTCATTGGAATACGAGAGCTTGTTGACAGATGTACAAAGTGTATTGAAAAGCAAGATTAGGTTGAAAATTTATGTATTTATCTCTTATTAAAGACGTTCTACAGCTAGAGTGCTGATATCATTTTTGATTCACTGTTTACCAATAAACAGCAAATTTGTTTATAATTTTTACCATTATTATAATCACTGCTCCCTCGCTACGTACAGTACAACCTAACCGGCAGCCATCATCATAATGTTTGTTCCTCTTGGTTTTTTAAACAGCCACAAAAATCAAATGGAATACAAAAAAAAAAAATGAACCCATACTGTGAGTGTCCCTAGAGGTGATCGGAGTCCGGTTCTCATGCAAGGCCATTCGAGAGGGCTTGTGTTCATGTACTGTATGCGCACAAAATGCTGAGTCATCAGCCACAGACCGAAAGGAATGCTGAACTGGACTTTGTTCTTCCTACACTTTGTTTTTAGCTTTCTTCTTGAACTGCTTTCTTGCTCTTACGATGGGGGACTTTTGCTGTTGTCCTGTGATAATGTGTGAATATTATCCCTTGGAGAAAAAAATTAATAAATAAATAAATACATAATACTTCTACTACTACTACTACTAATAATACACTTGCGCACACACAAAAAACACAAACACAAAATGTCAATATAATTAGTTTATTGTTTATTAGTTAATTCATATATCCTTTATTGCAGTAAAAAAAAAGAAAAGAATGCCAAACTCTAATCGCCCCTTACACATAAGCTCAATTTGTTCCATCGAGAAAGGACTCAAACCACGCTTTGTTGACTGTAATGCTATTCCTGAGTTGGTCAGTCACATTGAAGCTTACACACAGCTTTTCTCCTGTAACATGTCAACAACCTTCATTTTTAGTTTGTCCTGTGTTTCAGAACCGGATATATATATATATATATATATATACACACACACATACGCGTGTGTGTGTGTGTGTGTGTGTGTGTGTAAAGATTTTTTGGGGAATATTTCTATTTTGGTCCATTATGAGTCACATTAGAGAGGGGTTTAAAAAAAATAAAAAAAGGTTTATGTTAGTAAGGTGAATACTTGGGTTTCTACAAAATATATGAACAGTGATGTGTTTCACATGATGCGTAGTGATCTTTCTTATAAAAACCACTCAGGAGTATAAAACTGAATGCTTTAGCACCGTTACCCCAGTGGTCCTCAATATGATTCAAGCCCTTAGTGACCGGAGACAGATTACTAAAAGCGAGTACTAAAACTATGCAGGACGTGTACAGTACTGCGTAAATTTCTCGAGTCACCTTCAATTCTTCATATTTAATTAAATGGTTAAAAGTGGCTATTTATAAGATACTATTTTAAAATTGGTTATGTAACGACCTCAGCAGCAACTTCATTTCCCCTCTTGTCTGTTCCAAACCCTCAGCATCACCAGTATTACTGGTTCATCCCACAAGTTAGATGTTTCTTTTTTTGTTTTTAATGCTTGAATGATTGTTAAGCCACACAGTGACCCATCACACTAAAAACATTCATCTGAAACTGCTCAGGGACTGGACTGAAAATTTCCTCAAGACTACATTAGAAATACAAGACAGTCTCTCTCTTCTTGGGAGGAAAATATGAAGAAACGATTAGTGGCTCTAGACTTCTGCCCAGTACTGTAGGGTCACTAGAGCTGGAATTAAACCAGTCCAACACCTATACTGGTTTATATATACACTGGTTTTTGACAAATCAGAGGACGATGGATATGTTTAGGGATTTCATTAACCCTCTTTGTACATTTTAGTGTTGTCCCTCCTCCAACACACGCACCTCACACCCCAGGAAGTGATTTTTATTCACTGATCAGATTAATCGGGTGGAATAGGAGCAGGGGAAAACGGTAAAAGAATGGGAACCTCGTCCTAAACCCAGTGGTGATGCCTGTACAATAAGATGAGACAACAGCAGCATTAAGGGGGGGATAAACAACAACTTGTGTGGTAATCCAGTGTGAAATCACTTAAAATTTAAATTGTGATATAATGCTAGAATAAAGTGAAGAAAGAGTTGCCTTCAAGGACCGAAATTAATATATTTGGGATAAAAAAACATTTTTAATCACTGAATGGATAATGCCTCCGGTGAGTATATGATGCTCGTCGCTAACTGCATGTTTAAAGCAGGTTTCTCCATGTAATTAAAAATCGTTCCACCGCTACTGCCACCCTGCTGATTTTTATTACATAGAAGCTTGCAACACTAATTTCATAATGATATTTACACAACGATAACACAATCATCAATCAGACAGCAAGAGCTACAAGAGTCTCAAGTTTACACATTTGTATCGTTTAGCTTACACGTCTACGATCAAATCATCCCGCTTGTTGATACTTGCACATCTCATTACTTTGATACAGGAAAAGGAAGGAAAGAAAAACAAAATAATGGACATACTTGAAAGTTGCATGTTAAAAAAAAAAACCTTCATTAAATCATAGCTATGATGTACGGTACATAAAAAAAAAAAAGACAAAAAAAACCTGAAATGTTATGGGTATCGGAGTTCAGAATGTTTGCTGAGAACATTAGAAACAGCAGTGACAATGAACAACAGTCCCCTAAAAGTGTGTGTGTGTGTGTGTGTGTGTGAGAGAGCACCGGTCATGCATCTTCAGTTGTATATATACGGTACATCATCGTGACGATCACGGCGGCGAGGAGAGGTATCATCCAGTTCGTCCACCAGCTTCAGGCAAAGGGGGAAAAGAAAGTCCGTCATCATACTTTAACCTTTGTAACGAATCTTGTTGAATACACACATACACACTACTAGTCAAAAGTTTGGACACATCTACTAATTCAACGGTCTTCCCTGATTTGTAATTCTTAAGGCGTCCAAAATATACAATCTCCTTTGAACAGTTGATAGTTTTTTAATACTTAAAAGGTATAGAGGTAGTCCTCTAATTAAGAACGAGTTCTGTTCCCGGGAGCACGGTCCTAAGTCTGATATGTCTTTGACACTAATACACAATGTAAAGCATACTGATCCACTTGACTAAAGAAATCTGTCACTGCCATCATGTGGCCAAAAACTGTAATCGCACTTAAGGAAATAAATCTCACAAAACGTAACAGCGTTGTCTCTGCGACTTTATATCATGAGGGGAATCCTGGACATCATTTTGTCTCAGGGTTGTTTTCCACTGTATTGGACTGTGAGCTTTGTTTTGTTGAGGATTTTCTGAAATTAGGATTATAATTGTTATAATTGTAAAAATGCATTGCAGGGTTTATTCTTTTATACAATGCACGCAATCCGAATGTTCGTAAATCAGGCACTAGCTGTAAATCTTATACACATTCTTTTGTTAGTTTAATGCTGGAAGAAAACATTTTTGGTTGCTTTGAGACACTTAACATAAGGATCAAGTAACTGAAAAGGTTTCTTTATAATAACAGGGTCATGCTTTTTTTTTTTTTTTTTTTTACCTTTTCCTGTATTTCCTTCATTAGAAACATCAGCTAATTAAGCGATTTTTTTTTTTCCTCAAGGAGGAATTCCCTGTTTCGACGGTTTGGTGATAGCCTCAGAGATTGGTTTAATATTTATTTAATCCACACTACTCCTCAAAGTCTGCTTACGCCTAGCATTAACCATGTAGCTAAATCCCTAGATTATCATGATGTCTTGTAGCTGAAAGCTGCAACATAATCATTTCGCTATTTTCACACAATAATAAATTATACATTTTGTATGTACAGTAATTAACCATCCAAAAGGAGTTAGCTACCAAGATCTCATAAATACTGGGCAATCACATGCGCTGTCTAGACTGTTCAATGCATGTTCAATGTTCAGTGCAATGCATTCCGGGCTTACCTTGTGGGTTCACGAACTGTAGTTACGAGGGATTCCTAAAAAGTTTTTTTTTTTTAAAAAGAAGACGACGACACTTTTTAAAACACATTCATCATGAACTTAAAACAGAACAAATTATCAGTGTTAGAAATATTTCTTAAAGAAGATATAGATGTTACGTACGGGTGGTTTGGCGATCTTATGCCGATCTTCCTAGAGAGACAGAGACAGAGAATGTAATTTAGCATAAGCAGTTCTCTACTTCAGAGATAATGCACCACCTATGTTAAGTTTGTGCCCTATATAGAAACAAACAAACAAAAAAAAGCCAGCCACGATGCAGTGGACAGTCGAACTTGGTTTTGTTTCTACGTTCCTACAGCTAGTGATGGCTCGTTCTTGAATGATTCGCTCATTGAATCCGTCGAATGAATCTTAGTTGTGATTCGGGAAGAACGAGTGTCGACTCAGGGAATGATCCGTTTATTTTTCTATCTTGTTTATTGTGTGATCAACTTTCGCGTAAGTAGTAGATGTTAGGGAAGTAACATGTAACATTTTAAATACATTTTGCTAAAATGAACGAAATGACTCTTAAAACAAAAAAGATTTGTTTATTTTTCTGAACGGGTCTTAAATAACTCCCCATCACTAACTAGAGCGCACGTGAATTGTGGGGGGAAAAAAGTGAAATTTTGGATGTGGGCGAAAAAAATCCTATCAATGGCTATTTTTACAATTTAGACTCTAAATATGCCCCAAAACACTTTAATATCATTTCAAACTCATCTTAAAACATTACCCTTAACCCAGTGGTTCTCAAACTTGTTCTGTCATTCCCCACTTAAGGGGGTGAGTGAATTTTCAAGCCCCACTTGTCAACAAAATAACGAAATCAGCCAAGTTTACTGTTATACTGAAATATAAATTTCTAAACCAATAAGATCAAACAACACCAAGTTCAAAATAGATAAAATACACGTGTAATTGTTATAAAAGGCTTACGTTGTCACATATCTTTGCATAATTGACCCCATGTTTATTAGCTGCTCAGCAATCGTTTGTAGTTTTTTTGCACTGGCCAATTCTGTATGTAACTTTGAATGAAGCCATTTGTGCTTTGCTGTCCACTGATTCAGATGTTACCATGCGATTCTCCTGCTGTCTGTATTCTGCCAGCTTTCTTTCAAAGAAGTCGAGTGGTTTATTAACGTGACTGGAGTGTGTTGTCTCTAAGTGTCTTCCTAATTTGTTGGGTCTCATGCGGTCTGCTGCCAGCGGTTTAAGACACAAAACACACACGGGTCTCTCTTCTGCCCCCACCATCACCACCATGAATCCAAGCTCTAGGGTGATATAACCAAAATCTTCTATCACGGTAGAAGCAATTTTCTACCTCGATAACGAATTATATCACAATATAGCAATTTGTATCTGAAAATGCATAAATAAAAATTCAAACACAAAGAAACTGTTTTACATAATGTCATTTTATGTAAACTGTGAATTGCTGAGGTTTGCCCCATTTTTTTTTTTTTACTTTGGCCATATTCGTTTGGATTTCAGATGATAGAAAAGGTTTGACGTGTTTCCACCACTTGTTAAAACAGTGCACTTGTGTACCTTCCAAATCACCTTCATCTCATTCGTATCACTTTTCTTCTACCCAAACCAATTCCACACCACAGACGATGCAGCTTTTTCTTTACAATCTCCTCTTTGTCGGTTTTGTCACATGTAAGCAAACTCACTGCTGCTGCACCGTCTTCTTCCATTGTCGAAGTGTATGTGAAGCCAAACACGTCAATGGTGGGACGAAACCGTGGCACCCGATTAAATCTAATATCTGCGCAAATACACTGTGTTTTATTTAAAAACAATTTACTTAAAATGTCAGGACTGTTTAATATTGTTTCCGCCTTGCCATGCCTGGTTTGTACGTGCGCATCCCAGCGGAGTAAAATGTACTTTGATGGTCGGGCGGGTTAATTTCTGTCAGAGTCGCGCAGTGCTGCCCAGTGGGTCGCGCAGGTTTCAATTCAATTTACTTTTGTATTAATGATCCATTTATTTGTGTGTGATTGTTTAGTTTTGAGTGTACTCTCTTCATTATCAATAAAGAAAAGCATGAATTAGAATAGGTACTTTCCTATTATTTCCACTAATGTCCTCCCGTTCATTGAGCCCCACCTGTCATGTCTCTATTCCCCACTAGTGGGGCCCCACACTTTGAGAACCACTGCCTTAAATATACCAGTATACTGTACAGTACTGTACTGCTGTGTCTCCCGCAGTGCTAGAACCTAAAATTCCGATGTTACCCCACTCTATATGTACTGTAATTCATACGGGCGTGTTTTCTTTGGTAAAAGTACTGTAGGGTAAATATGGTAATAGTTCACATAATAAACCACAAGCCACATTTTTTTTCCTTTACGGTTGCTTTGTGTTCTCTCTACAGTACTAAAAAAAATTATATGGTAGTATCTTTTATAATAAAAATTTAGCTGAATTTAGGTTAATATTTATGTTACAAAATGAATAAATTATATCGTGGTTCATTTGTTAAATTAAATAATATATTGCCACGGAAAAAGGCATAAAAAAATTGCGTTGGATATTTGCGACAAATAATTATTAGTTAGGTTCTAAGGAACGACTGAGGCCGTGAACTCTGAACCGCAATTTTGCGGGGGTCGACTGTACAGGTCCTTCTCAAAAAATTTCATTATTTTCTGTAATGTACTGATAAACATTAGACTTTCATATATTTTAGATTCATTACACACAACTGAAGTAGTTCAAGCCTTTTATTGTTTTAATATTGATGATTGTGGCATACAGCTCATGAAAACCCAAAATCCCTATCTCAAAAAATTAGCATATCATGAAAAGGTTCTCTAAACGAGCTATTAACCTAATCATCTGAATCAACTAATTAACTCTAAACACCTGCAAAAGATTCCTGAGGCTTTTAAAAACTCCCAGCCTGGTTCATTACTCAAAACCGCAATCATGGGTAAGACTGCCGACCTGACTGCTGTCCAGAAGGCCATCATTGACACCCTCAAGCAAGAGGGTAAGACACAGAAAGACATTTCTGAACGAATAGGCTGTTCCCAGAGTGCTGTATCAAGGCACCTCAGTGGGAAGTCTGTGGGAAGGAAAAAGTGTGGCAGAAAACGCTGCACAACGAGAAGAGGTGACCGGGCCCTGAGGAAGATTGTGGAGAAGGACCGATTCCAGACCTTGGGGGACCTGCGGAAGCAGTGGACTGAGTCTGGAGTAGAAACATCCAGAGCCACCGTGTACAGGCGTGTGCAGGAAATGGGCTACAGGTTGCAAATTTTGCACGTCATTCGGAAATCAAGGTGCCAGAGTCTGGAGGAAGACTGGGGAGAGGGAAATGCCAAAATGCCTGAAGTCCAGTGTCAAGTACCCACAGTCAGTGATGGTCTGGGGTGCCATGTCAGCTGCTGGTGTTGGTCCACTGTGTTTTATCAAGGGCAGGGTCAATGCAGCTAGCTATCAGGAGATTTTGGAGCACTTCATGCTTCCATCTGCTGAAAAGCTTTATGGAGATGAAGATTTCATTTTTCAGCACGACCTGGCACCTGCTCACAGTGCCGAAACCACTGGTAAATGGTTTACTGACCATGGTATTACTGTGCTCAATTGGCCTGCCAACTCTCCTGACCTGAACCCCATAGAGAATCTGTGGGATATTGTGAAGAGAAAGTTGAGAGACACAAGACACAAGAATCTGCAAAAGGATTCCCGACCAAGTATTGAGTGCAGAACTGAACATAATTATTTGAAGGTTGACTTTTTTTGTATTAAAACACTTTTCTTTTATTGGTCGGATGAAATATGCTAATTTTTTGAGATAGGGATTTTGGGTTTTCATGAGCTGTATGCCACAATCATCAATATTAAAACAATAAAAGGCTTGAACTACTTCAGTTGTGTGTAATGAATCTAAAATATATGAAAGTCTAATGTTTATCAGTACATTACAGAAAATGAACTTCATCAAAATATGCTAATTTTTTTAAAAGGACCTGTATACCTCCTGGATTTGACTCCGCAAGACAGGAGCTTAAACCTAGATGAAAGTGTTAAAGACTAAATTGTTAGAAAGCATGCAATCCCAGTAATTAATTTAACACTCTGAACACAGTCCCAATAAAGCAGATTCCAGGGAGCGTCTTAAGCACCACAGTTCAGGCAAAACATCTGGAATTGCATAAGCTAAAGTTACACATCACCCCATAACCAAAACATTTATCTAGCCCGGCAGCACAAGGGCGGTAAGTCTGGATGGGAAACGGCCCAAGCTCATTCCTAGATTACACAAGAGAACCACAATGTTCCACTTGAGTGCAGCGCAGTTATGCACTCCTGCTGCACCGTGTCGTGTCTGCACATTCAGATCTCACATGCCGTGAACGTTGCGGTAGGGCTTCGGGTTGGAACAGGATGAAATGTGCTGAGTGTCATGTTTCAAACTCAATTGCTGTAACTTATTACGGGATCTAATTAGAAAGGATGATAATCATCAAAGTCATATGGAAATTAACAAAAAAAAGTGTGATTATTTATTATTTATGTGGGAACGATGATGCAGTTGTAGAAGTTTTCCTGTTTTTAAACTACAGTGTTTGTTTTATTGATACTTTTAGGCCACACTTACAGGCATTTGTTTTTTATTATTATTATTATTATTATTATTATTATAAGATAAAATCACCCACAAATTACATGCACTACTTTAATTATCTTGTAATTACCCTGATTTCTATAACAGAGAGAAACGTTCAATTCAAACCAGGACTTCTGATCCTGTTGTGCAGAATAACTAAAAATATATCGTATTATTTATTTACAGTTAGTCCCCACAGAATGATCAGACTAAACAAGAGTCATTCCCAAGAGTGGTGCTAATAGACAGTAACGGCACTGGGATGATTATATGCATCACTCCACGTCCCAGGTTTTTTAACCATTAATTACGCAAACTGTCGTTAGCCAGCATGGGGTGGAGAGCAGCTGTTTGCCGAAACTCATTCAAAAGCGGTCTGTGAAGCTCTTGCAGCAAGTAAACACATGTGATAACATTATGTCGTTGCAAACACACTTTGTCTCCTTAATAAGTCGTTCTGGTTCGCATCTGATCCCTCTGAGCTCTTTTATTTACGACTAGAAAGCTACCTAGCTCCCAACACAGCACAAATCCATCTCTAACCCCCGGACAACCGATTGTACACCCTACACAGCACACTAGCTTTCCATTTAACGCTATTTGTGATTCAACTCTGAAACCCCAGAAGTTAACGGAGCTGATAATCTAAAGCAGAATAAGTGTAAATATAAAGAGAAACTTATGTGATTTATTCACGCTATGACGCCGGTTCCACTCACCGGATGCAGTTCTCCGATCATCATGGTCTTGGACATTTCTCTGGCGTCCGTGGAGTGACCCACGTCCTCGAAGCTCTCCGTGGCGTCTCCTCCAGCCTGCTCCCGTAACACCTCCTCTCCTCCGGGGTGCTGAAGAGGTACAGGTTCGGTCAGTCATGTTATGCCATGCTCTACCTGACATTCTACTCAACCTGATTAGTAGTACTAGTAATAGTAGTAAGTGAGTTTTTTTTTTTTAGTTTAAAGACATTTAAGTGCTGTAGAGCGAGTATGTCTTCAATAAACAAACAAACTATAAATACCAGTAAACTGTAATTAATGAAACAAAACCAGTACTTATGACATCTCCTTGAGCACTATTCAGTCTCAGGTGCGTTTTGTTTAGGGACATTAGTTAATTAGGTTCACTTTTTAAGGACATTGACTTTTTGTGCCTGCTCCTCTTTTGCATGCAAGTCCCTGCAACTTCCACTTAGTTATTTATTTATTTAGTCTGAAAAGTGGTCGCTTATATAATGTGCTGCTTTCTTTTCTCTGATATACAAATGTTTTTTTTCTAAAACACTTTGTGTCGGAATACTGCAGTTTGGGAAATCAGATGTTTTTTGGTGGTGTTGTTTTCTGTACAGACTCAATAATGAAGTCCTAAAATAATTTTTAAAATAAATATAAAACATTTGTACTAAAAACATAGGGTGCTTAAGACTTTTGCACAGCACTGTGTATTTCACAATAGTAGTTAACTATACTACAGTTACATGATTAAAAAAATATATATACAACTTCAAAGACTTAATTTTCTCATTCTGTATGTAATGATGTAGTTGCATGTTAGAGAAATTAGTAAAGTGCTTCGTCACTTCATTCATAGTCATATGGATGTATAGTGATCTGCATATGATTCACTGCATATGATTGTCACACTGGAGAATACACAGGAGTGTGTGTGAATGTGAATTAGTGGATGGATGGAAGCGCCAGTAATTTTGCACATTGAATTAACTTGCATTGACTCAGTGATGTGTGTGTGTGTGTTTTCATGTGACTTATCTCTAACTTAGGCAGGCTTATTTATTTAATACTTTGGGTTAGACCTAAACTGGACAGAAGTGGAGTTTTACCCTGCATTAGAAAGAGAAAGATGGGCAGAAAGGTAGACAGTCTGACGCCGACATACTGACGGAAGTGTGTGTGTGTGTGTGTATATATATATATATATATATATATATATATAGGAAGTAAGAATGCAAATGTCAGATTCTAACGCAGAAAAAATAGATATAACTAAGAAATAAATGAGAAATACGGACGAAGAAAAAAAAAGAATTAATGAAAAGAAAAATAAAGAAAATGACAAAAAGAAAGAAAGGGTTGACAGATACTAACAAAGTAAGAAAGAAAAAAAAGACAAAGAATGAGCGGTACTGAAATGAAGAAATAAGAAAAAAAGATGACATGAAAGAAAGAAAAAAGAAAATGACAGACTAATTATAAAGTACTTTTAGATAGACAGATATCTAAAGGTTAATAAACAAAGAATAGATAGATAAAGATAGATCAATACTAACAGACAACAAAAGAAAGAAAATAAAAGATTAATAGATACTAACAGATAGATAGATAGAAGAATACTGACAAAGAAAGGGAAAAAAACAGACAAAATATCCAAAACAAAGAAAAATTAAAGTACAGAAAGATAAACAATGTGAGAGAGAGAAAGAAGAGAAATCTTGCTCGAACTGGACAGGGTGTTAGTCAGTAGAGTTTGAGCAGAACATTACAGCTGTGTGTGTGTGTGTGTGTGTGTGAGAGAGAGAGAGAGAGGTGGTGTAAATCATGACCCAGACTGTCTCTGTGCGGATATTCCTCGTGTTAGGGCCCCAGCGCGGGGGAGTTTAATCCTATCTCAGATCACACGGTGGGGCAGGTCACTATGGTTCACTCACACCCTTACACACGCACGCACGCACGCTCGCTCGCTCGCTCTGACGCGCGCGTACACTTCGCGTGAGTTACACTAGGCCCTGTAATACTGCACACAACCTTCACACGCTGCAACAAATCGAGCTTTTAACACTTTTAATTTCTATAACGCTAACTACGAGAAACTATAAAAAGCCAAACCTTGAACACTTACCTCCTCCAGAAATTTGGTGACATCGTACACTTTGTGCTTGATGATAATCCATGTACTTTTAAACGAGTTGTGTTCCTCCACCTCAGACAGGCGGTAGTACTTCACCGCCTTCCCGTCCGAGTCCTGCTTCTCCATTGCTCTCAGTAAGGCTGTGGTGTAAACGCTCACTCAGCAGCACTAGTAGTGGAAGTTTGTCCACACACAACTCAGGAAGGAACTCACTCCAGCAACCTTCCCGACATCCTCAAGCCCCGCCCACATCCCGCCTGCGCGCCGCTCTCATTGGTTCACACAGACACGCTCTGGCGCTTGATTCTGATTGGGTAAGAAGCACATCAATCAGTCCTGGTGACGCGTGAGGGTGGAACGTTTGCTTGGAAGTTAATGTGACAGAACACCCGCTCGTTAAGCAATGACTTTTCAATCTACGTTAAACATATAGTACTGTTTAACGCACAATAATATTTAACAGTGACTCTTAAGCTTTCCAGTCTATTTACATTTGCATTATTTACAACATTTTGTTTTACACAAATAGTTTACATACAAACCGAGTTACAGCTAATTATCGACATAATAATAATAATAATAATACATTCAAAAAGCAGATGATCCTTTTCTACTAATCGCTTTCCAATATGGCGGATGTGTTGCCGTAGCAACCAATACTGGCTAACTGTGTCTCCTGGCCATATAACCAGGAAAATATCTTAATATTAGCTGCAATATTATATTTACATGATTCTCATCTGAAAAGCAAAGCTATTAAAAAATAAAAGAGAGCTAAGACAGATAATTTTTTAAAAAGTGAATGAATATAAAGTTTAATGGGTATCGTTTTACCTTTCCAATATGGCGGACGCGGTGTCTTCATAATAACAGGCCTACCATACAGCTAGCTAACTCTAGCTACTGGTTTAGCCTAGTCAGGTTCTTAAGCTTATTTCTACGGATTGAGCTTCAATGAAGGAGAAAAAAACTCAGTTTGTGCTAAAGTAGTGTTTATTGTTTTAATATTATAATAATAAATAGTATTAACACTAGTGTGAAGGTGAGTTATGGAAGTATATCTAATGTAAAGTTTAATCTCAGAGTTATTGATGCTGTTGTTTGTTTAATAACATACTTGATAGCTTAAGTTCCTAAATATATCAGCTGTTTTAGTTAAAAAGTCAGAGCTAGCTTGAGTGCTACCTGACAGGAATGTTACCTGCTGTCCGGTGCTGGGTCAGTACACTTGCTTATTAACTAAATTATAATATAAAAATAGATATATGTCTTCTACTAAGGTATTTTTTTTATATAATAGTCTAAATGTACATTATACTTTATGGACACAATTGTGCGGACAACAGCAATTGAAATGGCATTTCTGAGGTAAAATATTTTAACCAAAGCCAGTTCAAGGATGTGAAAAAATAAATGACAGGCAATATATGTTCATATATAAATGTATTAAATAATAATAATAATAATAATAACTTAGAATTATTTTTGGATATTATTTGTCATCAAATTGTGACGCAGGCTGGCTACAAGATAAAAACTGCAGCCATTTTCACATGTTATGGTGTGAGGTCTGTTATTCATTCATTCATTCATTTTCTATACCGCTTAATCTTGTGTTCAGGGTCGCGGGGGACCTGGAGCCTATCCCAGGAGACTTCGGGCACTAGGCGGGGTACACCCTGGACAGGGTGCCAATCCATCGCAGGGCACACACGCATACACACACTCACACACCCAATCACACACTACGGGCAATTTAGGAACGCCAATTAGCCTAATCTGCATGTCTTTGGACTGTGGGAGGAAACCGGAGTACCCGGAGGAAACCCACCAAGCACAGGGAGAACATGAGGTCTGTTATCATATATACATATAGTACCAGTCAAAAGTTTGGTCACACCGTCTAATTCTATGATCTTTCCTGATATTTATGTCTTGCCACATTCTAAAACAATGCTGAACGCTTTAAATATATGCATTAACCTCCTTTAAACATTTGATATTGAGATGTTTTTTCTACTTATGCTTTGTAAAGCCTTCATAATGGCTCTAATCTGAGGTGCTATTTGTTAATTTGTGATTTCTGAGGCTGGTAACTCTAAATGAACTTCTCCTCTGCAGCAGAGGTAAGTTTTGGTCTTGCTTTCCTGAGATGGTCTTCATGAGAGCCAGGTTCATCATGGTGCTTGATGGGTTTTGCAAATGCAATGACTGTTGTCGTTGTTGTTATTAATTAATTATCTAATTTCATGTGTTATTTAAAATCTCCAGTATTGTTTTAGAATGTAAAAAATTTTTCACAAAAAACACAGAATTAGAAGGTGTGTCCAAACTTTTAATTGGTACTGTACTACTGAAATCTTCCAACAATTATATGTGCAGTTCCTTATATTTTGCTTCCAAAGAGACAGACTTTCTTGTAATCTATAAACTACTCAAAAAAAAACACATCTATTTTAAGGCATGAACCAGTAAGAAACAGGTGCAGATGATCAGGCTGGGGATTACTATACTGGTGGTGCAGAATGCTGAGTGGTTGGAATACAGTGGTGTGAAAAACTATTTGCCCCCTTCCTGATTTCTTATTCTTTTGCATGTTTGTCACACTTAAATGTTTCTGCTCATCAAAAACCGTTAACTATTAGTCAAAGATAACATAATTGAACACAAAATGCAGTTTTTAAATGAAGGTTTACGTTATTAAGGGAGAAAAAAAACTCCAAATCTACATGGCCCTGTGTGAAAAAGTGATTGCCCCCTTGTTAAAAAATAACTTAACTGTGGTTTATCACACCTGAGTTCAATTTCTGTAGTCACCCCCAGGCCTGATTACTGCCACACCTGTTTCAATCAAGAAATCACTTAAATAGGAGCTACCTGACACAGAGAAGTAGACCAAAAGCACCTCAAAAGCTAGACATCATGCCAAGATCCAAAGAAATTCAGGAACAAATGAGAACAAAAGTAATTGAGATCTATCAGTCTGGTAAAGGTTATAAAGCCATTTCTAAAGCTTTGGGACTCTAGCGAACCACAGTGAGAGCCATTATCCACAAATGGCAAAAACATGGAACAGTAGTGAACCTTCCCAGGAGTGGCCGGCCGACCAAAATTACCCCAAGAGCGCAGAGACAACTCATCCGAGAGGCCACAAAAGACCCCAGGACAACATCTAAAGAACTGCAGGCCTCACTTGCCTCAATTAAGGTCAGTGTTCACGACTCCACCATAAGAAAGAGACTGGGCAAAAACGGCCTGCATGGCAGATTTCCAAGGCGCAAACCATTTTTAAGCAAAAAGAACATTAAGGCTCGTCTCAATTTTGCTAAAAAACATCTCAATGATTGCCAAGACTTTTGGGAAAATACCTTGTGGACCGACGAGACAAAAGTTGAACTTTTTGGAAGGTGCGTGTCCCGTTACATCTGGCGTAAAAAGTAACACAGCATTTCAGAAAAAGAACATCATACCAACAGTAAAATATGGTGGTGGTAGTGTGATGGTCTGGGGTTGTTTTGCTGCTTCAGGACCTGGAAGGCTTGCTGTGATAGATGGAACCATGAATTCTACTGTCTACCAAAAAATCCTGAAGGAGAATGTCCGGCCATATGTTTCTCAACTCAAGCTGAAGCGATCTTGAGTGCTGCAGCAGGACAATGACCCAAAACACACCAGCAAATCCACCTCTGAATGGCTGAAGAAAAACAAAATGAAGACTTTGGAGTGGCCTAGTCAAAGTCCTGACCTGAATCCTATTGAGATGTTGTGGCATGACCTTAAAAAGGCGGTTCATGCTAGAAAACCCTCAAATAAAGCTGAATTACAACAATTCTGCAAAGATGAGTGGGCCAAAATTCCTCCAGAGCGCTGTAAAAGACTCGTTGCAAGTTATCGCAAACGCTTGATTGCAGTTATTGCTGCTAAGGGTGGCCCAACCAGTTATTAGGTTCAGGGGGCAATTACTTTTTCACACAGGGCCATGTAGGTTTGGATTTTTTTTCTCCCTAAATAATAAAACCCCTCATTTAAAAACTGCATTTTGTGTTTACTTGTGTTATCTTTGACTAATAGTTAAATGTGTTGGATGATCAGAAACATTTTGTGTGACAAACATGCAAAAGAATAAGAAATCAGGAGGGGGGCAAATAGTTTTTCACACCACTGTAGATGAGAGGGGAAATGAGGTTGCTGCTGAGGTATTACATAAACAACAAATTTAATGGTAAAATAAAACAATAAAATTATATCTTTAGGCACATTGCAAATTGTCACAGTAAAACATTTGTTCTAATATATGTAATATAATCTAATAATTTAATTTAATTTTATATGAAGGAAGGAGGGGGCTCAAAACTCTTGCCTAGTACTATATATATTTTATACAATAGAAATGTCATTTGTTTTAATTAAATGGTAAAAACTAGTTTGAATGCTATCTTATACTGGTTCAGTATGCAAGCTTACTAGCTAAACAAAAATAAAAGAATAGATATGTTTTAGTGTGTTTTTTTTAATGGACGTTAACATTCATCTATACTACACGAAATTAATATATGCTATGTGTAAATGAACAAAATTCATGCTTTTTTAACTTTTTTTTTTTTTATACAACAATGTACAGTATAGTCTTTCCCTCAGTTCCTAGTGAAAAAAAAAAGTTGCAACTATGAAAATGATAACATTAGACATTAGGACAAATGGATTAATATTAACTTTATAGCTGAAATTGCTGCAAGAGCTGCTGCCAAAGAACTTAATCCACACTTTCTGACTGATCAGATGAGAGGAATTAATAATGGCTGTGCTGTAATGATTAATATTAAAACTGTAATTCACTGTCACACTATGCATTCAAACCCAGCAGCATTTTTGGATTTATTTTGCTGTAAAAGTACATAAGAATTTATATCGTTTAATCTTCTTTGTACATTGCAGAATGACTGGATACCATGAACAGTGTCTGTTCTTCGCTCCTGTACCAGACCTGAAGACACTCTACAGTGTTTTTCTCTCATTTCACAGTTTTTCATCTCAAGCAGATGAAGGAGAGCTGAGAAACAGGCAGGTGAAGACCTGCAGGTGAGACCTGTTGTCAATAATTTAACAAAGACAAATTCCATGCCACACACTGCCATTTATCATTTGATGATTATGCCACACACTCATAACCAACCTGAGGGCTTTGTTCATTACACTGCACACATCTGGAGAGTTTTGATGGCTAACTTTGATATGGATATCAGGTATCACAGGGCTGGATTTTAAAACAACCCAAGAAACACTAATATGAAATACTATTACTACTGCTACTACAACTAATAATATTAATAGTAATCAACTGCCATATTGTATCTCATGCTTTTTAAAACATTCATTATTCTTTAATCCTGCAAAACTAGGTGTAGCACAATGCACGCACACACACATTTACACACATTCACAAACTCATTCACAACTAGAAGCAATTTAGTCCAACCAATCCCCTGACCTACATTTTTTATGAGGTGGGAAGAAACCCACAAAGACATAAGAGCACAGAGTGATAAACCTGAGCTCAGTATCAAACTAGAGCAAGCCTACCTGCTGCATAAAACAACTAGTTTGAATATACAGTATACATTTCATAATGCACATTTTTTTCCTCTATTGATAATACTTTGGACTAGATTTTTTTTAAACCAAAGTATTTTCTACTGGTTTGCCTTAAATATCTTTATTTCATAATTTTATGAGACTAATGTCATGTACGAATCTCAGTATGATTATGAGATTAAAAATAAGGCATGTTTGGTAAATAATTAGGGGATAATATA
Organism: Channallabes apus; assembly: GCA_030522415.1. Taxonomy (NCBI): domain Eukaryota; kingdom Metazoa; phylum Chordata; class Actinopteri; order Siluriformes; family Clariidae; genus Channallabes; species Channallabes apus. The sequence goes on from CM060104.1 coordinate 34,579,756, forward strand.
TCGTACTGGAGTAAAGAAAATTTGTTTTTGCCGCATTACAGAATTTAAAACCTCTTAATTATTTTGAAAATCATTCAATGAGTTGATGTGCAATTTAATTAAATCAAAGCCTACAAGCCTATAGAAATTAATTATTATTTTATTTTTATCTAAATCTCAGTGGTTGACTGTGACTGTTGACTGAATGTCTTTACTTTTGTTGCCGTAATGTCTTTATTTTTCAGAGAGCTTTTGCACTTATACGCAGATCTTATTGCATCCCCTGTATTGGGTTCTTATGGTGGGATCAGAGTAATAATGGCTGTAAGTAGAGCACACAATTTGTCACTACACTCACTATGAGTGTTATTATGACAAGCCACACTAAACAGGAAATGTCTATGCTTCGCTGCTGTTCCAGTTTAGTCCCTTGTTGAGAACAGTTTTTATTCCTATTTGGTGCATTCTGTGTGTGTGATCCTAAGGTCTATCTGCTAGCATGAGAACCTGTCGAAGCACCTGTGCGTGAGAACACGTGTAAGTGATCGTGTGCATAAGAGCATGTGCGTGCCTTGCAGTCTATGCTCAGGCATGCTCCGTGAGAAGCCAAATGACTACAGTACATTCCAGACATTCTCACAACTCGTTTCCTCTGCTGGGTTTATGCCAGCGTAAAGCAAAAACACAGAGCGGAAGTGTCAAGCCCTGCTAACGAGGTGCCCGTCTATTAGCGCTGCTGATTTCAATCAGGCAAGCGTGACAGGGCAGTTTATTCATGCTGTGTGTGAGTTATTGGACTGTAAAGTGAGCATCTAGTGCTCGTAAATAATTGACTCTCCTGCACTTGTGCAATCATATTTTTGCACATGTGAAGACAAGAGAGATATAAAACACACACAGATGTAACAGAAAAGCTGCTTGAAATATGAAAGATTTTAATATATTTTCATAGAAGTGTTTCATAGAAATTCTGCGTGTTTTCTGAGCATTTTAAACAGACCATCTATGTTAACCTTTCACTCTATTTGTCACTTTGAACTGTACCTTAGATAACGTTTTTCAACAGAGGCATCATCCAGGGTTATGCACAAATCCACAGTTTACAGGTCAGTCCGTGTTTAAATCAACCAGTGCATTTTGTTTAGTCATGAGAACAACATTATTTTCGTGATATGAACTGTTACAATTTGCTTGGGATAAGTCACTTTTTTATGTGCCTTGATTTAGGGCACATACAAAAGTGACTTATGCAAAAAGTTGTATAGAAAGCTGTATATAGAACTATATTGTGTATATACTGTAGTGTACAGCTGAATAAAAAAATTAAGTTAGAAATAAATGAGAGAAAAGAGTTGATGTCAATGTTTATGCAGTTAAAATATATGTTTAAAAAATTTATGTTGGGTGTGACATTATTTAAAAAAATCATATAAACACGAGTGAAAATGAATGTAAATTACAACAAAGTGTTTCACCAAATCAGAGCACAATGAGCCACCAGAACAGCTTCAGTTACCTTCTGTAATATTGATTTTTTTTTTTTTTCCTGTTTGAAAATTTCCATATAAAATGTTGTTCAGAAGGAGTATTTTAGGTACCAAAGTTATCAGCAAATCACCTTGCGAGGGCGTTTTTCAGTATCGATTTAAACTCTTGTTTAACATTTGTTAAACACCAGTCAGTCCTCTTACAATATTAATTCATGTACATTATAATCAGCTAGAATTATAATTATCTCATTTAATTTCAGTCATTGCTTGTTAAATTGATGTATCATTTTATAGCTGCAGTCAGCAGTATGTATACACTCATCATTCACTTGAATGTCATGCTAGTATTGGGTTTGCAATGATTTCTTTGAGCTGGGCTTTTTTTCTGGAGCAGAATATTTGTACAGAATAAATATTTAATAGAAGAAAACCATAAGAACTTCAAGCACAGAGTTTATTTTAGTTTGATCTTTCTGATCTCACACAAGGTCAAAAATTACATGTACTTACATAGCCTTTTAACTTATGTACAGAGGTGTCAAGTAACGAAGTACAAATACTTCGTTACCTTACTTAAGTAGAAATTTTGGGTATACTTTACTGGAGTAATAATTTTTCAGCTGACTTTTTACTTCTACTCCTTACATTTTTAAGCAATTATCTGTACTTTCTACTTCTTACATTTTAAAAATAGCCTCGTTACTCTATTTTTATGATCAGAACGCGCAACCCCCCCCCCCCCCCCCCCCCGGTCGCATGATAAGCACACGCACAACGCACCCCAAAGGTCGGATGATAAGAACACGCACAACGCACCCCAACCCCCCCCCCCCCCTTCGTCGCATGATCAGAAAGCGAGACCTTAATGCTTTTTTTCCCCCCTCACGGTACTTTTACTTTTATACTTTAAGTAGTTTTGAAACCAGTACTTTTAAACTTTTACTTAAGTAAAAAGCTTGGGTTGATACTTCAACTTCTAAAGAAGTATTTTTGAACCCTAGTATCTATACTTCTACTCAAGTAATGAATGTGAATACTTTTGACACCACTGCTTATGTACAACTTATTAGAATATGTTGCCACTTTGGAGAAAAAGAAGAAGACCCAAACTGTAACCTTTAACTGAGAGGAAATTGGTTCAGTTGGACAGGAACAATCCCATAATTACCAAGGCCCAGGCGTGCCATGCACTGAAAACTGCTGGAACACCAGTGACACTGTCTACAGTGAGTCAACACTGGTGGTGGAATGATAAAGCAAGTTAACTCTAAGCTTTTGGAGCCTCAACGCTAATAAAAAATTGTGAACCATAGAGTTTTATTTATATAGTGTTTTAAACAATGGACAGTGGCCACAAATCAGTTTTATCATTTTATCCCTAATTAGCCAACTGGAGGTGACCGTGGTAAGAGCCATTCTCTGGAGGTGACTGTTCAGAGCCATTCTCTTTTGAGTCTCGTTCCTCTCAAAGTTTCTTCTACAACAAAAACAATGAGATGACACGTAGAAGAAACTTTGAGAGGAACAAGACTCAAAAGAGAATGTTCCTTCTATGACTGTGTGCTATTTGCTCAAAAACGTGCAACTGTGTAACACGAAAATTTATTTTAGTTAACATGAAGTCTACTTGGTTAAGGTCACAATCTGTTCATTGAATTGAGACTGTTCAGAGCCATGATAAAAAAAAATCTTGGTATCAAATGAAAGCTTTCTTCAGTGTTTCATTTAGACATGTCCATGGTAGTCACATGTAGAAGACCATATGGGGTTTCAACCAGACATCAGGAAGGATTGGGCACCGCCGGAGGGCAGAAGGGGTTATGATAGCTGGTGTCCCATTGATCTGCAAGCATGGACTCTGGGAAGACAAGCTATAACAGCTAATGTCACGGGAGAGCTCGAAAGAAATACAGCCACCCTCAACAAACCTGAGTGAATGCATGAGAGTGTTGAAGTATGGGGCATCCAAACATCTCAGGTCACCAAAACGCCCTATTCCAGTGAACCCTCCAATCTGCTCCTTTACCTAAAAAAATATTTGTAAAAAGCTTCACCAAAGAAATGGGTTTTCAGCCTAGACTGAACACTGAGAGTGTTCCTGAGTCCCATTTTTAAGTAATTAATTTTAATTAAATAATTAATTTAAATAAGCTATTGCATAACCGTAGAGCTTTGTAAAAGAAAGCTCTGCCCCTGGTGATATCTTCATTATACGAGGTACCAACAAATAGCACGCACCTTCTAATCAACATACAAATGGCAGATTATTATTTACTCTGGCGCAAGACCATTCAATGCTTTATAGGTCAATTACAGTATTTTAAAACTAATTTTTTTTTTTACTAGACGTCAATAAAGTATTGACAAGATATGGGCGATGGGGTCATATTTTATGATTCTAGTACAAGGGAACGGAAATATTCTGGCTGCTGCATTCTATATTAACTGGAGCCTGTTTAGGCACCAAGTGGTGGAACATCCAAGATTCAAGGTTCACTCATTCACTCATCACTCACTCATCTTCTATACCGCTTTATCCTGTATTCAGGGTCACGAGGAACTGGAGCCTATCCCAGGAGGCTTAGTGTGTGTCCATCGCAGGGCACACACACACTCCATCCATGCCATCACAGGGCACTCACACACCCATTCACACCCTATGGGCAATTTGGGAACGCCAGTTAACCTAACCTGCATATCTTTGGACTGTGGGAGGAAATCGGAGTACCCGGAGGAAAACCATCAAGCACAGGGAGAACATGCAAACTCCATGCACACAGAGATTCAATAATTTTATTTGTCACATACATTGTTTTACAAGTACAACAGTAGTGAAATGCAATTGCGAAAAACTCCAGACTGTGCAAATTTTTAAGAAATAAAACAATAATAAGAAGAAGAAAAGGACTAAAAAAAATAAGTATGCACAAAATAAAAATAAGACTAAGAAGACAATGATATAAATTATCTACAATATTATATAAATATAAATTATACAGAATTATGTTGTAAAATGTGGCACCAGTGGAATAATATGTGATGAAGTGACCGTGTTAAAGTGACTGTGTGCTAAAATTGTTGGACATTGATGAGGTTGTGTATTTAATGCCCTCATAGCCTGATGGAAAAAGCTGCAGTCAGTCTTTCAGTACGTGCCCTGAGTGACCGGAGTCTCTTACCAGATGGCAGCCACTAAAACAGATTGTGATTAGGGTGGTGAATGTCTTTTATAATGTGCTGTTCCCTGGACCTGCACCACCTGTCCTGTAGATCAGGCAATTCAGTCCTAGTGATACGCTCGGCACAACTGATCACTCTCCTCGAGGCTTTTTTTTTGTCCTGGGAGCTGCTGTTCCCATACCTGAGGGCAATATTCCCAGAGACAACAGATTGGATGATCGAGGTGTAAGACAGTAAGACTTTACAGTTACCCATCACAGAGGTCACAAAAGCACAAACAAGTTTTATGAACTAGGTTTTTTGTATCATGCAATATTTCTGAGATGAAAGAATGCTGTTCAGGTAATATTAAATGACATTTAAGATGAAATGATGGTCTGAGATCACTTCATATTGTGGAAATGTGACTTTTTCCCCTATATTTTCATCAAATTGGATAAGGAGAGTGCCCAGCATTATAAGTGGCTTTTATTGCATACTGATTAACCCCTACTGACTCTAGACTGGTCGTGTTGTTCTCTGAGGGTGTTCACGATTTTCAAAAAAGTATGCTTTGTCATACAAGAAACAGGCAGGTTTGAGTTAAAATCTGCAAATTAAGAATTACAAGAGTACAAGTAAATAATATTTAGCAGAATAGCCTATGCAGGTATATTTTTTGTCTATATGTTACATTAAATTTGTATCCAGATTTTTGTGTAAAGTCTTGGGCAAAGATCTGTGACCCCTTATCACCTCCCTGCCAGGAATCCAAAAATTCAATTCAGCATTTCCAGTTCTGCCAAGAAAAGTGGTCAAATATCCCACCAGAATTTTGTCAGAAGCATGTTAATGGCTGCAAAAAGTCTAAAATACACTACTGCTCGAAAGTTTGGGATCACTTGCGAATGTCTTCGTTTTTTGTTTTGTGATTTATTTTCCACATTCTACAACAATACTTGGAATTTCAAAACTATTAAATAACTCATAATTATGTAACAACAACAACAACAACAGTCAGTTGTTATTTTAGGACATGGAGGTCAGCCTGTCTGGAACAGTTCTTGCAAGAACAGTATTCTCAAGTGCATTTGTAAAACCCATCAAGCACCATAATGATACTGGCTCTCATGAAGACCTTCCCAGGAAAGCAAGAACAAAACTTCTCTCTGCTGCAGAGGAAAAGTTCATTTAGAGTTACCAGCCTCAAATGAACCCTACTCTATTTTGAACACTTTCAGCTCTTGTTTTACAGTGTAGAAATAAATAAAAATCAAGAACGACCATGGAGTTACAAACCGGATTCCGTGAAATTTGGAATCAACATATTTTTCCTTTAAAATGATAAATTTTCTCGGATTAAACTTTTGATCTGTCATCTATGTTCTATTCTGAATAAAATATTGACATTTGCCATCTCCACATCATTGCATTCAGTTTTTATTCACAATTTGTTTAGTGTCCCAACTTTTTTGGAATCCGGTTTGTAGAAAATGATCTCAAACTTTCAAGCGGTAGTAGTAGTGTGTATTAAAGATGTTTTGGGAATTCTTCTATTGAAGATTTGTGTTGTACTTCCCTAGAAAAGGAATGGCATAAAAATCATTACAAACCCAATATTGCAACAGAAAACCGTATTCATGATGAGTGTACAGTATGTAAACTTCAGTCCACAACTGGACCGTGCCCAGTTGTTACATCCCTTGTCACAGTTTACACTTTGTTAGTTTTTCTCTGATTATTGTTATTCTTATTTTGAGTTCAGATCAGCTCTCCTGAAAGAGTTCTGCCTAGCATCCTCCAGATGTGTCTGTCTTACTCCTTCACTGCTCGATTGGCCCCGAACTGGAACAGAGCAGGACAGTATTTAATAGCAGGTATATAGGATTTTAAAAATATATGCGTGGTAAAAGACAACGTCATTGAAATGTTTTAAGACTAGCACATAAATTTTTTTGGGAGTGGAACAGAGTTCAATGTGATAACAGCAGTTAATTTTGTATCAATGACAGGACTTCAACCTTAAAGCTCTGAAGGTTTTTACACTGTCTCATTCTCTCCTTGCCTTTGTTCTGAATAGGCAACTGTCACTGCTTATATAACAGTTTACACCATCTGTCTTTTTTAGAGTCTCCGATATCACAGAGGAATAATGAGCACATTAGTCAGTGGTAATAGTCACTGAAGTTGCTCTTTACCATGGAGTAATGAAATATTCTGTGGTTATTATAAATATCAAATGACAACATGCTGTCTCAAATGAAGGTACCTCTAGAGACTCAATGTCGTTGCTGGTTTTGTAGTTACTGTATGCTGCTAAAGTTTAATCCAACCTAATTTCACACTGACCTTTGGTCTTCTTATCTGCTGAAAGTCATTAGAAGAGTGTTCATATCTGCTGCATGCATTAAATCTAACATTTTGTTAAAGTTAATCGTATTGATAGCAGTTACTACCACTTTGGTAAATTCTTTGTATATATTTAGATATAAACTGCTGATCTGGTACTACATAAAAGAAGGGCAGGTTTTATCATTAATAAACCTAAGGTTAATGCAGGTGTAAAAATGAAACAATTCTTGTCATTTAATACATTTTGTATTTTTGTTGTGTTTGTTTTTAACAATGTATACATATTGTAAAACTGTAAACTTGACGTGTCTGTAAATTGAAGATATTTACGAAAAAATATTATTTGGGGGGGGTGTAAGATGAGATGGGAATTTTTGTTTGCACGCGTAATGGAAAAACTACTGAATAAATTTTAATTGGGTTTTCACAGGTGTATTTCAGTCTTTTGTTCCTAATCATTCGGGTGTCTGTTTATTGAAAATTTAACATTTTATTTTATTTCTGAAAAAAAGATCCGTTCAATTTGATAAACAAAATTCAAAGAACCGAGTCACTAAAATGATTCAAACTTCCTACCACTACATTATATTATATATAAAAAAAAAATCTCAAAATTTAACAGATGATGCTGTACATTTTTAATACACGATTATGAGTGTGCGATTAAATTCCACGCAAACAAAGTTGCACATCTAGTCATAATAAATCATAATAAAGCACACCAAAATCATAATACAGTAAGTGTGTTGTTGCCTTTGTCGGGAATATTGTGAATATCTGGGGTAACTTTCAGACAAAGATAAACATGTTAATAGTACTGTAAGTGAATCCTCGTCATCAATAGACACACCGTATAAACAAAAACTCTAAGCATCATTTTAATTTGTAGTGACTTATAGTGATGATTAAAAATTATTTGTTGACATAATGAAAGTTGCATTTTATATGTGTTTATGTTACCATATAACTTACCTTAGATAAAACTAACAGAGATTATGGATTGTGTCTCACTGGGGTTGGGACTTGTCGGGGTTGTGTTGGTAGATAAAATGTGGCGTTTTTCTTTTTTCTTTTTGTCCTTGTGCTGGAGGTCGTTTCATGTTGAAACTGCACGTTAGTGTCCTCGATGTTGAAACTTCCTCCCATGTCTGTAATAACTTTAGGTATATCCTTAATGCTTAGGGTTATATCAGTTTACTGTCTTATTGTACAAAAACTCTAACATTTATATAGAATTTATTTTGCAATCATTGTTAAATTTGTATTTTGCAGGAAAGGACTTCCTGTCTGATGCTAGCAAACGCATTGCTGTTGGTAGGTGTGAGTTTCTTAGCTTTGAAATACAAAATCTATATAGACTTATATCAGCTGTTAGACTTCAAAATTTTTTGTTGCTGAGAACATACACTGATGGAGTTCTTTATCAGGAAGATCTACTCATTCCTGCAGTTCTCTATCAGCCAATTATGTGTCAGAACTGTAATATGCAAAACCGAAGAAGACTGTTATCTAAATGGTTTTGTCCATGCACCATGACATGTTGATGTCAGACAGGCTGGTTGGCATATTTGTATAACGGATGATTTTCAGGGATTCTCACACATAACAATCTCTGGCGTTTACTCAGAATGGTGCAAGACAGAAAAAACATCCAGCCAAAAACACCCAGAAGAAACAGTTATGTGGATGGAAAAGTATTAATTAGAGAGATAAATGGAGACTGGTTTGGAGAATGGTCAGACTGCTTTGAGCTGAGCAAAAACCTACAGTAACTCAGATAACCATGATGAAAAAGCATTTCGACACATCAAACATGGAGATGGATGGACTTCAACAACAGAAGGCCACATCAGATTCCACTTCTTTCAACCAAGAACTGCAGAAGAAGTTGAGACTGCAACAAGGTCTGGTCTCATAGACCTTGATTTTTATTGCTGATGGACATGGATGATGGGGTCAGAATTTGGTGCCAAGATCATGAATCCAAGGACTCCAACACTCACTGTGAAAACAGTCCAGGGGGTGGTGTGGGGGGTGGTTTCTTGACAAACATTTGGCTCATTGATTCCAATCAGTCTTTACTTTAAAGCCACAAATTATTTACTTTTTTACTTTTTACAATATGCATTCCTTCATGGCCACAATGTACCATGTTCTAATGGCTATTTCCACCATGATAATACATCATGTCATGCAGCAAAAGTTGTATCAAACTGGTTTCATGAACATGACACCAGGCTTTAACAGTGAATAGATATGAATCCAGTAAAAGACCAACCATGGTCCCTGTCTGGCACATTTTAGTTTATATTTTAGTTTATAGTTAGTAGTATAGTTGTATTATTTTTTTCATTTTCTTTATTGTTGCTGGTCTCGGAGAGCTATCAAACTAATTCCGTTGTACTGTATCACAACAATGACAATAAAGTCTTTTAATCTTTATCTTTTTCATTTACTGTATACAAAGGCAACTAATGAATGCCTTCTTTGTTGTTTCATTTACTTTTGTCATTATACAGAATATTTTTCACCTTTAAATGTTAGACATTAAAAGTCCCTATTCAAATTTATGCAAAGTAATGTTTTTAACAACAGTGTTCTTGTTGATGACAACTGGTTTTTTCAACAGTCATGGAGCTGAGTGTAAGTGAGACCGAACTGTGTGTCAGTGTGGAGGCCACGACTGTAAGACTTCCCCCTGTAACAGTAAGAAACAGCTCTGAAGTCTGTCTTTTAATAATGATTAAAGAGTGACATATTAACATTTCATATTGATAATACTGTTCTTGCAAGAACTATTCCAGAAAGGATGAACTGACTGTAGTTGTTGTTGTTGTTGTTGTTGTTACATAATTACCTAATTCCATTTCGTAGTTTTGAAATCCCCAGCATTGTTGTTCCTAAACAAAAAGAAATTTACAAGTGATCCCAAACTTTTGATCGGTAGTGTAGATTAATACAGTAACACACCAAATATGAGAACATTAAGCTTATTTCTAGTCAAATGTTACTAACACTGAAAAATGCCTCCATTTTATTGGAAGATAATTTTGCTTCTTTCAAGAAATAAATTACTAAAAACCACAGTAGCAGAATTATTTGGAATTCCAGACTGTAAAATAATTCATAAACTTAAAGAAAGTTACACAGTACCGAAAAGAAAGAATGCACTTAAATATACTCATCATTCACTTTATTAAAACCTCCTGAATACCTGAATCGAATCAGACATGTAGCTCCCAGATGATTAGCAGTTTATAAAATCTGGCATCAACAATAATGTCATAGTTAAAGTCTCAGAGATTGAACTTTTCCCTATTGTGATGTTTGATATGAACATTAACTGAAGCTCTTGGCCTGTATCTGCATGATTTTATGAACTCAGCGGCTGCCACATGATTGGCTGATTAGATTAGGTTTACAGGTGTTCCTATTAAAGAGAATGGTGAGTGTACATTTACGAGCACATACATACTATACATGGAATCATATGTATGTATGGTGTATGTTTATTTATATCTGGTTCTGTGTGTGAAAGTTTCATTAGTTTGTATATTTTATTTGAAAATGAAACCGCAAGTGTATGAAACAATAATCCTGGACCAGTGTGTAGTAATCACAATGTGGTCTTACCCATCATTTACCCATATTAATCTCCAACTGGGAGGGTCAGAGGATTAAATTGAAACCTCCTTTACCACCTTTGTCACATTTAAAGACATGACCTTTAATCCTAGTCAGGTCATTCCTGCTTGAGGCAAAGTGCACGCATCACATGTACACCTTTGTCACACATTACAAACTGTGCGAAAAGGTTTTCCCACAGTGTGTATTCCAGCTGAGCTTCAGGCTCCCTCCAGTGTTAGACATGTTCACGACGTGCACAATATTTCTGTTCGCCACAAATATTTTATCCTGGTAGTACCAGGATGTTGTGTGCAATTCAAGTGAACAGCATAGAAACGAGGAAATCTGTTATTAAGTGTCTGCTTGGTGTTTATTTATTTACTTCTGTCATGATGTTTATTGAATTATTTGTCACCAGCTGAAGGACTTTGATGTTCCAGCACTTGTAATGGAAAGATTTCTGAATAAGAAAGACACAGTCCTTCAGACCAAAACACCAAATAACTGGTGTTATATTCTCCCAAGGTGGGTTTCTTCTGTACACAATGGTTCATCATTGATTATGTTTTATTGTAACAGTGTTATCGTGTCAAGCTGTGACGAAGGAAAACGTACAGGGCGACTACAGATAGACTAGTAGTGGTAGTAAATTAGTAAACTGTAAATTAATCTTGGTAAGAAATTTATTATAATTTTTTTTTTGCAAGAGCTTGAATCACTAGATAATCTTCATTATATATGTATATATATTATATACAGTGGTGTGAAAAACTATTTGCCCCCCTCCTGATTTCTTATTCTTTTGCATGTTTGTCACACAAAATGTTTCTGATCATCAAACACATTTAACTATTAGTCAAAGATAACACAAGTAAACACAAAATGCAGTTTTTAAATGAGGGGTTTTATTATTCAGGGAGAAAAAAAATCCAAACCTACATGGCTCTGTGTGAAAAAGTAATTGCCCCCTGAACCTAATAACTGGTTGGGCCACCCTTAGCAGCAATAACTGCAATCAAGCGTTTGCGATAACTTGCAACGAGTCTTTTACAGCGCTCTGGAGGAATTTTGGCCCACTCATCTTTGCAGAATTGTTGTAATTCAGCTTTATTTGAGGGTTTTCTAGCATGAACCGCCTTTTTAAGGTCATGCCACAACATCTCAATAGGATTCAGGTCAGGACTTTGACTAGGCCACTCCAAAGTCTTCATTTTGTTTTTCTTCAGCCATTCAGAGGTGGATTTGCTGGTGTGTTTTGGGTCATTGTCCTGCTGCAGCACCCAAGATCGCTTCAGCTTGAGTTGACGAACAGATGGCCGGACATTCTCCTTCAGGATTTTTTGGTAGACAGTAGAATTCATGGTTCCATCTATCACAGCAAGCCTTCCAGGTCCTGAAGCAGCAAAACAACCCCAGACCATCACACTACCACCACCATATTTTACTGTTGGTATGATGTTCTTTTTCTGAAATGCTGTGTTACTTTTACGCCAGATGTAACGGGACACGCACCTTCCAAAAAGTTAAACTTTTGTCTCGTCGGTCCACAAGGTATTTTCCCAAAAGTCTTGGCAATCATTGAGATGTTTTTTAGCAAAATTGAGACGAGCCTTAATGTTCTTTTTGCTTAAAAGTGGTTTGCGCCTTGGAAATCTGCCATGCAGGCCGTTTTTGCCCAGTCTCTTTCTTATGGTGGAGTCGTGAACACTGACCTTAATTGAGGCAAGTGAGGCCTGCAGTTCTTTAGATGTTGTCCTGGGGTCTTTTGTGGCCTCTCGGATGAGTTGTCTCTGCGCTCTTGGGGTAAGTTTGGTCGGCCGGCCACTCCTGGGAAGGTTCACCACTGTTCCATGTTTTTGCCATTTGTGGATAATGGCTCTCACTGTGGTTCGCTGGAGTCCCAAAGCTTTAGAAATGGCTTTATAACCTTTACCAGACTGATAGATCTCAATTACTTTTGTTCTCATTTGTTCCTGAATTTCTTTGGATCTTGGCATGATGTCTAGCTTTTGAGGTGCTTTTGGTCTACTTCTCTGTGTCAGGTAGATTTGGAGTTTTTTTTCTCCCTTAATAACGTAAACCTTCATTTAAAAACTGCATTTTGTGTTCAATTATGTTATCTTTGACTAATAGTTAACGGTTTTTGATGAGCAGAAACATTTAAGTGTGACAAACATGCAAAAGAATAAGAAATCAGGAAGGGGGCAAATAGTTTTTCACACCACTGTATATGTGACATGGCGAACACATCATCACACAGTCAGGTCACTGCAAAAAGTGAAATCTTACATCTAGTCACGTTTATCTAAAATGTCATAATATAAAATTATAGTAAACTAAATATAAGATTATTATATTTGACTTGTTCTTCTTCTGGTGTTGAAAGTATAACAAACCAAATATAAGATTTTAATAATCAAATCAAAAATTTATGGTTCTGTTGGCAGATAAATTCGCTAGTTTTAAGCATTTATTTCTTGAAGCAAAATTATCTAAAACAAAGAAAAAAGGTAGTTGTTGTACAGTAAGTCACTCTGGATGAGAGCGTCTGCCAAATGCTTAATTGTAAATGTAAATCTAAAGTTATGTTTAACAAAATGGTAAGCTTTTGGTATATTTGGTTTGTTGTAATCTTATATTAAGGCATTTTAGATGCATTTGACTAGATTCAAGATATTTTCAATCGTTATCACTCTTTGCAATGATCTAGAATTTGGCCATATATATATTATATTATTATTATTATTTATTTATTTTTTTCTCCCTAATTTAGTCATGACCAATTCCTCCCCGTCGCTAGGGGGGCTCCCACATTAAGGCTACCACTCAGTCGGGAGGGCGAAGACTATCACGTGTTTCCTTCGAACCACGTGACGTCAGCCGAATGCATTTTTTGAACTGCTTGCTTACGCACCATTAGGGGCGGAGTAACACACTCGGAGGAAAGCGCTAGCCGCTCCTTCTGCGTGCGCGAGCTCACAGATGCCCCTGATTGTAGAGCCATGATTAATGTGGGAGCGCAAGTACCTCTCATCCCTAGGATTGGGTACCGAAAACCGGTACCAATACGGCACCGGTACCTATAGAACCGGTATGTACCAGACCGAAACAGAACGCGAATTTCGGTGCCTCATTTCGGTGCCACTTAAATGCCTGAACTGTCGATTTAAATATTTGTTGTCTAGATTCATATATTTTTGTAGATTAATAGTTTATTAGATTAAATAAAAAAAATTAAAAGCACAAATAATCCGGAAATGAGAGACCATCCGAGATGCACGTGAATGCAGCAACTAACGTTACACTCGCTCTGACGGCAGCAGGCGGTCTACCGCTATCTTAGCTTGCTAAATTAAACTTTCGTTAAAATGCCTAAAACTAAACGGTCGAAAGTGTGGTTATATTTCACAAGAAAGGATTCCGGCACCGCGACGTGCAGAAAATGTAGTTGTGTGTAAAGGGGGAAACACGTCAAATCTACTGAAACATTCGAGGGCAGACGGAATAAAGTTTAAAGCAGAATAAATACACTGAATAAAGTTAAAAGCAGAGGGAGGCACCGTGTTTGACAGCTTGTGGACAACAGCTGGCGCTATCAGTGTGGACGACCCTCAGTCCCAGTCACACCAACTGTAGCAAAAAAAAGTCCACCGATTATGATGACGTCAGCAGACTTTCCGCAGGTTAGTAGTAGGATAATGTAATGTTAATAGCAAAATGCAAATCTTACATTCATGCTAACAAATAGTCAAACGATTTGTAAAATACTAATGTAACATGGATTCTGTTTATAATTATGGCTTTCCAGCCTGTACTAGTAGCACTACAACAGTGACCCCATTTACCATTGTAAAGAAGGCTATACATGTCCTGTGCAGAGCAATAAGTCAGGAAAGGAGTGGTATTTTGTCAGAAAAGGCAAATATGGTGAAATTTCTGCAAAAGAATTGCTAAAATTTGAAGCTTACATATTCATATATACTTTAAACTTTTAATATATTGTTCAATTTTAAGCATAACATTTTTTGTTCAATAAAAATTCATTCTTGAGTCATCCACTATAATTTTGTGGCTTAAAAGTATCGGTTCAGGCACCGTTTTGGCACCGGTACCGTTTTCAAAGTATCGATTTGGCACCGGTATCGGAAAAAACCCAAACGATACCCAACCCTACTCATCCCCTCCCGGAGAGAACTTGGCCAATCAGCTCTCTCTGTGCCTCCAGCTGTGAGGGGAAAACAGCATCACCAGGGGTTCGAACCAGCGATCTCCAGCGATGATAGGGCGAGCACTTTACCACTGCGCCACTCGGAGGCTAGAATTTGGCCATATTTTTAGGTGTTTTTAAAAAAGCTGTAATTCTATAAGCACAGTAAATTATTTATTAAAGTCAATCTGTGATGTTGCAAAGAAATATACACGTATGTAGAAAAATTTATTTTAATTAAAATAAATTTTCAATTAATTTTGATCCAGAATCTGGATTGTGTGTTTGTATGTATACATAATTAGCATGAAGAAGGGCCAGGTCATCAGCATCCGTCGCATACTACCACCGGAGTGTCCTTTCCAGACTTATAATGAACTTCAGAGGCACTGGAACAACATGGTATACAAACACACGTATCTTAGCAACTGAAATATTCTTGAATCTAGTCAAACCGATATATAATTTTTAATTATTTTTTTTAAGTTACAACGTTACAAAATTTACTAATTAAATGTTACTAAAATTGCACACAAAACATGTCCTGTTATATACAGTATCTTGTTCATATCTATATTTTTCTTCTTTCAAGAAATAAATTCCTAAAATCTAACCAAATTATCTGCAAATTTTTTGCTTAAAATTTGTAAACATGCATATGGTTCAAGCAAATGCTATATAGTGATTCAGTTTCCAAGGGTTTCCTGTCAGATCCTGAAGCAGTAACAAGACACAGCAAGGTGTCTCTGTGTTAAGAATTTTTACGGACTGGTGTGTGTAAAATCCCGGGATGTCAGCAGTTTCAGAAATACTCAGACCAACCCATTAGGAACCAACTGCCATGCCGAGTCACAGAGATCACGTTTTTTTCCGTTGTGATATTTGATATTGTTTCAGTATTTATTGAAGCTTTCAGTCTGTATTTATTATATTATTTATATAATCACAAATGTTTCTGTGCATGTTTAAAGGTTGCTTAGCAAATTGCTTTACGTACACTTGTTAAGCTAATTAGCCAGCATGTCAAAGTTAAGTTAATGAACACATTGCCATATTGTAATTCTGTAAACACAGATTTAACGTGAGAAATAATTCTGTTAATTTATAATCACTTCATGGACTTTGTACTCATAGTAATAAGCACCAGCTGTGGTGTTAAACGTCAGTCAACATATCATTATTTATACATTATCCCTTCAGTTTAGTCGTTAAATGAAACCAAATGATATCATGTGTTTCTTTAGATCCTTGTTTTTTTTTTTTTTTATTCCAGCAGAGTTCATGCGTTTCTACTTCACCATATGTTTTCCATTTAACTCTGTATTATCACCTTCAACCTATGAGTGCATGTTTGCAATAAGTGTGTGTGTGTGTGTGTGTGTGTGTGCTGAATATTCACTTTGTTGAGAACTTCTAGTGCTTGAAGTTTGCATTTTCTCCCCGTGCTTGGTGGATTTCCTCCTTGTACTCAGGTTTCCTCCCACAGTCCAAAGATATGCAGGTTAGGCTAATTGGCGTTCGCAAATTGACCATAGTGTGTATGAATGAGTGTGTATGAATGAGTGTGTATGTGTGTGTGCCCTGCAATGGATTGGCACCCTGTCCAGGGTGTACCCTCCCTCGTGCCCTAAGCCTCCTGGGATAGGCTTTAGGCCCCCGCAACCCTGAATACAGGATAAAGCGGTATAGAAGATGAGAGAGTGAGTGAGAACTTCTAACCTTTGATCACAAACAATCCCACTGCATGCTGGCAGGGCCTCTAACACACAAGCTTGTAGCATTACTAGCCCAATCTCTGACACTCATCCTGATGATCTCTCTATGGTTTTATATTATTTCACTAGTTGGGGATCAAATTCAGGAATGTGGGAAAGCCCCTAACTCTGTCACTTTAACTAAGTCTTTAATTTCACAGTGGCAGAGCAAAATGCATCCAAGCATTTATACCTGAGAGTGATTTTTATCATCCAGTCCGTCCACCTACTGGCTTGTTATTGGAAGAAATCTGAAAAATTCTGGAGAAAACACTGACAGAAAAAGGGAAACCTTGAAAAGAAACTCCATATAGAGAACTGGATCGCCAGGAATCTGGGATGCTACAGCACCACTGTTCCACCTTGGACAGGAAATGATATTTGTTTGTTTTTTTTGTATTTGTTAGCATCTTAGCAGGATGCGGCAGTGGCGGCACGGTGGTGTAGTGGTTAGCACTGTCGCCTTGCACCTCCAGGTTCCAGCTTCGATTCACGGCCAGGCTCGATTCCCGTCTCTGTGTGCATGGTGTTTGCATGTGCTTGATGGGTTTCCTCAGGATACTCCGGTTTTCTCCCACAGTCCAAAGATATGCAGATTAGGCTAATTGACGTTCCCAAATTGCCAGATTTACAGTGGTGTGAAAAACTATTTGCCCCCTTCCTGATTTCTTATTCTTTTGCATGTGTCACACTTAAATGTTTCTGCTCATCAAAAACCGTTAACTATTAGTCAAAGATAACATAATTGAACACAAAATGCAGTTTTTAAATGAAGGTTTACGTTATTAAGGAAGAAAAAAAACTCCAAATCTACATGGCCCTGTGTGAAAAAGTAATTGCCCCCCTTGTTAAAAAATAACTTAACTGTGGTTTATCACACCTGAGTTCAATTTCTGTAGTCACCCCCAGGCCTGATTACTGCCACACCTGTTTCAATCAAGAAATCACTTAAATAGGAGCTACCTGACACAGAGAAGTAGACCAAAAGCACCTCAAAAGCTAGACATCATGCCAAGATCCAAAGAAATTCAGGAACAAATGAGAACAAAAGTAATTGAGATCTATCAGTCTGGTAAAGGTTATAAAGCCATTTCTAAAGCTTTGGGACTCCAGTGAACCACAGTGAGAGCCATTATCCACAAATGGCAAAAACATGGAACAGTGGTGAACCTTCCCAGGAGTGGCCGGCCGACCAAAATTACCCCAAGAGCGCAGAGACGACTCATCCGAGAGGCCACAAAAGACCCCAGGACAACATCTAAAGAACTGCAGGCCTCACTTGCCTCAATTAAGGTCAGTGTTCACGACTCCACCATAAGAAAGAGACTGGGCAAAAACGGCCTGCATGGCAGATTTCCAAGGCGCAAACCACTTTTAAGCAAAAAGAACATTAAGGCTCGTCTCAATTTTGCTAAAAAACATCTCAATGATTGCCAAGACTTTTGGGAAAATACCTTGTGGACCGACGAGACAAAAGTTGAACTTTTTGGAAGGTGCGTGTCCTGTAACATCTGGCGTAAAAGTAACACAGCATTTCAGAAAAAGAACATCATACCAACAGTAAAATATGGTGGTGGTAGTGTGATGGTCTGGGGTTGTTTTGCTGCTTCAGGACCTGGAAGGCTTGCTGTGATAGATGGAACCATGAATTCTACTGTCTACCAAAAAATCCTGAAGGAGAATGTCCGGCCATCTGTTCGTCAACTCAAGCTGAAGCGATCTTGGGTGCTGCAGCAGGACAATGACCCAAAACACACCAGCAAATCCACCTCTGAATGGCTGAAGAAAAACAAAATGAAGACTTTGGAGTGGCCTAGTCAAAGTCCTGACCTGAATCCTATTGAGATGTTGCAGCATGACCTTATAAAGGCGCTTCATGCTAGAAAGCCCTCAAATAAAGCTGAATTACAACAATTCTGCAAAGATGAGTGGGCCAAAATTCCTCCAGAGCGCTGTAAAAGACTCGTTGCAAGTTATCGCAAACGCTTGATTGCAGTTATTGCTGCTAAGGGTGGCCCAACCAGTTATTAGGTTCAGGGGGCAATTACTTTTTCACACAGGGCCATGTACAGTGGTGTGAAAAACTATTTGCCCCCTTCCTGATTTCTTATTCTTTTGCATGTTTGTCACACTTGAATGTTTCTGCTCATCAAAAACCGTTAACTATTAGTCAAAGATAACATAATTGAACACAAAATGCAGTTTTTAAATGAAGGTTTACGTTATTAAGGGAGAAAAAAAACTCCAAATCTACATGGCCCTGTGTGAAAAAGTGATTGCCCCCCTTGTTAAAAAATAACTTAACTGTGGTTTATCACACCTGAGTTCAATTTCTGTAGTCACCCCCAGGCCTGATTACTGCCACACCTGTTTCAATCAAGAAATCACTTAAATAGGAGCTACCTGACACAGAGAAGTAGACCAAAAGCACCTCAAAAGCTAGACATCATGCCAAGATCCAAAGAAATTCAGGAACAAATGAGAACAAAAGTAATTGAGTCTGGTAAAGGTTATAAAGCCATGTCTAAAGCTTTGGGACTCCAGCGAACCACAGTGAGAGCCATTATCCACAAATGGCAAAAACATGGAAGTGGTGAACCTTCCCAGGAGTGGCCGGCCGACCAAAATTACCCCAAGAGTGCAGAGACAACTCATCCGAGAGGCCACAAAAGACCCCAGGACAACATCTAAAGAACTGCAGGCCTCACTTGCCTCAATTAAGGTCAGTGTTCACGACTCCACCATAAGAAAGAGACTGGGCAAAAACGGCCTGCATGGCAGATTTCCAAGGCGCAAACCACTTTTAAGCAAAAAGAACATTAAGGCTCGTCTCAATTTTGCTAAAAAAACTCTCAATAATTGCCAAGACTTTTGGGAAAATACCTTGTGGACCGACGAGACAAAAGTTGAACTTTTTGGAAGGTGCATGTCCCGTTACATCTGGCGTAAAAGTAACACAGCATTTCAGAAAAAGAACATCATACCAACCCTAAAATATGGTGGTGGTAGTGTGATGGTCTGGGGTTGTTTTGCTGCTTCAGGACCTGGAAGGCTTGCTGTGATAGATGGAACCATGAATTCTACTGTCTAACAAAAAATCCTGAAGGGGAATGTACGGCCATCTGTTCGTCAACTCAAGCTGAAACGATCTTGGGTGCTGCAGCAGGACAATGACCCAAAACACACCAGCAAATCCACCTCTGAATGGCTGAAGAAAAACAAAATGAAGACTTTGGAGTGGCCTAGTCAAAGTCCTGACCTGAATCCTATTGAGATGTTGTGGCATGACCTTAAAAAGGCGGTTCATGCTAGAAAACCCTCAAATAAAGCTGAATTACAACAATTCTGCAAAGATGAGTGGGCCAAAATTCCTCCAGAGCGCTGTAAAAGACTCGTTGCAAGTTATCGCAAACGCTTGATTGCAGTTATTGCTGCTAAGGGCGGCCCAACCAGTTATTAGGTTCAGGGGGCAATTACTTTTTCACACAGAGCCATGTAGGTTTGGATTTTTTTTCTCCCTGAATAATAAAACCCCTCATTTAAAAACTGCATTTTGTGTTTACTTGTGTTATCTTTGACTAATAGTTAAATGTGTTTGATGATCAGAAACATTTTGAGTGACAAACATGCAAAAGAATAAGAAATCAGGAGGGGGGTAAATAGTTTTTCACACCACTGTAGGTTTGGATTTTTTTTCTCCCTAAATAATAAAACCCCTCATTTAAAAACTGCATTTTGTGTTTACTTGTGTTATCTTTGACTAATAGTTAAATGTGTTTGATGATCAGAAACATTTTGTGTGACAAACATGCAAAAGAATAAGAAATCAGGAGGGGGGCAAATAGTTTTTCACACCAGTGTGTGTGTGTGTGTGTGTGTGTGTGTGTGTGTGTGTGTGTGTGTGTGTGTGTGTGCCTTCGATGTATTGACACCATGTCCAGGGTGTACTCTGCCTCATGCCCTAAGCCTCCTGAGATAGGCTCCAGGCCCCCCTGTGACCCTAAATACAGTACAGGATAAAGCGGTATAGAAGATGAGTGAGTGAGCATCTTAGTAAGTTAAATATTCTCTATAAGATCACAAAAAAACAAATACAAGAGTATTTAGCTCATTCCTTTTACAATTTTACTAAAATTGCAAGTGAAAAATGTCTTGTTCTGTTGGCAGGCTAGCATTTAGGAATTTATTTCTTGAAAGAACAAAATTTATCTGCCAGTAGAACAAGAAATTTACGCTTACAAGTTTAGTAACATTTGGCAAGAAATAAGCTTAATAATCTTATATCTGGTATGTTGAAAACTTATTTTAAGAAAGTATTTATAGTTTTGGTTAGAATCAGGAATATTTCATTAGCCAAGATATAATTTTTGCAGTGTATGGGTCATCATATAATATATATTTTTACTTTTATTACATTTTTCATTTTAAACAATGGTCAAGTGAAGTTTATACTCCACTAAGTAGATCTGAAGAGGGCTGCTAAGCACCACTAAATTAATTGCTTTTCTTATCCAAAATCTTTGTGGTACCATGTGGTATTTTATTATTTAGAAATAACGGCAACCTCAACAGCCTTGTTTGCTTTTAGAGTAACCTCTGTGTGTGTGTGTGTGTGTGTGTGTGTGTGTGTGTGTCTCTCTCTCTTTATTTATTTATTTAGTACGGCTACTGTCTACCGCCACTGAACGAGGATGATGTGGTGTACGGCAGTGTGTATTTTAAACCTCTTGGTGAGAAGCTTTTCACGTATCCTTCACTTGTGCATCTTGTACATTTCAGCCACTGCATCTGTCACGTTCACATGAAGCACATTCCACTGTCCAGTAAGCAATTTATAGGCACAATACACCATTATCACTGCCAAATGAACCCAAAGCAAATTACAAAACTGTGTCAGACAGGCTACGCTTATGAAAACATGCAAAGTTAATGATTTAACCATGCTTTCAGTACTATGCTATATGTGCACGTTACCCCATTATGTTTTGAATTACAGTTCTTTACACATTCACACAGGCGCCAATGTCCCTGGTACAGCCTCCATGATTATGTCATCAAAGTTTCAAATTACTGTACCTCTCTAAACAATCGCTGAAGACAAAATCCTGTAAGCATAGAATTTCTTTTACACAGCCTTACTGTGGTTATTATACTCTGATTTGATGTTTTCTGCTTTGTACTATTTGAGTTGGTCCTTAACTTTTATGGCTCAGGTATCCATTATGTTGTATTCGCATTCAGCCAGTACAGTGTTTTCCTCGAGTGAACCTGCAGGGGGCGCTCAAAGCATTTGTTTCAGATGTCAGAAGCCTCATGGAGAATGTTTGTGGCTTTACAGCCCAAATGACCAGCAAACCTTACTACCATACTACTAGTCTAAGCAGACCTAGCTTACAGGTATGAGGTCCTGAAATATTGAAGTTCTATTAGATATACGGTGATAGTTATTTGTTAATTAGCTATATACCATGTATTGCTAATTAACTATAACTAACTAACCTATAACTAACATTAAGGTGTTAGGTGCTGTATACAGTATACTGTAGATGGACAACTCCAGTGTTGTCGGTGTGAAAATATTAACTTATAGTTATATTAACATGTAGTATTTCAGGGACCAATTTGGCAATGTAAGGCACACTTTAGTCATTATATTCATAACATGACAGATGGACATTACAGTCTCTGAGACAGTTTTTGACAGCAAATAAAACAAACTATGGTTTAAACTATGTTGGTAGTATATGGTGGCAACTCACTATTTTAAACAAAAGTATTTGCTCACCTGCTTTCACATGCATATGAACTTTAATAACTTCAATCAACTTTTAATAACTAAAGTTTAATAACTTTAATAACTAATCTTATTCTTAATCCATATGGAGCTATAACAGCTTCAGCTCTTCTGTTAAGGTTTTCCACAAGGTTTAGGAGTGTGTTTATGAGAATTTTTGACCATTTTTCCAGAAGTGCATTTGTGAGGTCAGACACTGATGTTGGACGAGATGGTCTGTCTCATAGTCTCCGCTCTAACTCATCCCAAAGGTGTTTAATAGTGCTTTGTGCACTGGCAGGCGAGCGAATACTTTTGCCAATATGGTGTGTGTGTATATATATATATATATATATATATATATATATATATATATATATATATATATATATAATAAAATTATTTTAGGTCATATTGGGAGATTTATTGGTTATGATAGTAATCGAGTATTTTGTCTGGTCTGTGTGTGTGTGTGTGTGTGTGTGTGTGTGTGTGTGTGTGTGTGTGTGTGTGTGTGTGTGTGTGGAGTTTGCATGTTATCCCCATGCTTGATGGGTTTCATGTTTCATTCACATCCTCCGGTTTCTTCCCATAGTCCAAAAACATGCAGGCTATGTTGATTGCCCAAAGTACTGTATGTGTTTTTTTATGTGTGTGTGTGTGGGTGTGTGTGTGTCCATGTGGCACCCTGTCCAGGGTGTACCCCGCCTCATGCCCTGAGCCTCCAGGGATAGGCTCCCAGGCCCCCGCAACCCTGAATACAGGATAAAGTGGTATAGAAGATGAGTGAATGAGTGAGTAATTGGGTCTATGTGCTCAGTGATGGGTTGGCACCTCATTCATGGTGTACTACACCTTGTGCCCTAAGTTCTTTGGAATAGCCTCCAGGCCTTCTCTAACCTTACACAGAGTAAGTAGTATAGATAATAAATGGACATTTGTTTTAATTGTTGAAGATGTAAAGTTTTTTTTTTCACGTTGAGATATAATATTCTTCCTGGTCATTTCAGAAATGAATTTAGATAATAGAGACTATTCAATGAGTGCTTATCTGTTTAATTAAAAATAAAGGAAAGAAAAAGAGCAATACTTAATCAAGTACACTGTTATTACATGAAAAGGCAGCTTCAAGTAAGCAAAGTCCCTTATTCACACCAGTTATACAGGGTCCTACAAGAGAAATCCCTAATCGCATCCGGGCTTGCCTTTTTTCTTTCGTGCAGATTAAATTTCGATATCATTTTCTCTGCTGTAATAGGTGGCTGAACAGATTGTTCATCTTAACTAACTGTGTGTTTGTGTTGGCCCATGTTTGGAATTATGAGAATATGAAATTACACTTTGATTATTATGAATGCTTTAATACTTCAGAGGTATCTTTTTATTTTTGCCCTGCATCTCACCCTGTGTTGCGAGAATAATCACTGAACATCCCCAGTGTGCTTTTACATTTGGCAGTGTGGCTCATATAGATGATGAATTACTTTTCAAATCCAAAGCATGCAAGCAGCACAAAATCTCCCTCTCCACACATAGGAGGTGCACACAGTGCTTTCTGAGGAAATACTCCAAGGAGAAATTCCCTTTCAGGCCTTCTGAATAATGCAGGGTGACCGTGTCAAAAAGCACATTGTTGGAAAACTCAGAGTTTCCAAGCAAAACAATAACTGACCCAACATTAGGTCATTTGGGTCCCAGTCCACAGATGGAGGAAGAAACACAAAGCAAGCATGCTTTATTTTTGCTGGCCCTAATTCACTTTGGTGTTATTGGACTATGACAAATTAAGCAGAGCATGAAAGGAAAATCAATTTGCGTCCATCTTTAAGAGTTAGTGCAGATGAGGAGAGATGACAGGACTGTGTTTTGGTTCTCCTGGGCACTCATGATTGAAAATGACGTCTCCAGACCAACCTTTATTAGATTATGACTCATCTAGACGAGACCCACATTAGGATGTTTTGCAGTATCTGTTAAAACTCAGCCAAGCAGTCTGGTGTGTTAAGTGTTAAAACAGATGTGTTCTTTTTATTCTTGCCTATTTTGACAGACAGAAAAATATCTAAAAATAGGGGTTATACACTGCCCTGCCAAAAAAAGATCTCGTCTTGATGATGGGAGAATCAGATGGCTGCATAAAGTCTTCTCCAGCACCTCTCAAAAATTTATCACTGGGGTTAAGGTCTGGAGTGTGTGGTGAAAATGATGTCTCATACTCAATGAACCGCTCTTTCACAATTTGAACCCAATGAATCCCAATGAGTCGTCATCTTGGATCAAATGCTTTGATGGAAAAATCTGGTCATTCTGTATTTTTAGGTAGTCAGCTGACGAAATCTTTTGGGCGCAAAACATCGCTAAACCTTGACCTGACCAACTGAAGCAACCCTAGGTCATGAAACTGGGGCAGCTTTACAGTGTACAATAGGCAGTAGACATGGTGGGTGCATCACTTCATCCGCCTTTCTTCTCACCCTCACGCACCCATCCACTCTGGAACAGGGTAAATCTTGACTCACCAGACCACATGACCTTTTTCCATTGATCCAAAGTCCATTCTTTATGCTCCCAAGCAAAATGAAGCCTTTTTCCGAATTAGCCTCACTGATAAGTACCTTGTTTAAGGCTACACACCTGTTTAGTGAGGTCGCTTCACATTCTACATGTGGAAATGCTCTTACTTTCACTTTTAATCATGGCTCTGTTTTTTGTTGTTTTATTGTTTTTTGTATGATTGGAAGTGTTTAAGTGATCTCCCATCATGCTCTTTCAGGATTTTTTTCCGACTTCGTTACTTCCTTAAGAATGATGGTTTACTGCTATCCTTTCCAGGTTTTAATAATTCATTTGCTTGCCTCATGTAAGGGTTTTCAAAGATTTTAGGAGGGTCAAATTATTGACCGCCATCAAGAAAACAACTGAGGAGATTGCAGAAACCACTTAAATTATGTTAAGAACTGTCTTGCTCATGTCTGGATATGATTTCTCTATTTCACTTAATTTCTATTGTTGTACATAATGTATATACATTTTCATAGCTACAGCTTTTTTCTATAATTTTCTATATTTCTATAACTAAATAAAATAAAAACAGCTCTCTTATTTCATATTTTATATTCTTATTGAAAACTCCTATAGGCATTTAACTTCATATCATACTGTGTTTAGTTCATTTTTAAATAATTAAATAATTGCATTATCATAATAATTATAATAATTGCATAATTGGACCTCAATCCACAGCCACAATCCCTGACATGGTTGTTTAAGAAATGAGAAGCTTCTCACTGCATCAGTTAGCGTTAAATATATTGTTACAGCTAAACCATATTAATCACTGCAGTAATTATCCAAAGGAAGGCTTTTAGGAAGGTATTTGCTTAGTTAAATCCCGGTGATGACTTTCTTTGCTTGCGCAGTGTGTCTCATGTAATAATGTGCCACTAATATAAATTGAGTTTGATGTCCCTGATGATTTTACAGCCTCTTTCAGCCTCTTCCTCCATTTCTAGGACTCTCGGGCCTTACCTGCTAACCTGACCTCCAAGAGCTCTAGCAGACTTGTCCTGACCCAGCTCCCTAACGTCTCCTCTCCAGAGAGGGTGCCTCTTTCTCAGCTAACATTTTCTCCCTGGCCCCTAAGTCAGCCAGTAAGTCTGAGGCATAATATCAGGCATTCAGCTACATCCAGTGTACATGGGACTCCTCAAATCCCCAACCCCATTTTGCAGTCCTCTCATCGCAATTTCACATCATCCTTCTCCTCCCATCAGTCTTTCTCATCTTCCTCATCTGTAGCTGCTAACCCACCTTCGCCTAGCAGCTCTCAGCGTGCTATACATAGACCCAAACTGGTGCCTGTCTTCACAAATAAGTCACTGAGCCGTCATGTTAACATCACAAAGATCCTGGCTGAGAAACGACAACAGAAGCAAGTAGAAGCACACCATGTTCTAGAAAGTGCCGTAAAAAGGCCCTGCTGTTCTCCTTTATCCTCTGTACCGTCACTTCCTAGGGTGTCTCTGCCATATTTTAAGAAGCGTAAAAGAGATGACGGTGTCTACACAACCACACCAGCACAATCAGGCTTTTAAACTCAACCTGCTCATCCTGCGAACCCTGAGATCAAAACAGGGGTAAGAAGGACATCACGTCTTTAACGCACTTTGTATTCTCAATGTCCTTACACGAGTCCAGGAAGTGAAAAATAAAATTAATTGAACAGAAATCCATAATTTCTTTTCTAAAAGCTTTCCCTAAAGTTTGGTCTCACCCAGACTTTATTCCGGGGTTGAAAATCTGACAGCTGCGCTTTACTAAACAAACGTACAAAACTTTTCGGCTCCTGTAAATAAGATGAAAGTGGCGGTCAGTACAGTTTTTCCAGTGTTTATTTCTCTGTCTCTATAGCTTAGTCTGCTGTGACAGAAAGCTATACAAATTGCTCATGTGTATAAACTGTAACTTTGTGAGCACATGTGTGTGTTGTCCTTCAACAAGGTTTGGTTTCTGGGATCAACGTGAACGATTTAGGTGTTGGTCTTTGTAGAACACAGATTATTTTGCAGGATTATTTTATACTGTAGCTAGCTAAGCCTTAAACCAGGGTTCAGCAACCTTAAACACTTAAAACAGCCATTTGGACGCATTTCCCTCAGAAAAGAAAACACAGGAGCCACAAAACCATTTTAACACCTATAATTAAGTCATATATACAGTGTATATATATAAAACTTTTTTTTTTTTTTTTTACCTTTATGCTATGCGTAAAAAAACTATAGTGTGTTGTATTAATGAAATCAGTGAACTGCTACAGAGAAATGTTATTTCTGCATGCAATAAAAACCAGAAGAAAAAAAGCTTGTTGAAGGTTACTTCAACCTAGCTTTTTTTTTCCGGGTTTTTGTTGCATGCAGAAATAAAATTGCACGAGTCCTCCTCGTGTTTATAAAATAAAAAGCCCAACCTAAATTATCCACCTGCTGCTGAATAAAAATACATTTTCACTGAACAATGTAAAATGTATATTTGTAAAATAATAGCCAAAAAGAAAATTTTTAACCTGGTCAATGTGATTTTTGCTCCTGAACTTAACGCACGGCGTCTCCACATCAGGGCTGTAAGATGTCATCTTTATCTTCACACAGGATTATAAGCTGTTGTCTGTGAGGCGTGAGCGATGTTTATTTTTAATATAGCTGAAGTTGGACTACATAAAAAAAAATATATATATATAACTTATTCTGTGACACAACAACAAATTTAACACGTTTTATTTTATTGTTACAAGATCCCCATAATCTCCAAATTTAGAATTATGAAATGTAATTTAAAATTGCATAGAATTACATTTAAAATTAAATACTTATTATTTATTTTCCAATGTTTCCAATCCCTGGACTAGACCAAATATTATAGTATGGAAGTTGTTGATGAGATCATCTGGATCTTTTAGGGATAAATCCTGTTCTTAATTTGGTCTTTTCTCAGGGCGAAGTGTTTGAGTCACATTCAAAGAAAGCCAAAGTTAAAGTACAGGAAGTGGATGTGGTGAAGTATGCAAGAAGTAATCAGGTAAGCAGTCAACGATTTCTGTGTGATCATGCACAGGAAGTAGTATTTTAATTATCTTAACAGCAAAGCTCTAAACTGGAATACATGCAGGTATATTTAATTTGTAAGAAGAAAAAAAAAGATTTCTGAACTTGTAAAGTTTGCATTTTGCTCTGTCGTTGAAGAACAAAACACTGATTTATTTATTTTTTTATTATTTTGTTTCCTCTTCAATCTCCATAAATTAACCCCCTCATTTGTAAGAGACGGCGCCTGTGTGTAGAGGGAACTGATTTGATTTAGTGTCCATTAGTCTCTCAGACGTGCCGCTCATAAACCAAATGAATTGTCTGGCTACTTCTCTAAATGAAATCCATTACAAATCTGGCATGTGTTCATGACCTGGATTAGAAGCCATTAAGAAGAGTGACAAGCCAATGCATCATTCTGATGTCGGGGGGGTGAAAAGAGGTGCTCACAGAGTGCAAGTGCACAGAAACTAAGACTCCTTCACACCTGTTACTTATATTCTCGCCATATGACACTAGATGCCTTGGATGCTTTCATTATGGATTAATGATTAGCACTTATACCCATCGCTGGAATATTCATTCCTCCTATAGCTTGGCTGCAGTGTATGTTTTGCTGTCAGTGACCATAAAACATGTTTTTTTTTAACAGTTCATCACAAATTAGTTTTTGATAATACAGTATAATGCTTTTTTTTACAGCACAGTACTGCTGAATTCTCAGTGCTGACTGACAGCATTAATGTTTCCATAGCAACAACTTATGGGGAGAATTCTTCTAAGGCCAATATTAAATGGCAAAAATAGTTTTTAATGAATAATACGAGGGATGTTCATGTTCACGAGTGGCGCAGTGTTAAAGTGCTCATCTGATCCCCAAGTGATGCTGTAACCTCTCGCAGCCGGAGTTCTAGAGGGTCAGGGGTAGCTCAGTGGTTAAGGCATTGGACTACGGTTCGGAAGATCCCAGGTTCAAACCCCACAACCACCAAGTTGCCACTGTTGGGCCCTTGAGCAAGGCCCTTAACCCTCAACTGCTCAATTATATACAGAGATAAAAATGTAAGTCGCTCTGCCAAATGCGTCTGCCAAATGCGTAAATGTAAATGTAGAGGGAGCTGATTGGCAGAGCTTTCTCAGAGGGGAGGGATGAGAGGTACTTAGTGCTCCCACATTAATCACAGCTCTACAGCCAATCAGGGGCGTCTGTGAGCTCACGCAAGCAGAAGGAGCGGATAGCGCTGTCCTCCGATTGTGTTACGTCGCCCCCAACAGTGCATGAGTGAGCAGTTCGAATAGATGCGGTCGACTGTGGTCACATGGTTCGGAGGAAACACGTGATGGTCTTCAGCCCTCCTGACTGAGTGGTTGTAGTAGCCTTAATGTGGGAGCCCAGTGATCGTGATCGAGAGGAATTGGACACGGCTAAATTGGGGAAAAATCCAAAAAAGTCGAAAAATAAATAATTGGCGGATAACTTGCTGAAGAGTCACATATGTCTGTGGTTTACAAACACCACCTGCACATTACAGGAACTCAGCAGGGAGTTATTGCCCCGTCCCCCGTATAGTCCTGACCTCACTCCAAGCCATTTCCACATGTTTGGGCCATTAAAGGAGTTCCTGGGAGGCTGGGGTTTCAGACGTGATCAGGCAGTGATCATGGCGTACTGAGAACTTTCTACCTGGATGGTATTCAAGTGGATAAGTGCATTAGTGTAGCAGGGGATTATATAGAGAAATAAAGGGAGTTTTTACTCTCATAACTGTGTTCTGTTATTCTGCACAATCATAATTCATGGCTTGACTTGGACAGGACTTGTGTATACAGTAAATGTCCATAAGGTGGTGATTTCTGAAAAACATTTTCTGGAAGGAGTCTCCAGTGATAATGCCTTGTAGAAGTTTTCTTGCTCGGAAATTCTTCAGTTTTTCTTGTATCATGACAAGCTGCATTTGTCAGAATAACTTAAGAAGAGGAAACAGGCTTTTAAAGACACTTGGACACTTTAGAGACACTTAAAGAGGCTAGTAAGGGAACTGTTTATCTGTGTTATATCTAAAGGGATGACACGAGCAAACTTGACATGTGATGTTCCACAGAGTTAAATACTGTATGTCTAAAAAGACTATTGAATTCAATTTACTTGCAAATTGTAATAGTTGCTACATGAATGTGGTACTAGCAAAATACACTTCAGGAAGTGTGTTGATGGAAAATAGTCAATTTCAGAGCGTAGCAGTCATGCATTTGTTCCTCACATGACTAAGTCGTGTGAAATCAGCATTACAGACTGCGGGTGTGTTAATTTTCTCCCAGCTGGCAAAGATCAACGCGGCGACTCTTCAGGCATGGCTCAAAGGCCGAGGGATCACCGTACGTTCAAAGGACAAAAAGGACGACCTGATGTCAAAGGTCATGCAGTGCCTGAGTGAACCATGAGGCAGGGAGTCGCCACCCAGAAACCTCCTGCAGGTTTAGAGTTCCTCTCCCAGGTAATCCACACTGAAGCAAAGCCTTTAGAGCCCTCACAGCTCTCACGCTGACAAAAGAATAACTGCCCATGAGCTGTGTTGTGCTTTAGTTATTCTTTTTTTTTGTCTTTAGCATGGCCATGTTCGACACGATGTTACGTTATGCTCGAAGCAGATATGACTAGATGTTACAGTAAAACCTGACCAGTGGTCAAATTTAATAATTTATAAACGTGATGTTTTGCAGCGTCTGTTTGAACTTTTTTGTTTTGTATTTTGGTTTACTTTGTTGTACAGTTGTACAGTTATGTATAAAACAAAGCCATTAGATTGATATTATACTGATTAAAAAAAATCTGAGTACAAACACGTTTCTCTCTTTTTGGTTTGTTGATCATCCTTAAATATATTCAGTACTTTTAATTAACGAAATCTAATTTATCCTCATGATATCACTATGATCCAGTAAGAATTTGAAATCTGAAAGCACACAGAGAATTTCAGACAACCATGGGTCCCACGTGTCTCTGTGCCTCCGAAGTGTTTACTGCAAAAGCAACAGAATGCCCTGACTGTAATATCGGCTCATGTCGGCTCTATGATACACACTATGGCACAGAGCCGAGCACCATGGAGTGTGACTGAAATGGAAATCGGCGCCAGTTGCTTTGATGGCTAATGAAGGGAACTTTCAGAAAGTCCAACGTCAGCTAGGCTTTTTTTTTTTTTTTTTTAACTTACCCAGAGCTAATGACTGGTACAAATCTTTTGCAGAGCACAACATCTTGAACAGGTTCCTGCAAAGGTTAAACTTTTGTTTTTTCTTGCAGTTGTGAGAGTTTTACTCATTCGAACGTTTGGGGTTTTCTATAGTAGATCAAAGAACTTTAAAATGTAACCAGACATCGTTTTTTCTCTGTTTAGAGTAATTTTATATGGTTTATCATAATACATTATGGCTGTCACTTTGTGTTTGTGGTTTGTTTTTATCATTTGAAAATATACAAGAATGGTTACCAGGAAATCCAAAGTTTAAACCTTTCACGGAAAGTGACTCTGTACCAAGGTGCATGTAAGGTTTAAGCATAAGATTGGGTTATTATTCTTATTATTACTGTAATTATAACCAAAACCTTTTGGCACATCATTCATTTTGTTAGTCAGTTAATGCAGCTGCTATATGAATTATACTTAAGTGGGCCTCTTTAACCCCACAGTCAAGGGCAAAATGTATTCGTTCATTCTCAAGCAGCCAGAGGCCAGAATGTATGTTCCTCTGTCTGCTGTTTCAGCGTGACGGCTCTTCAGAAGCATCATTTTGAAAAGTGTCTACCACAAGGCACATATAAACATTCCTTCATCTGAAACGTGTAGAATCATGCTCCAGCTTTCCAGTTCGGACGCCTGGGCAACTAATTACCTGAGCTCTGACCTGGCATTCATGACACAAAACCTTATCTAATATCTGAATAATTGGTGTGTTTATTTTGCAACCCATATTATTTATGGTTTAAAAAGTGATAAGATGAAAGTTAGAGAGATGAATGGAGTTACTCATCTGTATACAAGACTAAAACTCCCTAAAATAAAGTAAGTACTGTAATATAATCAGGGAAGTCAAGCGATTCAAAATAATCCAATTAATTACATGCTCTGTGATTAATTAATCTAAATTCATCTCAGGCATGTTTTTTTGCTGCGAAAGTAACACAGGGGTTAATTGTGATTGCTAACTGTACAGAAAGTACACTAAGCACAATATATTCAGCTTCCTCCACTACGTCATCTTTTCTTCTTCTTTCAGCATGGTAAAACTGGATTTACACTTCTCAATAGGAACTCATAAGTTAAGTCAAAATATGTCATCTGTAAAACCTCTGCTAATCCCCTGTCCTCCACCACTGAAACTGGTACGCACACTGTTGCTACCCATTTTGTACAGAAGTTAGTCTATCACAGGTAGACATACTTAATTTTCCTTACGGCAGGGACGGTCCTGTCCTCGGCTTTTGCAGACAGCTGTTCTCTGAGGACTCGTGACTGCAGTTGCTCGATAGTTAACGACAGTAGTTTCCTACAGTCTACCTGAGCCTCCAATAACGAACTGGACTCCATATTAACTTAAACACATCTCCTATTATACTAAACTTCTAGTCTCACACAGTATGACTGCAGATCAATCCCTGCTATCCATTTTCACTCAAATGAGGATGTGTTTCCTGTTCGGTTCCTCTCATGGTTTTTTCCTACTGCCATCTCAGGGAGTTTTTCCTTGCCACTGATGCCGTCGTCCTCGGCTGGCTCATCAGGGACAGTCTTATCATTTTGATTCATACACATTCACCTTTCATACAAACATAAATAATAATTTTGATTGTGTAAAGCTGTTTTGAGACAACGTCAATTGTTACAACCGCTATACAAATTAAATTGAATTGAATTGAATTGCACAGAACCATGCTCTAATCAACAGTTCCATCTGGATGCTTTTAAATGTAAATGCTCCATTCATGGGGTCAAGCACCAAAACCACTGTGGCCTGGGAGGTTCCAGTCGGGTCAAGGGGCACAACGGAACGTGGTTAATCAGCTTTGCATTTTTTTTATTCATTGTTTTTTCTGTAATAATCAATCGAAATTAGCATGTTGTTTCAGTTGGAGGATGTAATTGATGATTTTCTGCACAACTTTCAGGTCCATAGTCTTTCCCATGATTGTGCTTCCTACTCAACCAGACTGAGAGACCATTTAAAAGCTCAGGAACCCTTTGCAGGTGTTGTGGCTTAATTAGCTGATTAGACTGGGACACTATGAGCCTAGAATATTGAACCTTTTCACAATATTCTAATTTTCTGAGGTTGTGGATTTGGGGTTTTCATGAGCTGTAAGCCATAATCATCTCAATTATGACAAATCATAGCTTGCTTGCTTTGCATGTAATGAGTCTATCTCATATATTAGTTTCACCTTTTAAGTTGCATTACTGAAATAAATAAACTTTTGCACGATATTCTAATTTTCCGAGTTTCACCTGTAATCTCAATCATATATTTCTAGATTTTCAATTATAAATCCTCTTCTTGGGTACAACATTTTAAAGTTTAGTGCAACGGTTGTATATTTTAATCCGTTATCATTATATTTTAACCAGACAGCAGAGCAAATCTGCACCTCGGAGTGTATGTACCATGCATGCTTGCCCTCTGGCTGTATCTCTGCCACACAGAATGGTACTATAGTTCTTCTGTAGAAGACCCACAGTGCTCTGAGGGGATACAGATTTTTCTGTATCGAGTGCATGACCCTGTCCAGCTGCATGGCCGAAGGGAAAAGAGACTCTGAATTTAATGTTTGTTAATGTGTTATGTACCAGAGAGGCTTCAACAAGGAGCAGGTGGCAGCTGCAATTTATTTCTCTCTGTATGATCTTATTAACTCTTTCATTACTAGCTGTAGATGCAGTCATATTATTTCACTAGTTTTGACGCGTAGCGTTGGCTTAAAGTTTCACTCACACGACAGAAGTCCGATCTCTTTGTCTCTTGTAGTTTATTTTGTCAGCATCAAAGAATCAACACTTCATACAGTCGTCTTGAGTAAATCCACTGTGATTACAGACACCAGTTGCTGCATCTTGCAAATCTCTGACTTTTACAACAATCTGTTTGCTGTATCTTACAAATTACAGTCTTAGCTTATGTATATAACAACACTCTTGCTGTATATATCTACTTACGGGAGCTTACGGTTACAACAACCTAGTTGCTGTATCTTACATTCTTAGCTTACCGGGAGCTCACGAGCTTACGCTTGTGTTTCCGTAGCCTTCCGTATCTAAGCTGAACTCTCTATCATACGACAATCATACAAATGCACGTCATAGTGGAATGACATCACAGACCAACTTACGATTGTCAAAATGGATGCATAACTTAGAAATTTAAAGCTTATGGCTTATGTAACATGCTTAATGCTTTACTAATGAATAGAACAAGGTAGAATAAATGAAATAACAACAAATAAAATAAACACAACAACAAATTCATAACAAGTACAATATGGCTCTTACATTCCAGCCCCTAATTGACAGGCATGGAGACTGACAATTACAATTTGTGTTTGTTTGTTGTTGTTTTTTTGACAAAGATTTGATTAAATCAAACATTCTTAACCTTCTAAACGTTGTAAGTCTTGTAAATGTATAATATTTATCTCAGGTGTTTATATTTGCATGTCAAATTTCGATGGGTCTTTCCAGAGTATTGGTCTTAGTTTTAACTAACACGTCTCACAAGTCCCCTTTTGTCGGGGAACACTTTCGTTATTCGTCCCATGACCCATGAATTTCTTTGAGAAGACTCATCAATTATTAAAACTATGTCTCCAATCGAAAGGTTTTTTCTCTCTTGAAACCATTTTTGACGTTCCTGGAGCAAGGGCAAGTATTCACGCACCCATTGCTTCCAGAATAGGTCTGATAGGTACTGAACCTGCTTCCACCTGCGATGTGCATAGATGTCTTCCTTTTTGAAAAGTCCAGGGGGCAGGTTTGGCTGTTTTTTCATCAGCAGCAGGTGGTTTGGTGTCAGAGGTTCCAGATCTGTGGAATCCTCCGAGACAGTAGTGAGGGGTCGGTTATTCATTATCATTTCTACTTCACACATGAATGTATGCAGGCTCTCTTCAGTTAATGTTTGTTCTTTCAGTACTGATCTCAAGATCTTTCTAACTGACCTAATCTGGCTTTCCCATATTCCGCCAAAGTGAGATCCAGAGGGCGGGTTAAATGTCCACTGTATGTTCCTTTGAGTAAGGAAGCTTTCAATTTGTGACTGATTCCATTGCTGAATAGCCTCGCGCAGTTCAGTCTCAGCGCCTATGAAGTTTGTTCCATTGTCACTTCGCATCACTGACACCTGAACTCTCCTGCTTATAAAGCGTCGCATGGCATTCACACAAGAGTCTGTGTCCAGCGAATGAGCAATTTCAATGTGCTCGGCTCTTGTTGTCAGACAAGTGAAAAGTACGCCATATCCTTTAACGTTACTTCTGCCACGTTTGACCTCGAAGGGTCCGAAGTAGTCTACTCCCACATTGGTGAAGGGTGGGTGGTCTGGTATTATTCTGTCGATTGGCAATTCTGACATTTTTTGCTCACATGCTTTAGCTCTAGACTTAACGAGTGAGTTAGCAGTCAGAATCCAGTATTTCTGCTGCAATTCTGAAAGCATGTAATTTCTGCCACTGTGTCCTATCTTGTCATGAACATCTCTTAATATCAACGTTGTGATATGTGAGTCTTTAGGTACAATGACTGGGTTTTTAACGTGCTCTGGCATTGCGGACCTGCCGAGACGTCCTCCGACTCTCAGCAATCCATCCTGTAGCACTGGGTCCAGTTTGGACAAGCAACTGTTTCTTTTTACAGATGCCTTGTGTTTCTGCTGTGTGTGAATTCCCTGTTTGAGTTCTGCTGCTGCTTTACCCTTTTGCAACATGAGAATTTCTTCCTTAAAATTTTGTCTTTGAGTAAACTTAATGATTTCGTTTTCTGCTCTTGTTAGGTCTTGAACTGTTAGAGACATGTGATTTTCTGTCTTTGAGTTATCTACAGTACTTGTATTTTAACCCTTTCTGTTTTTTGTTTGAGCATGTCTCTGATGCGAAGGATCCAGGCAACGGATCTTTTTAACTTGTGCCAATCAGAGTGATAATTAATCAGTTTACTCACTGCGTCTGTGCATTTTGTAATGCTCACAATATTCACTAAAGGTGAGAGTTTAATTTCATCATCATTTTCATCAAAATTTTCTTTTATTGATGTGTCATGAATATTTTCAGGCCATTTGCACTCTGCTTCTTTGAGAAAGGAGGGACCATGAATCCAGTTAACATTTTTCATGAGCTTTTCACAGGATACCCCCTGGAGGCAGAATCAGCTGGGTTTTTTGAGGTATTAACGTACCTCCATTGCTGTGACTTGGTTGACTCTCTTATAATGGCGATTCTGTTGGCCACGAAGGTCTTAAAACAAAGTGTTTCGTTATCAATGTATCTCAAAACAGTTGTACTGTCATTCCAAAACATAGAGTCCAGTAATTTCAATTCTAGCTGTTCTTTCAACATTTTGTCATTTTTTACAGCGACCACTGCCGCAGTCAGTTCCATTCGTGGAATGGTGGTTTGTTTCAGGGGTGCTACATGGGAATTCCCCATTATGAATGCACAATGTGTAAGTCCATCAGCGTTTACTAACCTGAGGTATGAGACAGCTCCGTATCCCATTTCACTTGCATCCGAGAAGTGATGGAGTTGTGCTGTAGCTGTAACTCCGAAGTCGGCTGGTTTTATGCACCTTGCTATGCTGAACTCGGACAGTCGGTGCAGCTCTTGCAGCCAGGTTTTCCATGCCGTTGCAAACTGCTCGGGAATGTCATCATCCCAGGCTAGTTTTTCTTTACATTACTGTTGCATTAGAGTTTTGGCTGGCAGTATGACAGGCGCAAGAAACCCTAAGGGGTCGTAAATCGAACTGGTAATTGACAGGATTCCTCGTCTTGTCACAGGTCGTTCCTTTAAACTAATCTTAAACTTGAACATGCCTGAGTTAATGCACCACAGCACCCCCAGAGCTCTCTCTATGGGCAGTGCATCTTTACTCAAGTCTAAGTCTCTCATGTCTTTGATCCTTTCGCTCTCGGGAATGACAGTCAGTAGGGCACGGCTATTGCTTGCCCATTTGGTGAGGTTAAACCCTCCGCTTGCACAGAGACTTGTGAGATCATTGTATAGGGCAACTGCTTGGTCATGACTCGAAACAGATTTCAGGCAGTCGTCTACATAAGTTTTTAAGCACTGTATTGACTGCCACAGCAGGTGCATTGCTGCGGTTTTCTTCTGCTGTCTTTCTGAGGGCGAAGTTAGCAACACTAGGTGACGATTTTGCACCAAACATATGAACTACCATTTTACTAAGTCTTGGTTCACATCTCCATTCGGCCACCATAGGAAGCGCAGCAGATCTGTGTCCTTCTCGGGGACTCTCACTTGATAGTACATGGCTTCTACTATTGTGTCCCTTTTCTTGGACTTTATTTTAACGGGTACAATGGGGAGGATGCAATTATCTCCAGCCCCAGTGAGCGCATTTGGTGTACTCACAGCAGGTGGTGTATTTGTTGTGTCACTTTCAGTTTCGTTTCTGTGGGCGCTCGTAACTGACTGCGCCGTATCTGGCACTGCTATGTGTAGCATGCGTGGATGTGGCTCTGAGCACACTGAACATATAATTTTTCTGGTACAGTCTTTCCTCAGATGACCCTTTCTTAAACATCTGAAACAGAATCCATTCTTTTTTATGAATTCTACTTTGTCTTTGTGTGTCTGATCATTAAATTGGAAGCAATCGTCTAAGATATGCTCCCCTTTGCAATGTGCACACAGTTTAGTGAAGGCACTGACAGCTAATGTACCGGCATTCTTCATTGTAATCGAGTCTTTGTGAATTTTACCAACCTGTCTGTCCTCGGTTGCGACGCTGACCCTGGGTTTTCCTTGGCCCTTTTGTTTGGGTCCTTGAAGGGATGTGTGACTGGGTTTTCTGTCGCTGGTTGCGGCATCCAGGTCTGTAGAGTACGCGCAGCTTAGGTGCGCGTTGCTCGATTCAGTGACTGCGCTCTCGTTCGCAGGCTGCGCTCGGCTGTTGCATGTTGAGTTGGAAAGGTGAGAATGCGCGCTGCTCGGACGCACGCTGCTCGATTCAATGGGTGCGCTCTTGTTCGCAGGCTGCGGTCAGCTGTTGCATGTTGAGTTGGAAAGGTGAGAGTGTGCGCTGCTCTTGGGCGATCGGCTGTCGTATTTGCGATCTTGACGTTGAAGCACTCTTAATTTGCCATCATGCATAGCGAGCGCCATTTTGGTTTCCAGCATTTCTCTTTTTGCCTTTAGCTGTGCCTTTAGTTGTGCTTCCTCTATTTCTAGTCGTGCCTTTAGTTGCGCTTCCTCCATTTCTAATTGGAGATGTTCGTTCAAAGTTGCTGCTTTGGCCAGCAGAGCTGCTCTGTCGGCTTCTTTAGTCGGGCTGAGGATGATGTAGAAGTTACAGACCTTTTGGATGCTGCCGTTATCAGTGACATGCTGACGACCGGCGAAATATCTTCATTGGTGTCTTTAATGCAGTTGACATTGCATTCTGTCGAATTCGCTTGCCTTTTCTTGCATCCAGCGCCTCATTGAGGTTCTTTCTGTTCGTCTCGTAGAGCGCCGTTAGGCTCCCCAGCCAAGTGCTGGGAGCATTGTCCTCGTTGTTCGGCATGGTGAAGTTCAAGGCGCGCTATTCTCTTTTACTTTCTCTTTCAGCATTCACTTGTTTTCGTTCAAACAGCGGAAAGCTTTTGACTTTATGTAGATGCGGTCATATTATTTCACTAGTTTTGACGCGTAGCTTTGTCTTAAAGTTTCACTCACACGACAGAAGTCCGATCTCTTTGTCTCTTGTAGTTGTATTTTGTCAGCATCAAAGAATCATCAAGAACAATCTGTTTGCTGTATCTTACAAATTACAGTCTTAGCTTATGTATATAACAACACTCTTGCTGTATATATCTACTTACGGGAGCTTACGGTTACAACAACCTAGTTGCTCTATCTTACATTCTTAGCTTACCGGGAGCTCACGAGCTTACGCTTGTGTTTCCTTAGCCTTCCGTGCATGTCATAGTGGAATGACATCACAGACCAACTTACAATTGTCAAAATGGATGCATAACTTAGAAATTTAAAGCTTATGGCTTATGTAACAAACTTAATGCTTAATGCTTTACTAATGAATAGAACAAGGTAGAATAAATGAAATAACAACAAATAAAATAAAATAAACACAACAACAAATTCATAACAAGTACGATATGGCTCTTACACTAGCTATAATGATCCACTCTGAAGAATTAACAGTTTGACTCTCTGATCATTATGTTCCATTGTTTCAAACTAAAATTACATTTTAGTGAAAATATAGGTGATTTTAAAGTTTCTTTTGTTTATTTATAACTATTTATTACTACAAGCAAATAAAAGTATATGTCAATACAATAAGATCCTTTCAAGCTTGAGACAAAAATTTTAATAGTAATATACTTATTATATTTTTAGAAATAAAAAAAACTTTCTTAGCTATGAAGCCATCATGAACTCTTTATGGCGAATCCAAAGGTTATTTAAGAGTCTTCCTCTTCCTTGAATAAGAGAGCTGATTTCATTACTACAGATCCGTTTGGCCTAGGAACTAACCGTTCCATTTCAGTCCATTTAAATCAACCCTAATGCAGTTCTTGGGCCTGAAGAGAGTCATAAAATTTATTACTTGAATATAATATGCATTACAGATTACTTATTTGCTGCTACTTTGTGTAGTTTATTCAGTTATTCTTAATGACGTACGTCTGTAAAGCTTTATTCAGCCTTACTGGAAATGGAAATATAAGGCCCGAAAGTAATATTGTTAAAAAAAAATTCATTGTATATTTGTAACATGTGTGAATTGGTTGCGGTTTGGAAAGTCATGCAGAGGATGGGACAATAGAGAGGTTGTATTCACACAGCGCTGGAGCGGAAAGAGTAGGTGGATATGGGGTGACTGCATAAAAGAATCAAGTGTATTGAAATGGGACTCTAAGGCGTTCATTCAGGCAGTGTCAAGACTTAGCCTTTGGCATCGTAATCCATAGCTTTAGACTAATCTCAAGAAAACAGCTTCAAGAGTTTGGGAATGTTGTTCTAGCATAGCTATTCTGTTCCATAGTACTGTAGTTATATATTTCAGTAAATTTCCTCAGGGCTCTGTTATGAGAAATAAATAAATTTCAGACTAACAAGTCCATAAACAAAATCATCCTGTCCCTGTAATGTTCTGTATCCGAGAAATTTCCAAAACACACAGAACCTTACACATAGATAAAACACACTAAGATAAATAGATTCATTTATCTTATTTCTTCACAAGCCAGAATGATGAATAGTTGCGAAATATGAAATTTGTTATGAATTCCAGCTTTCAGGGAGTCTGTAGGTTTTCCGCTGAAGACATCTGCTCACTATCACAGTGTCTGCTTTCCATTATCACCCAAGAACACCGATAGCTGCTGCCTGATTTCTCTCAGGCTAAATGTGAAGTAGAGCAGAGGAATCGGTGCAAGAGATGACCATGCTGTCCATTAAGTACACTTCATCCTGCCTTATGAAGTATCGTGAATGTTATAGCAATACTCCCTAGTGATTTGCACAGGGAATGGATTTCTGGCGGTCAGTGCCGAGCATAAAATCAGACCATTGTGTTTTTGAACTCTGTGAACTATGGCCTGTATGTTAGAATGGCCTCTTTTCGGAGTGCCATGGGAGAAGGAAATGTTATCTGCATAATTTCATGTTTTTTTATCTTAAAAAGACTGAGACGATTTGTGTATATATATATATATATATATATATATATATATATATATATATATATATATATATATATATATATAATTTTTTTTTTTTGTTGTTGTTGTTACTTTATTAGTTAGGTGCAACAGGTTGCTTTATGCAACACAATCATAAGAGAACCTGATGTTATTTCTTTCTTTAAAAAGCCATATTGTTTTTTGGCGTGTGCTGACTCAAAACCCTCACCATTGTCCCTCAACAGCTGTTACCCTTCACCATTT
This sequence comes from Channallabes apus, assembly GCA_030522415.1. Taxonomy (NCBI): domain Eukaryota; kingdom Metazoa; phylum Chordata; class Actinopteri; order Siluriformes; family Clariidae; genus Channallabes; species Channallabes apus. Next base: position 34,620,855 of record CM060104.1, read on the forward strand.
CCTGTAAGTTAATGGGGGGACTCCATCACTAAATATATATATATTGTTTTGTTTGTTTCTTTTTTTGTTTGTTGGCTTGTTTTTTGTTGTTTTTTTTGGCTGTACTAGAGTCATATGCTACAAGACACTAAAGTGCCACTTAAAGGTTCCTCATGGGCTGGATTTCAAGTTTTTGGATTTTGTTTGCTTTCTCGTCGTTCGTGCTTGACAGCTGAGCTGAGAAAGTGGTGAAGGGAAGACTAATTCTGGCACCCAGATGAGTTGAAGAGCAGTACTGAATTAATGGGCTTGATCACAAAGAAACCAAGCCTAACACCAGAAGCATTAGAAAAATGTCCAGCTCTGATGTACGAAAATGCTGGCAACTCCCCAGGATTACTAAAGCACTTGGCAGTGACAAACAGGACTCACAGGTCTGTCGTTGTTGATGTGTGATCTTGAGAAATATCAATAGATATATCCTCATAAGCTTTTGATTGTCAGTACAAAGAAAGCCCTGTCTCCTTTCCCAATGTGAGGGATTAAGGGAAATCCTTTAAATGGGAAATGCTTGTGCCATGATTGCCCAGGTGACAAGACCTGCTGGGACAGGCATGACAGATAAGTTAATCCCAGCTGTCAGGGCCTGGAGCACCTGACACACCTGGTTAAAACAAGAGCCTCCGATGTTCTTTTTGAAACTTTGTCAAGTCTCAGCATGATAAGACATCACTAAATCTGGTTTGGTTTATACTAAAATAGAAATAAGGTACAGAATACATCGCTTAATTCAGATCTACTGATTTGATTAGATAAGTACAATATGAACACGGCACTAATGGTGGCTTTGTTTTTAGCACTATCGACCTTGAACCACCAGAGTCTGTCTGGGTTTGATTCCTGGCCAGGTTTTTGATTCCCGTCTCTGTGTGCATGGAGTCTTGGTGGGTTTCCTTCGGGTACTCCTGTTGCCTTCCACAGTATAAGGATATGCAGGTTAGTCTGATTGGCATTTAGTACAACCTCACTGTGATGTTTTGTATCACCGGCTCGACCTTGTTCGTCATGCAAAATTCCAATTCTCACAACAATCCCACTGAAACCATAACTACAGTAGAATACGTGACATTATCAGCAGACATGGGAATCGATTAATTTTTCATTTATTTGACTTGAAGAAAGAAAGCCAGGTTCACCAGATGCACCTTAAATTGCAATGTACAGTAAATCCTTAGGTTTCCTTTACAAGTCATTGTAAGCTACCTGACCAGGTAACTGCCGGTCTAACAGTGACCTCATCATCTTCAGCAAGTATTTTAGCAAAAACTAAACAAATTATTTGGCCATGCTGTGTCTAAAATGTTGGTTACTTCTTATTACTTTCACAAGCAAGGTTTCAGATATACTGAATATAGATATGGCTGTGAAGAGCCACGGAAAATCATGGCTACCGCCAGACCGCAGCTTTTACATATTGATATTATGTAATTTACTACAATAAATGAAGTTTGTTTATGAGCTTAATTCTATTCAACAAGTTTAACATAAACTTAGACTTTATCATTATTTACCATTTTTGTAACTTTACACCTTGAGTAGAAATTCTTCCCTTAATTTAAAACTGCTGATACATGAATCATTTTTACATCTAATGTTTTCCTCAGTCTGATTGTTTGTTGAAATCACTGTTGTTTTCCTTAGGTCTCTAATACATGTGTTCCTGGAGCTTTATTATTAAGCATTAATTTATTTTTTTATTGAGGGTTTAATATTCAGACCCTGTGTGCCTGTTTTACAATTTAATATGATTTCTTGCGATTAGTTTTTTGGACCCCTGAATAAATCAAACTAGCACTGGTTTTCTAAAGCTTTAGTTCTTATACCTGCGTCAGTGACCAAACGCTGATTGAAGACATACGAGTTCTGAAATGTGGCGTATATATATACAATCAGATCCATAAATTTTAGATCAAAGTTAATTTCTTCTTTTTCCATTTGGCCTCTGTATAAAGTATTTACTTTATGAAGTAAATACGGATGCTTCACAAAAAGGTACAAACCACTGGTAATGCTCAATAACAGAAGGGCCAGGTTAGACGTTGCCAGAAAGTTTTGCCAAATTCTTTGGACTGATGAATCCAAATTTAACTCATACCAGATTGATGGGAAGAGAAATGTATGCAGAAAGAAACAGCTCATAATCCATCAGCATTGTACATCCTCTGTCAAACATGGTGGAGGCAGTGTTATGGCATAAGTGTGTATGGCTGCCAATTTTCTGTAGGGCAGTGGTGGATCAGTCGGTTAAGGCTGTGGGTTACTGGGTTACTGATCGGAAGGTCGGGGGTTCAAACCCCAGCATTGCCAAGTTGCCACTGTTGAGCCCTTGAGCAAGGCCCTTAACCCTATCTGGTCCAGGGGCGCTGTAAGCTGGCTGACACTGCGCTCTGACCCCAGTTTCCTAATTGGGATATGCGAAGAAGAAATTTCGCTGTGCTGTAAAAAGTACGTGTGACAATAATTGAATATTCTTCTTCTTCTTCTTCTTCTTCTTCTTCTTCAATGGAACAGGGTCACTGGGGTTTATTGATTACATGACTGCTGATAAAAGTAGGAAGAATTCTGAATATATGGTTTTATATATATACTTAAAATGCTAATATACTCTCTGCTTAAAATTAGACAAATGCTGCAAAAGTGATACCACTTCCCACTGGAGATGGATAATGAACCAAAACATACAGTACAGTGAAAGTGACCCAAGGCAAAGAAAGGGATATTCTTCACTCGCCAAGTCAGTCCTGTTCCTAACCCACATGTTCATCTACTAAGGAGAAGACTGACAAGCAGCTAAAAACAGTTGCAGTAAAGCTTTGGCAAGACTTCAGGCTGATTTTAATAAAAGTAATTAAAGACAATCTTTATGTTTACAATTATGTAAGTTTCTTATATTGTTTATGACTCTCAAAATGGGTGTGTGTATGAAAATGGCTATAACTGTCACAAATGGACTGAATGGTTGATGCCACACTTTTGTCAACCCCATTGAATTAAAGCTGTAAGTCATAACTTTGCTTTTCAAGTGCTTCATTTTAAATTCAGTGTGATGATGTACTGTACACAAGCCAAATGCCCCCCAAAAAAATTTCTTTCCAAAAATTATGGACTTGATTGTATACGGCCTGGTATCGCAAAGCCTAGCACAATCGTGTTAAAGTTTTACAACATGTATCCCCTTGCCACACTTAAAAATTGTCTTTTTGCCAAGTACCAGTTCTTCAAGTAAGCTCAATGGGGCGCGTTTCTTTCTCTTATTTTGGCAGACTCTTAAAGCTTAAAGCATACTATTGACTAAATGGACTTTCTTTAGATTAAAAAGCGTTTTTTAAGACATGGTTATGTGGGTGTTCTTCAGAATTCCTTACGTAAAACTACTTCTTTGTATAGTTAACATCCAAAGCATTTTAAATGGGTCTTAAATATAGTTGTGCCGCTATTGTCACTCTAATAGCACTTTGACTATTAGAAAAGTGCTGAATGTGCATCATGCCCCAGTGAATAGTATTTTCTCAAAACAAAAAAACCTCAGTGATGTATTTTGCTACATTTATCCAGCTATTGAAACTAGTATACATGTTCGAACAAAAAAGAAAAATGGAAACCCAATAACAGAATGGACTTGAAAAATGAGTCGGTAACTATATAAGAGTTTTTTTCAGTCTGAAATGTTCCAAGCCAAATGCTGGCCTTTGTTGTCTGATATGTTCTATATGTCTCTTCAGTTAGCTTCACCACTTGCCCTGCTTTTGCTGGCCGAAGCATCTCTTTCGGCGAGTCAGCTTATTCTTTATTGTGTTTGTCTGATCTTTTATTGTTGTCGACAATCACCAATAGCATCACGCTAAGAGGAGAAAATGGGAACCTCTCTACATCTCTAAGCAGGCTATCTTGGGTGATTGCTTAGAATCGATCAAAGGCACTGCCTAGTTGAGAATTGATGTGCAGTATGCATGGAGAGAGGCTCCCTGCTGATTTCTCTCTCCTGACCCTTCTAATTAGTCCAGTGTTTCATTTGCTCCATGCATTTTTAAAAAATCTATTTTTTGCTTGTTAGCTACTCATTCAAGAGAATTAAATATTAAAATAAAATTTTAAAGTAAAGTTTATTTTCACCATCATACAGTATGGAGATGTAATTTAATGATGCTATCACAAACAGTGATTCTTCAACAAACAAGTCACTATCCATCTAAGGCATTATAAAATACAGATTTTCTTGCAATTACCTGAATTCCTATTACCAAAATGCAAAGTTTCATTACTCTCTGCTAGGATGGTGGCAGGCAGCCAGAGTATTTAAAAAGTCATCAATTTCTCAAGCAGTTGTTTAGGGATTTTTTTTTTTTTAGTTCCTTGAAGTTCCAGCCAACATGTCTTGACCAAGCAAAGAACCGCTTGCGTACTACTCCATTTTGTGGCCATTCCATCTATCTATCCATCTATCCATCTATCAGTCTATCCATATATCCAACTATCTATCTACGTATCTAATCATGCATAAATACAAGCAGTATATACAGTAGATAGATTGAATTGTACACAGCAACGAAATGCAGTTTCCTGCGCTCGCCTGCCTTTAAATACGTACACTTGAGTCACATCCAATTCTAAATCCATAGGGTTTAATATTTGCACTTATAACAGCTTCAACTCTTCTGGGAAGGCCTTCCACAATGTTTAGGAGTGTGTTTATGGGAATTTCTGACTATTCTTCCGAAAGCACATTTATGAGGTCAGACACTGACGTTGGACGGGCAGGCCTGTCTCGCAGTCTCTTCTCTAATTCATCCCAAAGCTGTTCTATCATGTTGAGGTAAGATCTTTCACACCAAACTCGCTCATCTACTGTATGTCTTTATGGACCTTGCTTTTTGCTTTGGTGCGCAGTCATAATGGAACAGGAAGGGGCTATCTCCAAATTGTTCCCACAAAGTTGGGTGCATGAAATTGTCCAAAATGTCTAGTGCTGAAGCATTAAGAGTTCCTTTCACTGGAAGTAAGGCGCAGAGCCCAATTACTGAAAAACAACCCCACATCAGTTCCAACATGACTACGACCAGTGCACAAAGCAGACCTTCTTGTCTAACATCAGTGGACCTCACAAATACGCCTCTGGAAGAATGGTCAAAAATTCTCATACACACTCATAAACCTTGTGGGAAGCTTTCCCAGTAAAGTTATAATGGCGAAGTCAACATCATATAAAAACATATGGATGTTACTCAAGTTCATATGAATATGAAGGCAGGGAGTGAATACTTTTGCCAATATAATGTAAATCAAGTAAATATTATATAAAACACGCCTATGCAGTAACTAGATAATGCTATGACTAGGTCAAAATAATATACACAAGTTAATCACTTTATCATTCTCATAAAAAACACATTATACAACCGTTGTGGTGTTGAATTAAAATCCATCCAGGTATTGATCATTACCCTAGTAAATTGTATTATCCTTTGGCTCAAATACTATGTGCTACTTGTTCTGATGCTTTACTGTAATTTGCACTGCACCCCACAAAGACAGCTGCTCTAGCAGATCTTTCCCACGAAAGGTCAAGGGAAATGGTCAGGAACATGAGCTAATTTGATGGGGAAACTAGCGCTTTAACTTGCAAGCCGTAGCCACACAGGAACGCACTATTTCTCATCAATTTCGCACAGGCGATCTAGTGTAACGAATTGCAGCTAGGTCTGGGATTGCATTTGAGGATACAGAGTTCTGAATGTAATGAGGAATGCAGGACAATGAGATATTCTGACTTGGAAATGAATCGTGTGTTTAAGTTTGATAGACATAAATATGCAAACGAAATGATTCTGGCAAGTCTTTGACTCATGGCTTTAAATCAGTGAAGAGAGGAGGAAAATTAACTGGTGCAATCAGTACCTCACTCACGCCTCACTTTTTTGTATTGATAGCTAGATACTGTAGGTGTTGCCCTTAAATGTCTCCAGAAATAAATTTTATGACCACAATTTGTTTTAACCTCCAGCCTTTACTTGTCCTCCTGTCGTGTCGTAAGTTGCACTTGTTATTCAATGCCATGGAGGGCAGTTTTTCTCCATGTACAAGCAGTAGATCTTTTTTCAAACCAGGGTTGAACCAGACCACAAGTGGAAATTTATCGAGTGTTATTTCCTATCGCGAGATTTTTTTTTTTCCTTCACGTCTGTCAACATGTCTGTGATATGATTTCTATTTATACTACAGTTAGTTCTGGCCCACAAATTTGATTGGTTGGCATTCCAAGAGTGCTTATTTTTAGTACAGCCGCACTGGGACTTATTACTTTGTGTATCACTCATCTTTGTTCACAGAGTATAGTTTCGCTATCTTGTATGAAATAGTTATTACACTATTACTAATTAGCAATACAATCTGCGGACACAGCTGAAAATCTTATTTAAATTATGAATGCTTGTCAGATGAAGATAAAAAGAAGAATCGATGCCAGTTTTCCTGAAATCACCATTAACCAACAAGTACTAATAAATGTCAGCTTGCTAGCCAGCTAGTCAACATGCTATAAAAATAGATTGGCTTCTTCGTTATCTACTTCTGCTGACGGAGCAAAAATGAGCAAAGCATTTCTAACATTGTATTTCTTGTTAAATATCAACTAAATATACATTATTAATGACGAATCAACGTTATTATTCAATATCATTTAGATGATATAAATATATAACTTTAACAACCAACATGATCATGATTAAACCTGAACATGAAAATTTAATAAATAATTAAGAAACAATTTTATATATTATTAATAATAGTTATGATAAAAAAAATTATGAATAATTAAATGTATTATTAATAATTAATAGAACTGCTTCTTTATTATTTATTTAGCATCTTGAAATTAGTCTGGTTGTTTAACATAAACTATTTTTCTGCCATGAAATGTATTGAATTAATGGTAAGAGTTGGTTGATAAACAACAAAACAGGCAGCTATTCATTCACATATACAAGTACATTCAACTTCTATCTCGCTTATCCTGTACATGGTCATGGGGGATCTGGAGCCTATTCCAGGAGATTTGGGCAGAAGGTGGGGTACACCCTGATCAGGGTGCTAATCCATCACAGAGAGCATGCACACAAACACACACTACTAACACACACTACTGCAATTTGGGAATGCCAGTTAACCTGATCTGCGTGTATTTGGACTGTGGGAGGAAACCGGAGAACCTAGAGGAAACCCACACACTGGGAGAACATGCAAACTCAAAACAGACCCAAGGTGGGAATCAGACCCTCACCTCTTGAGGTTTTAACTATTACGCCACCGTGTCGCCTAACAGCTAATTAATTTATATTTTATATATATATATATATATATATATATATATATATATATATATATATATATATATATATAATATATACATAAATATATACAAATATGATTTGCTTGATTAACTATAGTTAACTCTTAACTCTTTTTCTTAGGTTAAAAAAAATCAGCGTAAAAAAAAAAATGTTATGCAAGTGAATGCTATAAGTAATGATGTAGTTGAACTCTTTCCCCTTTTAACAGATTGATTTATGTCCTCTGGGTAAAGCTCAGTGCAAGACCAGACAAATGTATTTTTTAGCAAGACTGCTCATTTTCTTCATCTAAGACATTGAAAGCTTTTCATGACATAGAGAACGCTTTTAAAGTTATAAGAATCCTATAATCTTATGTCTATTGTACGTTATAAGTTATCAGAATCCTATAATCTTATAATTATTCTTATAATTTTACAAATTATAAGAATCATAGTCTTATAATTTGTTTGTTGGACAGTTTTTTTGGCAAATACACTAAATGCAACATATTAATCTATTTTGACGTTATATGTATGTGTATTAATGACAGTTGCAATGTGAAAGTTACTGTAAATAAACTAGAAAAATATAGTTCGCTTGTTAACCCTTTTCATGTCTCAGAGTCTCACTGAAGAAAAAAGTCTCAGCACTTATAATGTCCACCAGGGTTCTCATGCATGTTAACACATCCCTCAACATCGCGAATGTTCACGCCAACTCAAGTCAGATTGTCGTTACTCTCCATCCCAGTCTGGTGTACTTCAGTTTGCAATACCTCTGAGGTTTCCAGCTGTTTTTTAGAGATGCTCTGTGGGCTTTGGTAGAGAAAGCCTACTGCAATTATGTGATCAGTTTACAAACATCTGCTCGCAATTTGAGCAGCTTAGATTTGCGGTCCAGCCCGAAGTTGGACAAAGGCATGAGTGGAACTGCTTCCAAATATGAGCACTTGGAGCACTCATTTGTTTTTTTGTTTAACCACCAAAAATGTTGAAGAGTTCATTGTTTTTATGGACTTGTGAAATACCAGTTATTGTATAATGGATTGTGAGAATAAGGGAAGATTTTATATCCCAAAGAGCATTAAATGCTTTTACTCTTTTATTTTGTGGTAAATTATGTAATTTTACTCTTTTTTCGTGGTAAACTTCATGTGTTTACTTTTTTTGTGGTAAATTGTGTAATTTCACTCTTTTTTGGTAAATTGTATGTTTTTAAATATTGTTTGTGTTAAACTGTTTTCACTCTTTTTTGTGTTAAATTATGAATTTTACTCTTTTTTTGTGGTGAACAGTTCCATTAAAGATTCCCTTTTTAAAATAAATAAATAAAAGAAGAACGGAATTTTTCTTTCTTTCTTTCTTTTTTTGAAAACACATCACTTAAAGTAGTTCTCTTGAATTTCTGTATTTGTGTCAGGGAAGATTAGCTCTTCAGAGTAGAATCAAGGTTAAGAAACCCTGGTTAATAAGATATTTCTGGAAATAAAAATGAACTATTTTAACACCATACATGAAAAATAATGAAATGTACTGATCAGTGACCTGTTCTTCATCATGCTTGGAGATGCTTGGTTAGAAATGTCAGATTTCGTTTGTACCTGAAGACTGAAGACTGATCAAAACCAGACACCTGCTTTTGCCATGAGAGGACACTCATAAGTCATTGAGAAGGAATTAATGACAAGTTCAGCTCCAGGTAACATATTAGAAGGCCTCTGTCATGGCTTTTCTGCATCCTGTGCCGTAATACATCTTGTCTTTTTTTTTTTTTCTTTTTTTTTCCTTGACCCATGGTTGTGTTTAGTCTGTCTTTTCCAACCCTTGTCGAGCAGACAGCTGGAGACCGACTGGAACGTGATCTCCTTTGAGGAGAGAATTGTTCCTTAAAGATGAATGCTGCGAAGAAGCAATCTACCAAATTCTTCCATTGCCCCTGAGTGATGGGAAACAAATGTTGGTTTTATCCTTGAGTTTCTCAGCTAGGTGTTGAAATGGAACAAGTACACACCCGACAGACAAAGTACAGCTATTTTCTTTTTAGCTTTTTTATTCATATTTGCAAATTTACATATATGTTTTTCTATACAAATCTGATATTTACAGTACATCCAGTAAGAATATTTTTTTACCTCTATTGAACAAAGTTGTTTAACTACATTTTACATTTTAAACCGCACAGTGTGACTACATTCACAGAGTAAACCAGCTACACAAAATAAACTATAAAATAGAAATTACTTTACTCTGATAAAAAGTCTCAGCTGTGTTGTCACTACTAAGCACCATTTTCATGTAATCTCTCAGAAATTGAGTGCCGTATGAATGCGCCGTTTTGTGTGTGCTTGCTTTCGGCTCTGATGATTAGCTGAGTCCTCCTGGATGAGCTGCGTGAGGAGGCCCTGAAGGTGCATCCTTATGCTCCGGACTCGCTCTGCGTTCTCTCCTCCTTCTGTTTCTGCACAATCCTGCACCGCTTGCTGGAGTTCGACCTGAAGAGGGCGTCCTGCTTTATCCCCCAGCAGCGTGGGAGAGAACCATGAACGGAAGATCTTCTCACAGATCACCTGTACAGAGACAGACAGAGAGAAAGAGAAAGAGGATGAAGATTTGACCAATGAGCCAAACGGAAGGCTGCAAGTGGAAACAGTCATTATGAGCGTGACCTCCTGGTCTTATTTCATGGCCCTGATCACAATCATTGGTCATATTCTTATTTCAGGTGGTTTGAAGGGGACAGGAGCAGGAGATATGCTCATCTTTTTGACCTGTCATCCTGAACGACACAAAGCCCCTATTGTTCTGAGTGGCAGGAAGGACAATAGGTTGGCAGAGGTCATCTGGTGGCGTGATAAGTGATCAGCGATGGAGAGATGGGCTCTGTCTGAGGCCTGGAGCTGGACTTGGTTTCATTTTGCTCACTCGTCTGTTGGCTGGTCTCCTTAAAAGCGGGCTTCACTGACAACAGGTGATGATTTTGATTTTATCATGAAAAGATGAAAGCGAAGATGTGATAAAGCTAAAATCTTGGATAAATCATATAGATTCATTAAAATGTATTTAAAATTTTTACGTAGTAATAAACGGCCAGTATATGGAGATACTTTATAAAATATTCTGTAAATGTTTATTATTACTGTCATTGTTCTAAATAGGTTTTGTCAAGTTTTTGACTTGAGTGAAATCGCCTTTGTTTCTCCTGACCACAAAGGTTTCTTTTATCAACACTGGAGTTTGGTATTCTCAGTGATGTTTAGAACACATAATGACCGTAGGCTCCAGGCCATTACTTTTCAGTGTTATCACAAACTTAACATTCCGCACATTGTTCACGGTAATAGACTACGGAATAGCTTTCCTCCTGATCGGTATTACAAAAACACACACAAAAAATGTGAAATTGCTGTAGTAACTATTGTATTTTGTTCACATCATAGAATATTAAAATTATCTAAATGTATATTAAATAAATAAATAAACAGCAATTCATATTTACGTTACCAGTTCATTACACTTACCTGAAGATTACTGTTTTTGCGTTTTGATCCACACTTGTTTCTCTTTGTGTCACATTTAGAGATGCAGTCGAAGAAATTGCAGTCGTTGTCATTAGTGCAGTTTTGCTCGAGAATGTCCTGCATTTTGGGTTCAAAAAAGGCCATGTCCACATCTATAGCGGCAACCTGTAAAACATATTTAACAGGTTTTCTAAATTTAACATATTTTCTACATATTTCTATTAAATCAAAATACACCAGTGCTAAAGGAATATATATATATATATATATATATATATATATATATATATATATATATATATATATATATATATATATACACACACACACATACGCAAAGTTTGGCTTTAACTATGTAAGATGGCTCAATGCTGAATCTACTGTGCAGAACATTGTTGTTTACTTTGTTATACTGTAGGACTCAGATTATATTTATTAAATTAATCCCGTAACACATGTTCTGTTTAAAATAAACTTTCCAAGAACCTGCAGTTTTGGCAGCACACACTACCATAAACATAACACACATCGCTGAGAGAGCTCAGGTGATGAGCGACATTATGACCGCCACAATTTGGAGTTTTCCAAAAGAAATACCACAATGTTTATTATTCTAAACCTCTGACATTTGCTCGAAAACCTATTTAACTTTATTTAACGGTTTTAATCCTTATGGAACACAAAAATTCCTGTACAAATGTTTTATCAAGTCCGTCTCCTGCAGCTAAATTGATTTTGTTTTATTTTATTTTTTTTTTGCTGAAAACAGAAAGAAAGAAATCAGTTAAAGAGGTTTCATTTGTTTAATTTTATTAAGACTTTAGATTTTACCAGTTTTGTGTTGTTTTAACTGAAGCTTTAGCTACTGAGGGTCTTGACTTGCTCTTAAGTCCTAAGCCTTTGTGATAAACAGGATTAAACCTGAAAATGAACTTCCCCATTACATTAAAACCCTCTTTGGTTTTTAAAGGATCTTTTTGGCATTCATGAGTATAACTCGCAAGTGCTAAAATGAAAAGCATTCATCAACATATAAAAAAATCTACAATTACTCTTCCCATTGGGAAAATAAATGCACGCACTGAACTGGATGGCTAATGTTTTGCAAAGCACATCTCAGTGTGTTTACTACAGGATGAATGGATGTCCCCCGACTTTTTTGTTGTAAATCAGAATGATTTAGTGGATCTATTTGTTACGATGGCAGCTGAGACTGTGTGTGAATCTAAATTGCGTGACCTTCCCTTGTTTGTATAAGGTTTTTATTGTTTCCTCAGAGCAGCATGCTGGCCTTAGGCGCAGCTTAATGACAGCTTTACCCAGCTTTTTGACCCGAGCCTCCTGTTATTTTCCCCGTTTACTGAATGAAATGTAAAGATACTCCTGTGCATGAAAGGAAAGAGAGAGAGCGTACCCACCGTCAAGTCCTTTCTGATGGCAAAGTTTTCCGCTTTGATATCACAAAGGTGTAAGCGATGAGAAAAGTCATTTTCGAAGTGATCCACCATGTCCAAGAAACTCAGGGCCACTTGAGGTACCATGTCTATTCCAGTCTCTGTCTGTTCTTCTCCACTTTTTGGGCTCTGAGAGAACTCCTCCAGCGAGAAGATATTCTGGTCCCAAGCATGGCCAGCAGCAAGATATTCCACTGCATAAAAATGACCACAGGAGCCCAGCACCTTGGCCACGTGGTCCGTCAAGTCCTGCATCACACGGAGAAAGGCGTATTCCTCCTGTTGCAGCAGAGCCCAGAGCGAGGCCAGCTCAGCCCGCGAGTACGACTGGGACCTTTTTTTTAGTTTCTGGCCCCAAAGCCTCTGCAGCGTCAGGTTACTCCCAGCCTCGAGGCCCAGCAGGTTCTTAATCTGCAAAGTTGCATAAAACACCACATCCAGGGGTGAAAGCTCCTCCTCAGCCCCCACATCACCTGCAGTGTCCTGGTAGTCCAGCAGAGCCATAGCCTCATAGGAGGAGAAATTCTCAAGCTTGGACTTGAGGACAATCGGCATGCCTCGCCAGGTGGCCGCCATGACCTTCTTTCCATTCTCGTAGTAGAGGCAACGCTTGTATTCCACACGGCTGTCAACGCAAAGGTCTTCACACAGGTCACCTGTTAAGACACCTTGTTGGTAATCCTCACACTGCAACACAGAACACAAAACACGTTCAGTTTCCTCTTAAAACCAGCAGCTCACTGCAGATTTTAAATGAATGTGAGGCAAAGAGTTTAGATAAAAGACTAACATTCAAGTAATTTTTTTAATAAAGATTTTTTTATGCATTGGATATATACAGTAGTAAACCATAAGTAGTGTAAAAAAAAAGTAGCCTGTAGTCTACAAAAAGAAACTAATTTGTAATGGGCACTGAGGAATTATACCACAGATATCACCAAGGAATCATCTCAGATATATACTGTGCTATAAACACTATTAATATTGCATCCTGTTAACAATTTATAAATGCATTATAACCATAGCTATAAGGTAATATAGTATAATATATCATGTAATATGTTTATAGCTCGTGGTTGATTAAATATAAACATATCACTATGTTATAATGCAACACAATGCATGTTCATATATAATTATATAAAATTATATATGTTTTATCTATTTCTTCTTCTTCTTCAGAGGTGAACTTTCTAGTAATTTTTATGTATTCTTGAGGAATAGTTTTCCAGGCTTTTCTTTTCTTTTTTTTTTTTGGCTCTCATTTTTGCCACGTTTTGGCTCTCATTTTCATTCCAGTCCAGTACCTGACCAGTTTCAGAGGAATTTTTTTGTTTGCTAAGCTGCAAAGTGACCTATGAATCATTCAAGCATAAGAAACATCTAACTTAAGGCATGAACCAGTGAGAAACAGATGCAGAAGGTGACGGATGGTGCATATTAACACCAGGATCTCTTAACACATTCATGAGCATTGCAGAATAATTTATACAATTTTATACAGTTCACAGTTAGTTCTGACCAAGTAATTTGATTGGATAAGAAATGCTTCGTGAGTGGTGATATAGAACATATAGTAACAGCCCTTGGGTATTTACTTATACAGTAGGTAACACTTTGCTTCACAGGTGTTATAATAATTGTTCATTACAGTAACTGCCGGTTGCCAGTCCTTGCTAGTGCCAGTTGCAGCTGGCATTTGTTGAACTTTTGTATAAAAGCAATATCACACTCATATAATCATATTTGTTATTAATTTGTCTTCACTAACAGGATATAAATGAAATATTCTACATAAATGATTTTCTCTTTTTTTTTCAACTTGATTTGATTATATAATTTATATTAAAACATAGAGTTACATTGAATTATTCTTAAATCAAAGTAACAGCACAATTCCAGCACAGGTTACTCTATTTCCCTAATTCACATTCAAAATGAATATAAATTAAATCAATACTTGATGTAGTATGTCTTAGATTTCCATAAATGTTCTGCCAGTGTAAACAAACTAATATAATTTTTTTTTTTTTTTAAAGCACAGTAACCATATTGAACAGTTTAACATTAGACTCTTTTCCTTCGTGTAATGACAAAGCCTATACACACAGTGACCTCAGAGGTTTTGACATAAGCCATTCATAAATCATTGAGCGTTCATCAATTATTCATTCATCTTCAAATAAACGCCTATCCCAGGAACACCGGGCACAAGACGACAGGAACACACCGCGGATGGAAAATGCACACACATTCACATGTAGAGATTAAATATCTTGGACAGTCAACCTACTGGTGTATTTTGTAGAGTAGAAGGAAACTAGAGAACCCAGAGGAAACACTGCATAGACACCACATGAACATATGAATCTTTGTGTAGAAAACCTTTAAATAAAGTGCAGCCAAATATATGAGAGATTACAGATCTAAAGTTGATCATTTTACAACTGCAGTTCCTGGATTGTATAATTTATCTTCTAATACAGAGATTTGCCAACAGTTATAATGTTTAATTTTTATAGTAAGACTTAATGTTGTGAAACTTCCAGGAGACATGTTAATTCCTGTTCTTACGTCTTTATAGCTGCACTAAATAGTTATTCACCATCATTAAGTCTCTCTCTCTCTCTCTCTCTCTCTCTCTCTCATACTCTCTCATCACATTTACTTGATACAGAACATTTCAAAGTTAATGAAAATATTTTAATTGCATTAGAAATCTTCTGCTTTAGAAGAACACGCTGATGGTGTTGAAAAATGTGCTTTCCAAACAGTGTTTTATAGAAGCTTCACAATGAATAGAAAATTCCAAGTAGATTAATGAACAACATATCATGCAGATGCTTTACATTTAGGACAATATTGAAAAGCTGGTGTTTTAGATGTATAAACGTTGGCATCTTGCAGTGAACAACTTTTTTTTTTCTATCAGAGCATCAACACAAAGTTTAAGGTTTTTATTTCTTCTTTCCTCTATAATGGTGATGGTGAATCGTACGCTTAACACGTACACATTTCTGTTCCTGTGTGGTCTCTGAAATTATTCTTTACACCTATGTAATTTCCACGGATGATTGCATCTCCTCGTATCTAGCGATATTATCTCTCTTTTTCAGAATAGGTAAGTCAAGGTAAAGGTGTTGCCATGGAAACAGAGAACATGAGGTCTTCGAAAACGGAAACTGAAGAAAAGTGTTTGCTTTGCATTTCAGGTTTTTGTTTAATGATGCGTTTGATTTTTTTTACTCACTATAAAAAAACATCAATAACATGTTTTTCTTTAAGCTTATGATTTTATTTCAGAATTGTTTGTCTGAGTAAGGTGATATTAAAGTGCCTCAGGCTGTAGTATTTACTCATAGTTTTAGAATATAATCAATTCACTTTAACCTGACAAAATGCAGGCGTTTCTACATATTTGTACTTTTGTAAACATTTAATAACGCTTGTCTTGCAATTCTTTCTTTTTTATTTTTTCTTAAAAAACAGCTGATAAATCAGTAGACTTTACTAACTTTAGACTTTAGACTTTAATAACACTTCAAGAATTTTTATTGAAATTGTTATAAAAATATCAAATGTGTAACTCAGCAAATATGATTGTGCAATCTTTACACGAGCAGTTTTATTGAAACTGTAATCGGACCACAAAAACACGCAAGCATGCTCACACGCAATTGCTTCAGCTGTACTTTTTATGCAACACAGCTTTCTAAGCATCTCAAACCCAGTGCTGTCACTGCTCTGGATTTCATCTCATATAGACTGAATATGTACATTTATTGATCTGTATGATGCATATTGTACAAACCCAGATCCATAATCCGACAAACAGACAACAAACAGCTCATTAGTGTGAACACATTTACACCAGTGTCGTTCACTTCTCACCCTGTTCTGTTAATATAAAACATTCTCATGCACACACCCATACTGTACATCTGTTAGGATTGAAAAGCGATGCGTGATTAGTGTTTCCCAGAGATTAGCTGCAAATCCTTTCCTGCCACATTCCAAAGTAAACAGCTGTCATCTCGAGTCAGTCAAGGGTCCTGGTGCACCACTGTTAGCATATTAATAACAATATTTTTTTCCTATAAAAATGGTTTATTCACAATCCCAACAACTTGTTTGGTTTAAATAATTTATATTTTTATATTTTTTAAAGTTATATTAGATTCAGATTTTGTCCTGGTTATACCGTATGTTTCTTTAAATTGCTCAATGTTTTTTGTTTTTTTATTCACATGCCCAATTTTTTTTCCCTTTATACTAAGGTTGCAAATCACTATAATTTATATGCTGTGCTTGTTAAAACTAAAAGGCAAATCTTGCTTAAAAGCCTCGGTTTATATGTGTAAGCAGTGCCGTTGTCACAGTGGTCACTAAATTACAAAGATGTTGGTCCAGTCTGTACTTTATTTCTGACTTGGACTGGATGTCCGCCAATTACAACACATCCGTCCGAATTCTTGAGATTTCTTAGCCTTGCGTCATATTGGTCAGCAGCTGTTTTTAGCTTCTGTGTCTGCATATAAACTTTCCCACAATTGGGTTGGATACAGTCCAACTATATCCTTGCCTTCATTGTAGTAATAATGTTTTTATTTACTTACGTTCAGGATATAACACATAGTCACGATGTTGGCTTTGGTTTAAGATTACTGACTGCCCGCTGAAGTTTTGGACTTTTTGTCTGTGCATTCATACAAAGTGTATTTACAGTACATGCATCACAACTTTAATTACATGCTACTGTAAAGAAACAGCCATCATATTGTTACGTATGAACAGACTGGTAAGTCCACAAGGCAGGATGTGTGGTACGACTTTCCAGACAGCATTGAACAAACACCAGTTCCAGGAAGAAAAGAGGTTGTCACAGCTGAAAACTGTTTTGTACAGCCAAACATAATTATCTCTCAGACATTTGAACAATACGTAGTCCTGCTGTGGTCACAGAAAAACAGCTCAATGTGGAAATTGATTACACTGAACACGGTGGTTAAGCAGATTTGCCTTGGCTTGATGGTGTGTTACTCTAAAAAACAAACCCGGCACTAATTTGCAGTACGGTGTTTTTTGTTTTGTTTTTTGTTTTTCCTAAAGCAGTGTGTTTCGTGTTCCTGTTTATAACATAACAACAGAAGACGTCTCATTTTTTACTCGTCTGGGAAAAACCTTAGAAACACTAACATATGCATAAATACACGAAAAAATACCTCTATGCGATATTAGCTCATTTGTCTGGAGGTAAATTATTCCTGAGTAATAAATCTTATCCTGCTAAACTAATAATTTTTGGTAATGTAGTCTTCACTTAAATTGCAAAATGTAACTCAAATATGTGGATTTGATACTGCTTGTAACCTTGTAACCATGGCAACGAAAGAAGTCGTTGTTTTGTTTAGTTTTATGAACTTTTTATGAATTTGGTGTTTAATTATGAAATAGCACTGAAAGAAAAATGGTACTCATAAATTCTAATTCCGCAGACCACGAACCTCTCGCCCCCGGCGTGTGTGTGTGTGTGTGTGTGTGTGTGTGTGTGTGTGTGTGTGTGTGTGTGCAGCACCATGGACCTCACTATTGCAGCATTCTGGATAATAGATGACTAAGACCATACACAAATAACTGTACATGATTTTTTTTTTCATCTTTTTAAACCCTGTAGTCCTTAATATATTAATGATAACTTTTAATACTGATAAGTATTAACAATTGTGTTTCATAGCGAGAGAGAGAGAGAGAGAGACAAAAAATTATATTTATCTTTTAAACCCTGTAGTCTTTAATATATGACTGATAACTGTAGTATTAACAATTATGTGCACAAAATCCATTATATAAATGATGCATCAGTGAGTCAGGTTGTACCTGAGGCTACAAAAACAAAAAAAAGCCATTTTGTTTAGCACACAATAATATATAATGTATATATTCAGATCTTTTATTCACGATCCATTTATTGGGATTTTTGTCCCATTTTAGGACTGTCCTCATTACCTGTCTATGCTTTATGACTGTGTTAGAGCGTAAATAGGTGAAGCAGCCGAGGCCTTGCGTGCAGAACAGCATTAACGGCACGGTTAAGGCAGGGCAAGGCAAGGCAAGGGTCTTACGGCTATTTCATTAATACACACTGAGAACCGACCTGGTGATTAAGTGACAGGTGCGACTACTTACATTTAAACAATTACTGACCTCAGCTTCTCCCACTTCATTTGGTTTATATTTGCCTATACTGAAGAAGGCTGATTAGAAAGGTGTTTCAGTTAATAAATGAGGAGGATGTTACCTTAACCTGCCTCTCTAGTCACCATTTAGCAAATTAAGGGTTTTTAAAACATAATAAAAAATGCAAGAGAAGTTAAGTACTTAGCAACAGATGTCCTTTTGACCCGAGGCATGTCTTTTTAGTGAATAATGATGGAAATTCTTTAAAACTTTGCTAAAAACAAACTTGTCTTGAAGATGAAAATGTCCATTGTTATCAGAAGGAAATTAAAAAGAGAAACATTAACCTTTTTCTCATCTTTAAACCAGATTAGAGAACGTTATAAATGAGTATCCCTTTCGTGTTTCAGCCGAAAGACAATCATGCCAAAGAAAGTACGAGCGTGGGTGGAATGAAAAAAGAAATGAATTGGAACTTCATTTTATTCTTAGTAGAAAAATCTGGGCTCTCATTAAGCACTTCAAATGGAAATTAAGTTAAAAATAATAATAATAATAATAATAATAATAATAATAATAATAAACTTTTGTGATAGATAAAGCTAAATAATAACAAAATAAGCTTTTTGAGTTAAACCCACCCTTACAAATTTGGCGAATGTGTGTGTGCAGTGTAATTAGTTTTTACATTTGAGAATAAAAGCCAGTCATAAATACGCTCTACTTCTCAGCAGAACTAAGTGTTCTTTAAAAGTCTGCAAGCTATTTATGAAGCGCCGATTAAAATGTTTGAGGCATAATTAAAGATAAGTGTTTGCTATTTTAATTAAGAAGTTTTAAGCATGCCTCGCTTTCTAAATGAATATTAATCCTCTTTATGATCTGATAAGGCAAGCACATTGTCCCAACGTTGCACTTTTTTGTTTACGACTCGAAAGGCGAAGTTCCCAACAGACTTGTTACGTGCTGAAACAAGCTGAGCTCAACTTGTGTCTCGCACCGGCCCCTCTCAGCATGTTTCCGCATCGCAAGATCTGCTTGATTTCACCTCGGTGAACCGTGGCAATATTTTGACAATGCCTTTATTGTGTGTCACATACCACGTCGCTTTTTTTCCTCTCTGTCACAGATGTGGTCTTTATAACTCCTTTAGGTAGGATCAGGTTTATGTGTTTTATTTTAAAAAAAAAAAGACATTAGTTAGGAAATGGACTGTATTTTGTATATTGAAGTGTAAAACTTGAAGTGCTGCAGATTCTGCGCGTGAAGCATTCTGCTGTAAAATGCAATTGTGTGTAACCTATTTGGAGCTTGTGGTTGTGTGTAGCATTTAACATTCATTTGGGTGTCTATGGAAAATGTGGCTTTATCATAATTATACACACACACACACACACACACACATATGCTTCACAAGTTATTGTTCAATTCTTATCACATCAGATCTATTATAATTCATTAATTCAGACTCGCTTGGGATAAGGTATACCAAATCATAAATCAGTCAGTTGTGTATCGTTTACGTCCCTCCAGACTGATAGACAGATAGTTGCTGCTCAGCTTCTACACCCGGTCTTTAATTAGAAGAGTTTGGCATAGTGCAGAATTCCTTTGCTGGCTCCTGCTGAGCCGCGGAGACATTTTTGCCCTCGGGTGAATTGGATGTGGAACGGCGCTGTCTAAATGATGCCGTTTTCAAAACACACTTAGCAAAGAATGCGTCTTGAAACCTCTTACCACAAGGTTTGATTAATGTCTTATTCAAACTCCAGACTCTCATTTAACGCATGTAACAGGTGGATCACACTGAGATTAAAACATTGTAGCAGTATAAGCACATTTATGTTTTGTTGTTGTTGTTGTTGTTGTTGGAATAAACCTGTTTTTCCATTTATTCCTGATTGCTAGGTACATTTCAGTTATCTACTGTATGATATCATTATAAGTGTGTAATGTATCATTGTAACCATGTAGTACTTTGAGGTTCTCTACTGTATCAGATAAAAATGAGTACTCTTGAATATCTCCTTAAAACTCTGTCCAAACTTCCACTTTCTCTGATACGCTGGAACTTTGTTGGCATTAATTCACGTGTGAAATCCAATTTCGGCGTGGAAATTGAATCATGTGAATATATTATGCTCCGTGTCACAGTATTCCTGAAAGAGTTCAGAGGTCAAAAAAATTTGCATCAACACTAATTTGACACAGCGGTTCTGAGAAAGCTTTAAGAGTCCTGTTGATGTTAAGTAACACTTCCAAATCCCTGCCTGAAGCTTGGAGCTAATATAAGTCATAAATCACAGGCTGACAGATTAAGCCCTTGCATTGCCATGTTTGTTATTCATTTGAACATTTATCAGGTTTACTGAAGTTGAACCTTGAATTAAGATAAATGCATGAACCACAGCGAGTCCACACTGCTGTGATCTTTTTTTCCCCGCACTTTGTTTTACCGTTTAATGTTTGATACCCTGTGAATAAGTGTGACAGGCTGCTGAAACAGCAACGCTACATGATGGACCATAAATAATCAACACTCTGCCGTAGTAGATTCACTTTGTGTGAGATAAACATATAGTTCTGGCAGTCGTCCCTAAATATGAGCATTCGAGTCACACGCTATACAATAAACAGCTCGAAATCTTGCGCCTTTGTTTATGCGGATCTGTCAAATGCAAAATTTTACGTTTTGGATGCTTAGTACTGTACGTAAGCCTACGTAGATCATGAGTCGAAAACTTTGTGACTTCCCTGTTAAAGAACGCAGAAGTACACAATAAAAACTTGACAGGTGATCCCAAGCTGCCATGGTGACCTACCAGTCTTTGGAGGATCCTCCTGCTCTTATCATCCGTGCAGAAGTCGGAAAACATGGTGGTGTGCACGAAGAGCAGGCCGCTGAGAAACAGCCATGAGGCGAGCCATAGCAGGAGGAAGACCACTGCATTCCTGCGACGAACTCTCGCCCTGAGCCACCGCAGCCCGAGACCACCACGGCCCAAACCCGCGGCCCGGCACACGGCCCGGAACATCAGCCACGCGCAGTACCTGCTTCAGCTCCCTGTGTGTTTTAGTGCTCCTCTTGCGGGCATCTGTGCTGGTCTCGGTAGTATGTTGAAGGCTTGGAGTCCTGCTGGTGCTCCTCCTGCAGGAGGTCTGAATGTGTGTGTTCTCCTCTGCTGCTCCTCCTCTCGGCTCGGGGGTTCTCCATAGTGCCCTGGAGATCTTCTCAAGTGTTGCTCCTCAGCTTCTTTCCCACTGGATTGGTATTGGGTGAGACTGGCAGTGCCATGAAAAGCTTCTTGTTCCCAAGTGGAGTCGTACTCTGTGCTCCTTTCTTACTCTTTTACATTTCTTCTTCATACCCACAACCCCTCTCCCTCATCACTATTCTCACTGTTTCTCACCCTCCTGTGTCGTTCAGTTCTCTCCTTCTCTCTCAGCCTCTTTCAATCTCACCCTCATACTATACCCCACCTTTTTTCTTTCTCCCTCTCTCACTCCCTCTCCCTCGCACTCACTGTCTCTCTCTCTCTCTCTCTCTCTGTTTCTCAGATGCCCGCCCCTTTCTTGAGGACTTGCCTCCTTTAGGTTGCTTTCTTCCTGTTTCCACGGCAGCCAGGCCTTCTCAGCAGGCACACTGTCTCTCAGCTGTGGTGTTCAGTGCCTTCTGCCAAACTCCTTCCTCTGCCATGCATACAACACACTGTTCCACAGATCGGCGAATGCAGCACTGTTTTATCACCTGCTCAGCATGCACACTCTCAAACACTTGATCTTTTCTAACCAGGTTATAGATCTGAAGCACAAACTATTGCTCACTGCAGCTGCAGTCATTTTTGTCATTGTTTATCCAAGTTGCTGAATATTTGATTCAGAAAGCATTTCTCCGGCGTGATGAAACGAAACTTGAGATTTGATTTGCAGTGACTGGATAAACGACGCCGCTTGTGTTTTGTTCTCCTGATGAGCCGAGCCCCTCGTGTGCCTCCGTGTGACTGTCGTTATCTGTTGTGTTGGAGAGACAGCAAGTGCTTAGAATCCTTAATCACTCCTTCATAAGAGAGGAGGAAGCTCGGCCGTACAACACCAGCTAACATTCGTCCCTGTTTTTGTAACTAAATGCCTCACTTTATGTTAATTACGACTTTTTCCTGTGCTCTGTGGCACGCCGGTCTCCAAACTCATTAATTCGTTCTGCAAATCAGAGAATCTACAGTATTGAGATCTCCTCTGCCTCCTCTGTACCGCTTCTTAATGTGCATCTATAATGCTCAGGGTGGAGGCTACAACCGTTAACCTGTTCTTCATAAAATGCAATACAAATGACTAACCTACAGTATATGTTGAAATTAACCTTTTGTGATCACATTTGCAATTTTTTAGCATTTTCTCCCCATTCCCATTTACTTTTCTCACAACAGAAGCACATTCCGAATCTCGGAGGGAGAATCATCCAGACTTTGGCGCCCCTCAAAGGTGTGGCTCGGTGTTCACACCAGGTCATGTTTCTACAAAAATCCAATTTACTAAATTAAAATTAAAAATTTATTTGTCACATACACAGTCATACACAGTACGATATGCAGTGAAATGTTTAAACAACTGCCCGTGACCTTAACAATAAAATATTATTTATATAAAAGTATGTGTGTGTGCCCTGCGATGGATTGGCACCCTGTCCAGGGTGTACCCCGCCTAGTGCCCGAAGTCTCCTGGGATAGGCTCCAGGTCCCCCGCGACCCTGAACACAGGATTAAGCGGTATAGAAAATGAATGAATGAATGAATGAATACGAATAAAAATATAAAAAATAAATTTAGCTAAGATAAGAAAAAAATCTATATACAAGATAAGACAAAATAAACAATAAAGAAAAATATAAGAAAACATATCTGTACAAATATGAAGAAGAGATGATTTCTGTAAAAATATAGAAAAATATAGAAACTTAGAGTAAGTATATATATATATACACAGGATTACAATATATATATATAGATACTGGATTACAAATATAATTTGTTTCGGGAAGCGGGCTCATATTCCAAAACACTCGTAAACCAAAATGAATTTTCCCATAACAAATGAAACTCAAATTACAGTGGTGTGAAAAACTATTTGCCCCCTCCTGATTTCTTATTCTTTTGCATGTTTGTCACACAAAATGTTTCTGATCATCAAACACATTTAACTATTAGTCAAAGATAACACAAGTAAACACAAAATGCAGTTTTTAAATGAGGGTTTTTATTATTTAGGGAGAAAAAACATCCAAACCTACATGGCCCTGTGTGAAAAAGTAATTGCCCCCTGAACCTAAGAACTGGTTGGGCCACCCTTAGCAGCAATAACTGCAATCAAGCGTTTGCGATAACTTGCAACGAGTCTTTTACAGCGCTCTGGAGGAATTTTGGCCCACTCATCTTTGCACAATTGTTGTAATTCAGCTTTATTTGAGGGTTTTCTAGCATGAACCGCCTTTTTAAGGCCATGCCACAACATCTCAATAGGATTCAGGTCAGGACTTTGACTCGGCCACTCCAAAGTCTTCATTTTGTTTTTCTTCAGCCATTCAGAGGTGGATTTGCTGGTGTGTTTTGGGTCATTGTCCTGCTGCAGCACCCAAGATCGCTTCAGCTTGAGTTGACGAACAGATGGCCGGACATTCTCCTTCAGGATTTTTTGGTAGACAGTAGAATTCATGGTTCCATCTATCACAGCAAGCCTTCCAGGTCCTGAAGCAGCAAAACAACCCCAGACCATCACACTACCACCACCATATTTTACTGTTGGTATGATGTTCTTTTTCTGAAATGCTGTGTTACTTTTACGCCAGATGTAACGGGACACGCACCTTCCAAAAAGTTCAACTTTTGTCTCGTCGGTCCACAAGGTATTTTCCCAAAAGTCTTGGCAATCATTGAGATGTTTTTTTAGCAAAATTGAGACGAGCCTTAATGTTCTTTTTGCTTAAAAGTGGTTTGCGCCTTGGAAATCTGCCATGCAGGCCGTTTTTGCCCAGTCTCTTTCTTATGGCGGAGTCATGAACACTGACCTTAATTGAGGCAAGTGAGGCCTGCAGTTCTTTAGATGTTGTCCTGGGGTCTTTTGTGGCCTCTCGGATGAGTCGTCTCTGCGCTCTTGGGGTAATTTTGGTCGGCCGGCCACTCCTGGGAAGGTTCACCACTGTTCCATGTTTTTGCCATTTGTGGATAATGGCTCTCACTGTGGTTCGCTGGAGTCCCAAAGCTTTAGAAATGACTTTATAACCTTTACCAGACTGATAGATCTCAATTACTTTTGTTCTCATTTGTTCCTGAATTTCTTTGGATCTTGGCATGATGTCTAGCTTTTGAGGTGCTTTTGGTCTACTTCTCTGTGTCAGGTAGCTCCTATTTAAGTGATTTCTTGATTGAAACAGGTGTGGCAGTAATCAGGCCTGGGGGTGACTACAGAAATTGAACTCAGGTGTGATAAACCACAGTTAAGTTATTTTTTAACAAGGGGGGCAATCACTTTTTCACACAGGGCCATGTAGATTTGTTTTTTTTCTCCCTTAATAACGTAAACCTTAATTTTAAAATCTGCATTTTGTGTTCAATTATGTTATCTTTGACTAATAGTTAACAGTTTTTGATGAGCAGAAACATTTAAGTGTGACAAACATGCAAAAGAATAAGAAATCAGGAAGGGGGCAAATAGTTTTTCACACCACTGTATTTGTTCCACGGCCCAAAAAAATAAATACATAAAAATAATTAACACTAAATATTAAGTAAAAATAAAACAAATAAACCTGCCTATAAACAAATTAACCTGTTTATAGAAAAAAATTAACAGGAAATCTCTCTAAGGACACTCGATTGAGCGACACACTAACGGAATCACTGCTGTAAAGTAAAATAAAATAAAATAACTTAACCTGCACTTTACCTTTGAAAAGAATCACTCGTTGTTCAAGTAAAAATATATAGGTTTGCGAGTGTTCCGCAAGACGAGCAAATATTTTAAATACATACATTAAATACATTTTAAATACATATTCCGTGACTCTGTGTACAGGATGAAGCGGTACAGACGATGAGTGAGTGAGTAAATCAGTGAACATATTTACCAAAAATCATTAGGCAAAACACATCCTTGTCTGATTGACCTCAAAAAAGATACAAGAATGTAAACAAGATTAACAGACACGTATAGTTCTACAAAATAAGACTAGTACTGTTTTATTGGTCTTTCAGGAAGCTATTTTGGAACATTTTTATTTATTTATTTATTTATTTATTTATTTATCATTAATGGATGTATTCCCTTTCTGTTGATTCCAGCTCTTCCTTAAGGAACGAGCTCCAATTCTCAATCCAACTGTAAGATATAATCTTCCTCAGCAGGTCCTTCAACCTCCCTTAGGTCTTCATCTAGCGGGATGTGCTTGAAACACCTCTCTCCAGGGCCCAAGTCCACCTCACATGGCTTGTCTTGCCTTGAGGAGAAACAGCTCTACTCTGAAGCTCTCTCCACAGGTAGTCAAGCTCCTGACCCTGTAACAAAGAGTAATCCCAGATCCCCTGCTAAGCAACCTTATTTTCACTACCTGGACCTTTTTCTTTCTGTCCCTGCTCACAGCACACAACCTCACACACTCTTTTCCATCAACGGTCGAAAAGATCGCAAGATACAGTACATAGATTTCTCTATTTGACATAAATATATTAAATAAATGGTAATAAATGTAGTACCATAAATACAGTGAGTATATGTTTTTTTTAATCTTACATTTGACAGAGTGTGCATGTTTCATGGTCAGGGTGTTGTTCCTATAATGCGCATGGAATTCCTGTTGCTCCAGAACCACAACCACTGTGACATCGATTACCTTATACTGATTCATCTTCTTACTAAATATAAGAACCTGGATCTTTTTGCTTTTTTTAATTTTTACTCTCCTTGCATCTACTTTTCTTGATGTCTTTCTGCTCTACATCTCCTCACCAAATACTGTACCCAGTACTACACAAAAAAGTATATGAACAAGGTTTTACAGTTTGAAAACACTGCCATCTGGTGGTCACAAGGCCTTGATACAGATTAAACCTTATATTCATGCTGCAAAGTGGAAAGGATTCTACTATGTTCAATTGGACATGCTTAAAACATATTTCCACATTTAGCACAAATCTCAGTCAAGGCAGAACCTTTAAATTTTTGAGCTGAAGCTACAAGGCTAATGTAGCTAACGAGGTTTAAAAAAAAATGTTACACACTCACCTCAAGCCATGTTAGACGGTCAAGATGTTCTAGTGTACAGTACGTTCTATCACGTGCGCCGATCAGCACAAGTTCAGCACAAAAACATTAGATTGATGTAGAAGGCAGAACTTTCACATTTCAAGGTGGAAATTTGGTCTTTCTCTTAGGGTCTCCTTATAAACGTGGGAGCTGTGTTGTCTGGAGCCATGTGCTCCTGGTAGGGACTCCCAACGCAAATTGGTCTCAGGCGAGGAGCCAGACTAAGAATGGTTTGAATTAAACCCCATGAAAAAAGGTGGAGGGAGAACAGTGACCCTGCCCGGAGAAAGCCTGGGGCCCATGTCTGGGGCTAGGCCTGGACAGAGGGCCCTTCAGCATGCGCATGGTGGCCAGGTCTGCCCATACCATGAACCCACCACCTGCGAGAGGAACTGATGTGGTCAGGTGCTCTGTTATTTGGGTGGCCATGGACTATCACTTCTCTGTGGGTGAAGGAGCTGGAACTTGTGTGGGAGGTGGAGCGTTATCAATTAGATCTGTGGGGCTTACCTCTGCAATCAGCCTACTCCTGGACAGAGGTTAGACTTTGTTCTTTTCCGGAGTTACCCAAGGTATGAGACGTCTGGCGAGTGTGAGGATACTCACGAGTCCACAGGGTATACATTCACAATACACTGTACATTCTAAATAAACATTTCCCCTTTATTTATTTGCTATCATGAGCTTATATCCAATCCTATCCAAAGGGTGTATTCTGGTCCATGCCAAGTATTCCAGGGACAGATCCTGACCAGGATCAAGTGGATTACTGGATTTGCATGAATAAGCAGTTGATTCATTTGGCTGCTATTTACTGTATATCCAGAGTGACTTATGAACAAGTCAAAATACTTTTTTAATCCAATGACAGAACTGTTGTGGAACGTTCAGTTCAAGGAAACCCATCAATTCCCTAAATTGTCACATGTTACAGCTGCTATAAAGCCATTTCCTTACCGGCCTCTCTTTTTTTTCCTCTCTTAATAATATAAATAATGATTATTAAATTAATGTAATTAATAAATGTAATTAAAAAAAATGCTTGAAGTTTTACTTGGTATGTTTTTATGGAAGGAGTCTCCAGTTTCAGTGGTTTAAAATATGGAAACATACAGTATTGGCATCATCATAATTTTAATCATATCTATTATTCATATATAAATTACAATTTAATCATTTTGAAATTTAAATACTACTGAATCTATTAAACTGAAATATTTGACTTTGAAAAGTAAAATCTTTGAATTCATATGCAGTTTATGTGAATTTCACATTTTAAAAAAATCTCTGCAGAGCATTTCAACCAGTGAAATTTCAAAGCCTTGATTTCAATATACAGTAAATGTACATTTAATTTTAATATTTTCCTAATTAATGCTCCTGTAGTAATAATTCAGGACAGAGTGCTTAGTGATTTCTCAGAATCTCAAGTTGCATTCTTTGTCATATCTCCAGTTAAACTATTGTTTTCTTTGTTGTTAAATAAAAGCACATCCTCTTTGAAACAGGTTAGTGTTGTAGAAACCGATCATGGCATGCATTCTCCATGCGAGTTATTAAATTCAAATTTTATTTGTCACATACACAGTCATACACAGTATAATATGCAGTGAAATGAGAACAAAGAACAAAGTGGTTACCACGGAAACAATGAAAGATTAGAATGAGTGCTTTAACCTAATATTACCCGAGCTGCTGTTACAGACTCACAAATCAATCAGATTCAAGACTTTCTTTTACAAGTTCTGGTGTAATTTCATATACAGTATTTATTCAAGATAACCCAACAGTAATACACCATCAGTCCAACAGAGGGCACCAAATCAGAAGCACTTCATGCCCAGTAGAACTACAGTAAATTCACTGTAATGGACCGGGGCCTTATTAGGTAATATGTTTGCAACTGCAGTTGAGGCCATAAAGGGGAGCTAGGTTTTGTGCTTGTGTGTGAGTGTGTGTGTTTCAGCTCTGGGAACAAAAGAGTAGGAAAAATCCTACACACTCTTCTTTTACCACTGCTTATAATGATCAAGCGAATTCATAGGAAAGCTTGAAATGACTCTGAAAGTGTGTGTACACTATGTCTATATTTAACTATACATGCAAATATATGTGGTACGGTAATAAGTTTATGTTTTGTATTTTAAATTATTTCACTCTCTCCTCTTTTTCATGGTGAATATAACACAAGTTGCTTTAAGATTTTATATCTTCCATTTGTGTTTTCTTTGTGATTTCATATGAATAACACTAACACACACTGAAATATTGCGGATACATCTAGACATTGGCAGTAAGGCCAGTGCAGAGGGTTACTTCAAGAGTCTGTAAACATTTTTCAACTTTTCAACTCTTTGCTCTGTTCCATAAGTGAAAATATTCACTAAGCAATGCTACAAATCGAAAGATCACATGACTTACAGGAGCAGCACTGCCGTCCTCTTCCATCTCTCCCTATTTCTGATTTGCTGACACACTTTAAGCTTGGGGGGGAAAAGAAAGAAAACGTATAAAACATTGTGAAGAGAAAGGTTACACAGTGTAACAACCCTGGAAGTGTAATATGCTGGTCATTTACTGGGTGTGTTTCAGAATCTGGTGTTTTTCAGTGCGAGTCTGATTCATCAGAGCACATCTGCACATCAAGAGTGCTGTGTTATAAACAGATCTGGATAAGCGATAGTAAGTTCTGGATAAGAACCCACTGTGACCCCCTGCACTGTGCATACCCTCTCACTGCTGTCTGCTTGTATACAGAGGTATATTTCATATTATTGTGCATAAATATATGTATGTATGAGAGCTACTGTAGGTTTTACGACGAGTACTGTAGTTTACACATCTGGCGCTGGCCCTAAATTTCACAGCTGTCCATGAGCAGAGGATTGTGGATTTAAATGACTTGGATGGAAGCATTTCATGCACTCACTGATTTGTATTATATAGGATCAGAAAAGGCTTTTACATTGAAGTGCGCATTATTCTTATAGAAACGGACAGACATTCAGAAAATATTTTGGACCACTCGTTCTTTGATTTCAAATTAAGACCCACAAAATGTTGTCCTTAAACCAGAAGTTCTCAACATGTTCTTGTGCATGGAGATTCCTGTGACTAATCGTACATAACATATTTTACAGACCTACTTAATATGAATTAAATTTTATGAATATTATTTAAATAATTAAAATGTTTTTGCACAAGATTTGTTTTCTATTCCTTTATATATACTTTGACTTGGAGTTAACTTTGGTGCTAGGCTTCATAATCACAAAATACAGTAGTAAACTTGATAAAGTGGCTGATTTACTCCACTGTAAACGCTTTAGGTTATAATATATTACATGACTTTTTGCACTAATGATACGATGAGTTTTGAAAAGGGTGAAAATTTTAAAATCACATTTTAAAAGGAAAATCTCAGGAAAATTTTCTGTTTCGTAAAAAATTAAAATACACGTTCTCAGTTGAGAGCCACTTATCTACCAGTTTAATCCACCAGCATGTTTGGGAGTGGGTGGAATCTGACAAACCCAGAAAAACCTCACACAGACACAAAGGCAGCACACAAACTGAGGTCAGAACCCCTGACCTGGTCCCTGGTGCTGCGATTTGTTAACGCTACATGCTGGAGATATGAGGGGGCGTTCAAATTAAACTGGGATTTTGAATGCACAGAATGACAGAACACAGTAATAAGAATAAAAACTCCCTTTATCTCTCTATATAATCCCTAATGCACTTATTCCGGTGTTTCACTAGTGGTTGGATACCATCAAGGTAAAAAGTTTTCTCAGAACGCCGGAGATCGCTATGATCAAACTGCCTGCTTTAGGTCTAAAAATCTGGCCTCCTAGGAACTCCTTTAATGGCCCAAAGATGTGGAAATGGCTTGGAGCGAGGTCTGGACTGTATGGGGGATGCGGCAATATCTCCCAGCCGAGGTTCTATAATGTATAAGTGGTGTTGAATGATTGTGTGTACAGTTCTTCTACAATTTGGCAACAAGTTATTGGTTGGATATATTTTTAAGGACCAGGCGTTTTACTCGCTGAATTGTTATGAAAACGACAGCACAGCTTTCTTGAAAATGTTTGCGCCATTCAAACGGTTTATTGAGTCTCATTACCATACTGTACTCGCTCACTCACTTTATCATGTATACAGGGATTGCGGGGGGGTGGAGCCTATCCCAGGAGACTTAGGGCATGAGGCGCTGTACACCATGGACAGGGACCAATGCATCGCATACACACACTCATTCACACACTACGGGAAATTTAGTGACGTGACCGCCAGTTGGGAGGAAACGACCCTGGCCGGGAATCGAACCCGGACATTGGAGGTGCAGATCTTTCTCATATCAGATCTCTTATAAATCACATAAAATAACTTTTCAGCAGCTATGCAGTGTTTGACACTTATTTAGTTGGAAGAAGCTGAGAAAATTCTTGCAAGTTAAATTATTTTGAATACTCAAACTTTTTGAAATTTTTATATTATGAGATTAGAATATCATGAAAAGTTTTTTTTTTTTTTGTAATTTAACTTACAAAGTCAAACTCTCACACATAAAGTAGAATATTTCTGGCCTTTTTTTTTTTTTTTTTTTTCAATTACCATGATCACAGCTTACATGAAAATCAAAAACCCAGTATCTCACGTTCTCATGTCAGAATATTTCATTTGAATATATGAATATTTAAATTTGTTTTTAAAATATTAAAGACTTTTAAAATAATTAAGTTGGTCAAATAGCCACTCTCAGACCGGACTGACATCAATATTTAGTTTTCCACCTTTTATTCTAATAATAATTTCTTTTTTAAAAATCCAGAATTGATTCTGATATTAAAAATAACAGGTTTTGCTGAAGTGCCTTTCAAGCGATTTGATAATTATATGTCTGGAAACAGCTTTTGGTCATCATGAAACGTTAACCAATATAATCAAAGTACAAAGGCTCCATTGTATCTCAAATGAAAAAGTTTTAATAACGTACGAACATGTCTAATCCTGCTGTATAATCTCGGATCTAATCTACAGTTACTCAGAGCAGCATTCCCACTGCTGTGTCATGAAAAATAAAACACACCCTCTCACACACAACCAAATCTGCTCCAGTGCACATGGCAAAATGTCATTCTTCTCTGGACTGTAATATAGAGTAGGGGTTTTTTTTTCCATTCGTGTCTCTTCACTCTGGGACATTCTCTGGTTATTAGCTCATCTGGAAAACAGAGTCCAGAAACATTATAGTCCACCATCGAAGTAATCTTTTTTTTTTCCTTCTTGCTTTACAGTATGTGTAAATGGTTGCATTGTCAAAAAAAAAAAAACTATATATAAAAAATATATTATATATATATATATATATATAATATCTATATATATATATATATATAAAAAAAATATATATAAATATATATATATATATGTGAACTCTCCTGATGACTGGACTGCACCCTGCTGAGGGTTCATTGTGTTGGACTACAAATAGTTCTGTCGAGACTGGACTTCCTCTATTGTTCGTTGCACAGCACTAGCGGAGGAATGCCTAGCTCAGCAGCTGTTAGAGATAATAGAGGCCTCGGTGAGCCAGATTTATATCCGCACTAGGCCCATCGTCTATAAAGACATTAACGGAAATGAACAAAGCGTTACCCGTTCAGAGTTCACTTCCCCAAAGCCGAAGCAAAACTAACCTTCACTCCAGCGTGGTGACAGAAATATTATCTGTCTGGTGATTTTTCGCAGAATAACCGGTCTGTAAAGCTCATTGTGTCATGAGCTCCATTCCTGCTATAATTGTACACGTGGTCAGACGGGCTGTGGAAACAATGACGACTTGTAAATAGTTTTAAAACAATGCACGACATTATGAATAAGAACACATCTTCAAACTTTCAGTAATGTTTATTTTCCTAGCTTTAGTTAATATTTTCCAATCAAAAAAAATTTAATCACAGCTTAAGAAAAAAACATCACACTAAATATATATACGTGTGTGTATATGTACGTGTGTGGTTTTGTGCACAATCAATCATCCGACAGCGTTCACTCGTTGACTTCCTCCTCGTCCTCGTCGAAAGCATCTTCGCCGTCGTTGGCCGTGGCCTCTTGGTACTGTTGGTACTCGGAGACCAGGTCGTTCATGTTGTTCTCAGCCTCCGTAAACTCCATCTCATCCATTCCTTCTCCGGTGAACCAGTGCAGAAAAGCTTTTCGTCGAAACATAGCAGAGAACTGCTCAGAGATGCGCTTGAAGATCTCCTGGATGGCCGTGCTGTTGCCGATGAAAGTCGAGGCCATCTTGAGTCCCCGGGGTGGGATGTCGCACACAGCCACTTTGACGTTGTTGGGAATCCACTCGACAAAGTAGCTGCTGTTTTTGTTCTGGATGGCGAGCATTTGCTCATCTACTTCCTTCATTGACATGGGACCTCGGAAGACGGTGGCCACGGTGAGGTAGCGGCCGTGACGCGGGTCACAAGCAGCCATCATGTTTTTAGCGTCGAACATCTGCTGCGTCAGTTCAGGCACAGTAAGGGCGCGGTACTGCTGACTGCCCCTAGCGGTCAGTGGGGCAAAACCAGGCATGAAGAAGTGCAAGCGTGGGAAGGGAACCATGTTTACAGCCAGCTTGCGGAGATCTGCATTAAGCTGACCGGGGAAGCGCAGGGACGTGGTGACTCCACTCATGGTGGCTGAAACCAGGTGATTAAGATCACCATAAGTCGGCGTGGTGAGCTTCAGTGTGCGGAAACAGATGTCGTAAAGTGCTTCGTTGTCGATGCAGTACGTCTCGTCCGTGTTCTCCACCAGCTGGTGCACAGACAGCGTGGCATTATAAGGCTCTACTACTGTATCGGACACTTTGGGCGATGGCATGACGCTGAAGGTGTTCATGATGCGGTCCGGATATTCTTCACGGATCTTACTGATAAGCAGCGTGCCCATGCCGGAACCGGTGCCACCTCCCAGCGAGTGGGTGAGCTGAAAGCCCTGGAGGCAGTCACAGTGCTCGCACTCCTTCCTCACCACGTCCAGCACCGAGTCCACCAGCTCGGCTCCTTCCGTGTAGTGCCCTTTCGCCCAGTTGTTCCCTGCACCTGTCTGTCCTGCAGTGGCAACACAAACAAAGCATTAGCCAAAAAAAAGAAAGCAAGAAATCCAGGAATTTCACCCCTTCCCCCACTAGTGGCTAGGGATATCCATGTGCCAATTGTTTCCCATTTATCATTCAGACTGCAAAGTATTAGCATTGCACAGCTGTCTGAAACAATTCCACAGGCTTGTGTGTACTGTTAAAGAGAACTGTTAGACAACAAAGCTGTTATGGCTGAGTATCTGAGTCGTCTCATATCAAAAGAAAGCGTTTAAGATGACTGTTATTGCCATCAATTCTTGTGAAGATACTCGTACCACGCGAATGACCCTATATCTAGACGCATTTTATTTGTCAAAATGCATATTTCAAATGACAGATAATGGACTGAAAGTTTATCACTTTCCATTTACTCATTTCATGCCTGTGGACAATCGCAGCAGATGCGTCATTACAGGCATGAAATGAGTAGCGTATGGGAGCTAGAAAGGCCAGATAACCCTGATGATCTCAGTGATATCCATCATCAACATCTATAGCTGTAACCATTTATGTAAATAAACAGTGCTTTTTACTTATACGCCCAGTATACAAAAAAGAATGTTAATGGGTTATGAAAATATGCAATATTTGTCTTTTAAAATATTTCAGCTACTGAATGGCCATGACAATGTACAGTACAACTCCTTATAGAGAAGTCAGCAGTGTTGCTGGATCAGAAGGTTAAGAAGGTACACAGGTAGTCGTTAAGAAGCCACTACATCATGTAAGGTTTTATATTAAATGCACTATGCAGTAAAAGTGTGTGAGAATTGAAGTCCTCAATGTGAATGCTTTAATTCAGGGCAAAATAAAACAATTATATAATTATATGACTATATATATAATATATGACTATATATAAACTTGTATATAAAATAAGTTTATGACTACCAGTTAGTATCATGCTTGCTGAAATTATCCAATTTGTTTTATTTTTACTTTATATTTTGTTTTAATTATTTTTATGTATTGATTCTTTGGGGCTGTGGAACGAAAAATGTAAGTTTCCATTATTTCTTATGGGAAAATTTTCTTTGGTTTACGAGTGTTTTGGAATACGAGCCCATGTCCCGAACGAATTACAGTATGCTTTTGTAATCCAAGGTTTCACTGTAGTAAATAAAGAAATTAGTTCAAAGTTAAACTCACATATATTCTATATTCATTACATGTCAAGAGAAATATTTCAAGCCTTTTTTATTTTAGTTTTGATGATTAGAGCTTACGGCTTATTAAAATCTTAGAAATTTTTATTATATTCATATTAATGTTCCTATAATCATTTTTTAAAATTACAATACAAAAATGTATTGTAAAATTTTGTTTTGAAAAGTATGTTTATTTCTGCACCAAGTACTTAGTTATGGCTTGTTTAGCACAAATGGCTGCATCAGTGTGGCATTGCATGGACGTGATCAGTCTGTGTCACTGCTGAGGCGTCTTTATTGTTGGGTCAGGTGTTCCTCATACCCCTTCTCTAGGGGTTCGGGTCAGGCAAGTTACTGTAGCTGGCCAATCTACCATTTAGTGTTAGTTTTGGCACCGTGTGCAGCTAAGTCCTGCTGGAAAAATAAAAAAGCTTAAAGCTTGTCAGCAGACAAAAGCATAAAGTGCTCTAAAATCTCCTGGTAGATGACTGTTAGCTTTGGACTTGATAAAACACAGTGGACTGATCCCAGGGGCTGAAATCCATCATTGTGGAAACTTCATGCCAGATTACAGTAATTGTCTCCACATTCCTGCTTCAGACTCTGGGAACTGGATTTACAAATAAAATGCAAAATTTACTTTCATATGAAAAGAGGACTTTTGACCACTAAGCAACAGTCCAGTTCTTTTTCTCATTAGCCCATATAAGACGCTTCTTATAAGACGTCTCGGCCTGAACCATGTCAGAAGCATCTTATATGGTTCAGGCTGATTTGCTGAAGACATCCTTACATGGTGGCTCTTGATGCACCGACTCCAGCCTCACTAAACTCTTTGTGAAGCTCTCCGAATTTCTCGAATCAGTTTTGCTTGACAATCTATTTATGGCTGTGGTCATCCCTGTTGCTTGTGCACCCTTTCCTACAACAATTATTTTTAATATGCTTCAATACAGCTCTCTGTGAACAGCCGGCCCTTTCAACAATGACCTTCTGTGGGTTACCCTCCCTTCTGGAAAACTGTCAAGTCAACAATCTTCCCCATGTGTTTGTACTGAATTAGACGGAGCGTTACACTGTATTTATAGTGTATGAACAGTCATTTAGTTAGA
Source organism: Channallabes apus (assembly GCA_030522415.1). NCBI lineage: Eukaryota > Metazoa > Chordata > Actinopteri > Siluriformes > Clariidae > Channallabes > Channallabes apus. The sequence continues at coordinate 34,657,075 of CM060104.1, forward strand.
AATTAAATATTCTAATATTCTTTTGATTTTGTATAATCAAAACAAAAGAAAGCTTAAAATATTTCATTTGATGTGCACTGTATCTAGAATATATAAGAGTTTCATTTTCTGAATTCAATTATGAAAAAAAGCTTTACTACAATATGAAATTTTTTTTTAGAGGTGTATAGACTTGGACAGCATTCATATATCAGCCATTGCATCATCCAGCTTGCTAATATTTAATTCACTTGACAGATGCTGGAGCATAGTTGGTGGTACTTACCAAAGATAAAATTATCAGGTCTAAAAAGCTGTCCAAATGTCCCGGATCGCACACTGTCCATCGTCCCCGGCTCCAGGTCCACCAGTACGGCTCGAGGCACAAACTTATGTGCTACAAACACAACACAAACAGCCACACAGGCAGACTATTCATTGGGGTACTTTCTATTTAGACAATTTATTTACAGTCAAAAAGTATAAACATGCTCATGCCATGCTGTGAATAACCCCATGATGGTTCAGTGCTGAAACAGAAACCTACATTCAAACACACTGCAAACATTTTAATGCTAGGGTTTGGGGCGATGAATACATTCTTTCAGAGTGACGACATGATTAAAGGATGGAGGCCAGACGCACAGAGTTGGAGATCTTGGTCTGGTATGTGTGTGGGGAAGGGGCGACGTTCAAAAAGGACGCTGATTCATAGATTCACACATTCACACACTCACACAGCTACGCTCACCAAATGAGTAATGTATACTCACAGCTCGCCTCATTGTAGTACACGTTAACCCTCTCCAGCTGAAGGACTGAGTCTCCCGCATAGTTGCCTGCTGGATCAATGCCATGTTCATCACTTATGACTTCCCAGAACTGAGTGTGACGGAAACATATAAGAAGAAAGACAACTTTAAGTGAGAATCAAACTTCTGAACAAAACTTCAACAAAACACATACAGGCATAAATTATTATTATTATTATTATTATTATTATTATTATTATTATCAAATGTAATAAACTACACATGAAATTGATCAAGTTCACACAGTTCCAGGACATTGTTTGGTAGAAGAGCAAAGGTCAAGTCTGCTTTCATTCACACACTCGGTCAAATATCATCGATGAGAAAAGCAGACTTTGAAACTGAGTTGCTCATGAGATAATAATGGTTTCCGACATCCTTAAGAGGTTCTACAAAAGAGGTTCTACAGGATGTGTAGAAATAAATCTTTTTCAATTCTGCATGTTATTCATTGTACGTAATCTGCGAGGGAGTGGAAATACCTCAGAACAAAGAGAATGTATTCTGGTTATGATGTTCTCATATTTCTTTTTTTTTCCTCCTTGAGACTTCCGTATTAAAGCAATACAAGCTAGAATGATGTCATAACAGATTCAGATGGCAACCCAACAAATAAAGTGCTTAAGCTTACAAAGTCGATTTAATTTTCTTTTTACATGGGTGTTAAAAGTTAGCTTTTTTTTTTCTACCCCAGTGGCATTAGTTTCTCAGTGATTCTCAGTTTGCCCCTGCCTTAGTCAGGTTGTGTCCTCATACTGGACAAACACTCTATGGTTTATAAATGGAAAACTGTGAAAACTGTAAGTTTATATGGCAACAACCGCTGGAAAATGAAACTGAAGGAGATATTACACACAGTTGTTACACAGAATGGTATGGGGTTTGGGGCAGAACCTGCCACACCCTTAAGCAGCTGATTAACTGTTACATTACACATGCAGTGAAGAACAGGTGAACCCTCTAGCTGTGTCTTTTCCTACTAAAAAACAAGCATAATAAGAACATTGGTAATACAAATCATAATAAAAATAATATGAAAAAGCCTAATTATTTTTTTTACATGTTTGCCATATTATAAATGAAAGAAAGAAAGTGTAAAGAGGAAAAAAAATAGGGTTTACCTTAGTGCCAATCTGATTGCCACACTGTCCTGCCTGTATATGGACTATTTCCCTCATTTCTGCTGCTAGTGTAAAACCTGGCACACACACACACACACTTCCCTCTGTCTGAGTTTAACTGCTGAACCCTGAGCTGCTCAGAGCTGATATAAAACTCTCTCTCTCTCTCTCTTTCTTTCTTTCTCACTCACTCACTCACTGCCTGCAGCACACCCCTTTCTACAACACATGAAGTGCACCACATAGTGTACATGAGTCATTATTTATAAACCCATAAGTAGTGCACTGACAGGGGGAGTACTGAGCTGTTTGGAACCCAGCCTCTGTGGGTGTCTAGCTTAAAGCCCCGCCCACAACAGTTGTCACTGGCTTGAGTGACACGTCAAACATCCAATCAAAACCAACATCATCAAGGGCCAGCACATGGGGGTGAAAGTATAATAATAATAATAATAATAATAATAATAATAAGCAGAAGAAAAAATCTAATTTATTTCATAAAGTTTCATAAAAGGCAAGAGTTAGATTACAAGCAAGAACATTATATAATAATAATAATAATAATAATAATAATAATAATAATTACTCGATTTTGTCAAAAACTCTCACAAAAGGTAAAAATTCTAAATTGTTAAATATAACAATATGGTTTTTCTAAAGTGCTGAGTTCTTCTAAAAGTTTCCAACGCTTAGCTGCCGAACGGGTTATAAGAGATGAGAACAGAATTTGCACGCCCCTTAGGACAAAATGAAAATGAACCAAAGACATTTATTTTAGCATTTAATTACTTTTAGTTTTGAAAAATGAAAAATGGCAACATACAGTATAATATTTTAATTCATATTAAAAATACGAATAGTAATAATTAAAGAAATGAAATAACTGTATAAAAGTTTGCGAGTCGTTTTGTGAATGTGGTAAGTGTACTGTATTATTCTCCCTAGTAGTATTCTGGAGATCACTGTCTTCTGGAGACCTCTGGAGATCAGTGTCTCATGGAAAAATGTTCACTTTCATTTCATTATTTTTGTAGTAGCTTTTTTCCAGTCGTTTTGCTGCATATATTTTACATTTTATTGTTACTCTGTATGACTTGAGTATATAATTTTTTAATATAATTTTTTGGTTTGTTTGTTTGTTCTGTGTAAGTAATCTAAAATGGTGTGTGATTTTTTTTGTTCAGGGATGTAAACTATATGGAAAGCATATCATGTGTTAATGCTGTACGATTACCAGAAACTGGACTTCCAATAGCTCTAGGTCTCAGTTATAATCATCAAGAAAATTAAGTTGGTATTAGAAAAGCTCTTCATTAAATTTACAGCATTTCCAAATTACGTCACTGTGATTTACGGTGCCAGAGAAAGAGTCTGTGGATTTGGGGCATTTAGCTAAATTTGGAGCTCTACTTCAACACCTCGAGAGCTGCCTTGCATTATTTTTCCTCATGTTTCACTAGAGCGTTTTCAAAGGCCAAGATTTGTTTATTCAATTAATTACATTTTTGGAGATGCTCTCGGGGCAGTATGATGGCTTAGTGGTTAGCACAGTCCACTTGAACTTCCAGGGTCAGGGTTCGATTCCTGCCTCAGGGTTTGTGTGCATGGAGTTTGCATGTTCTCCCCGTGCTTGGTGGGTTTCCTCCAGGTACTCCGGGTTTCCTCCCACAGTCCAAAGATATGTAGATTAGCCTAACTGGCGCTCCCAATTTGCCTGTGTGTGCTCTGCGATGGATTGGCCCCTGTCCAGGGTAAACCCTGCCTTATGGCCTAAGTCTTCTGGAATAGCCTCCAGGCCTCCTGCAATGGATGAAGTGGGACACACAATGAGTAAGCGAGATGCTCATTAACCAGTACTCCCAGCATAGCAGTAACAGGTCTTCAGGACAATACACACTAGAGACATGTGGACAAATTTAGACCTTCTACAGAAGACATGAGTGTAAGTTTGCGAGCACACTGGGGAGTTACTTTCTTTAAAATAATAATAATAATAATAATGCAATAAAGAATAAAACTATAGAATAGAACTAATTACAAAGATTGGCACATATCCGAATTTCAACACAATTCCCCTCTAATCAAAAGGTTGATTGTGAGCTGGTTAATCAGCTTAAGGCTTTTGGCTAATGCGCAGATTGGAGAACAGGGCCTCAAACCTGCTTAAGGAAAAACTAAAATCTCCTTTTTACAGAAGTACTGTAATAATGATTTTGATTTTACTGTCTCCCGTCACGTGTTACCGTTCAAGGCTTCAGCTGTTCACATCTATCTAGAGAAAGCAGTGTTGATTAGTCCAGCTGAGAGAACAAACTGGAGCACTTCTCTCACACTGAGCTGGAACATGTGGTCAAGAGAAATTCCTGTGGGTACACTTATCAGCCTGATTTGTTACAGCACACAGGAGTAGATTCCAAGCCGCTGAGTTTGAAAGATTCACCGAAAAAAACTAACAAAAAAAACTTTATACATACTTTTATTAGCAAAAAATACATTTGAACCAAAATATACGTGTGTACATTTTATATTATAGAGAGTAAATTTTATATTAGGCGGCACGGTGGTGTAGTGGTTAGCACTGTCACCTTGCACCTCCAGGGTCCGGGTTCAATTCCCGGCCAGGCTCGATTCCCGTCTCTGTGTGCATGGAGTTTGCATGTTCTCCCCGTGCTTGGTGGGTTTCCTCCGGGTACTCCGGTTTCCTCCCACAGTCCAAAGATATGCAGGTTAGGCTAATTGGCATTTCCAAATTGACCATAGTGTGTGAATGAGTGTGTGTGTGTGTGTGTGTGTGTGTGTGTGTGTGTGTGTGTGTGTGTGTGTGTGTGTGTGTGTGTGTGTATGTGTGTGTGTGTGTGTGTGTGTGTGTTCTGCGATGGATTGGCATGCTGTCCAGGGTGTACCCTGCCTCGTGCCCTGAGTCTCCTGGGATAGGCTCCAGGTTCCCGCGACCCTAAATACAGGATAAAGCGGTATAGAAGACGAATGAATGAATGAATTTTATATTATAGGGAGTAAATTTCTTAGAAATAAAATATTCAGGATTCACCTTGTGATTTTTCATTCTCCTTTGACTGTCTGAATCTCAGCAAGATATATTAAGTAAAGATTTAATTAAGAACAGAAAAAAATTTTATGTTAAAGTATTGAAGAGCAAGGATGTAAATAAAAGACATGCAAGAGCAAGAGACTGAATAGGTATAATGCGCCCCCTGGTGGCAGATTAGCAGCAGTTTGGAAATTTGCATGTGCAGCACACCTTAAATATGAAACATCTTCTTTTTTTTTTTAACTATGTGTTTTTGTCCTCTTTTGAACTCTGATATGTCACCTATAATGTTGTGTGTATTGCAATATTTTAAGCAAAACTGTGCTCCAACACTAAATTGGCCAGTGTTTTAGTTTCATTGTCCAACCCCTGTATATCCCCAGAGAGAAGTATGGTACTGTAGTAACACCAAATGATTCTTCAAGGTCTGACTTCCTACAGTATGGTGGTCGCTGACTCTTTGCAAATGGCGTCTTGGTGGTGGCAGAGGCATCATTATACATACATTCAATTCAATTCAATTCAATTTTATTTATATAGCGCTTTTAACAATGGTCATTGTCTCAAAGCAGCTTCACAAAAATTAAAGAAATTTAACAAAAAAAAAAAAAAATATATATATATATATATATATATATATATATATATATATATAGAATAATTATATATAAAATAATAAATAAATAAATAAAATTATAATAGAAAATAAATAAATAAAAACAAATAATAATAATAATTATAGAAAAGAAAATAATTGGAAGTGTGGATGTGTGAGAAAAATGTGCAAATAATAATGAGACGAATGAATGAAATTTCTCTGATGAGCAAGTCAAGGGTGACGGCGACGGTGGCAAGGAAAAACTCCCTGAGATGGCATTAGGAAGAAACCTTGAGAGGAACCAGACTCAACAGGGAACCCATCCTCATTTGGGCGATAACAGATAGAAATGATATAACATCTTGTGTGTTGTGCAGGTGAAAAGTCAATATGACAGAAATTATTTAAATTTGTCATGAAGACCAGTTCAGCATAGGGACGAGTCAGTAGGTGCAGAGGGCAGATGAGGTCTGGATCACTGGAAGCACAGGAGCAGCATGTGTAGCTCCAACCATCATAAAGCTGAATCCAGTTGGAGCTGGTCCTTCTCTGGATGCCTCAGGAACCTCGCAGGGTCGGCCTTTGTCTACTGAAGCTGGCAAAATCTCCCGATGCCTCGGGATGGGTAGAGAAATACAGAACAGATGGGGAGAATTAGCGTAGTTGCCATTCGGTATAGGTGTACTGGAGTATGAGTACTGGGATGAGTTATGTGTATGCCAGATTAAAAAGATGCGTCTTGAGTCTACTTTTGAACTGAGAAACCGTGTCTGCTCCCCGAACACTGTCTGGAAGGCTATTCCAAAGCTTTGGAGCTAAATATGAAAAAGCCCTACCCCCTTTTGTAGATTTTGAAATTCTGGGAACTACCAGAAGTCCGGAGCTTTGTGATCTTAAGGCGCGTGGTGGATTGTAGCGCATCAGAAGACTGGTTAGGTATGTGGGAGCTAAACCATTTAAGGCCTTGTATGTAAGTAATACTATTTTGTAATTTATTCTAAACTGAACAGGTAGCCAGTGCAGGGATGATAATATTGGGGTTATATGATCATATTTTCTGGATCTAGTGAGAACCCTGGCAGCTGCATTTTGGATTAACTGAAGCTTGTTTATTGAGGATGCAGGACAACCACCTAGTAATGCATTACAATAGTCCAGTCTGGAGGTCATGAATGCATGAACTAGCTTTTCTGCATCAGATACGGATAAGATGTTCCTAAGTTTAGCAATATTTCGAAGATGGAAAAAGGCTGTTTTTGTGATATTTGAAATGTGATTTTCAAAAGACAAGTTACTGTCTAATATCACTCCCAGATCTTTTACTGCTGAGCTGGTAATAACAGTACATCCTTCTAAGCGCAAGCTGAATTGTGAAAGCTGTTGTGTGCTGGTTTTTGGGCCAATAAGTAATATCTCTGTCTTATCTGAATTTAATAAAAGAAAGTTATTGGTCATCCAATCTTTTATGTCCTGGACACACTCAGTTAATCTAGACAACTTAGGTATTTCGTCTGGTTTAGTTGAGATATATAATTGGGTATCATCAGCATAACAATGGAAACTAATCCCATGTCTTCTAATGATGTTACCCAAGGGAAGCATGTATATTGAGAACAACAGAGGTCCTAAAACTGACCCTTGTGGGACCCCATATTTCACTGGCATTATACCAGACGGTTCTCCATTTAGATCTACAAAATGGTAGCGATCAGACAGGTAAGATCTAAACCATTTTAGTGCCTGTCCCTGAATACCTATATAATTTTGTAAGCGACCTATGAGAATATTATGATCTATAGTGTCGAATGCAGCACTAAGATCGAGCAGGACTAGCAATGAGATGCAGCCTTGGTCTGAAGCTAAAAACAAGTCATTTGTAATCTTAACTAGAGCCATTTCTGTGCTATGATGGGGCCTGAAACCTGACTGAAATTCTTCAAGGATGTTGTTATCCTGCAAGAATGTGCAAATTTGAGCTGATACTACTTTTTCTAGTATTTTTGATATGAACAGGAGGTTTGATACACTTATCTGCACTTTTGACTGTTTGACTTGAATTGGGAGGGTTGCAGAAATTCTAGGTGCTGACCAGATATGATCCTCATGCACGAAGATTTATTTTGGTGAGATAGGACTGTGTTTTTTAAAATCCATAAATGTAAATATCATTAAAACCCTGTTTAGAAATACGTATGCATTTTATGATATCTTATTTTTTAATACCCAGTGTGAAGAGAAGTAAGCTAAGTAACTTTTATATATTTTGTGATATCACGAATATATTTTTACTAGAAAAATACAAGACTCATATATTTAGTGTGGGGGTTTTTTTATGCTGTTGTTGTTTTGCATAATATTGCAAAACGAGCTTTATCTTCACTTTTTTTCTGTAATTGGTCTGTTTGAATATTTACTTGCCTTTGGTCTGTTTTCTTTGTGTTCTCAAAGTAGCCTTGTCACACCACATGTAGCACATGTTGATAAGACCGGAATGAAAAGCTCTTTGTTCATTTCGGGAGCATTTGTAGTGAACAGTTCCTTATAATCAGGTATATTGTCTTTCAAGTGGCAAGAAGACAGGATGAAATTATTATGAAGAATTTTCATGGCTACTGTTCTGAAGTCACTGCAAGACTCATAGAACAAATTCCATCAGACAATAATTTTTGTCTCTTTTATTGACTTTAGGCACAGAACTAAACGGACTATCATAAACACAAGGTATAGCAGAAACTTGTTGTGGGCCATCCAGGATCATGTTCTTATCATTTTGGCTACATCTATACCTATCGAAGTTGATGTTGTTGTTGGTCTTTTGGCTGCTCCTGTCAAGGTGTCGCCACAGCGGACCATTCGATCCGCACAACAACTTGCCACAAGTTTTATACCGGATGTCCTTCCTAATGCAATCCTTCCATTTTATCCAGGCTTGGGACCGCCACTGCATCCAATGGGCTTTGTTGTTCGGGCTTTGGCTGGGAACATCTATAACTATCAATAAAAAGTACAACTAGGAAACAGTTAGTTAACAGGTCTTAGAATAGAACAGAGCCCTTTGTTACACAAACATTACTCTCTCTCTCACTCTAATCCGCTTATCTGGTACAGGGTCATGGGAGGCAGAGCCTATCCCAGGGGACTCAAGGACACGGGGCACAAGGCAGAGTACATCCTATTGGGACAGGATCATAATCCATTTCAGGCATCCATACACAATCACTCATTACGCCCCGCTTTCAGTTTCTCATGCTTTCATAGTCAATACAGTTGTCTGTGGAAGATGTGATGAAAATCATTGAGCTCTTCTTTTTCAGTGAGCGTTCTTTTTACGCCAGCTATAAACAGCTTTCATTTTGACGGTGAGTTGCTACGTCAGGCCCCTGACTTTGTGATGTGACTTTGCCAATTTTGTCTCTCAAAGTGAAGAGAAATCATATTCGCATGATTCGATTGAAACTAACACACAGTTATAGCCAAGTGAGGGCAGTGACGTAGCATTATTCAAAGAGGGAAGTGTGATTATATACAGTGATCTTAAAATATCTACATTGAGTTTAATCTCGTAACACTATATTACGGTGAAGTGCAAAGCAAATTAACAAAACTGAAAACAAAATAACTAATACCGGACTGGCCGAGAAGTGCAATACAAATTAGCAAAACGGAAAACAAATTAACAAATTAAAAACCAAATGAAAAAATCCGAAAACAAAATAACAAAACCAAAAAATATATATTTTATTTTTTGCAGGGGTGGGAGATTACTGTATTCAATTGTGCAATCTTTACAAATGCTCTTGGGTCATTTGTATGCAATAATGTTATGATGTCATTTATAGTGTATTCATTTAAGTATTTCAAAGTTTAGTGTGCAATATGGTACTTACTGTTTTAGGATAAAAATATTTTATTTTATTATATGCTATTTTACTTTATTAATTATTATTATTATTATTAGTGTCACTTTATGTTTGACTGCACAGTTAAATGCAATATAATGCACTGTATATATTTTTTATCTATATCTATTGCTGGTGTTATTTTGTAACTTGATTCTAATCTTTGGCAATATGGAATGCAAGAGCCCTCATACATTCTTTTTGTTCCATAGCATTACTGCTGCATTTCACATAATATTGTGTGTTATGTTGTATTCTCTCCTAATGTGTGTAAATGTGTGTTTTAGTGATTTTTTTTTTTACTTTTTAAAAATTACTTTATTTAACCATATTCAGTTTAAAAGTAAGATTTGATGTAAGTGATGGCAGCATAATATACACTATATGGCCTATAAGCCATGGAATGCCATGTGTGGAGTCCAATCCCACTGAAAGCCTTAGGCATGAATTGGAATGCAGACTTCGTCAACTAACGTCAGTCTGACCTCATTAATGTTTAGACCTAGTAGAACAAAAATGCCCAAAGCCATACATCTAGTGGACATCCCAATCCACCATGGGCATAAAATATCAAAAACAATGAATCAGTGTCCATCATCTCTGCATTTGGCACAGGTGAATTTCTGACACGTTGCACAGGTAAACCTGCTACGATTCCTGTTGCAGCTCTCTTGCACCTGGCACTGCTTTGTCTGTACAGTCCCTGGCACAGCAGCTGCAACAGCTTCAGCAGCCCGCCTCTGTGCCAATATTTCCTTGTGCTGCATGAATCGGCAACAGAGTTCCTTAGCTAGAAGACTCAGGAACAATCTTCTTTTGCCTGTCCACCCTGTACATGCCTTGTACAAAATGTAGCATTCACTGCCGCCAGGTCCAGCATATTGTAAAAAACCGCTACTGGCCACCTGCGTGTTGCTGCTCTTACGGAATACATCCGCGCCATTTGGTCCAACACGTCTACACCACACTGTAAAAGCAGAGAGAGAGTCATGAGTATATGTGCTTTTTTTCAATAGGCCTGTATAGTACACATCAGAAAACATTGTAGCACTGGTGTAAAATTATACACACATTCACATACCTTTATGTGGTTATAGTCTGTTATCGTGTTGGGTTTCCTCTTTCTGCCTTTATTCACCGTGCCCAGTAGCGTTGTTTTACGCTGCAGCAGTCTGTGCGACAGTGACAGTGAAGTAAAGAAATTGTCCGTCGTGATATTTCTCCTATCATCCAAAAATGGCACCATCAGATTCATGACCACGTTCTCTGCCAGCCTCTCTCCCTTCTGACGACTGCAGTCCTTTCCCAAGTAAGGAGATGCATTGCAGACATATTTGGTCTCCAAATCCGTGGCCATCCAGAACTTGATCTCAAATTATCTGGCTTGGTTGCGATATACTGTGTGAATGGACAACGAACCTTGGTAGGGAACAGCTGTTCATCTATGGTCATGTGTTCTCTTGGAGTGAAACTCTCAGCACAGTTCTTGTTGAAGCGTGTCCAGATGTCGGAGATTGCAGCAAATTTGTCTGTTTTCACCCGTTCTGCCCGCGTGTCCTTGTCATCAAATCGAAGGTGTTGCATAATTTAAATTAATCTATTTCGGGGCATTGTCTCTTTGATTACTGGCACCAGAAAGTTTTCTGACCAGCAATCCACAATGGCACCAACGGGACACATGATTACTCTTACAAACAGAATTGAAATGAATGCCACCAGTTCATGAATTGCCAAATTCCAGTCCGGCTGTTCTGCGGGCTTGATGGACCGTAAACTCCCTGATGGTCTGCAGCATTCCCATGTCTAACAGGCAAAGGAAGCTTTGGAGCACGCTTGTAATTTTACGCTGTTGGAAGATAAACAAATAGAGAATGGTAAATTTACATGAACCTCACTCTAAATGGGTTTATATAAATATCACATGTACTATGGCAATGACAAACCTTAGCAGACTCTGTGGGTCCAGCTTGCGCAGTGATTTGTTACCGGACTGGGCACTCCAATGTCCTCCTCTACCAACACAGTGATGTCTTCTGCCGTCTGTCTCAGACAGGGCTTCCCAGTACCACGGTGCATCTTCCGTGGAGGCATGTTAGGTTCTTGTTCCATCTCCTTTTCGGATTCTTCTGAGGAGGTATCAGTGGCCTGCTGGACAAATGAAATCTCTCCTCCATCAGAGTCTGCTTCGTCTATTTCCTGAAGCCAGACCAAAGCCTGTTGCGCGGAGATGTTCTTCCTGCGTGACAGTGATACAGAGGCCATCCTGATGTGCGTTCTCAGAAATGCGAAGAAGAAATGATTCTCCCGTCTGGGTCGGGCTGCTTTTATGCACAGCACTGTGCTGTAGTCATGCAAGGCCACTCCCTTACATACACAATCACAATGGACAGCATCACACCTTTTGGCCACCTCTACAGCATTCATATGTTGTGAAAAGCCGGCCTAATTGCATTACAATATCTGCCATACTGCCATCAATGCCATGGCAATGGAATGCTGCCAAAGTGCCAATTGCCCTGCCATTGAAATGGGTGTGCTACTTGGCCGGCTTTTGAGCTGTCCATGCCATTGAAACTACTCTGAGTAAACAAATGCAAATGTGCCAGGCCTCACAGGTAATGTGTAGTTTGCACAACAAAAGAAGGAGGAGAATCGAGCTGAAGACCTGTGAAAATCTCAGCAGGGGTGAATAACACCTCTGGACTTGCACCCGAAAATAAAAAAGTCAGTAATCCTAGTGTTAAATATGAAGGATTTTCTGGTGTTCTAATGCATACATTACATTTTCAATCTGAATTTAATTCTCTGTATTTGAAAAGCAGAATGGCAACCAAGCAGGGAATTTCTGATTATTTTAGATTTTATAATTAATTTTAAGAACTTTCATACATAAAACAACACATTGATTTCTTGTATCATTCTGTACGGAGGGATATTTTAATGAAAAATACATGAAGCATTTTTATAAATGTTTTAATAAACTAACAAATAGGCAAACAAAGTTTGAGGTTTCTTTCTTTTTTGTGTGTCTGAAGTTTCTTATTTATTGCAATAATTTGAATAATAATTTGTTCTGTTATAGAGAAGAGCAGTATGTAAGAGAGTTAAAAAAAATGTCTTCTTACATTTACCAATGTACCAAAGTTTCATCTACTTGATCAGATTATCCCATTATTATCCTTTTTTTTGGGTCTATTTTTATTTTACTGAAAACAAAAACACACAAACCATCCATAGCCAGGGATAGAAGGAGCAGCACAAAAAAAAAGAAGCAGAAATTAAAAATTTATTCCAAATGAATCACATAAGAGTGAAATTCTAACAGATTTGGAGTTTTTTGAAAAAATAACACAGCACTTTCTAAATATATATAAATAATATTTAATTATTTTTTAAAATTGAATACTAGAAAGAGGAGTGGGCTATTGTTACTTTTTTATCAATAAATTTTTTTTTTTAAAACAATAGAAAATGATTTTACATTTATCAACAAAAAAGATAAATGTATTGTTTATTAAATATTTATGCTCCCCCTCCTCGTACTGAAAAAACCCCAGAAGGAACATCTTTGAATGAACAAAAAGGAAAAGAAAAAGAAACCTCAAACTTTGTTTGTTTATTTGCTTGTTCATTAAAATGTTCATAGAGGCTCTGTGTTCTAATTGTTTCAGCAGCCCTGAGCTTGGCCTGATTAACCCATTTTTGCCACAGACGACGCTGCCTATTGTTAAATTCAGTGAGGAATGCTTGTGTGTCACAAGGGCGTGTCGCCCACAGCATGACAAAAAAAACCAGATAACCACATGTGACTACCTGTCCAAAGACCACCACTCTCCAGCTATGCACCGCTCGCTGCCCAAAAAAACTAACAGGATTTCTGTTTTTATAAAAATGTCGACACTGTCAGATGTGTGTCAGCACCATCAGGTAGGTAGATCTTGGTGTTAATAGATTTTGTTAATAGTATTACTACTCCACTATTTTTAAGTAATAAGCAAAGATGGATTTTTTGTAATAACTTAGAGGAAGCCACTTTTAATCCTAATTAAATAATATTTAAAATTAGCTGCAATTAATTTTTAAATAATTATGTGACAGTTACCAAAAAGGTATATGGTAAATAATAAATTAGCTTTTTTAAAAATATAGATATTAAAAATATGTTTTTACAATATTATTACTCTTCTTCTTCTTTGTCTTTCGGCTGTTCCCTTTCAGGGGTCGCCACAGCGAATCATCTGCCTCCATCTAACCCTACATTTGGTTTATTGGGATAAATATCATTAATATTACTATCAATATCATGAATATGTAACTACAATATTAAAAGAATACAAGTATAATATACACGATTCAAATATAAAAGCTTAAATTATACAATTAACTATCAATAGGTAGCAGAACAAAAAAATTAATAGATGATATAGGGTATAAGCAAACTTAACCAAAAAGGCATCGCCGCCCGGGTGCACCGCACAACTTGCACACTTCACATACTACAACATAATAGGGCTGATGTCAGCTTGGGTCTTAAATATTTTTCATGTGTATGAATGAGAGGAATCTAAGTGGAATGGTAAAGCTACAGAGAGCAGAGGTAAAGAGGGTGCAGGACTTTAAGTAGAGTGTGGAAAGGAGGTAAAGAGGCGGGTACAGGCAGGTTGGAATAGGTGGAGAAAAGTGACAGCTAGGGCTGCTCGATTATGGAAAAAATCATAATCACGATTATTTTGGTCATGATTGAAATCACGATTATTTTACACGACTACTCATTGACTTTGGAAATATGTTGCATTAATTGAACAGAACAGTGAATTCTCCTTAAAACAGATTAAGACAGATAAAACAGATAAAGGCAAACAAGATCAACAATGTAGTGCACTTCCACAATCTTTTGAAAACAAGTAATAAATAAAATATAAATATTAAATAAAATAATAAATAAATTAGTCCAAAATAAATTTGCTCACGTATGTGCCTTAACAAACTGAAAAATTCAAAACAACATTTTACAACATTCTACATTTCTACTGTTGTGGTGGCGAAATACTTTTTCAAATAAAGCAGGCAGAGCAACTCTCGTGAAATGGTGTCGAGATGGCAAAGCATAAAGCTTGTCCAGAGTATTTATGATTTTCCTGAATCCTTCGTTCTCTACCGTGCTAATAGGGCACATGTCTTTGGCTAAAAAGTATGCAACGGCATCTGTTTTTTTTTTTGTGCCTTTCTGATACGGAGATGCCGACACAACCGCGTAGCAAATCTTGCACCTAATATGTTTTTGATCCACGTAAGCTTCTTCAAATCCAAATTGTTCCCAAACAACAGAATTGCTTCTACCTCGCGATGGTACAGTAGAAGGTGCGCGTGCGCGTCAGAACGCAGGTCAAAATAACTTAAAAAAAAAAGTGAATAATCGTTTTTTTCGATTACACCATTTTTGTGATCGTTGAGACCCGAAATCGGAATCGAAATCGCTATTCAATTAATTGCACAGCCCTAGTGTCAGGTGTGTTATGTTACAAAAGAGTATCAAGCGAGAGTGAAACGTGTTCAAGACAGTGGTGAGACCAGCGATGATCTACGGCTTAGAGACAGTGGCACTGAAGAAAAGACAGGAGGCAGAGCTGGAGGTAGTGGAGATGAAGATGTTGAGGTTCTCTTTGGGAGTGACAAGGATGGATAGGATCAATAATGAGTTCATCAGAGGGACAACCCATGTTAGATGTTTTGGAGATAAAGTCAGAGAGGACAGATTGAGGTGGTTTGGACATGTTCAGAGGAGAGATGGTGAATTAATCGGTAGAAGGATGCTGAGGTTGGAACTGTCAGGCAGGAGGTCTAGAGGAAGACCAAAGAGGAGATTTATGGATGCAGTAAGAGAGGACATGAAGTTTCCCTAGGAAAACAAGAGGGTCCTGTGCACCCTATAGTGATAAATAAATAGTAATATACAGATTAAACCTACAAACTAATTATTAAATAACTACAAAAGGGGAAACAATACAGAAAATAAAACTAAATGGGTACAAAAAAGTCTGTCGTTCCCTGACTTCCATCGTACTGGTGACGTCATCATTCCGTGTCTGGCGGTTTCCTAACTGCGAGCGTCATTGTCCTGAGTCGCTTCCCGTAGCTCTAGACGCAACCATTATTTAATAGGGTGGTTTCTTTATGTTTGTTCGACAAATCTGATCATTTCAGCTACATATTGAATTGTACCCATTTGCATTTTTAAACACATTTTCAAACTCGGTAAAACTCTGCATCCCGTGATATTTACATTTATTTTCTGTAAACTATTTATCTGTGTGAATCTCGGACACCCCCCCTCCCTCCCACCCTCCCCATGTGACCGGAGCAGTGTTGTGTTCCGCGAGACTGGACTATGGCAGAGGTTTAAGTGAAAGCTAGCGAAGCTTTTTTTGACAGCCGGGGGGAAGTTTTTATTCAACACAGTGACACTGGTCAAGGTAACATGACATTTCTGTACACTGTTAATGGTGTGTGTGCGCGTGGGCCAGGGCGTGTGTCAGACTGTTGAAAATGTTTCAGGTGATATGTGTGAAAAAGGGGGGCGCGCGCGAGATACAGGCGCGCGACACAAGAAAAGCTCGGGGAGTTACTCAGCAACAACACGGCTCCGGGTTAACGGACACTCCACCAGGACTCTAACACCGCAGTCTGGACCTTTTATAATCGTTTACTGTAAAAAATAATAATGATCTCAGAGTGAGCTGTTGGCTCATTCCAATCTTTTACATCAAAAGTGAACGTCAGAACAGTTAAAGCTAAGCTATGTAGCTAACTAGCCTGGCCTGTATACGGTTACTTCGCTAGCTGAGTAGCCTAACGTAAATATGCGTGTATTGTCGTAAAGTGTCATAAAATTGTATTGTTGTATAATAATTCTCCTATTACTTTATATTTATGTGTGTGTCCCTTCCAAGCGTTCACACTCGCAAGTTTCTGATCGAACATAATGTTTCTGTAAAGGTTTCTCTCTCTTAGTGTTACAAACACATAGGAACATACATACATTATATGAACAAAAGTATTTGGCCAAACCTGCAATGGCATTGTATCCATCTACATATGGAGTTGGTTCCCCTTTTGCAGCTATAACAGCTTTCACTCTTCTCGGGAAGGCTGTCCACAAGATTTTGGAGTGTCATATCTATTCATTCTGTAGAGCATTTACGAGGCACTGATGTTGGACGAGAAGGACTGACTCGTAATCAAGGTGCTCGATGAGGTCGAAGTCAGGGCTCTGTGTTCGGGCCGGTCGAGTTCTTCCATACGGAACTCATTAAACCATGTCTTTATATTCCTTGCTTTGTGCACTCGGGCCCAGTCCTGTTGGAATAGAAAAGGTTCTGTTGCCACAAAGTTGGAAGCATAGCATTGTCCAAGATGTCTTGGTATGCTGAAGCGTTAAGATTGCCAGTCATTGGGATTAAGGGGCCAGACTGAAATGCCTGAATTCAATAATCAACAGGTTTTACCAAATACTTTTGTCCATATAGTGTTTATTGTCACTCACTCATACCACTATGTCCTGTATACAGGGTCATGGGAAGCCTATCTCACCTATCTAGGTGCCAGTCCATCGCAGGATGCACGAGCACACAAACTCGCATGCTCATTCAAACACAACACATTTAGGAACGCCAGTTAGGTTATTCTGCATGTCTTTGTACTATGGAAGGAAACTAGAATACCCAAGAGAAATCCACCAAGAACATGCAAACTCCATACACACAATCCCAAGGTGGGAATTGTGCAGATCCTACAGGTGCAAGGCGACATTCCAAACCACTACCCCACTGTGCTGCCCATCTGTCTCCGCAAAGCAGCTTTACAGAATCAAAAGAAAATTAGGGAAATGATAATGAAATGTGTGAGGGAAAACATGTATAAATCAAAATGATTGGAATATCCCTAATGAGCAAGCTGAGCTCTACAGTGGCAAGAAAAAAAACTCCCTGAGACGACAATAGGGAGGAACCAGACTCAACGAGGAACTCATTTGAGTGATATCAGACAGCAGGGATTGATGTGAAGTCATCAATCCCTGTGTTAGAAGGCTGGAAGTTTAATATAACAGGACATTTTCTGTCCAACTATTAAGAGGCTGCAGACACAAGCCATCAGAGAACAGTTGTTTTCTTCAGCCGTGTCCAAGACCGTTTTCATGGTCAAGTGGAAACTTGTTCTCAACACGGGCAGATCACGCGGGGCCTCCATGCGATGAGATTTCCAACTAGGGATCACTGGCAGCTCAGGAGCGTCATGTGTAGCGAGAGAGCAAGAGAGAAAGAATGCGAACCGGGTCTCTGGCAAACTGTCTTGTGTAGTAGTATATAGTTATTCACTGAAACGTACGCTTTATAACATAACGTTAAACTGATGAAAATTACTTCGTTAATAGAACATCTATAGAGGTGAAAAGAGAAATATTTTCAGCGCTCAAACCCAATATCTAATACAGGTTTGTGATGTTAAAAGTCTTGATTATTAGAAAACCCTTGGCACGGTTAAAACGCAATAAAAGTGGCTTTCGTTTTTGGGAAGTTGAGGATCTTGCAGCATGGTTTCTGGGTTTGATTATAGACTCAGAATTCCCTGTAAAATGACTCTTTTCTGAATCTTGACCATTTACTTTTGTTTTGAAAAAGGAAGGCTATTTAAAGTGTCGAGAAACTGGAGATCTTACACCACAGAGTGTGGACATTACTTTCTACAAAGAACAGGGCGAACAGGCTCTCACCAGGAGAGAAAGAAGTGTGAGACCATGGTGCATAGCGGAGCAAGAGGACAAGTACATTAGAGGCATCAAATCCCCAATTTCTGTGTCAACAGTCAAGAGGCCTTCTAAGTAGAGTTGCAATAAAAAAAGTTGTATCTGAAGTTGGCTATTAGAAAGAAGAAATTAGGATGGAGCACAGAATAGAGACATTGGATGTAGACAAAAAAGTGGAAAAAAAAAGTGGACAAATCTTTGGACCGTTTGAGTTGTTTAGAATGCAAAGAATTTTTGAGGTGCAGGGAAAAATGAGAAGATACTGGAGGAGTGCTTGATGTACTGTCTATAGGATGCATGGTGGAGGAGAACTGATGGTCTGGGGATGCTTTGGTCAGGCTAAAGCGGGGGATTTATTTAATGAGGAAATCAGTCAGTCATTTTTACATCACTATGCATTACCCAGAATGCCGTAGCTTGTGGATGCTGCTTGCTAGGAGCCAGTTTCCAGTGATCCAAAGCACCGGTTCAAACTATGCGCGTTTCAAGACACATTATTTACCGAACGCATGATTTGACTGACGAAATTATTATTCATTATTTTAAGGGTTGTCAATGTCTCGACTACATTTCCGTTAATTTTACATCAGTTGATGTAAAACGTATGCGTTGTCATAGAAACATGACATTTAAATGTCTTTTTCCTGTTATACAGAGAATCAAGCCACAGCTTTAAAATCATCTCACGCAGGACTTTACACTTCATGGTTTAGTCTTTATTTTGATTTGAACATTTGTGACCTCTGCATGGTAATAATTATGTATGTTGTGTAAGCATATTCCTATTTAGTGGTTGATGTTTAAGAACTTATCACACTCTTAAGGTTAGTCTTTACTGGATGATTGATTTATTAATTAATTGATCTACCAACCTCTTCCCTTGCTCTTCCAGCAGTTTGCAGTGAAAGCTGCACGATGTCCCTAAAGCCGCGGGTGGTGGATTTCGATGAGACCTGGAACAAGCTGCTCACCACCATCAAGGCAGTGGTGATGCTGGACTACGTAGAGAGAGCTACATGGAACGACCGCTTCTCGTATCCTTCCATACATGAGCGCATGGGCCAGGATACCTTCGGTTAGGTGTCATGCATTATTTGGGAGACGAGGGACAGAATCCAGACTGTCATGTCCATCTCTTTTCTAATCACAGTCTTTACTGGCATTTGGAATTTTTGAATGTTTCTGTGTATGGAGCAGAATTAAGAAAACTCTTAATTCAAAAACCCAAACTGTAATAGACGTCGAAAGCAGTTGTTGAATTAAGGCAAAATAGGTTTAAAATGCACAAGTCTAAAACAAGCAAACCAAAAAAAACTCCAACCATTCTAATCAGTTTGGTTTTTAATGAACTTTCTAACAGCAATACAGTCATTCATTCATTCAAACCTATAATTGCATGAAAATAATTAGTGAAACTCCACATTCACAGATTCCCAAACTTAAGATTCAATGTGGATGCAGGAAAATACAGTAAAAAGTAATTTCACTTACTTAGGACACTTCCTAAAATAATGCAGGTCACTAAAGGACCCATTCTAATGAGGATTTAGAGTTTAATATATAATGATCCTGTTTTAGAAATTCACCAGTAACGTACAGAAATAAATGTTACACAGCTGCCCCAATTATCTGCCCTTGGACTTTCGTTATAAAGTTATTATCTATGGTTATCACACAGATGCAGAGAATGAGCTGGAGTGTTAAATTAACTTGCACTCTTACTGTGTCCATTAAACACAAATGCAAACTACAATGGTAGCCAAAAGTGTTCAGCAAACATATGCTATAGAGATGGGCAGGGGGAGCGGGGAACAAAATCAAGAGCAAAAAACTTTTTTTTTTTTAACATTCATAATAGAGATGAACCTGCTTTTCAGCCAATTGGTCGATCAGCCTCAGATGTAAACGATTCTGTAATGAGCATCGTTATTGTCTATAATGCTTTATCCTGTATTTAGGATGGCTGGGGGGGGGTGGAGCTTATCCCAGGAGACTTGGGGCACGAGGCGGGGTACACCAATCCATCTCATAGCACGCACACACACACCCGTGCATTGACTCACACACTCATTTACACACTACGGGCAATTTGGGAGTGCCAATTAGTCTAATCTGCATATCTTTGGACTGTGGGAGGAAACGGGAGTACCCCGAGGAAACCCATCAAGAAGGTGTAGAACATGCAAACTCCAGAGAGACAGGAATCGAACCCGAGCCCCGGAGGTGCAAGGGAACAGTGCTAACCACTAAACCCAGAGTAGTGCTAATTTAAAAACTAGTGAGAAATTGGGTATGTGGCGATGGTGTTGTTAGTTTCTGGAGTCATGGCCTGGGTCATTTCTAGACCTGAACATAAATGGAAACCCATTGGACAATGCAGTAGCAGTCAAGTATCCAATTTCTCTATATCATCTTCAGGAAGCAGGCAAGGATGGAGCAAGTGGCAACAGAGTACTGCATACTTCTTTTTGATTCTCTGCCCAGTAGGATTTAGCTTTATTTTTTTTAAAGAATGAAAGACTTCATACTAAATTTTTATTGCTGTATAGCAATTTCATTGCAAAAATTAAAAGATTCTTATCTTGGTTATTATTTAAACATTGAATTACATTTTCTCTCAATACATTTGGCCACCATTGGTATGTTGGTGATTTTGCTGTGTTTTTTATTTATTTTATTTTTTAAAAAGAAAATATTCAAAGCAAATAATGCATATCCTGCAGCTCGTTATAAATTCAAGTTGTGATCCAGAAGCGTTTCTTTAACTCCACTTCTCAGTGATATTTACGCATTGTGTGTCGCTTACCCAGAACCTTTGGGTGAACGGCTATACTCGGAGACAAAAGTGTTTCTGGAAAATCATGTCCGTCAACTATATAAGGTAAGGGTTTCAGTAAGGTTACAATACATTTGTTTGTTTTTTCCTGTGTAGTGATGAGACAGCGGTCACGTCGATGCTTATATCTTTTTGCAGAAAGTGTTGGAGTCTGAGGAGAAAGTGCTGCTGATGTATCATAGATACTGGGAGGAGTACAGTAAGGGTGCTGACTACATGGACTGCTTATATCGGTGTGTACAGTTTCATTACAAAAGTAAACTTTGCGATTAAAGACGTGTTGGAGTTGATGTGCACATTTGTGTACATTTTTATTTCTGGCATAATGTTTGATAAAAGTCAGTTTGTTAAGCTGCGAGGTCTGTCTGCACTGTGACTAAAACATCTCAAACATTGTTCACCAGTGACTCATCATCAATGTTCTCTTCTGGTGTTTATCTTGGCCGTATGACCCAGATTTCGTGAGATGTGGTCAACTTTGTGTTTGTATGCTGCTGTTTATACACCTCTATATATATTTTTTTTACTCCTAGGTACCTCAACACCCAGTTTATAAAGAAGAACAAACTGACAGAAGCAGATCTGCAGTACGGCTATGGAGGAGTCGATATGAATGAACCACTGATGGAGATTGGAGAGGTAAAAAAAAAAAAAGAAACACCCTCAGACACACGTCTATGCTGTAGTACATCTCTTGTTGAGTTAAACTTGTTTAAAGTGATTCATACAGTTAAACCTTCGATTGCAAGTATAATTCGTTCTGGAAGCGTGCTTGTAATCTAAAGCACTTGTATATCAAAGTGATTTTCACCATAAGAGATAATGGAAACTAAGGTGATTCGTTTCTCAACCCAGAAATATTCATATAAAAATGTTTAATACAAAATATAAAGTAAAAATTCAAGTAAATTAACCTGCACTTTACCTTTGAAAATAATTCATCTCCCGCACTGTGCAGCTTTTTAAACTTTTTTCTTGCTTCGCGGTGGCTGATGTTGCAGTACAGTTACTAAAGAACAGTCACTACACACAATATAAAAAAAAAACAAATGCTTTACGCACACATAGTCACAATATTATAGTAAACAGTACACATGTGCACACGGATGTTGACTATACAAGTGACGCACGCACACTGTGACTGAGCATTTGAGACAATTACCCATAATCCCGCAGCGCGCGCGAGAGAGAAGAACCACTGGTTGTGATCACTTGATGCTCAGCAGACAAAGCGTATGTAGACTGCTCGTATTTCAAGACCTCGCTCGTTTGTCGAGTTTTATTAAAAGAATTTTGGACGTCTTGCAAAACACTCGCGACCAAGTTGCTTGCAATCCCGGATTTTTACTGTAGTTCCAGTTTTAATTTCAGTTCAGTTGTAGATCAGTTTTAAGGTCAAGCCAGTTAACTTCCTTAGTTTTTACTTGACCCATGGTAAGAAGCGCACATCTGTTTGGACGTTTTAAAGATAGCATTATTAGTCACTGCATCATGTTACCATAATGTGAGAAGGAACTCGTTTGTGTCAGAATAAATGTTGCATAATTGTGTGTGCAAAGAAATACAGTCACAGGAACGTCTGTACGCGTACTAGTTAATGCAGTTATCTAATCAGCCTATTGTGTGATAGCAGTGCAGTAAATAAGAGCATTAAGATACAGGTTCAGGAAATGTTCACATTATCATGTTCGAATATTTCTATAGGTATCTCAGAAACAGCTTGTTGATGATAGAGACCAGAGATAAACAAGCCAAAGCTTTAGTAACTCAAATAGTTACTTTGTACAATTGTGGTAAGCAGGAAAGCATCTCAGAATGAATAACACATCAAACATTTGGGGATGTGCAATAACAGCAGAAGACTAGGTCAGGTTCAACCCTTTAAGTAAATATGTGCTGCCCCACTAATTATTTGCCCTTGGACTCTTGTTACAAATAAATGTATTTAAAAAAATTGCCTATGATTATCACACACACGTATGAATCATGTCTTGTACAAGCCGTTATGTCACATCACAATATTTACTACAGCAGCTCTGATGGCTGATCACAGGTTCATTTGAGGAGTGTTCAAGTCAAACCAGGACTCGCAATGAAATTTCTCTTGAATGAAGACGTAAAACCGATTGACATTAATTGACGAAATCAGGCACAATATGGTGATGAGACTCTTAGCCGCAGTAAAAAAAAAAAAAAAAAGTTTGAAAGATGAAAAGTTTTTAAAGAATGCCGTACATCCCTGAATGACTATTCCTGTTGAGTTGTCTCAGCCCACTGCAGTCGTTCTAGTGAACATTGAGCATCTTTTTTTTTTTTTTTATAGAAAAACGCATTTTATTTCTTACAGCACGTTGAACAAAGGCAGCTCCTGTGTATTACTTGAGCATCTCGAGTGTATTTATATAGATATTTCTGTCTTTGTATTTCAGATAATCATGTACAGTAAAACCTAAGGTGTAAACAAATTCATAGAACCAAAAAAATTATTCTTATTTTTTTCTGCACTTATTACGTTTCCAGCTTGCACTTGATATGTGGAGGAAGCTGATGATCGAGCCTCTTCAAGCCACGCTGATCCGAATGCTTTTGAAAGAAATCAAAAAGTAGGTTAAAGCGGCTTTTTTTTTTTTTTGTTTTGTTACATTAACGAGCTGACATTGTTGATCTTGTCGTGATCAGTTATGCACTGATGTAATTTTAGTCTCAGCAAGTATTATTTTTGTAAGACTATATGGAAATGTGTATGATGTGTGATTATTTTATATTTATGATTTTGGTTAAAATGTTCCTAGTGATCGGTGTGGGGAGAATCCGAATCAGAAAGTAATCCACGGGGTTATCAACTCCTTTGTTCATGTTGAACAGTACAAGAAAAAGTTTCCTCTAAAGGTAAGTGCTTGTAAAATATCACTTCTATACTTGGAGTATTGTGAACTGGTGCGTTTTCATATCAGACATTTCTGTGAGTTTTGGATACTTTTAAAGTTGTCGACTGTGCACCGTCAGTCTGTTAAAGAAAATGAAATAACCTATTGTTAAATAAAAAGACAAACTGAAAGTATCTGCACGCATTGGCATACTGTACATGAGAACCACTCTCTCTGATGCTGTGTTTTAGTTTTATCAGGAGATCTTCGAAGGGCCATTTCTATCAAAAACGGGCGAGTATTACACACAAGAAGCCTCCAACCTGCTGCAGGAGTCCAACTGCTCTCAGTATATGGAAAAGGTAACATGATCACCCATACCTTCCTGCCCAGGGGTGGACACTGTACTGAGAAATTATACTTCAGTGAAAGTATAGACAGTGCATCAATTTTATTTTGGTGTCCAAACACATAATGTACTCAAGTGAAAATAAAGAAGTTAAAGCGTTTAAAACAGTGCAAGAATTTAAGTTTGAAATGTTTTCATATCAAACTGTTTCAAGATATTGCCTCATTCCATATTCTGTCTCTGTAACTATGCAATATTTTCAATATTTACCGTAAGCTAGAATTGGACATTTTTACAGACATATAAGCAAATTGATGAATCATGTCAGAAACCTTTCTATCTTTAATGTCCAACTTATAAATGAAAGTGAAAAACTATAAGAAGTATTTCAGATGAAAAAAAGAAAATGTGCAGAAAAGTTTTGTTGCACAACCAAATGTAATTTGAATGATTTGGAGGTGTTCCAACTCATTGTCATGCTGAAAGGAGACATTCCTCTTTATCTTACAAGTCTTTTCTCAGAAGACTAAAAGCAAAATATACTTGGGTTTGGAACTATTCATTATTCCCTCCACCCTGATCACACTAATTAGATCTGAAAAAACGCAGCCTTGTAAGCATGAGATCTCCTCTGTGCTTCACTTTTGAGGAACGTGATGTTTTGATGATGTGTGTTTTTGTTTTGTTTGTTTGCCTTTTTTGTTCCAGAGTAATAATGTGAATTACTGGAACATTATTAAAACTTGGAAGGATAGCGCTGAACTGTGAATGACCACAAATTGGGGTTCACTTAAAAATAAATAAATAAATAAAGTTTGCTTGGTCAAGCTGAGTCATAATAAAAACGTCAGTAGACATCACAGATATGTTTCATAGTGAACGTAAGAGTGTTTTCACATGCACAGTGTGATTCTGAACTATGTGGCCAATTGTTAGTGGAACTAACTAAAAAAAAAAGTTTTAGCTTACCAGGGAGAATAAAGAGCAATGGAAAAAATGTCATGTGATCTGATGCGTCCAGATTGAGGATATTCCAGAGCGATGGTGTATCAGGGTAAGAAGTGAATCACATAAAGTGATGTACAAGCCTCTGGAGTAGGGCTGGGCGATTTGGCCTAAAATCAAAATCTCGATTAATTGAATATTTTAACTCGATTATGATTAATGAACGATTATTTTTATTTATTTATTCATTTAATTTTGCCCTCATAGTTCACTGACAAGTTTTGTACAGTAAATATGGTCATATATTACAAGTAAGAGATTTTTTTAATGAAAGGTGCATTACTTGATTTTTAAATAATTGAAGGAAACACACTAACAGTCACAAACTAAAACGAACAGTCACTTTGTTCTTATCAAAAAAAGTTATAAAGAAATAACTTGCACTTTTGGAAACAAAATAAATTATTTTCAAGGTTTTTCTTATTGAAAGTAGTAAGCAGTATCTCTTCTAAATAAAACAACTCTTGTATATCCTGTAAATAATATTTTAAACAGTGAATTTCTTGCATCTTCTGTAAACAAATATTTTAATGTGCAATGTATCAATGTAAACAACAGATTGTTGTAATGAAAATAGAACTCTCTAAACACTGTTGCATGAGGTGATCTTAGCGATCTTGTCATATCACTATATGAACATAATTTACTCTAAGTTCTTACTAAGAAACACGAGCATGTTAACCTGTCCAGGTTTCAGGCAGGACCTGAGGCATGTAACAATGTTTCCGCTCGAACTGAAACCCACTCTGATGGGGAGCTAGTAGCTGGTATGCAGATACACTTTTTTGCCACCTTACTTAGAGTGGGAAAGTGTACATGATGCTTCCTTCACCAGTCCAGTGGATTTGCCTCGATTATACAGTAGGTTCTGAATGTCGGTTTCGATTACTATTCGATTAATCGCCCAGCACTACTCTGGAGTCAGTCTCATGATCTGAGGTTGCTCCAGTTGGTCAGGTCTAGGCTCAGAAATGGTATGAGACAATAAACCCCCCCCCCTCCCTTCTCAGGGAGTTTTTCCTTGTCGCTCATCAGGGACAATCCGATCGTTGCGATTTATACACATTTTATACACATTTCCATTATTTTCTTTTAATTTTGTGAACCTTTTTTGCTTTGAGACAATGTCTATTGTTAAAAGCGCTATATAAATAAGATTTAATTGAATAAAATTAAGTTAGCTGACGACCTGAAGGTACTGAATGACCAGGTTATCAGATCGATGAAGGTTTTGTCCCCGTCCCTTCCGTGATGGCACAGCGATTAAATCAATTCTAAATGCAGTTGAATGTTTTTTGGCCATGCAGTGAAATGGTCAATTCAAACCCACATTATTCTATTTTTTTTGTGTGTGTTTTTTTTTTCATCTGGGTTGTGGTGATTTTTGGTTGCCATCCTATAGTCTAGAGCAGTGGTTCTCAAACTTTTTCTGTCATTCCCCACTTAAGGGGGTGAGCGAATTTTCAAGCCCCACTTGTCAACAAAATAATAACGAAATCGACCAAGTTTACTGTTTATTGAAATATCAATTCCTAAACCAATAAGATCAAACACCACCAAGTTAAAAAAAGATAAAATACACGTGCAATTGTTACAAGGCTTACGTTGTCACTTATCTTTGCATAATTGACCCCATGTTTATTAGCTGCTCAGCAAACGTTTGTAGTTTTTTTGCACTGGCCAATTCTGTATGTAACTTTGAATGAAGCTATTTGTGCTTTGCTGTCCACTGATTCAGATGTTACCATGCGATTATCCTGCTGTCTGTATTCTGCCAGCTTTCTTTCAAAGACATCCAGTGGTTTATTAACGTGACTGGAGTCTGTTGTCTCTAAGTGTCTTCCTAATTTGTTGGGTCTCATGCGGTCTGCTGCCAGCAGTTTAAGACACAAAACACACACGCGTCTCTCTTCTGCCCCCACCATCACCACCATGAATCCAAGCTCAAGATAGGCTTCATTAGTGGGGGGCGATATAATCTATCACGGTAGAAGCAATTTTCTAACTCAATAATGATATATATCACAATATAGCAATTTGTATCTGAAAATGCATAAATAAAAATGAAAACAAAGAAATTGTTTTACATAATTTCATTTTTTTATGTAATTTTATTTAAACTGTGAATTGCTGAGGTTTGCCGCATTTTTTTACTTTGGCCATATTCGATTTGGATTTCAGATGATAGAAAAGGTCTGATGTGTTTCCACCACTTGTTAAAACAGTGCACTTGTGTACCTTCCAAATCACGTTCATCTCATTCGTATCACTTTTCTTTTACCCAAACCAATTCCACACCACAGACGAGGCAGCTTTTTTTTCTTTACAATCTCCTCGTCACATGTAAGTAAACTCACTGCTGCTGCAGCGTCTTCTTCCGTTGTCGAAGTGTATGTGAAGCCAAACACATCAAAAGTGGGACGAAACCGTGGCACCTGATTGAACCAAATATCTGCGCAAATACAGCGCAGCGCGACTACCCGAATAGCGCAGTGATGATCTGGATTATTCGCGCAGCCCGGTGGATCGCGCAGCGCCGCTCGAATCACAAACCTGCGCGACCGACTGTGTTTTATTTAAAAAACAATTCATTTAAAATGTCAGGACTGTTTAATATTGTTTCCGCCTTGCCAAGCCTAGTTTGTACGTGCGCATCCCAGCGGGGTAAAATGTATTTTGATGGTCGGCGCGGTTTATTTCTGTCAGAGTCACGCAGCGCTGCCCAGTGGCTCGCGCAGGTTTGTGATTCGAGCAGCGCAGCTCAAGTTTGTCCGACGTTAAACCGTTATTGTTCCACTGTGGTTCCACTTTTTCTCCCGGCCCACAACTGATGTTATTTTAAACTTACTTGTATTAATGATCCATTTATTTGTGTGTGATTGTTTAGTTTTGAGCGTACGCTCCTCATTATCAATAAAGAAAAGCATGAATTAGAATAAGTACTTTCCTGTTTTTCCTCCCGTTCATTGCGCCCCACCTGTCATGTCTGTATTCCCCACTAGTGGGGCGCGCCCCACACTTTGAGAACCACTGGTCTAGAGATATGAAAATTTCTGGAGATTATTCAGTTAAATTTCAATTCACTTTTATTTATATAGCATTTTCAAACAATGGTCATTATCACAAAGCAGATTTACAGAATCAACAGAATTTTATTTTTGATTATCACATGTAGAGAGGATCCAGTACTTGCCAAAAATTTCTTCTGATTTTTTTTCTTGTTGCTATTGGCTTCTGACCAGTCTTCCTGATAATTTTTCTCCTGGACTTCTCATCAATTATCGAAGGACATTCATGTTATTATTGATGTTGCTGATTTTCTCCACTCGATCATTGTCTTTACAGTGTCTCAGGAATGTTCAGGAAAATTTATTAAGGCGCTTTTGATTGATATTTTGTGACGGTGAGGTCCTACACCTGCTTTGTAAGCTGTGTGAAGCCTATGGCTGTTCTAGTTTGATCGTACCAAGATGATTCTCTTGGAACAGCTGTAATTTATGTGGGGTTAATTAGTCATTTTATTTGACAAGTGTTCAGTAATTAGTATCTAATGCGTATGAATGCAAGGTTCATCCTGAAAACTGAAAAAACATTCTCGGTTATTAAATTGTGTGCATATTTGTGAAAGCTGAGTTGAGTATATAGCAATTTTTGTTCTCATATACATACATATACACACACAGTACAGGCCAAAAGTTTGGACACACCTTCACTCATTCAATGTGTTTTCTTTATTTTCATGACCATTTACATTGGTAGATTTACATTTACATTCTCACTGCAGGCATCAAGACTATGAATGAACACATGTGGAGTTTGTACTTACCAAAAGGTGAAATAACTGAAAACATGTTTTATATTCTAGTTTCTTCAGAATAGCCCCCCTTTGCTCTGATTACTGCTTTGCACACTCTCGGCATTCTCTCGATGAGCTTCAAGAGGTCGTCACCTGAAATGGTTTCCGACAGTCTTGAAGGAGTTCCCAGAGGTGTTTAGCACTTGTTGGCCCCTTTGCCTTCACTCTGCGGTCCAGCTCACCCCAAACCATCTCGATCGAGTTCAGGTCCGGTGACTGTGGAGACCTTTTTTCGTAAAGTACATAAACCACACACTCCATATGTGTGCATTCATTTTTTTCGATGCCTTCAGTGAGCATCTACCAATGAAAATAAAGAAAACACGTTAACAGATAGATGAGACGGTGTGTCCGAACATTTGGCCTGTACTGTGTGTGTGTATGTATGTAGATATCTCCCATTTAAAATACTTGAATACTGTGTATATATATATCGATAGGCCAAACATAATTAAGTGTAGTAATGAAATACAACTGTCTGCCTTTGTTTGTTTTTTTTCCCCCTTATTTTTTTCACTTTTTGTTTGCTGTTTTGTTTTTACTTTTAAAGATGTATCTTTTGGTTTTATTTTATTTTATTACTGGTTTTGCTCATTACATGCACTAGTACTACTACTCCTTACAATAATAATTAAAATGATAATCATAATCATCGATGTTTTCACTAGCATCTCTTTCAGTCATTGTCACAAGATACAGTTTAGATATTCTGGATTGTTCAGTAAGGCACGTGTTAAATGTGTTGCAGCCTGGGAAACCCCTGGGGGATATGCTAGTTGTTTTACCTGTTGTTTTATTGTCAAGTTTCTGCTGTAATCCATCTTAATGAATACTGCTATTATACAGTTAGGATAATGAGGAAGCCTCTCATTTTTTTTTTTTTTTAAATAATCTTGCCTGGTCAAGACAAGATTGTTGTACCATCGATAACCCTGTTTGTTTAAATGTCCGTGTCTTTAAAGGTTTTAGGGCGTTTGAAAGACGAAGAGGTGCGATGTCGGAAATACTTACATCCAAGCTCCTACGCCAAAGTCATCCACGAATGTCAGCAGAGGATGGTGGCTGACCACCTGCAGTTCCTGCATGGAGAGTGCCAGAACATCGTCAGACAAGAAAAGAGAGACGGTCTGTACTGTCACATTCTCACAGCAGTGTCTCACAGGGTATTTAGAGTGTTTAACTTAAGGTCCAAACAAATTGTATCAGTAAAACACAAGTTATTAGAGCTCAAACTCTCTTTTTAAAGTGTTCTTTGTTTCTTCCGACGTTTTGGCAGACAGGTACCATGTAAAATTGTAACACCAAAAACTTAAACCACACATTCTGCATTTCGTTTCGTCTTCCCACTAAGGTTAGGTGTTCACTACACCTAGTGAAATAAGCACCGTCTCCCTTTACTGCCTGTTCCAGTCGAGCTGCAATGTTTATAATTATATCGTAAAATTGTCTTCTTTAAGTGAAGATTTTGTCCAGATACCAACTACTCATGTGGCCAAAAGGTTGTGGTTCCTCCTCACACTTTAGCCACAGTGTTTGAAGCGCATACTTTGTATAGGATATCTTGTTTTCCTGCAAAGTTCCCTTTCCAAATTTTCCTTTCCTGGAACTAGGAGGCCCAAACCTTGTTCTAGCATGACACAAAGCACAAATTGAGCTCCATGAAGACATACTGTACTAAGTTTGGAACGGAACAAGCCTTGAACTCAATCCCACCGAACACCACTGGGAGGAACTGGAGCACAGACTGCACCCTCATCCAAAATCAGTGCACCAGCCTTAGTTAAGGCTTTTGTATGCAGGTCAACGAAAACTAATTCTCACATCCGTGCTTCAAAACCTGGTAATGTAGTGGTGTGTCTCATAATGAGCTCCATTATTAAACTTTGATGGGTTAATGGTGCATTAAGCACTTTAGCTATTTATACATGATAGGGCTGTAGCTATCGAATATTTTAGTAATCGAGTAATCGGATAAAATGTACTTTTGCTTCATTAAACAGCAATGTAAAATATGAGAAACAAAGATTAATTGGTTTTCTTTTTAGAAAAATCAACTTTTATTTTTTAAATACATACAGCATTTTATCAAAAATAAACATTGTCATTATTCACAATACAAGGAATAGTTTATACTTAAGTTTGACTCGTGGTGAGATGCGGTGTTAGGCACCATGAGCCACCGCGATTGCCCTCCGACGTTCCGCTGATGTTCCGTGAAGTTCTGCGAGGTCCGCAAGCTTACGCGAGGGCCGCCGAAAAAATTGAAGTAAAATTTTGACATGATATTTTGAAAACATTTTCACGCATAAGATGAAAATGTAATCGCAGCAGCAAAACCCGCGGTGAATCATGACGAACCGTACTTCCGGCTATGCCGCGAAACCTCGTAGGTGAGTTAGGGGTATTAAAGTTGATTGAGATTAATTACAGTGCCATAGATCCGGAAGCGCACTTTGTCAAAAGCGCACTGTCAACAAATAATTGCGCAAAAACATAATGCAAGCTTTTAAAATTAATTAAAAGAAGCTTTGAGGCAGAAGATTTTGCCTTTGTCATTTTTTGTAATCGAATTACTCGAGTTACTCGATGAATCGTTTCAGCCCTACTACATGAATTACTCTCAGTCCTAATTAAGAATCCTAATGTTTTCAGCCTTTCCCATTTCCTTTTACCAATACAGCATATTGAATAAAAATTTTCCAGTGAATGAAATAATAAAAAAAAAGATTTTAAATATAGACAGTATCAATATTAATTAACAGTACTTAATCGACAAACTGATAACAAGCAAGCAACTGTTACTCGCGAATATATTTCACACTTTAATAATGTTATCTGGGCATGTCTCCAGTCTGTGTGTGATATTCTCAGTACAAGTCATTACTACATTCCCAAAATGGCATTACAGTCGTGCCAACCTCTTAAAAATAGTTTCTGGCTGTGATATCTTGGTAGCTGCAGCTGGTTAGAGGGTAAAAGAGGGAGGGATGGTCAGGTTCATCTGTTTGCATGGCAAAAAAAAAAAAAAGGTCACACTGCAATATTTCTTTGAAATGCCTTTAGTTTTAATTATACAACAGTTAGTACCAACTGAGCAATCTGATTGGA
Source organism: Channallabes apus (assembly GCA_030522415.1). Taxonomy (NCBI): domain Eukaryota; kingdom Metazoa; phylum Chordata; class Actinopteri; order Siluriformes; family Clariidae; genus Channallabes; species Channallabes apus. The sequence goes on from CM060104.1 coordinate 34,689,357, forward strand.
CGAGAGGTGTTCCACAAGTGTTCATAATGGACAGCATCACCAGTGGGACGTTTAACTATGCACATCACTCCATGTCTCAGGTGACCTACAATCGTTAAATACGGTCGGTTAACTGTCGGTACGGTCCTCAGTGCTGAGGAGAACGCACTGCCGAAAACTACATTTGAAATCAGTCACAGTAGCGCTTTCAGCAAGAAAACACCTCTGAAAATGTTGTGACATCTTAAAAATAACATGTTGACACCTTACTAAGGAGTTAGCTCATTGGTCACGGCGTTCGACTACAAGTTGACGTAAATATAATAATTGCTCCCAAGTTGTTCCAAGTTGCATATAAACTATTAATGTTCTTTTATTCACTGCTACAAAGCTAACTAGCTCCTAACGCAAGGCTGAATTCAAAATCACCATCCAACCCCTGATCAAAGGCACTACTTAGTGTGTGAGGTAATGTATTGTACACCCTACATAGTGCACTTGCTTTTTATTTAACACCATTTGGGATTCAACCTGAGAACACAGAAGTTAATGAAGCTTATATTCTAAAGCAGAGTAAGTGGAAAAATAAAAAAAGAAATAAAACGAGATTTCCAGATCCGTCCCATGCTATCTATATCCAGCAGTACAGCACTCCGTCTCATGTGATATTACTTAATCACAGCATGCGTTCACCATGGTATTATTTTGCATCATTTTTCTTTTCTTTCTTATTATCGTTTTTATGATGGGAGAGTAAAACCATCCTATATGTTCTCCAGCATATCCTAAAGACTTTCAGTGGGGTTAAGTTCAGGACACCGTGTTGGAAAATGTATGTGTGAAAATGATTCCTCATGCTCCCAGAACAACGCTCTTACAATGGTTCTTGGCTTGGGTTCTTGGTTCTTTCACTACATTCACGTTGTGACATTTATTTTTATAACATTTATAATTAATAATTCTAGACCTGAGCAACTGAAATAATCCCAGATCATAACACTCCCTCCAGAGATTTGTACAATGGACACTACAGTATGTGTGATGGGTGGATCTCTTCAAGCTCTTCCATTTGTACCCTGATGCACCCATTTGGGTAAAGAATTAGTTTCCAGCTGGAACATATTTATCACTGTAGTAATTATCTTTACTACTTAAGTTATAGACTTAAAAAGTTAAATCCAAACCTTTTATGGTCCTGGCCAAAATTGTTTTTTTTTTTTTTTACTATAAATACTGAGTTCTGAGTTTTAATTATACAACAGTATAATTAAAACTCAGAACTCTAAAACTCAGAACTGTGTATAGTTATAGTGATTATCCCTCCAAAAACTAGTTTATTATAATCATCTGTTGCTCACCGTGTCTAAAGCACACTTTGTTGTAAGTAAAAACCACAGTGATTCAGTGTCTGTGTTGTAAATAAGCCTAACATCTAGCCTTAGTTTTTTCATTTTTAAATACTGTTTTTATACAACGAGCAGTCTGCAGTCGTGCAGGAACCCAAACCCGTCTTACTGATTGACGTAGGGGACATGACGTGGCTTGTTCTGACTCCTTTTTTTTTTTTTTTCCCCCCCCAGACATGGCGAACATGTACACACTGCTGCGGGCGGTTGCCAATGGCTTACCTCACATGATCCAGGAGCTGCAGGTGCACATCCGTGACGAGGGCCTCCGAGCCACCAGTAACCTCTCTCAGGAAAACGTGAGTCTGCGTGTGAATGTATGCACGCGCACGTTGTTTTGAGTGTGTTCACGTGCGTTCTGGGTGCCTGTGCCGATCGGGTGACTGAATCATTGCGATTAGCAGATTTACTGGAAGGAGAAGATGGACAAGTTTGAAACCTGCCCTCTTTTCCACAACATTATAATCCTGTCACTAATTCCTGCTATTCTTCCTGCTATTATTTTTACCTGGAAATCCAGTAAATAGTTTTTTTTTCTTCCTTCCTAAAGTCTAGCCTATGGAACAATGGTTGTCTGACTTGGCAGACTTGTGGATAATCTTGTAATTCTAGTATATATATATATATATATATATATATAATGTATTTAAAAAATTATGTGCTTGTTTTTTTGGTTTTGTATTACTTGAGAAGTTCTTCTGCTTCCCCTCTCGCTGCAGATGCCAACTCAGTTTGTGGAGTCCGTGTTGGAGGTTCATAGTAAATATGTCCAGCTGATTAACACAGTGCTAAACGGGGACCAGCACTTCATGAGTGCACTCGATAAGGTACACATTTATTGCAATTGTGTGTCACAGCAGTGTATTGTTTCACAACATTTTCTATATTTTATTCAGCGCCCTCGTGCGTATAGAAAACTTTTTTTCCCCCCTGTTCTATAAAATGCGTACAGATCGTGAATGGAAACCAGTAGGTGGCGTCAAAGTGTCAGAAAAATAGGATTTTGTCAGTTGTATGGTTATTATTATTATTATTATTAATAATAATAATAAATAATAATTTATTTATTATTATTATTATTATTAATAATAATAATAATAATAATAACTAATATTTTATTATTATTATTATTATTATTATAGTAATAATAACAGTGATGGTAATAATAGTAATATAATAAAATATAAACATAGCAGACATTTATTATTAAAAAATTCCATAAGTGGACATCAGGAGCAGAATGTTAACAGGGTGATAAAGGTTATGTAAACTATCTGAAATGACATCTAATCAAAGGCATTTGTTAAATTAAACATTGTCTTAAATTTGTCTCTAACTTACATAGTCTTAGGTTACAGGTTAATGCATGCATAAAGCAATCACTCCAATTAATAACATCAGATGAACTTTTTTTGAGGTGGTATTCTTTTATATATATATATATATATATATATATATATATATATATATATATATATATATATATATATATATATATATATATATATGAAATAACATTCGTTAAAGTTGTGCATGTTTTATAACCATGTTTTTATGCTAAACAGATGTTTTTTTTTTTTGTTTGTTTGTTTTTTTGTTTGTTTTCTTTAGGCTTTGACATCAGTAGTAAACTACAGGGAGCCCAAATCCATTTGTAAAGCCCCTGAACTGGTGAGTGTGCAGGACACAGTCTGTTAGCACGGACACGAACAGGTATGTGGATTTCATGCCTGCTTTCTTGTGCTGTGCATTACAGCTCGCTAAGTACTGTGACAATCTGCTGAAGAAATCAGCGAAGGGGATGACCGAGAACGAGGTGGAGGATAAACTTACCAGCTTCATCACTGTCTTCAAATACATCGATGACAAAGACGTCTTTCAAAAGGTGATCTGATCGGGAAGGAGGTGCAAAAGTGCACAACATTATTTCACTTATTTGTTTGTGCCCACTAACCATTTTAGATCAAATTCATCATTCCTGTCATCTGATCACATGCTTCACCAATCAGACATGAGGAAAATCTGATTTTTCCCCCTACTTTTTTATATATATATATATATATATATATATATATATATATATATATATATATATATATATATATATATATAAAAACATAAACAAAGCAGTAAACAAGGCCAATATCACCCATTATCATCTTTTTTTTTTTTTTTATATGGACTTAGGATGGAAATATTACAGGATTGTATATTATGAAATGTACAAGGTAGTGAATATTTCTTAGTTTTAAAAAAACTTCCTTTTGAATTATTTTTAATTAAATGGAGAAAAAATAACTGATTTTCGAGTACATCTCCGGGATTCATACACATTTCATACAAACTTCCATAATTTCTTTTGAGTGTGTAAAGCTGCTTTGCGACACTGACAATTGTTAAAAGCGCTATACAAATAAAATTTAACTGAATTGAACTTGTTAGAATCCAAGTAAAAACAAACAAACAGTTGCTTCTCTTTTATCATTGTTTTTTGTCTCTGTTAGTTTTATGCCAGAATGCTTGCTAAGAGGTTAATACATGGTCTTTCATTATCCATGGACTCTGAGGAAGCCATGATCAACAAACTAAAGGTACGACCAAAGCCTGTTTTTTATGTGATTCTGCACTTAAGAATAAAGTCTGTAAACTGTGATTGTCATCTGTGTCTCTACACAGCAGCTCTGTCATTACTTTGTGTGAAATGAAAGGCTTTATCAGATAAAAGTGTGCAAACTATGCCCTTGTTTGTTTTTTTTCTGACTCTGTCTCCTCTTTTGTTCTGTGGTTTGCAGCAAGCATGCGGCTACGAATTCACGAGCAAACTCCACAGAATGTACACAGACATGAGCGTCAGTGCCGACCTCAACAACAAGTTCAACAACTTCATTAAAACCCAGGAGACTGTAGTGGACCTGGGCATCAGCTTCCAGATCTACGTGTTACAGGTGAGACGGTCGGAGAGACCACGCATACAAATATGTGGAGCCTGATACATTAGTGCTTTAAGTCTGTTCATGAAGTGTAAAGAACCGGTGGTTTCACATTCAATATCCCGGACATGTCTGAACAGGCAAATTTTGCTCAAATGTCACTGTTTTGGGAGATACGAGAGGATTGTGTTAAGTAAAGAAGGTGTGCGTGTGTGACTTTGTTTCTCTGTGTGTGCAGGCGGGTGCATGGCCTCTTACACAAGTTCCTTCATCTACGTTTGCCATCCCTCAGGAACTCGAGAAGAGTGTACAGATGGTGAGTTACCGTGTCCCAGGAGCAACTTGTTAAATGGTTACATAAAAATAAATGACATTGAAGTGCTCCAAAATAAATGCCCATGGTTTTGAGGAGTTCATGCATCGTAGAGTATTCAGGGTAAAGGGGAAGATGCTTCATAAAGCAGCTTTAGCAGAAACCTTACACAATCCCTGTCAGTACAGTTGGCTAGATAATTTGCAGGTTTAAAATGCAGGACCCACAACTAATTGTTCTCAGACAGGCGAGGTCTCGGAGTAATGATAAGGAAGGTAAGAGATTAAAAGGAGGCCAGAGTTTAATAGAGAATGTTACGCAATATGCAATGAAGTGTCCGAATACTACTTACTTCATAGTTTCATGGAGTATGTGGCTCGGGGCTGGATTGTATATTTATACGTATTCAGGTTGAAGCGTTTATTTTTATTTTGCACAAAGCACATCATTTCTACACTGCCTGGCCAAAAAAAAAAAATAAGTTGTACACTTTAATATTTCATTGCTTCAATTTTTGTTTTGATTACAGCATCATTATGATAAGTTCATGTCACAGCATTTCTATCAGTAATTTCCCAGATATCGTATTGATGATGGGAGAGTGAGACCCCTGTGTAAAGTCTTCTCCAGCACATCTCCAAGATCCTTAATGAGGTTAAGGTCTGGACTCTGAAGTAGCTGATCCATGTGTGGAAAATAATACCTGAACCACTCTTTCAAAATTTGAGCCTGATGAATCCGCGTATTGTCATCTTGGTATAAACCCGTGCCATCAGGAAACCTAAAAAAAAATCTATTGGTTGCTGAGGGAAGCTGGTCATTCAGTATATTCAGGTAGTCAGCTGATCACAGCCTCAGATTGTAACACTAACTTCACAGGCGTCTATGGTAGGCACTAGGTGTGATGGGGTCAGTCTGAACTTATCAGACCACATGACTTTTCTTTTTGCTCCAAAGTCTAGTCTCTATGCTCTGAAGCCTTTTTTTCTGATTATGACCACAAAACTGTTTAGTCCCAATCCTGTGAGTTCTCATTACGTTGTGTGTATGGAATTTTTTTCAGTTCTCCTTAGTTGTTTTCTTTGCTTGATGCAGTCCAATAATTTCACACTTCTGAAATGTTGACTTGTTTTTTTTTGGGCCAGGCAGTGTGTGTATCGCAGAATGTAATGATGCTGAGAAGACAAAACTTAAACTTTGAAAAATTTAATTCTCTTATACAGGATCATTGATTTAGATGCATTGTGCACTCCTGTCCACACACACACACTCTACTGGTGTAAAGACTCCAGACCTGACTGCTCCGGAAAGAGAGAGGCTTCACCTACACCTGTATTAACAGATTGAACTTAAACTTAATTAAATCTATGTGGTGTTTCACTTCGTAAAAAAAATAATGCATGTTTAGTTGTGCCTTTAGTTTTCATTGAGTTAAACTTTTTATTTTTAGTTATCTAAAATTATTGTGCTTTATCTAGGAACAATCCAATGACTAAAACGTTGTTTCTTTATGTCACTTTACACATTGCTGATTCAATTTCAATTAAATATTATTTGTATAGCACTTCTAACAACGGTTATTATTACAAAGCCAATTCACGGAATTGAAAAGTTTAGAAATTAAGAAGCTGATGTCTATCTCTCTCTAGTTTGAGCTGTTTTATAACCAGAATTTCAGTGGGAGGAAACTCACCTGGCTACATTATCTCTGCACAGGTATGGCGCATTAACACACACACACACACACATACACACACACACACACACACACATACACACACACACACAGAACACTCATCAGTGTGACTTAATATCCTGATTTATATAGTTTATGTTGTGTGTCTCACTGACATGTTAGAATCTTGACTTCAAATTAAGCTCAGCCATTTAAGTTCAGGTTTTTTATTTTCATTTAATTTGCTGTGGCTGCGATGTAGGTGGTGGGTTTAATCAGTACATTGCTGTAGAGTTGTAATAGCTGGTAACGGGTTAGGAGGGCCAATTAGCTGCTCCGGCTTCAGTCACCGTGTTCTGACATCAACAGTTACCCTGCAACGGTCTTATTAACACATCAAGCTGCAGCCTAACAAGCACAAAAGTCTAACTGTACTCGCGCACACGCGCTCTCTTGCACACACCCATATCAACCTGTTTACACACATTGCAATATGGTGTAGAGGTTAATCTCTTAAACACTTAGGCCTTATGCCTGAAGCTTGTTATTCAAACCAATTCCATCAGTTTTACTGCAATTACAACATGTTTATTCACAAGAGTGAGAAAAGCAAATCCTTCACCATGATGAGTTTCTGTCACATACAGGCTGCCGCTACAAATGCACTTTTACTCCAGCACTCAAATGTTCTGTGTTTTATAAAACTATAACAATCTATATTTTTATAATATATAATATAGATTCTTTATTATTATATTCCATAATAATCTGTTTATGAAAACGACAGAACAACATGCACACATACACACAAAGGTGTTCGTCTTAATCCTTTACATAACCAGAGATGATATGTGCAGTTTTTGTTGTTGTTGCAATTTGAACCTGATTCGTTATCCATCTCGGTGAAACACCGTTTCTCTGGAACCTTTGGGTTTTGTGTTTCGTTTAGTTTTTTTGTTTGTTTGTTTTTCATGTTGACTCATTGTTTAAAAATGTTATAGAAATTTATTTGTAGTGAATACTGCGATACCATCAAACATGTCATCACTCTTATACCACCGCATGTGTTTATTTTGAAAAAGACATCATTGACCTGTCAGATACATATTCAGATACCACCAGTCTTAACAATCCCTCCCTTTCACACACTCTCTCTCTCTCTCTCTCTCTCTCTCTCTCTCTGTGTCTTTCAGGTGAGGTGAAGATGAACTACCTGTCCAAACCCTATGTCGCCATGGTTACCACCTATCAGATGGCGGTGCTGCTGGCCTTCAACAACAGTGAGACGGTGAGCTACAAAGAGCTGCAGGAGAGTACGCAGATGAACGAGAAGGAGCTCCAGAAAACCATCAAGTCCCTGCTGGATGTCAAGATGATCAACCATGACTCGCAGAAAGTAAGACGGCCAGGGGAGGATTTGTGTAAACTGCACAAACATAAAGACGCTTCCATCCTGGAGAGATTTTCAGGTGTAGTTTATTAGGGATGCGAATCACCAATCAGCTCCTAATACGATATTATTTATACGATATTTAGTTGCTGATTCTATTAATATTGCGATTCTGTATCACATACTTCATATTATCTTTGTGATATCGTATTATCACGACTTTATAAATATCCTGATTTGATTTTATATATGATTTCCAATTTTGTTACACTTTTCAAGACCATGAACCTTTTTAAAATAAAAAAAGTTGTCAAAACTCGAAGGTTTTATACTTTTAGTTTTATACGCTTTAATCAACAGCTTTACAACTGAATTGAACAATCAATTAATTTACTTACTAAATTACTAATAGTCGCTCATGGTTTTTGAGACGTGTGTGTGTGTGTGTGTGTGTGTGTGTGTGTGTAAGAAAGTGTAATGAGTGGGTTTGAGACTAATTTCCTTTTCGGAGGTAAAAGATCTGGTCTCCTATCTGAAAAAGGCAGATCAGAGGCTTAAAGAGACTTTAATTTCTGTTGCACCATTAGGATGGTTGGTTATATCCAAGGCTTATCGGTCGAGTCTGATCAAGTTGGCTGATCAGACTGATGCATCTCTATTATAAATGTAAAAACAAAGAAAAAAAAAAAAAGAAAATTGATTAGAGTTAATGTAGCGATACATCCCATATCTATGGTTTATATTAAGCAAAGTTACTAAAACAACCAACTTTTACCAAAGTTAGAAGCAAGTCAGGTAAAATAGCAGCGTTTAGAATTTGTTGTAACTAACCACATCATCTGTTAATGTACAACTATGCTAGAGCTTCCTGTTAATGTGGATCTGTCAAATTAATCAGGCAGAATCTTCAACTTTGATGTAGTACAACACAGCTGCTCCCAAACCCACATGACGAACAACATGAAGACACAAGGCTGGTTATGTACTTGGGATTTAACAAAACTGTGTGCAAAATCACGGTTCAGTACGTACTTCAGTTTTAAAGCCAGGGCTCTGTACGTTTTCTGTACCGTAAAGTGACAGAGTTAATTTATTATGAATTTAACTTATAAAACATATAAACTTGTGTAACCAACCCTTAATCTACTGAATACCTGAAAGGAATGCACATGAAGGCACACGCGCCTTTCTTTCTTAAAAACAAATAAACAAAACATAGTCATAGTCAAATCTACTGCACTATAGGGCGAAGAGTATTTGTATTGTCTGACCCTTACAGCCTTGTTGATCATCCATTTCCCGAACCATGGGAACGAACACAGATTTGTTCCCTCATTGCTCGTACAGTACGGTTTTCCACCGAATCGAAGTTAAGGCTGGTCTCTTTGCGGGATACGAGCACATCCACGCCAACATGGCAAAGCATGTCTTCAGGTTCGGAGCTGGTGCCCAATTTTGAACCAGCTCTTTGTTTTCAGTCAGCCAAAGACAGAAAAACCTGTTCTATGGCGGCACCGAAACTTTGCTGTACTAGAACAAAGAACCGCCTACGTCAGGTTCTGGGGGGCGGGATTATCACAACCAACTAGAAGTTTGAAGTAAGACTGGCAAAGCCAGGAGAACTGCTTGCAAAGCCATGTTTTATAATTCGCCATTGTTGTTGTACTTGCAGCTAGATTTTCTTCCCCCTCCCCTCTCTCATCCTGATAGCATTACTAGGAAAGCATAGATGTCCACAGAACCGAACCTGAACTAGCAACAGACATGAAATAGCATCTGGTGGAAAAGGGGAATTGATTCTAGTGAAGGGAAAGAAATATTATTATTATTATTATTATTATAGACTGTCCTGGGCTTTTGACTCCCTGTTTCAATAGTTAACAGAACAGCCACATTTGGGTCAGATGTGCACGTACCCTACCGCTCAAAAATTTGGGATCACTTGCTTCTGTTTTTGTTTAGTGATTTATTTTCTACATAATGGGGATTTAAAAACTATGAAATAACACACATGGAATTGGGTAATTATGTAACAACAGCAACAACCACAGTCAGTTGTTATTTTAAGACACAGGTCAGCCTTTCTGGCACAGATTTTGCAAAAACAGTGTTGTGGAGTGTGTTTCCAAAACCCATCAAGCACCATGATGAAACTGGCTCTCATGAAGACCTTCCCAGGAAAATAAAACTCTTCATTTAGAGTTACCAGTCTCAGCCTCAGAAATCACCAGTTAACAAACAGATTACAGCCATTATGAAGGCTTTACTGATCATGAGTAGGAGATGCATCTCAATATCAACTGTTCAAAGGAGATTAGTGTACATTTTGGACACCTTCGGCATTGCTTTACCGTGTAGAAAGAAATAAAACTCAGGAACAACCATGGAGTTAGAAAGTGATCCCAAACTTTTATGCGGTAGTGTAATTTTGGCCAATATGTTTTTATGTAGTTAAAATGTAGTACTGAAGTGGTTTCTCTATTATAATCCACTTCTATTCGCTACAAAGATGATCGTAATTAACTGTAATTATAAATCAGTTGAAGACCTTACAAGTTTCATGTTTTGCATTGAGTAAAATGGACATTAAGTAGAAATTGTATATAGTTTAACATGGTTAGCTATTTCTAGAGCAGGGGAAACACTAAAATGTGCAGGACAATGGGTTCTCCCAGGGTTTTCATTTGATTCAAACTTGAAATCATGGGTCTTTTTCTATTTATTTTTTTTAATCTACTTTTTAATAAATTATGCTCAAACATGCTTCTCTTTGTTTCATTCTTTCTCGTGCTTCCAGGAGGACATTGAGGCCGAATCGACTTTTTCGTTAAATATGAGTTTCACTAGTAAAAGAACCAAGTTTAAGATCACAACCTCGATGCAGCGGGACACGCCACAGGTACAGCACTATGCACACTGAGGGATCCACACAGCACATTCAGCTGTCTGTCATATTCAACCTGTGTTGATTGGATTTGTGTGTGTGTTTGTGTGTGTAGGAGGTGGAACAGACGAGGAGCGCTGTGGATGAAGACAGGAAAATGTATTTACAGGCTGCTATAGTGAGGATCATGAAAGCCAGGAAAATTCTGAGACATAATGCACTTATACAAGAAGTAAGTGATTTACATTTATTATGGGTGTGTGTGTGCGTGCTCTAATTGAGATGTACAATTTAAAGTTTCAGTAGTAAGATACAGGCATTATTAGCAGAGGGAGTACGTCAGTGCCTTTTAATAGGTTTACAGGCAGGTTTGGCCCAGAGGTTGGTTCAAAGGCAGCCCTGAAGCTGAATTCCTGCAGCTTGAGCTATAACTATCTGGGTAGGAGTAAACTATCCAGTAGTAAAACTACCGACACTTAATATGTCGCCATGAATAAAGATGGGTGTGTGTGTGTAACTTAAGCACAAATTGTAAATCTATATTTTCACTGTTCACCCTGATAGACCGGTGTGCTTTTCACGCATTCATGTGTGTCTTTATATTCACACACACTTTAAATTAGGAATAAAACACTATGGGGAGTGTGCTGTTCTCAACTTCAGGGTGACATGTCATGGCCTGTAGTATTTTACTTCAGTTTGCCAACAATTATAAAATTTATTTTATAGATTAAAAAGCACATTTTGATTTTATAAACATTCAATTCAATTTCAATTCAATTTTATTAGTATAGCACGTGAAGTAATGTGTATGAATCAGAATGATCAGATCGTCTCTCGTGAGCAAGCCGAGGGTGACAGTGGCAAGGAAAAACTCCCTGAGATGGTAATAGGAAGAAACCTTAAGAGGAACCAGACTCAACAGGGAACCCATCCTCATCTGGGTGAAACAGAAAGCAGGAATTGATCTGCATTTATACTGTGTTAAGTGGCAGGCAGTTTAGCTTATAACAGCTGATGTTAATTGATGTTAATATGGAGTCGAGGTAGTTAATGGAGACTCAGGTAGACTTGTAGGAAATTCCAATCTTCAACTATCATGCAACTGCAGCCAAGTCAAGTCCTCAGAGAAACAGCTGTCAACACCTGTCGAGGCCAGAACCGTTTTGATGGTAGAGTGAAACCATCCCCAGACACCAGACGTATCCCAAAGAGACACATGGGGCATCCATGCGACGAGATCTCCAATCAGAAGCGGGGCACCAGGATGGGTCAGACAGGCCAGAGGGAGTCTGGATCACTGGCAGCTCAGGAACGACATGTGTAGCTTGACAGAGAGAGGGGGGAGAGAGAACAGGAGAGGGGAGAGCAGAAAAGGAGAGATAACGGGCTTTGTAAGAAAAAGCTCTGCCCCAGCTGTAGTTTTCATAATACACAGTACTGACAAGCAGCCTGCATCCTTTGATCGAAGTAGGTGTGGCGGATCGTAAGACACTAGCAGTTCGCTCAGATACTGCGGCGCGAGACCATTTAATGCTTTATATGTCAAGAGTAGTATTTTAAAATCAATGCGAAATTTCACAGGGACCCAATGAAGTGAAGATAAGATACAGTAGGTGTGATGTGCTCGTATCTTCTGGTTCTAGTGAGGACTCTCGCTGCTGCATTCTGGACTAACTGAAGCTTGTTTATGCATCTAGTTGAACAACCAGACATTAAGGCATTACAATAATCCAACCTAGAGGTGATAAAAGCATGAACTAGTTTTTCTGCATCGTTTAGCGACAGTATATTTCTTATCTTGGCAATATTTCTGAGGTGAAAGAATGCTATCCTGATAATATTATCTACATGAGCTTCAAATGAAGTCTGGAATCTATATTAACACTGAGGTCTTTTACTGTTGCACTTGATGGAACAGAAAGGCCATCTAAAGTTACAGTGTGATCTTAAATCTTACTTCTAGCTGAATTCGGTCCTATGACAAACTTCTGTCTTATCAGGATTAAGCAGAAGGAAGTTAATTAGCATCCAATCTCTTATATCCTGCACACATTGCTCAACTTTAGTGAGCTGTTTTTTTCTCATCTGGTTTTGCCGAGACACATAACTGTGTGTCGTCAGCAGAACAATGAAAACTAATACCATGTTTACAGTTTGTTGCCCAGAGGAAGCATGTAAAGGGGAAAAAAGCAGTGGGCCTAAAACTGAACCTTGTGGAACACCAAACTCGAGAGCAGGCAGAATAATCACCATTTAAGTCTGCATATTGATAACGATCGGTCAAATAGGATCTGAGCCAGGAGAAGGCTGTACCCTTAATTCCTACTACATTTTCTAATCTGTGAAGAAAAATAGCATGATCACTGGTGTCAAAAGCTGCACTGAGGTCGAGTAATACAAACATCCATAGTTACGTTTAACCCCCGTGTTCGAAGTTAATAAATTTAATCGTCTTCGCAAGAAACCAGAAAAGTCATGAAAACTGATGTAAATCTTATACAAAACCTGATGCAAATATATATATAAATATTATATAAACTCAAACTCGTCTTATTAAACTTTACCTTTAAAAAAAGTTAATTTAAAGTAGCGTGTTTTTTATAGCATTAGTTTTCTCACTTAGAAACAAAGCACAGTAATTGAACTATACAAACTAACTTCACATAAATGAAGCAAAAAGGGTAAATCTTTACTGATCAGCACATATGTCATCTGCCGTAAGTATTATTTTTAAACAAACTTGCCAAATAATTCCCTCCTGCCACACGGGATGATCATGTGTAAATAGTTCCAATCTGGAGGAATCTAAAGAAACGGTGACGTTTTACTTCATCAAACACCTCCACCTTCCTGCCGCGAGCACACAAGCACGTGCGACTTCTAACACAAGCCTCGCATAGGCCTCGAAGACACTCGATTTTCAACTAATTAACGCTTGTGTTGTCTTTAGAATGGTGTAAGTAATGAATGAGTTTGAGAGTAAACCACTCACAGAGTTTGGAGAAAAAGGCAGATCGAAGGCTTTCAACATCGTGCGAGTTTTTTATAATGGACCGCCATGGAAATGCATTTCTGTTGCACCACTCGGAAGCTTCTGCGCTTGGTATAGAATCATTTATATCTGAGGCTCTGCACCTACTGACTCGTCCCTATGCTGAACTGGTCTTCATGTCAATTTAAATAATTTCTGTCATATTGAATTTTCACCTGCACAACACACATGATGTTATATCATTTCTATCTGTTATCGCCCAAATGAGGATGGGTTCCCTGTTGAGTCTGGTTCCTCTCAAGGTTTCTTCCTAATGCCATCTCAGGGAGTTTTTCCCTTGCCACCGTCGCCGTGGCACCCTTGGCTTGCTCATCAGAGAAATTTCATTCATTCGTCTCATTATTATCTGCACATTTTTCTCACACATCCACACTTCCAATTATTTTATTTTTATTATTATTATTATTTTTAATTTATTAATTAATTAATTTATTATTATTATTTTTTTTTATTATTAATTTATTTATTATTATTATTATTATTATTATTTATTTATTATTATTATTATTATTATTTTATTTATTTATTTTTTGGTAAAATTTCTTTCATTTTTGTGAAGCTGCTTTGAGACAATGACCATTGTTAAAAGCGCTATATAAATAAAATTGAATTGAATTGAATTGAGGCTGATCACTGGACCAATCAAACTGAAAACCAGCCAGTTCTGGCTAAAGCCAATTTAAAGCCTTCTAAAGCGGTATAGACGATGAGTGAGTGAGTGTGGTATATCTGCTGTTTTTTTTTATATTTTATTTCAAGTGTTCACTTTTGAAAGCTGAAAGTTGCATGTATCATGGCTAATGTTCTGACATCATAAAATGTAACAGCCTATCATGATCCAGTATGCAAAATGTCATTGCAGTATTCATAGAATCTTGATTTATTGGAGAAGGTAAACAATTTCTTTTCTTCATTTTTCCTGTTTGTTCCTCTGTAATGTTTGTTTTTTTTGTTTGTTTGTTTTCCTTCCAGGTGATCAACCAGTCCAAAGCCCGGTTCAACCCCAGTATCAGCATGATAAAGAAGTGCATCGAAGTGCTTATAGACAAGCAGTACATAGAGCGAAGCCAGACCTCTGCAGACGAGTACAGCTATGTGGCATAAAAGGAAAAAAAAAAAAAAGCACTTGGCGGTCAAAACGTAAACCATGTTTTTATTTTTGGCTGCAGCTGGCTCAGGCTGTCTCCCTGCGGGATGAAGTGGGACCGTGCCTCCATCTGAGGAGGGGGGGGGGGGAGAAGGGCCTCACGTACCCAGGCAGTCATAAACACCCCCCCACCACCACCTCCCTCCAGCCCAAAACCTTTTTCTGATTTTACGCTGTTTACAACATCACCAGTGCCACGCCCCCGTGCGTCAATGAAAAGAAAGAAAAAAGAAAAAAAAAACAAGAAAAATGCCTATAGCTATTCAAGTACATTTTTAAACAACGTAATCATAACCGAGAAAACGAAGAGTGCGAACGGACGTGTCAGAGTTTTAAAGATAATGAATGACTAAGGAAAAACAACCATGCTTTTTTTTTTCTCACGTTTGCAGTTGTAGTGTGTTCTTCTTCTTTTTTAATGTATCAAAGTGAGAGGAAAAAGACTATTGTAATAAAACCATTATACTGATATAATTGTATTTACCTTCAACATGTAAAAAAAAGAGTTGACAAAATACTGCTGCTTGTCAAATAAAACAAATGGAAAAACTCTTTTTGAATGATTTCTAATGGATCGATTGCGTTAATTTCGAGGAAACAGTCTTTGAGAAGTGCTGTAACACTGACAGCTTTCTAAAGAAAGGAAATGCTCCCAGGAGGTTTATACTTTTCATCGGTCTGGAGGTAGTTTTCTGTTAAAATGTCTCACTTCAGGTCCAAGCCCCATTTCATAGGCTGGCCTGTGCTACTTCTTGGCCTGAAGATCCTCCGCTAATTGGATCCATATGAGCATTTCTGATTAAGCACATGTTTCCAGGGTGTGTGCGTCATCAGCAAAGTATGTTTTGTGCACTCTGAGACATTACGTTGTCATCTTATTTAAGGGAAGAAGTTTTGTGGTTTCACTTGTTGACACATGAGTTTACCCAGAAAAGCTTATTTAAAAATCTAGCCAGGATTTGCTTGTGTCATTTCAGTTGTTGCCAGAAGGGGTCAGAGTAAAGCATTTCTGACATTTCCAGCAGCATTGTAGCACAACTTTTTGTTTTTCTGTTTAAACTCCAATTTCCTTCTTATTAAATTATAATGAAATGTGAATAAATCCCTCACGTGTGCCCTGAAGTAATGTACTTTTGAACTCGGCTTAACGTGATTTCCATAGAATTACTCAGATGATGATAATATTTCAGCTGTTTGGGAATGATCTGTAGCCAGACCTGGCAGAGGACAGCAGTCTACTAATGAGCATCGAATCTCAAATTCTCAGCTGCAGGAGCAATTTTAAGATCATTTTTTAAGCAAGATAATTTCCCTGCTTTTTAATAACCACTTATTTGTTGGTTAGAGTCTAGAAGAAGCTTTCAACATAAAGTCTTGCTCAGTACATCTCAGAAAATCTTGGGATTTTTAATCAAAATTAAATTTTTGTCAGGTACACAACCATACACAGCGTGATTATATGTGCAATTCAAAAAATGCAATGGAATTAAAAAAATAGGTTGAAATAAACAAATCTAGAAAATTTAGAATACAAAATAAAGTTGCAGGCAATACTCTTTAATGTTATTTACTCAAAGCATCTATCTGAACTTCCTGAACTTGTCATTTCTTTAGATGCTGAAAAGGCTTTCGATAGAGTGGAGTGGGAGTACTTGTTTGCAGTTTTAAAGAAATTCGGATTTGGCGATAAATTTATTTTTTGGATTCGGCTTCTTTATTCGTCCCCTAAAGCCAGTGTACATACTAATGATGTTTATTCAGATTATTTTGATCTGGGTCGCAGATGTCGTCAAGGTTGCCCCTTGTCACCTTTACTCTTTGCCATCGCCATCGAGCCTCTGTCTATCACATTGAGATCTTCCTCCGTATTCAAGGGTATCTTCCGTAATGGAATTGAACATAAATTATCATTGTATGCAGATGATTTGTTATTATATATAACTGATCCTGCACTCTCCATCCCGGCTGTTTTAGGTATTCTGGAGAATTTCAGCTCATTTTCAGGTTATAAATTAAATTTGGGGAAAAGTGAGTGTTTTCCCATTAATACGTCAGCATGTCATCTTCAACAGTCCGATCTACCCTTTCATCTTAGTCCATCGGGGTTTAAATACTTGGGGATTAATGTGACTCGTTCTCTATCTGGCCTTAAATCAGCTAATTTTACTCCCCTTATATCAAGGATCGCATCTGATATTCAAAGATGGGGTAATCTCCCCCTTTCATTAATCGGTAAGATTAATGTTGTTAAAATGAATATCTTACCAAAATTTTTATTTTTATTTCAGTCGATTCCCTTATTTTTGCCAAAACATTTTTTTGTCTCACTGGACAAAATTATTGGTTCTTTCATTTGGGGAGGGAAGCCACCTAGGGTTCGTAAAACTATACTGCAGAGATGCAGATTTAGTGGAGGACTTGCATTACCTAATTTTCTAGCTTACTACTGGGCTGCTCACATTCATAAACTTTGCTACTGGTTAAAATCTTCTGGATCCTCTTGGTGTAAATTGGAGCTATCATCTTGTAAGGGATCTTCTATACCGGCTCTGCTCTATTCCTCTTTACCCATAAAACCCTCTCTGTATACTGATAATCAGGTGGTTCTTAACACACTCAAGATCTGGTTCCAGTTGAGACGGCACTTTAAATTTGTAATGGCATCTTCCTCAGGTCCTCTAAAAGATAACCATTTGTTTCCCCCATCACTCCTGGACTCGTCGTTCTCAGTGTGGTGTGACAAGGGTATAAAACAATTTAAATATTTATATGTGGATGGTGTCTTCGATAGTTTTGCCAATTTGTCATCTCGTTATGGTCTCCCCACTACCCATCTGTTTCGCTATTTTCAAATTCGAAATTTTGTTGCCAAGCGTTTCCCTAATTTCCCCTCTTTACCTCCAGAACAGCAGTGGGAAACTATGCTATCATTTATTCCTCATCATAGAGGAACCATTTCGAAACTCTATGATACTATCCTGTCTCTTAGTAACCACTCAAATGTTAAGCTTAAGTGTACATGGGAAGGGGAACTAGGAATTCAAATACGGGAGGAGTCCTGGGAACAGGCTATAGCGAGGGTACGGTCTTCCACCTCTTGTGCTCGTCTTGGTCTTATTCAATTTAAGGTCATACACAGGGCACATTTCTCTAAGTCTAGACTTTCAGAAATGTATCCGGAAGTGGAAAACAAATGTGATAAATGCCATGGCTCTCCTTGTCATCTTAGCCACATGTTTTTTCTGTGTCCTGAGCTGGAAGGTTTCTGGACAGGTTATTTTGCCATTATGTCCACTGTTCTTGGGGTAACTCTCCAACCTTGCCCTCTGATTGCTATATTTGGGATTCCTGATCGCTCACTTACACTTAATTCTACACAAAAGGATATCATAGCTTTCACATCCTTATTAGCAAGACGTCTATTGTTGTTGCATTGGAAGTCTGCTAAATATCCTACTATCTCCCAGTGGCTTAAAGATGTCATGTATTTTTTAAAACTTGAAAAAATTAAATATACGTTAAGAGGATGTACAGCCAAATTTTTCCACAATTGGCAACCATTTATTTCTTATTTTACTAGTCTAGAGGTATTGCCTGATTAAATGTATACCTGTTACTGATATTTATGTAATATGTTTGGTGGTTGTCTTGAGCCGTGTGGGTCGGGGAGGGGGGGGGTGTTTTTTTATTTTTATTTTATTTTATTGTTTTTTTTTTATTTGAGTGTTTTTGTTTAGTGTTTTTATGTGTGTGTATGTATTTGTTTATTTAGAAAAATGAAAAGGTAAATTGGATTTCTGTAAATGCAAGTACTGTATTGTTTTCCCTTTTTTCAATAAAAAATATTTGCAAAAAAAAAAAGTTGCAGGCAATGATGAGTACGCCCAAGCACCCTGAGCCATTGCCACCTGGGCGCACCAGAAAAACAGCGGGCACATGCATTTAAATGGGTCCTACCAGTACCAATACTTTAAAAAAGGGGGAAGTTAATGTCTAGACCTCCAAAAAGCCCCAGATGTTGGAAAACGAAAAAACATAACACTATGATGTCACTTAATATAATGTCGCACAATGTTATGAACCACTTTTATGCATAAGTTTAATGCATTGTCACGGCTGACCTGTTTGAGATAATAAAAAAAAATCCCTCCCTAATTTGGCATCCTCAATGTCTTAAGATCACATAGAACCAGTTGAGCAGACTCTCAGACATCCTAACGACAGCAGATTCCAACTCAGAGTTTTTGAGTGTGTGTGAAGACCCCCCAAAAAGCCCTGAATTTTGAAAAAAATAAATCTTTTGAAGAACAATGACGACATAGGGCCGATGTCAAAGTGCTTGGGCCCTATCAAGAGGGCCCTCACGCACTATGACGACATAGAGCTGATGAAATAGTTCAAATAAAAATATAAATTACACAGGATCCAGTGTAACATGTGCCAAAAAGCCTAAAGCTTGTGGACCATTCAAACCCAAGTGTGATTGTTAAACATCATACTTCAGATTTATCCTGTTTGCTGTTATAATAAGCTCCTCACTTCTGGGAGGATTTTCCACTCAATTGTGAACGTGACTTGGGATCTGTGTTTATTCATTAACAAGAGCATTACTGAGGTTAAACGAGGGGGTCTGGGGTGAAGTCAGTGTTCCAGTTCATCCCAAAGGTATTAGGTGAGGTTGAGGTCAGGGCTCTGTGCAGGACACTCGAGTTCTTCCACTCTAACCTTGGTAAACCATGTCTTCATGGAGTTTGATGATCACACATGAGCAGTGTAACGCGGGAACCTGTTTGAACCTTTTAGTTCTGGTAAAAGGAACTTGCAACGGTGCAGCTTCCAACCACAATAGTGTTATTCCAACTTTGTTTGGGGAAGGACCAAATATGGGTGTGATAGTCAGGTGTCCACAAACATTTGGCTCTAGGGTGCCTATGATAATGGGTTTTCTAGGAATGATTTATTGGTGTGTACAGTATATATGCATATGTCTTACAGATCTATTCATCTCCAGATTTCATAACATAAAGCAACTTAATTCGAGTGTAACTAATATTGGTTTATATTGAAAAAGTTATAAGGTGTATAAAATTGAATATAAAATTGACGTGAAATGTTTTTTCTTAACAGAACGCCAGTAAAATGTTTTGGTGTACACTTACAGATAAGAAACCCAAAACTGTCTGGGTTACTGACACCAGCCTGTAACACAATCTTAGTTAAATATTTTCATACAGCAGGTAACTGAGTAGGTAGATATGACAGCATGTTAATAACCTTATACTGTACAAGTATAATCTACTACAGACAGTCACTTCTGGACATCGATAACATCTGCACAAACTCTGTTTCGGACTTGATTA
This sequence comes from Channallabes apus, assembly GCA_030522415.1. NCBI lineage: Eukaryota > Metazoa > Chordata > Actinopteri > Siluriformes > Clariidae > Channallabes > Channallabes apus. The sequence continues at coordinate 34,709,496 of CM060104.1, forward strand.
CTGCATTTCATTGGCTCTGTACATGTACCCTGCACGACGACAATAAGGTTGAATCTAATTTAATCTAAACATAAGACTGTGGAATAGTTTCACGTATTACATCAGACCAGCATTAACACTTAAATGTTGTTAGACCTGGTTAGGTTTCAAATCTTACAATCCATAGATCTTCACAATGCCCTGCGGTTATTAAGGCATTTTATTCAGCCAGTTTCTTGTTTGTTTGTTTTTTCTTGTTGTTTCATTCATTTGGGAAACTGACTTCCTGTCCGGAATGCTTGTTTAGTCAATCATTTTATAGATACTCTACAGCTCGCTGTAGAAGCTTTAGGCAGAGTTTCATGAATATGTGAGGGAATGTAAATTCCAGACAGATAGCAACCTGAGCTCAGGATCAAACAGACTCAAACTAAAAGTCTACCTGTTAGACTATCAAAAATTCTTCCTTCTGGGGAACCTTCAAATATTCTGCAAAGGGCGTTCAAGTCAAACAGGGACTTGTGTGGATGAAATTTACTTGTGTGGAGTGTGACATTTACAGAAGACTTCAAATCACAGTACGAGACGACTCTTAGCTGCATTGAAATATATGAATGGTGCAAAGATTTGAAAGAAGGACGTACGTGTGTGAGTACCGATTCAACCAACCAGCCGAACCGCTGTCCTGTGAACATTCAGCGAGTGGAACATGATCTTAGAAAGTCGAAGTCGGAAGAGACGCCTCTTTGTGTGAACTGTACACACAATCATTCACCAACACCACTTGCACATTACAGGAACTCGGCTGGGAGTTAATGCCACATCCCACGTACAGTCCTGACCTTGCTCCAAGCCATTTCCACATGTTTGGGTGGTTAATGGAGTTCCTGGGAGGCCAGCGTTTCCGATGTGAAGCAGGCAGTCTGATCATAACCCCGGCGGACTGAGAACACCTTCGACCTTGATGGTATCCAAGCACTAGTGAAACATTGGGATAAGTGCACAAGTGTAGGATGGGATTATATAGAGAAAAAAAGGGAGTTTTTACTTTCATAACTGTCCTGGATTGACTTGAACGCTCATCATTTAAGAACCATAAGAAGTTCTTTAAAACTTCCAATCATCAAATGAAACTTTGGGAAGTATTTTTTTCCCCATTAGCTGACTGTTACTTTTTCTTTCACCTTCTCAACAAAAAAAAAATCACTATGTATCAAGATACAAATCAAATTTCATGGATGTCCTGAGAAGTGATGATGTTACTTGTCTAGTCTTCTGATGAAAACCTCCATCTTTTTGGTCATGCCTCCTGCAACTGGTATGAGCTCTGTCCAGTGCTGTAGCTACAGGAATAATAAACACATCTCACCATTCATTCAGCACTTATCAACGTGCAAGTGAAATGTACCAAATACATCACATCACAGCCATGACAACATCCCTCATACAAGAATTCTCACATTTCAGTAGCACATATCAGGTTCATAGCTTACAGTCTTGTGTAATGCTCTCAATGGGAAACTCTGGGCTGTCAATCTTTTCTGTGTGTGAAATTTCTTGGCACGTTCACTATATGCCCTATTGAGTTTCCTCTGGGTTTTCTGGTTTCCTTTATCATCCCCATGTTGGTGGGTGGACTTGCTTCACTTACCTGACCTTAGGTGTCATCCAAGTGGCTACTGAAACTAAGTGTAAGTATTTAGTAAGTAACTTAGATGATAGGTTAAGAATTAATGTCAGTAACGTCAGAAAGTTTCTATACTTTGAGAATTAATATGTTTTAGTATTTAGTCTAATGCTTTAGAATTAAGTTTGAATGAATTAATTTTATTTAAAAAATTAATTTTAAATAATTCACTGCAATTTAGATATACAGTAGGTTTAGAATTAATATGGTTCAGTTTTTGGAATAATACTTTATTTTTAATTAATATATTCGTTCTAAAACTAAATTAATATTGCAGTTTAAAATGAATGTTAGTTTCAAAACTATACTGAATTAGAATGCAAATTGTTTTTTTATGTTTTAGTATTTAGAATAACGCTTTCAGGGGTCGCCACAACGTATCATCTGCCTCCACCTAACCCTCTACTCCACTACCTCTTCTCTCACCATAACTAACTTCATGTCCTCTCTCCATAAACCATCCATAAATCTCCTCTTTGGTCTTCTTCTAGACCTCCTGCCTGGCAGTTCCAACCTCAGCATCCTTCTACCAATATGCTCACATATGCTCCTCTGAACATGTCCAAACCACCTCAATCTGGCCTCTCTGACTTTATCTCCAAAACATCTAACATGGGTTGTCCCTCTGATGAACTCATTCTTGATCCTATCCATCCTTGTCACTCTCAAAGAGAACCTCAACATCTTCAGCTCTGCTACCTCTAGCTCTGCCTCCTGTCTTTTCTTCAGTGCCACTGTCTCTAAGCCGTAGAGCATCGCTGGTCTCACCACTGTCCTGTACATCTTTCCTTTCATTCTCGCTGATACTCTTTTATCGCACAACACACCTGACACTTTTCTCCACCCATTCCAACCTGCCTGTACCCGCCTCTTCACTTCCTTTCCACACTCTCTGTTGCTCTGGACCGTTGACCCTAAGTACTTAAAATCCTGCACCTTCTTTACCTCTGCTCCCTGTAGCCTTACCGTTCCACTTAGGTTCCTCTCATTCACACACATGTATTCTGTCTTGCTACGGCTAACCTTCATACCTCCATCTCTATAGATTTTCCTTCACCTGTTCCCTGCTTTCGCTAAAAAGCACAATGTCATCTGCAAAAATCATAGTCCATGGAGACTCCTGTCTAACCTCCTGTAATCCTGTCCATCACCATAGCAAACAAGAAGGGGCTTAGAGCCGATCCTTGATGCAGACCCACCTCCACCTTGAACTCTTCTGTCACACCTACAGCACATCTCACCACTGTCGTACAGCTCACATACATGTTCTGCACCATTCTAATATACTTCTCTGGGACTCCAGACTTCCTCATACAACACCACAGCTACTCTCTCACCACCCTGTCGTACGCTTTCTCTAAATCTACAAAGACACAATGCAACTCTTTATTACCTTCTCTGTACTTTTCCATCAGCATCCTCAAAGCAAATACTGCATCCGTTGTACTCTTTCTAGGCATGAAACCATATTGCTGCTCACAAATGCCCACCTCTGCCCTTAACCTAGCTTCCACTACTCTTTCCCAAAGCTTCATTGTATGGCTCATCAGCTTTATTCCTCTGTAGTTGCCACAGCTCTGCACATCTCCCTTGTTCTTAAAGATTGGCACTGATACGCTTTTCCTCCATTCTTCTGAGATTCTCTCATTCTCCAAAACCTTGTTAAACAGACTAGTCAGAAACTCTTCTGCCACCTCTCCTAAACACTTCCATATCTCCATAGATATGTCATCAGGACCAACTGCCTTTCCACTCTTAATCCTCTTTAACGCCCTCCTCACCTCACTTACTGATTTTTGCTACTTCCTGCTCCACAACAGTCACCTCTTCTACTCTTCGTTCTCTTTCCTTTTTTCTCTTTCATCAACGCTGTAAAGTACTCCTTCCATGCAATAGTAAAGTCTAAACTACACTTAATTATAACTTTGAACATAGTTTTAAAATGACTTTTAAAATGGTTTAGGATTTTGAACAAAGATTTATGCTAACTATGATAATTATACTAATTTTCACACAACTTTATGCTAATGTAAGTACTGTATTTAGAAAAGCACCTCAGAACTTAGATTATACGTTTAGAACTAATGTCAATGATGTCAAAACTAAAACTTAACATTATTAGAATTCCTATACCTTGATAATTAATATGTTTTATCATTAGACTAAGTTTAGAATTAATTTTATTTTAAAAAATACACTGCAATTTCGATATACAGTAGTTTTGGAATGAATGCGGCTCAGTTTTTGGAATAATACTTTTAAAATTTAGGTTATTTTAAATGTATATATTCATTCTAGAAATAATTATATTATATTGGAGTTTAAAATGTATGTGCTAGCTTCAAAACTATATTGAATCAGAATGCAAGAAACGTTTACCAAATCTTACCAAAATAAAAAAAAATTATAATCTAGATTCTAAGGCACTGTTCTTTCATCTTCTATTCCGCTTATCCTGTGCAAGGTCACAGGGGGCCTGGAGCCTATCCCAAGATACTGTACTGGCACGAGGCCAGGTACACACTGGACTGGGTGCCAATCATGTCGCAGGACACTCACACACACTCTATGGGAATGCCAGTTAACATAATTTACATGTCTTTGGACTTTGGGAGGAAAACAAATGACCAGGAGGAAACCCACCAAGCACAGGGAGAACATGCAAACTTCACTCTCTAACCACTAACTAACCACTATGTCACTGTGCTATTCTAAATTATTAGGTGCTATTTTAAATTCTATTTTTGATTCTAAACCTGTAATCTAAATTCTATGGTACTATTGTAAATCTGAGGAAAATCTAAATTCTAAGGTGCTATTCTATGAACTTCTAATGTGTTATTATAAATCATAATGTTTTTATTCTAAACCTGTAATCTACATTCTAAGGTACTATTCTGAATCCCAGAAAAATCTAAAATTGTAATCTAAATTCTAAAGGTGTTGTTATTCTAGATTCTAGGAAAAATCTAAAATTGTAAACTAAATCCTAAGGTCATATTCTAAATTCTATTTATTTTTATTCTAAATCTGGAATCTAAATTCTTAGGTGCTATTCTAAATCCCAGAAAAATCCAAAACTTTAATCTAGATTATAAGGTGTTATTCTAAATTCTCGAAAAATCTAAAATTGTAATCTAGCTTAAACTAAATCCTAAAAATTTTGTTCTAAAATGATTCTGCAAATCCTAAAGCTTTAAACTTAACTATATATATATATATATATATATATATATATATATATATATATATATATAAAACTTTTTAAATCCATATTCTAAAGAATAATTTTTTGAACTTTTCAAAATTACATATTAATTTTGAACTATAACCAAAATCGTCATGTCCTGTTCTATAATCTCACTCACTCACTCACCTTATATACCGCTTTATCCTGTTTTCAGGAGACTTAGGGCACGAGGCAGGGTACACTCTGGACAGGGTGCCAATCCATCGCACAGTTCTCTATCATCTATAAACTGTAAAATATCATTTAAATTGTACAAATTTAAAATATATATATTTTTTAAAAAGTTTCAGAAAGTTAAATAATCTATCTACAGTATATAGACTATAGGTTTTAAACATATACTGCACTACTAAAAACCTGCGCCAGGACACATACTGTACACTGTGTATTATTTATAATGGAAACATAATTCTAGTAGCACGTGTTTCAGGGATTTATTGGGAATGAAAAGCAGTTTGTGCGCATGCGTATTTGTCGGACGTGATGAAAATGACATAAAATGATGTGGACTTGAGGTTTGTATGATACTGTGCGTAATACCACAGCTGTATGTATGTGTGTGTGTGTGTGTGTGTGTGTGAAAGGAGGAGGGGACAAAAAAAAAAAAAAACCCTCCAGAGTGTTGGAGCTGGTGAACTTTCAGTACTCGGAGCAGCCTGAGCGGGGAGTTACAGTACACTCCTTACCAAACACACACACACACACACTCAGACTGTAGGAGTGAACAGGTGGGCTCTCTCTCTCTCACACACACACACTCAGTCTCAGTACAGCAGCGTTACCCATGGGCGCGTGATGAGGACCCGAGCGCGCTCTGGAGGACGGTGTCTCTCGGTGTGGACATGTCTTCTCCCCGGATCAGGTCCTGGAGCTCCATGAGCCGGCTGTAGTCTAACTCCGCGCGCGCTCTCGCTCTCTCTCTGTCCCTGTGTGTGTGTGTGCTGTTGTTCTGCGCGTGAAGAAGATGAAAGTGACGGTGTGTTTCGGTCGGACGCGGGTGGTCGTGCCGTGTGGAGACGGTAACATTAAAGTCCGGAGCCTCATTCAGCAGGCCATCATGAGGTACAGGAAAGCCATAGCAAAGGTAAGCCATGTTTATGGAGGCAGCTGCTCGTTCTCTCTCTGTGTGTGTGTGTGTGTGTGTGTGTGGACGTGGGATTAAAGCAGGGAGCTCGAGCGCTCGCCGCTCACAACATGGCGCTTTCTTTTCTGGGAGACGAACAGGGAAGAAGCGGGAGAAAAGCCGCACGTCGGGTCCCTTACTGACTTTAAACAAAACAGCTTCGAAGAATGAAAGAAAATAAAGGAAGACTTCTTAAGAACGCTGAATGCTTTGATGTTTTTAAACGTTTTAGCGGTTAGCGTTTGTAGTTCTATGAGTTGCTACGTTGTTTCAAAACAACAAACTGGTTAGTTTTTTTTTTTTGTTTTTTGTTCTCATGCGCTACATTGTAGCCTCGAGGATCCGTCAGGGGATTCAGTGTTCTCCTTGCAGGGAAATGAGAGAACTTTTCGAGGTGTAAAAGAGAAAATAAAGTGTTTGAGCACACACACACACACACACACACACCGCCCTGTCCTGTGTGTCCTTCACTAACCGGCGCCAAACTCCTCTCTCTCCATCTCTTAATGCTATTATTATTATTTTTAATAATAATAATATCATGCTTATTATTTCTTTTAAGCATAAACTATTACACCTTAACACAGCCATATATAAATCTATGACCTTACCCACAGTTCTGCTTTATACCTACAGCCTTCTCCCCAAAAAAAACCTCTCTGCAAGGCCTGGAAACTTGGTCATATCCGGCACCACAGATATACCCCCCCTACTCCAGAGAAATACCCCCCTACAAGGGTGATTTGTAGATTTGGCACCCGGCATGGCCTGCAAACAGAACAGCATTATGTCATCTCTTTAGTCCAGAGCTCATGGAGGTGGTCCAAGTTTCACTCCTGCATGTCTGGTCACACTCTCTGCAGGGGTCATAAGCTGATTTAGTTTTACTATATTAAATGAATTATTTTCTGTTTGTTTAAAAAAAAAAAACAACAACGTTCCGCCTAGACTGAATGTGCGTTGTTGAACTATCAGATGAGTGTTTTTGTTCTATATGCTGTAGTAGGTTTATAGTTCTGCTTCTTTACTGGAATTCAGCGCAGGTTTGCCAGGTCAGTGTTTCCAGCCAGGCTACGTCTGAAAAAAAAATGCATACAAAGACCTCTAATTAGTCCAAAATGGACATTGCACAATGAATATGTATTATCTTTCTCTCTTTTTTTTTTTTTTTTTTTTTGTCTTTCAGTCATTTGTGTTTTGAAACAAGTTTTCCTCATTTCTGATTTCTGCTGGCTTAAACAGTTAATGCTGTGGGTTACTGATCAGGCGGTTGGCGGTTCAAACCCGAGTGTTGCCACTGTTGAGCCCTTGAGCAAGGCCCCTTAACTTCACTGTGCTGTTAGGAACATGTGACAAATAATTAAATCTTAATATCCACAATACATCTTTTCCCTCCTTCCTGTCACTCAGTCCTTCTGATGTATTTTACAGTCATGAACATTGAGTACAATATACACCGCCTTTAAGTTTGCTGAATTTGATGATATGTTTAATTCTGGTTGGGGTGGCATCGTGTCTTTGGACCACCAGGGTTGAAGGTTCGAGTCCCGACTCCGGGTCTGTGTGTGTAGAGATTGCATGTTTTGCAAATTTCCCACAGTGTGTGAGTGTGCCGTGCAGTGGATTGGCAAAATGTCCAGCGTGTATCCCGCCTTGTGCCCCGAGCCCCTTGGGATAGACTCCAGGCTTCCTATGATGGTGTAAAGAATGAATGAAGGAGTACTTCTGATTATTCGGTTTACAACAAAATGGTTGTAATCTGCAGACTATTTTTATGCTAGGCCAAACAAACACCACCTGCAGACTTTGTTTTTTTTTTTTTTTTTTCCACTCGCACAATGTTCTAAAATTATCTCAACCTATGGCCTTGGCAACCTGGATGTAGTGACACTAGGTTTCTGAAGCCAGTCCTCAGTTATGTCTTATCAACTCGTATGGAAATATGTAAAAAGTTTAGCTGGGGACAACACGTTGAGATTTATGATTTGAGAATTTGTTAGGGTTTTAAATTCATAAAAATAATTTAGCCTTTATTAGTCAAATCATAACCTGCATAAAAAAAACATTAAAGCAGTGATTGAACAGTGAACTGTTTGTTCTCTGCCATAAGATGTGAGTTGATGCATCATCTACCAGCGTAAAACAAAAATAACTACTTTATATCATCTTGATTGAAGGCATGACTGATGTTGCTGTTTTGCAAAGCATGGAATCGTATGTAGCTGGCACTACGCAAATATTACTTGAATATGCCTCTGTCCTAGTGTTAACTGATCAACAAGTTCTTTTTCAGGTGAGAGAGTTGGGATGAAACACTGGTGTGTTGTTCAGAATGATTGCAGGAGCAGGATTGGGAAACTCTCCCTCATCCTCCTGTGATTCGGGTCTGTTGAAGCTGCAGGTTTATACGGCGCCCTCCTGCTGCGTTGGCTGAGGAAAAGCTTGTGTGAAATGTTTATTGATTAATATAAGCACATGATTCTTTTGTACTTGGCCAGCTCCATTAGGGCTCTAGCGCAGGTTTGGAAAGTCTTAAAAAGCTTGACACTTATTCTTTTAGACCTGGGTGGAAATTTAAGAAAATGTTTTGGAGAAAGATTTTAGATATTCTATTCTCAAGGTCTTACAGGATCAAGACACCAACGTTCTGTTTAGGTCTTTTTTCTTTTTTCTTTTTTTTTTCTTCCCTAGCACAAGGATAGTGTAGAAAATGCATATCGTGTTCCGGTTTCCCTTCTCACAATGCGGTTCATGACCTTGAAGAGAGAAAGATGACAAAGATTAAAATTGAACGGCTTAAAAGGTTTGAAAAAAAGACGTCTGGAAGAAATCCAGTAAACGTCTGGAGTATTTTAAGAAGAAAATGGAAGCAATTTTTTAATCTTACTTTGCTCGACAGAGAAGTAAAGGACCATTTGTTTACTCCGTGGCATGTGTTTAATGTTTCATGTTAAGCGTTTTACTTTTTATATTGTATTTCTGTATTTTTTTTTCATTATTATTCAGACCACACCTGAACACTGAATGTGTGTTTTTTTTTTTTTTTTTTTTTGTTCTTTTTTTCCCCAGTTATTATTATTGCAAGTGCTTGTTATCGTGGTATCTCTCAAAATTCCAGGCTTTATAGAAGTGCTATAGCTGTTCTGTCCTTAAGACTAAAATAAAGCCTAGAGATCACCACCACCACTTTTTTTTTTTTTTTTTTTTTTTTTTTTGTTCATTTGTACTTTTAGGAAAACACACACCCACCTCGAGCACTCATCCCGTCACCCTCGGTTCCCAGAAAGACTTACCCAGTCTTATTCATCACCACCATGACACAACACACCAGGTTTCTCACATTTTGATGTATTTCAGGCAAGTTCACTGTCTGCTGTCTGAACCTGTATTGCCATTAATATTGTCACGATCAAGTGCTTCAGTGATCCAGTGCTAGTATTTGCCTGGGTACAGTATACATCTTGTTTTTCCTCTCTAACAGAACACTCATAAGCTAAGCATGGAAAAATTATTCAGAGGCCTTGCTCCCTGCATTCCTGTTAAAAAGCCTGGAAAAACTGCACAGGCCTCTTTGTGTGCTGGAAATACTTGGAATGTTAGTCGTTCTCCTGGTGCCTTGAGAGCGGAGGAAGTTTACGGTTGGGTCGGTGTGATGGAGGGATTTGTCCCTGTTTTTATTTGCTTATACGTGTTTTGATTTTGAGGTTGGGTAAGTTGTATCTTGGTTGTATCTGTCACTTTTCAGCTACTTCTGGCAAATTATGGGCCTTTTTTTTAAATTTTTTTTTTACCAAATGCAATGTAGTAATTATTCAGCCTTAAAAAAAAAAAAAGATCCACGCCATCTCAAAGCCACAAATCCTATGGTACTATGAAACTGTAGTGACAACAAAGCAGCTCAAACAAAAGATCTCCTTATTGTCACGGAGTCATGCACGTTCATTCATCAGCTTTTTAAGGACTTTTTCCAAACGTGTGGAAATTGAGCCGCATATACAGTTGTAACACACTGGGGGGTCGAATGGCACTCCGAACCTTCGGCTCAGCAGAACGGAGACGACTTGGTGATCGATCATCTGAGTGTTGGATTTCCCAGTGGACTTCTCCAAACTCCGTCTTACCGTTCCACGTTTTTTGAAGAAACCCCCCCCCCCCCATTCAGAGTCAGCATGCACAAAACGCATCAGCATGTGCAAATGGTGATGTATTGTGTAATCCCTGTTTATGACAGAACAACAATTTAAGCTTGAGTAGGGTTTAATTGGGTTAGCGCTTGTCTCGAAGAGTGAGCTGTCTTATGAGCCTAGGTAGGAGGGATGGTGGGCGGGTGGGTGGGTGGGTGGGGGAAATCGATTCTTAACTCAATATGAGATTCAATAGAAGATTCTCTTCGGTCTTTCTCATTATATTTGATCCACATTATGTCTGTGTTGTGTATTACTGGATGTATAAGCATTTTGGAAGATGTATATTTAGCTCAGGATGACCACTGAGGACTAGAGCGGATTGAGGTTCAGAGATGGTGACTGGAAGAGGTGCTGTCAGGGAACTGATTCTTTCTAGGGATTTTTCACTTTCTGTTCTATAAATAAATGTAATGCATTTGATTTAGTTTAATTCAACCTGGTAAAACCATATATACGTATTTCTCCATTTCACTCTTATATTGTACTACTAAATGCCGCACATACATCAGTGGGTAGTTTTTAAATGTATTAGAGTGCAATCAGCTTAATGAGCACCGATTCATGACTGTTCTTTGTGATTCCATGCTACAGCATTTATCCGGGCAGCACACTAGCGAAGTAAACTCACCTTTCAAGACATCTTGGGTTGCTTGTATACAGAATGAACCCCAGTGTTCTCTGTGAAAATCGTTCATCATTTCTATCAGCCCTTATTTCCCCTAGTTGCACAGCTAATTTTGTCTTGATTGTGCAAAAGGCTGTATGTGTGCCGTTGTGAACCTTTTGACCCCGTCACGTGGCCTGTGACCACTGAGTGAAACCTTAGAAACCGCCCAAGCCAGTGGTGATTACCGAAAAAGTTGTTTGGATGTAGAGAGAGTGCTTTGAACCTCAACTGCTCAGCCATATGTTTTAAATGGATTCAAGTGAATAAATTCAAGCATTTTGGATCAATAAGGAGAACAGCTTAAGGGAAGTGACACACACATCGAGTTGTACTTATAGCCGCATAGCCGTGTGGATTCGAACCGCTGTTTCCGTGAAGCAGGTCAGAGCTGATAATTTGTCGCAATACCTTTTGGACTCGTATGATGCATGATGGTTGCATCGCGTCACCCACTTCCACTCTTGCCCTGACTCAACCGTCTCCCAAGTACACTTGCGTATCTACGGCCTCCCATACAGTAATAGGCTGGAACTAGTTCATGAGTCACCGAAAATCACAAAGAAGAAGCAAAAAAAAAAAAGTAACTGGAGAGTCTATCTTTGCCCCATGCCTAATATTAAAATTTGCAAACAATATAAACAACCCTGACTTCCTATTATATCAGCTGTAATAAATACAAAGGATGAGATTGGTGCATGTGGTTTTTAAAAGAGGAAGGCAGAAGCGATCATGTGGCGTTACAAATACCTGTGAATGAGTACATGGTACTGTACCCGAGAGCACCTTTTCAAGTGGACTCGATTACAGTACATTAATCCGTACATCTGCACTGTTTGGATTGTTCTTTGGGGACAATCGTCATTCGATCCGTGCCCGAGTCTCTAGTGTGGAAGCACCCGAAGTATAAGCGTGGCCTAGACCTACAGTCATACTCCGTTCCTGCCGTGTGTTTTTCACTGTTCGCCCTCATTAGCCACCAAGCTAAACATTTCACAGAAAACACAAGGTATTGCCAGCATAGTGTGTTACCGCCCTAACAAGTCGTTCCCTAGATACCTGCATGCTCCCCTCCACACCACCCTCCCCCTTACACAACTACACCTGGTGTTGTAACACTGGCCCAGTGCGTAGTAGAACAAGTCAAGCGCTCAGAGTGTGGCGGCCTGATCAAACACAAAACAGGAAGAAGAAATGGCTTGTCCTCACAGGAACACACAGTATACAATTCACCGGGAAGTTTACATGGATGTGGCTGCTTACAAAGCTAACGCGGACATGTTAAGACATTGTTTTCAGCAGCGGGATTATAGGATACTCTGAAAATCAGCGATCGCTCTGGGAAGCAGAAAGCTCATAGGGATGCATGCTTGGACTTAACCTATAAGTAGTGCTAATCGCTAATCAAGCCAGGGTCTTACAATCTCAACTGTGATTTATGTCTTTAAATGTTTTTATGTCTCTTGCTTTGATTAGGTTTGATTAAGTGATTGGATGAGAATTATCAGACGAATGTGGAGCCAAAAGCAAAGGCAGTTTTCAGTCTGTCTGACCGACTAGTTAACATTATTTGTGAATGCAGGATCTATACTACAGAGGAAATGTTTAGATTTTCTATTTATGAATAATTATTATGTCGCTAAATATTTATTGTCACTTAAAAGCCTGTTTACTGAAACATAACTTCAACAGAGTGCTGGGTGAGACATGGTGGTGGTAGCTTGGGGGAACTTCTGTATTAGAAACAAGAAGAATTTGAGATCAAAGTGTTTGTGTGTATGTAATATATATCCATTAATGGTTATAATGCAGTGTTAGAAGTTATATTATCATTTATAAATTATATTTTTTCACATTAGGTGCGATTAATCTCTATCGTGCCCAGGATCGATTGCTCTCCCCTCTCCACTTCCCCACTGGCCAGCGCTAACACTATTTTTGTTCTCTGTACTCGGGTACGCTTCCGTATTTTCACTCTGATACAGCAGGTGGCAGTATGCACTTATTTTGTTTGTGAGCTGCCGTTAAACGCAAGGAATGAAGAGGACATGGACGTTAACCTTCACGCTATGCCTAATGTTATTGAAGTTATTGATGTCCGTGTTCAAGTATAGTTGGCTTCCAGTATCGGATTCGATCCGTCCACCGAGTTTGCTGTACTGTGTCCGAGAACACTTTCTTTCCAGTGGACTCGGGTACGGTTCCCGAGCGTGGAATGATTGCGTTCTCACTGATCGAAATGAACCAGACTGTGGGGGTCAAGTGTTGTCGGAAACAATTCTGGGCCCTAATGTGAAAACACCCATAATTCACACTTAAACTATGCAAAAGCGTTAGCCATAGTGTTGTTTCTTCCTTTTATTAGCTTTTACCTGCTTTCGACTGTATGCCAGAATTATTGTTGAAATCTTGTAGCATGCAAACTACTATACACATCGCCTCTCATTTCTCTACTTAAAGAGACGTCTTGTGTGTTTTTTCGATGTTTTTGTTAGTTTTCCTTCTTTTTCTAAATTACAGGACTTTCAGGCTGTGGCCCATGTGTTTTGCTGGTCCCCTTAAGTTGGAGTCTGAATCATTGCATGAAAGCAGCTGCTGTTTTTGTCTCGTGCGGAATATTAACAAGACTGACGACACGAACACTCGTCGCCGCTGAGTTATTTATTTATTTATTTCCCCCCCCCCCCCTTTGCGAGTACTGCATGCAGAAGGTCCATGAAAGAGAGCTCGTCATCTCTGAGTATTGCATTGAGTTCAGATGTTCAGATTCATTTCATCGAAATATTGCTCAATATGATAAAACACCAGACTTGCGGGAATGTCAAAAAATTACAAGTTGTTCAAAATATTTGCAACCCCGTGCAGTAACGTATTCCCAGGTATATTCTCTATAGTAACCTTGAATTTCACAGACGTTAAGGCATCGGCGTCGTTTTTAAACACATGGATTCAGGCTTGTGTCGTTCAGCGTTTGGTGTTCTTGTCCCCGCCTGTGTTTCGAGCCTGTGCTCTGAGAGTCTCTTTGTGAGACCTGGGTGGATCAGTTCCATGGAACAGGAGCGCAGAATCTCCTCTGTTTGTTACCACCTTACGTCACAAGCACTCCGCATAAATTTGTTTTATTTTCTGCCCCCTGCCTCCCTCCAAAAAAATCCACATCCCTCTTCACCCTGTGTTCACAAGCATGTCTAGTGTTCTTCAACCCCTCTTCCTTTTTTTTTTATTATTTTTTTTCGGTGATTGCTTATCACGCTCCCTCTGTCTCACAGGCAGCATGCGACCTTTGACCTCAGGCTTCTGGGAGTCCTCCTAATGCAAATTGAGTGGGTGAATCTGGCCCACGATGAGCCAGGGCTTGATCTTGCACTGATGCTCGCCTGGAAGAGAACTCGCCTTTCATCTTATCAGTCTGGATAAGAAAGAAAGGAGTCGAGGAGTGAGAGCTAATGACACGAATGAAATGTTCCATAGCCCATTGACGATGAGCTTTTTTTGGTAACAGCAGTTAGAATGACGTGTTCGTCCGCCTTTGTGCTCTATTTCTCTTCATTGCTGTGTGTTGTGTTGGATGCAACTAAGCAGTTGAGTTATTGGTGAAACTTTTCACAGTGTGCTTAATCGGTGTGTGCAATCCGTCTTGAATACTTAATGTAAAAAGATTTATTTTACAAATGGACCTTTTTTATTTATTTATTTTTGTCTAGACATCAAATGTTTTTCTACATTACCCATAATGCAGTTTAACTACCCACTGTTAAGTACCCACTGTTTCCACCTATGAGTGGAAATTCGTCTCGGGTTGTTAGACAGCGATGCAGCAGCACTTTAGTGTCCTTTAGTCTATCCAACTGTCTCACCTTCTTATCTATGAACTGTGCACAAACACCACCACCACACTCGTCACCTTATAGATGGTACAACTGTGAATCACATGTAGACTCATGAACATGTAGCAGCTATATTTCTTAGCACACTCCAGTCTTGTAGGTGGTGATAATGCACCGATTGTTAATACATTCAAAAGAAGAAGTTAAAGTCTTAACCTTGGCATACAAATTTAATCCAGTCGAGAGGTGAGTTGTTCAAGCGAAATGTTGTATTGCGAAGCTTATTTTCTCTTAGGAAATAATGTAAATGCAGATAATTCGTTCCAGCCACCCAAAATATAGTACAAATATTATCATATTCCAACACTATAATTTTGCATATAAAATAAAGGTAAAAAAATTTGATATGAAATAAATGGACATTAAACCTCACTTAACCACCATCAGTTTCATTTTTAAAGCAGTCAGTGACAAAAAGATTTATAAAGTTTTTGTTTTTTTTCCTCTTGCTACCGTCTGGATAATTTTCCTGGGACTAATGGTGCTACGTCTTCACTCAATCCACAGAAAATATGTAAACTCACTTCGCTTGGCTTTTCACTGATGGAAAAAGTTTTAAACGGCTCCTGGAGGTACGCGCAACTTAGCCGGCGCTCAGATCAATTCGGTTAATTCGCTCATATGTTGAAAATACTTCGTATACCGAGGCAGATTTCTTGCAAAATTGCAATTCTTATTGTGAAAATGTGTGGGGCGGGGCTTCGTATGCTGAGTAATCACTGTATCTGTGCAAAATGGAAGCACAAAGTTTGTTTTCTGCAGAAAATTTATAATTTTGGTGTTTTAAGTAACTTGGACATTGTAGACACTTTAACCTTTATAAGTTTACGTAAATATTGGGTGAATCAATTCTGAATGCAAAACTGACCGTTATAAATGGATCAACCAAAAAAAACATTAACTAAATGGTCTTGTGGATTAAATCGCACAGCTCTGACAGCCAACCAGATGAGTCGAGGCTCTGCTGTACTTTCCGCACTGTGTCATGTAGCTGCACTGCATTCTGCTCTCTCTCTCTCTCTCTCTCTCTCTCTCTCCCGCTCTCTCTTTCCAAATCCTCTGTATTGAATTGCTTTTTAACATGATGAGTAAGTGAGAAAAAAAGCTTTCAGTGTTTGTTTTTAAGGTAATGAGTCAGGACTCCATGCAACCACTGGCAGTATTGCGACACTTCCTGGACCGGCCCGAGAGGTGTGTGTATACCTGTAATACTAGATGTGAAAGGAGAAGTCCTGATTGTACACTTTTCATTGTTTTGTTTTGTTTTTTTGGAGTTGTGCAACCGACACAAATTTGTAATGTGACAAATTTGAAATTAGTTGGTAAAGTTTAAATTGGATGGTTCTCACTGATGTATAAGACCTACACGTCTATTAGTTGCTCTTTTAAGTTTTGTCCTTTTTGATACCATAGCTTAACCTTAGTTACAGTCACAGGGACTATCCAGCTAGTGAGGGTTTACAAGTACACAAGTGTAGAACATAACTCAGTTTCTTACATTTCTGGTCCAGTGAAGTAAAAAAAAGAGTATTTCTGTTGTTTATTAGGAATTTAACTTGTAAACATATAAACTTTTACAAACGCGTAAACCGTGGCAAACTGGCCATATTTTCCTGGACACGTAAGGAAGCTTCCTTTCTTCAATGTAGGCGGTAATTTGTTTAAGAATAGTAACAGAAATATAGCAAAGAGCTAATGCAAATAATCTTGCTCTTAAACTAGATATTTAAAGGATATTTTTCAACATGATTTCCATTATTTGCTACTTGTGATGGAGCTGTTACTATTTTTTCACAACTGAAATCAAATTAGGGTTTTATTCCCAAATTCCGAACATTTTTCCCCTTTTCTAGAGTGACGTCCATGTAACATGCATGTACACAGCATCATAAATAAAGTGGAATTTCATACTTCTATAACAGTTACAGTATACTGTACAGTTTGGTGCAATAGTCTTAGGCCTCTCGCCTGTTTAAGACTTAAAAAAAAAAAAAAAAAAATATATATATATATATATATATATATATATATATATATATATATATATATATATATATATATATATATATAATTATTTTTATTTATTTTTATTTTTTTGTGTGCAAAAAACCTTTGCACAGTACTGTAGTTATTTGTTTGTCAATTATAAAACCTCACTATAAAGTTGCTCGCTGTTTGAAAGGGAAAAAAACGTGCATCCTTCACCCAAACTAGTTGTCTAGCACGTTGCTAGCAAAACCCGAACAGCCAGTTTCCCACTTTGTCTGTTGAAGACGCTGAAGTCAGAAATGATGCAATTGTGACTGGCAAATTCCTGCTTAGGATGGAATGCTAAATTATATTTGAAACTTTTCAAACCTGGACAAAGTCTCTATCTATGGCGTGATTGATGAATATTCAGCTACGTGTCCTCAGACGTACGGCCTGCTCCATTCATCAAAGTCCACTGGAACGGGAGAAAATCTCAATACACACCACACACATACGCACACACACCGAACCTGCTGTCTGGTACCGATGGTATGAATTCATAGGAGTGTGCTATTACAGCCCTGTTTATTATTATTCTGATTGTTTATTGGAATACTGATTGTATTGCTTCTTAGGGGTCGGTTGTTGCTCAGGCACTGGGGTTGCTGATCATATGGTCAGGGTTTCGAGCCCTGCCACAGCCGGGATGCCACCGTTGGCCTTTTAGGCAAGGCCGTTAACTCTATGCCTATAGATGCAGGGCATCCTCAGTGCCGGCCCCATGCCAGGAGGGATAGGTGGGTTGCAACCGGAAGGTCATCCCATGTAAACACTGTGCCAATGAGTTGTGGATCAAATGCCCAAAGAGGGGAATCTGATTATATTGCCTCTTGATCTAACTGAGTTTAGAACTGTACTACCAGTCATGCTTGTACATCTTAAAACGGTTTACTTTTAGGAGAATAAAACATCTGCTTGTAAGGTGCACAGCTTGTACGGTTGGCTAAAACCAGTAATGCATTCATTCATGCATACATAATAAAATGCAATTTTAGGTTTGTTTAAGATGGGCAGCTAAAGAAACTAACTAGAGCAGGCCTCTCGCCAGTTCCTACGAGATGAGTTGATGTCCTGGTCGTTTGGTCCACTCTAAAAGCTGTGAAAATGAAGACCTACCCTTTATCGAATAAGAAAAGCCGCTGTTCTTGTTGTTACAGAAGCTTGGCCAGTCATGGGGTTATTGGGTTGAGCCGTGTTCTTGCTCTGTAGACATTTTTACACAAAACCATTTTTTTTTTTTCGACAGCCCAAGCCAGTTTTTTTTGGTCACTGCATTCCAGCTTCTGAGAATCATGTGAATATGGTTGTCTAAAATGCCAACTTCCCATCTCCAAACTAAGCTTTTCCGAGGGTACGGATGAGAGCCGAAGCCCTGCCAGAACCTCTGCCGCTCGGAATGAGGGCGCCTGCCAGGCAGGGAGGCGATGCCCAACTACAGCTCAGCACTAACGCTTAACTTCGATCATGTTCACATTTGTTCAGTGCGTGCATGCGAAAGTAATACGTTCCCTTCGCTGTCTTTTCGTTCTGTTTGATCTCGCAGTTTTATGGTAGGCTGCCCCTGTGTAATTCTAATCCCACTTGTAAAAGGAGGGGGGGGGGGTTGAGTTGGGGAATTATTTCCTTTAATATGAGCTGGTAATGTCCTTGTGAATGACTCGAGACAACTGTGGTGCTGATTAAGTGGTTTTCTTGCGATGAGCGTGCTTACTCTAGATCTGGAGTGTAGTTTCCGTTTTGGTTATTTTATATTACGACTGATTATTATAGAGCTGTGTGTGTGTGTGTGTGTGTGTGTGTGTGTGTGTGTGTGTGTGTGTGTGTGTGTGCACGTCAGTGACCTACAGCTGCGTAATACATCATTAGTTAATATTTATCACATTGTTTGCTTTTGCATTACTTTCCAGTGACTGAAATCACACCGCACCACTATATTATCAGCACTCGTATCCCTAATTCTACCATCTCACGGTGGAATTCTTGGTCATTGACGTTTCTATAGTAACGACTCATTCTTATGGGATACATGCATTATTTAATCTAAATGTAGTAATGAACATTTGTACAAATGTCGTGTAACATGACAAGCGTTTATTTTATTTTTTTTGTTTTTTTGGAAATTATGAGACTGTTGACTAGAAATTACATTGAAATAATATTAATATTGTGCTATTTTTCTTTCTTTTATAAGTACTAGCCAATTGGACTTTAATGGATCTGTTAAATGGAATCTAATAGACGTTGATGATTAATCAATAGTTCATGAATTAATTGCCTTTAAGAAATTAACCGATCGAAGCGATGAGGCTTGTTTTGCACATGTGCTGTAGTGCCTGGAATGGCAGAGTAACGTATAACGTTGTTATTATTATGAACCTGTATTATTTTGCATAGTGTAAATTAAATGCACCTTGTCTTAATGAAAAGGAAATAACGAGGCTGTGAACTAACACATGTAACGATAAATCATTAAAGAGTCACTCATGCTGAAGGGGAAACGGGAACTGGATTCTCCGCACCGCCGGTCTGCAGCGATGTCACAACCCCGGTCCAGTGGGACGTCAATCACGTGCTTAGTGGAACAAAAAGGAATAAAAGCAAAACGGGAAAAGGAACCCTTGTAGGTTTTCCTCAAATTTGTGTTTATAGATTAACTGTTATTTATTTATTTATTCGTTTGATTTTAAGGTGTTTTATGTAAAATTTAGCCAGATTTGACACTTTTGGGCAGAGAATCAGCACACTCCTAACAACTAAGATTTTACCCATTTCTAATAATAATAATTTTGTTGTTATTATTATTATTATTACTACTAAGTTTAGCCTTTATTCGTCACATGTACTGTACATTTGTCTCATGTACATTACTCCGCTGTGAAATTCTTTATTTGCATATCCCACCATAGCTGGGGTCAGAGCACAGGGTCAGCCGTGAGACAGCGCCCCTGGAGCAGGTTGGGTCAAGGGCCTTGCTCAAGGGCCCAACAGTGGCAAATCTTACTTAATATCGTAGCTGGGGCTTGAACTGCCGACCTCCCCATCAGTAACTCAACCCTCAGAGCCACCGCTGCCCATAACTTATAAAATAACAATAAAAAAAAGGCAATATGTGGAAGGCCACCAGATGTAAATCCGTGTACGGGGAAACACTGGATTGCTGAACTGTTTACATAAAACTTGCACTGAGGGGGAAATGTGTGTCTGGTTATCACTAATTAATGATTAATCGGCTATTGTGGTTAACGTGTGTTAATATCAGTTAATTTAATGTGTGCGCAATTTGGTCCCCTAATTATTATAATCACTGTGATATAAGAGCAATAACGCAATAATGTTAATGAAAACACTGACTCATTTCTGAACTGTAGCTTTTGGCAAAACTTATTTCAACAGTCATGAACGCGCCTTTCTCTTTATCTGAGGTGATACGGTGTTTTTGTCCCATCGCCCAGTCCTTGTCTCAGCTTTGGAGAGGAATGCATGGACATGGAGTTGTACACACTGTGTGTTGCATTCTTGGAAAGCGCAAAACTGGTTTATGGTGTCATTACTGTTCAAGGGGTAAAAAGGAAGTGTTTCAGCTGACTATGAGAAAGTAGTAAAAAAAAAAAAGACAAACGGAAAATGATTACTTTAGTGTCACTGAGAGACAATACTCTGCTATTTATATATTCAAGTATGATATTTCTGCATTATTTTTTCCAAATTATTTTGTTTAGACTGGAATTATAACGGCTGATTTTGCTATATCAACTGGAACTCTTAGTAGTCGGAGAGCGAGAGGGAGAGAATTGTGAACATGGGTCATCAGGGATTACGTTGTCTGTTTCTGATCCTTCCCAGCGACCTCTTCTGCGTAACCAGGGGGAGAATAAAGGCAGCAGCTGCTGCGGTGTTATCTCAGTTCATCCTCCCTCCTGGTTCGGGTCACCACTTAGTCACACACTCGCGCAGGACGCTCTGTGCGCAAGCCTGTGTCATGAAAGACAAATTACTGCCCGCGTCCGACTGAACCGTGTCACCTGGCGAGTTCCACCTGGAGCGTTTGACACATCGTCTCACGGATCAGTGCAGTGTTTTAGACGTCTACACTGCTCTTCGAAAAGTATTTACACTGTTTGTGTCAAGGTGGTGGACAAAAATATATTGAAATTCCATCGCAACTTATTTGTCAGAAACATCAGGTCTCTTTGCGTGATACACGTGCGCACTTAATGAGTCGCACTGTACAGGCGCGGTGTCCTTGCAGCAGGCGGGTGGAGCGACATCAGGGTTTCGGTGTTTGCCGTCACAACCCAGTAAGATAACGGCTTTTCCTGGCTGTGTGAGCTTCCCAGGATTTGTGTAGAATAGTGTGTGTGTGTGTGTGGGTTGTTTTTTTTTAACTAAAACTAACCGAAGCTCACTTGGTTAATTATTGACTAAAAGCCCTCCCGAGCTCAGCGCATAACTTTCAACCACTTTGGAGTCTGGACTTTTCAAGCGGTGTTTATTTCATCCAGAGGTTTACACATCTTCAAGATCTCCAGGTTCACATCAACAGGGTTACCACGGGCAACAACATTGATTGATTTAAAAAAAATTTTTTTTTTATATATATTATTTTTATATAATAGACCAGCACATTTCTCTTTTCCTTTCTTTCGTCTGACTCCCGTCTCCCATCTCCTCGCTTTCGATAAACAGAGGAAGTGTGGACATGTAAACAATGGACATATAAAAAAAAAAAAAAAAAAAAAAAGGTTTAGGAGATGGGTTGGGTGATTTAAAACGGCTTCCAGCAGCATGACTCGAGCCCAGTTTCCACCCACTTCTTGTGGCCTCTGTCATGTGGTACGTCATATATGTATATGTCCTGCTTTACTTGTGGTGCGTGTATGTGTGTATGTATATATATGTGGGTATATCTGTCTGTCTGTCGCTGTCAAGAGTGTATCTGGAGAAAAGAAAGAAGAAAAAAAGCTTTGATCCATTGAGAATGATTGATTTTTTTTTTTCCTTACATTTTTGCAAGTTTGGACACATGGTTACAAAAGAAAAACATTTATTCTTTGTGCTGCACTACAGCACAGTCCTCAGCATCCACACCGAGTGTCCTACATGAACACAGGTGTATTTGGACAGCTTGTACCAGACACGGGTACATGTCTTAACTTGAAATCCAGATTTTTTTCTTTTTTCCCCTTCCTTTCGGCTCCCGCTTTTAACTTACACATTCCTGCGCTGTTGCTACAGCGAGAGCGGTCGAGGCTCTTCTCCACCCTGGCACGCTGTAGTCCTAAATCTAGAGTGTCAGCCTTGAAGCCTGAACACACAGCAAACCTCGGGCCAGCATACAAATGACTGGAATGAAGGCTTTTCATGCCTTTTTAAAATTAGTATGATAATTATTATTAATTTCTTTATTCTTTATATGCAGCTTTGATTTTATTTTGTGAATTATTTCCTTTTATAAGTGCATGTTTTTATTTTTCTCCCCCCAGGTTGCATGAAAACGCATAACTGATGTTATAATAACACACTGAGCTTCTTCTCACCTGGATTTCATTGTCTGTTCAAGACTCTGTAATTAGATATTAGATGCAGCTTTTTTTTTTTCTTTTGCGTCCAAATACGCAGAAATGTTACGAGCAAGAGCATGAACAGCGAATCAAGGCATTCCCCAAGTCTGTTGTATAAAAATCTAAATGCATGCACGGAACTGTACGCATTCTTTCGTACCTAGTCAGACACACGGCCCTGGAATCAACCCCTAAAGGGAGGCTGGATACTCTGGATTACGACTCTGAAGCGTTTTCGAAGCACGAGATCTCGTTCCTCTCCTGTGAAACTCGCGCCAGGTCGAAATGACAGTTTTGTGGGACGACGTGGACGTGTTGGAGCAGAACTGAAGTATTTGCCGCGCTCTGTTGCAGCACGCCGGACGAGCCCTTATGGGTGTGATCGCACTCATCGGTGTCAACAAGCTTTCGTCCGACGTTCGGCGCGACAACTACATCAGCTCCATCTTGCATACCTTTTTTTTTTTCTCGTCTTTTTTTTTCCTTTTCACTTCCTCAGGTGAAGGGTCGGCCGTCTGATATCACGTCGAGGAAGCATTAGAGGAGTCATTAACTACTTTTACCTAGAGGCAGTTTGTGTTTGCTCCGGAGTCACATGATGCCTCAGCACAGATGTCTTGCTTAATGCCGTGTTGAAAGTCTGTTATTTAATTGCTTCCACACCTTAGTTTGATGGACCGATCCACGGAGGCTCCTCAAGTCAGAGTCTTCGGGTGGAATATATTTACCGGATAATATATGGATTATCGATTCCATGGCTCTAACAGTTCAGCTGATCCTGTGATCAGTTTTAACGGCAACCTAACGTGTCATCAATTTGCATTAATCTTTACATAATCTTCAGTGTTACATGAGGCCAACCTTTAAACTGTCCCTTCATTAAACCTATTTAATTATAGGCTCTGCAGTTAGAGTCAGCCAAACTCTTTTATGCCTCTTTTTAAACCTTGAATTGAATTATGGAAGCAATTTGAAATATTATGTTTCCACCAAAGATGTCAGTAGTTGCACCATCGTTGATACGGTCATGTGATTGAGAGAATAGAGGCATATATATTTTGCATGCATTTTATAAATTTTTTTTGCCTGACTCTATTAGAAAAAGCAAAATGTAAAATAATTTACGTACGTATGACTATGCAAATAGTCTGATTTTAATAATTTTAAAAAAATCTATTTTATACTATAGCCTTAATGTTTACTGTCGGATTTGTCACTCACTCACTCGATGCCTGTATGGCTTTATGCTGTAAACAGGGTCGCGGGGGCCTGGAGCCTATTCCACGACCCTGAATGGGGTACCAATCCATTGCAGGGCGAGTGCACACATTCACACACTACAGGCAATTTGGGAACGGCAGTTAGCCTAATCTGCATGTCTTTGGACTGTGGGAGGATGTTGGAGTACCCGGAGGAAACCCACCAAGCACGCGGAGAACATGCAAACTCCATGCATACAGGCCCGAGGTGGGAATCGAACCCAGAACCTGGAGGAGCAAGACGACAGCGCTGAGCACGAAGTCTTAGTGTCACTGGAATGTGTACAAAGCAATCATTATTTACATTATTAAATATTTTTATTTATCACATTATTTTCCCTGATAATCTTCTGCTCCATCCTCCATTCTGAGTCCAACGGCCCATAGAATCAAGATCTTGGTAAAAGATTTTTTTAAGATTCTGGTCAATTTTACACCATTTAATGAACGCAAGTTTACATAAATAATCTGAAAAGTAAGTCCGTTCTGAATTTAAAATCAGAAACTTGAATCAAACACGGACTCGTTGATTCAAAGAACCGAATCAATCGACAGAAGATTAAATTGATCTTTTGTCCGTCAGTTCATTTCTTTGAATCAGCTCTAAGGAACACCACATCAAATGGAATATCTTTTAAACTGTTATTTTTTTTTTCTATTAAAATGTAATAAAGTACATCTACATGAAACAAATATCCTGATAATAAGAAACTAATATCCTGAGTGAGTTATATAGACTTGTTGCATTTGGTAAAACTCGGGTGTATATAAAAACTTTTTCAGAATTTGTATAAAAAAATAAATAAATAAAAAAGGGGGGGCAGGGGTGTGTATGTTGTAAGATCACAGACAGTATGCAACTGTTGAAACCTTTTAATTTGAGATTCTAAGGTCATGTGGTTACTGGAAACCGGTTTGTCTGCT
The DNA here is from genome assembly GCA_030522415.1 of Channallabes apus. NCBI lineage: Eukaryota > Metazoa > Chordata > Actinopteri > Siluriformes > Clariidae > Channallabes > Channallabes apus. Next base: position 34,734,048 of record CM060104.1, read on the forward strand.
GATTTATGGCTGACAATGTTGTAGCAATAATAATAATAATAATAATAATTTTCACAGATCATATAAATTAAACCTTCGTACAAATTCAAGCCTGTCTAAAACCTAGTCCAGCTAGCGAGCGGTGCTATTGCTGGTGTTCAGTTTTGCCCATGGTGTGTTAATGATGTACAAGTCAAATCAAACCGGCGATGTTGAAACCCCACTCATAACTCGAACCCAGACGAGCTGATTATAGCAGCTGCTTAGCTACTGTATGTGGGCCAGCAGAAGCCCTTTTTTTCACACGGATTTATTCACGTCTAATCATAGAGCCTGACATCATTTTAATGGTTTTAAATGAAATATTCAGGGGCGCTTCTAAATATAGTGTGATCAGATGTGAGAGAGAGCCAGGCTGGGTGTAGAGAGGTCAGGGGGAGACGGCATCCTTCCAGCTCGCCTGTGCCGCTTTAGGAGACGGTCAGTGCAGCTTATTAACAACGGAGTGTGGTTGAGGTTAAAGGTGAACGACCTCAGTGTAGATAATGATAAATATACAGGATTGTTTATGTTGGCGTGTTCTAGGAACCTCAGGGTCATTTACCTGCCGTGAGAGGAGGAGAGGGAATGGATTTTAGGGGGTTTAACGTGTACTAGAAAGTATACATTATTTAATGATGGGTCTTAGAATGCTTAGTGCATGTTATAAATGCACTATTGTGGCTGATTGTGTGTGTGTGTGTGTGTGTGTGACATTGATATTTAACTATTAACTAACAGACTAACAGCACGTAAAGCACAACTGATCAGGTTGTTTGGAAATATTTATTTGTCCCATCAAAAGATATACAATTATTTTATTTGTAAGAAAATATTAGCATTATAGATAATCTCTACATAAATTCCTGACCATGTGTACATTACATGTGTAAATTGCCGATTTGATGAATTGTAAGCGTGTGTGTGTGTGTGTGTGCGCACGCATGTTTATGTGCCTAGATGGAGGGATAGAAAGAGTTTGTTAGAGATTGGGGGGGGGGGGGAATCTATTTAGTTATGAATCATGATTCTTTTGTGTGGTGCTTCACGTATTGCCCCACTGACGCCAAAATCAATATATATTTTTTTCAATGTTATTCAATCTTTGTTTCTGTGAGTGTGTATCTCTATGTGTTTTTTCTGTCCGAGTGTGTGTGTGTGTGTGTGTGTGTGTGTGTGTGTGTGGTTTAACCAGATTAACTCAGCACTTTTGGCATAATTTAACTTGTGTCTTTGATGCACAAGCTGACACACACACACACACGCGCATATGCACACACACTGCAGTGTGTTTTTATCACCAGCACTTTACTCCATCATGCCTTCTGTGTTGGCTGATAACACGACTTTCCCCAGGATTAAATCTTATTACAGTGTTTATTCAACTGCTTCTTTAACTCAGCACCTGGTTGTGTGGTCTGTAAAGCTCCCCTTGCTCTTGTACGCTTGATTATGGAAATGATCTTAAAGGATGCTCAGCTCCTGGCCGTGTTTTGTCCAGGCCTGTCTCAGTTAAAAAATTTTTTTTTTCGTTATCTCAGTGAGCGATGTTGACTATAGTAGATTTCGACAAATTTTGTTAACCAACTCCATATTTCCTTTGGAAACCTGACGGTGAAATCTGAACATTTAATCTGTCCCAAATCACAGCCATTGCTGTATTAGAGGGATTATTAGGGTTGATTAATGTTGTAAAAGTGGCAACAAAAAGTACTATGGATTTATTACTTGTTAATCAATATTTAATCACACACACTTACACGCTCATTTCCACTCTGCTCTACACCTTCAAATCTGGAGTACCTGGAGGAAACCCACCAAGCACGATGAGAACATGCAAACTCCATGCATACAGACCCCGAGTCAGGAATCGAACCCGCGCCCTGGAGGTGCAAGACGACAGTGCTAACCACTAACCCACCATGCCGCCCTGCTTGGATACACGACCAGTCGAAAGTTTTGATTTATTTTCTACATTCTCTTACAATATTGGAATTTTATTTATTTTTTTAAACTATGAAATAACACGTCTGGAATTAGATAATTAAGTACAACAGCAAGTTATTTTAAGCCATGAAGGTCAGCTGTTCTGGAACAGTTCTTGGCAGAACTAGCCCATCAAGCTCCATGATGAAACTGGTCCTCATGAAGACCTTCCCAAGAAAGTACAAACCAAAGCAGAGGAGAAATTCATTGAGCTTAACAAACAGCACCTCTGGTTAGAGGCATTATGAAGGCTTTACAGATCACAAGTAGCAGATACATCTCAATATCACATGTTAAAAGGAGATTATTGTGTATTTTGAACGGCTTCAGCATTTTCTTCTACAGTGTAGAAAGAAAGAAAAATCAGGACAGCCCATTGAATTAGAAGGGGTGTCCAAACTATTGACACATTAAGCAAATCTCTTAAATCTGTACTTTCTACACCGCATCTCATCCTCTCAACCACCACCATCTGCACAAAAATCAAGAACGAATAGAAACCTCTGCTCTGCCTGGCTCGCGTTCTTCCTCCATTAGCTCCCTGCAACCTAAACATACCGTCTGCGATGTTCTTCCGCTTCAGCTTTGTTGATTTCAGCAACAACAACACAAAAATGCTTCAATTAGCAGTGCTCCAGGGCTTGCTGTGTAGTGTAGCGTTATGATGGTAATACTCCTTCAGGGACGGACTTTCGGCATTATGATTTCAATAAGCTCCAAAAATAAAAGGTCCGATTCAGGAAATGAAGCTCGGCGCTGAAAAGGTTCATCGGGTAACTTGAATTTGTTTCTGGTGATCATCGGGTAATTGGTTTATTTCGTTTATTTATAAAAAATATTTTTGCCTAACCCGGGAAATTTTGCACCCATCTGGTTTTTATCAACTCGTCTAAAGGAGTCGTGTCAGATTGAAAACTTTTCTTTGTCATATTATTGAATGAAGTCCATTTCGCTTTCCAGATCAGCTGTAAACGCGAGCAGGTCGCTGACCTTCCCTCCTGTACGGCACTCCTCAAAACTTCCTTACTTTCATAATGACTTATTCCGACATGATCTCACAGATATTAGGATGAAACATGATTTCCTCCTATGCCTCAGCTCCTGAGACTGTTTATTTTATTTTTTTGGAGTGTTGGTGCTAATGAAGAGGGATGCTTCAGAAGGGTCTGCGAGATGCTTCAGATTCCTTCAGATCCCTGTACGCACATACAGGCTTAAACTGTGAGGTGGCTTTGAATTCCGGGATTTAACATAGCTCTGGATTTAGGTGCGTGTGTTCTCATCGGCTATCTCTGGGACGTTTCTGATCAGGAACGTGGACGAGGAGTTCTTGGAAAGCAGATGGTATGGAATTGGAAATCAGAATCGCTTGGTTTTACGGCTTTAATCGTTAACCAAATGAGACATTCGTATAAAGTATATTTGGACACTAATATGGAGAATTGCAATTTGAGCAACTTTTTCTATTGCTGAGGTTTGCGCATAGGTCTAGGCCCAAATCTAAGGCTTATGTGGCGTCTGACTACTTCTTGTATAATGAATGTTTTTTTTGGTAAATGCTTTCCACTCAAAACGCTGACTGTTTTGTTGAGCTCGTACGGTTTGACACATGGGACATCTGTGTATATCTGATCTCATTTCCTTGCCAATGTTGTACAAGTTTCAGTCCAGAAAGTTTGAGAATACACTTTGTGAATAATATTCAACGTCAGAGTTCTGTTTGTTTTGCTTTATTGCTGACATTGGCGGGTTTCACTGTGCTGTTGGAAAACTTCAGATGGCGGAGATGCGTGATGACAACGTAATTGAAGACATTTCATGTCCTGTGTTGATGTACTGCAAATTACAGCTTTAAATAAGTGTGTGGATAAACACAGGCGATGTTCAATCTAGTACATTTGTGACATTTGTAAACCCTGTGAGCAATACTCAGTGTCTGCATGTTGGGTCACTTTAAGTTGTATCAAGCCAAAATGGGACTAGTGATGAAATTTCCCATGAATGAGGATGTAAAGCTGTTTGACATTTACAGAAGTCTTCAAGCACACTACGGTGATGAGACTCTTAGCTGCACTAAAACATTGGGATTGTGCAAAGCTTTAAAGAAGGTTGTACGGTGGTTCTGAGCTTTTTGCCGTGGAAATTTGGCGAGCGGAGCGCCTGATCCTTGGCTTGGAGTTCCTGGGAGGCCAGCGTTTCAGATGTGTCCAAGCACTAGTGAACGCTGGGATATGTGCATTAGTGTAGCAGGGGATTATATAGAGAAATAAAGGTAGTTTTTACTCTTGTTCTGTTATTCTGCACAATCAAAAGTCCCGGTTTGGCTTGAACACCTTTGTAATTCTTCATCAGAATCCGGCTTTAACTTTAATCATGCAGTAGGAACAGATATTACACTTGAATTCCGGGGGATTTATCATACCTGGAAATCCTGTTCGAGCCAAATGATTTCGTTGGCACGGCCTGGTAGCGGATTTCCTAGGAAGCGCTTCAAACATGGATAATGAAGGTCACGCTTCAGAAGAAGCTTTTTCCTTTTTTTCTTCTTGTGTGAATTCCCTAACGTAAGAAACCAATTACGTGCTGTAATGTTTGTCTAAAGCTTGGCTTCCCCGTGAGATCGGTTCTGTGCACAGGGGCGCAGGATGCTGATTAATGTTTGCTTTCTTTTTTGGATTCCTACCTGGATTTTCAACATTAAGGAAAGACAGAATGCTGTTTGTACTTGCTGTATGTATGTGTGCGAGGGTGTAAAAAAAAAAAAAAAAGGTCTTGAATTCTTGGCATATTTTTAACATCACTCAGCAGTGTGAGTGTTTAAATGTTTAGCCAGTAGTAAAACATACATTCTGTGATTTCACACCAGCTCTTACTGGAATTTATGGTACATATAAGCAAAGCCGTCCGCTTTCCAAGACGTGACGCATCGTGAAGCTCTCGCTATACAGATATTCTCAGACTTTAACTGTTGCTCTGGAGATATTAATGAGGAGAGCTTTTTAAAATGATGTGTTATATACCTTAAAGCTACTTTATCAGTCTCAGGGAGATGGGGGGGGGGGGGGGATATATGACTTTGGCCTAATAACAAGTTTCGGTTTTTCTATCTGTTGACTGGAGGAATGGGATTTCCTGTGGAAACCTGCAGCTCTGTGACCGGATGCTTACTTGTGGATTATTAGTGAAGTAGGTCATGCCATACTCGCGTAGATTCACCATAGTGAATAGTACTGTATTGTTTAGTGCCATAAGGGTATTTATTCCTTCCAGCGTTCTTTGCTGAAGGTGCAGGAAATATGACAGGCTGTTTGTTTTGCTAATAAGCTTTAACGTTCTCGTGCACGGATTCTTCACCTCGCTCAAATTGCTGGTTCGTCTATTTTAATCTGGCAGTAATAGCTTCACTGGTAATGGCATGCTAGTGCGAAAGCCATAACCCCCCCCCCCCCCCCCCCCCCCCCCACACACACACCGCCTCCCACCGTGCGATCACAGATGTCTTCTCTATTTAAAAAGAAAAAAAAAACCCATAAAATCTGTCTGTGCAATGCGTCACTGTCTGCCCTGACCCCGAAAATAAAACAGCCCCGTTTCTGTCTCTCGGTTTACAGGCCTGATGTTCAATTCAATTCAATTTTATTTATATAGCGCTTTTAACAATGGTCATTGTCTCAAAGCAGCTTCACAAAAATTAAAGAAATTTAACAAAAAAATAATAATTAAAAAAATAATAATAATAATTATAGAAAAGAAAATAATTGGATGTGTGAGAAAAATGTGCAGATAATAATAATGAGACGAATGAATGAAATTTCTCTGATGAGCAAGCCAAGGGTGGCGGCGACGGTGGCAAGGAAAAACTCCCTGAGATGGCATTAGGAAGAAACCTTGAGAGGAACCAGACTCAACAGGGAACCCATCCTCATTTGGGCGATAACAGATAGAAATGATATAACATCTTGTGTGTTGTGCAGGTGAAAATTCAATATGACAGAAATTATTTAAATTGACATGAAGACCAGTTCAGCATAGGGACGAGTCAGTAGGTGCAGAGGGCAGATGAGGTCTGGATCACTGGAAGCACAGGAGCAGCATGTGTAGCTCCAACCATCATACTAGCATTTTGATTCTGTTAGACCTCTCTTCTGCATTTGATACTATCTATCACAATATTCTCATCTCACGACTCTCTGCTCTTGGTATTTCTGGAACTGCCTTATCCTGGTTCGCTTCTTATCTGTCTGACCGACAACACTATATTACTATCCGCCAGTCTAAATCTTCTACCGCTCCTGTTTCTCATGGTGTTCCGCAGGGTTCTGTTCTTGGCCCACTACTGTTCATCATCTACATGCTTCCTCTAGGTAAAATCATCCGCCGCCATGGTTTAAATTTCCACTGTTATGCAGACGACACTCAACTCTATATCAGTCTTCGACACTACCATCCCTTTCCCACTAACTCCGTTTCTGATTGTATTGATGACATAAATGCTTGGATGACTAGTAACCTTCTCAAGCTCAATACTGACAAAACAGATTTTTTACTTGTTGGTTCACCTAAAACCATTGCAGCTCTCTGTACTGATACTGTTAACATTTCCGGGACCTTGGTTAGATCTTCCACCACCGTTAAAAATCTGGGTATAACTTTTGACTCCCATCTTTCCTTTCTACCTCACATTTCTTCACTTACTAAATCTGCCTTCTATCACCTCCGTAATATAGCTCGTCTACGACCCTTCTTAGACATCAAGGATGCTGAGCCACTGGTCCACGCTTTCATTACTTCTCGACTCGACTACTATAATTCTCTTTTCTATGGTCTACCGAATACAACATTAAATAAGCTCCAATACATTCAGAACTCTGCTGCTAGGGTCCTCACTTATACAAAGAAATCCTCACACATCACTCCCATCCTACACAAACTTCATTGGCTACCCATTCGCTCCCGCATCCAATACAAAATTCTCCTTATCACCTTCAAAGCACTCCATGGTCTTGCCCCTCCGTATATCTCAGATCTTATTCATACTTACTCCCCTGCTCGCACACTCCGATCTGCAGATGATGGTCTACTGGTAATTTCTCGTCATAGATTAGCATCATTTGGAGGACGAGCATTTAGCATTTCTGCCCCCACACTCTGGAATTCTATTCCCAAACACATCCGTGATCTTTCTTCATTACAGGATTTCAAAACCCACCTTAAAACATATCTTTTCTCGTCCTGTTTTTCCACTCTTTGAATATGTGTTAGATAAACACTACCAGTTTTCATGTTTATCTATATTTTGTTCTGTCGTTTTTCAGATGTCTCTTTCTATGTGTAAGCATTTTTGTTATTGTAAAGCGACCTTGAGTCTCTTGAAAGGTGCTATATAAAATAAACTTATTATTAGTATTATTATTATTATTATTATTAAAGCTGAATCCAGCTGGAGCTGGTCCTTCTCTGGATGCCTCAGGAACCTCGCAGGGTCGGCCTTTGTCTACTGAAGCTGGCAAAATCTCCCGATGCCTCGGGATGGGTAGAGAAATACAGAACAGATGGGGAGAATTAGCGTAGTTGCCATTCGGTATAGGTGTACTGGAGTATGAGTACTGGGATGAGTTATGTGTATGCCAGATTAAAAAGATGCGTCTTGAGTCTACTTTTGAACTGAGAAACCGTGTCTGCTCCCCGAACACTGTCTGGAAGGCTATTCCAAAGCGTTGGAGCTAAATAAGAAAATGCCCAGCCCCCTTTTGTAGATTTTGAAATTCTGGGAACTACCAGAAGTCCGGAGCTTTGTGATCTTAAGGCGCGTGGTGGATTGTAGCGCATCAGAAGACTGGTTAGGTATGTGGGAGCTAAACCATTTAAGGCCTTGTATGTAAGTAATACTATTTTGTAATTTATTCTAAACTGAACAGGTAGCCAGTGCAGGGATGATAATATTGGGGTTATATGAACATATTTTCTGGATCTAGTGAGAACCCTGGCGGCTGCATTTTGGATTAACTGAAGCTTGTTTATTGAGGATGCAGGACAACCACCTAGTAATGCATTACAATAGTCCAGTCTGGAGGTCATGAATGCATGAACTAGTTTTTCTGCATCAGATACGGACGTTCCTAAGTTTAGCAATATTTCGAAGATGGAAAAAGGCTGTTTTTGTGATATTTGAAATGTGATTTTCAAAAGACAAGTCTCTGTCTAATATTACGCCCAGGTCTTTTACTGCTGAGCTGGTAGTAACAGTACATCCTTCTAAGCGCAAGCTGAATTGTGAAAGCTGTTGTGTGCTGGTTTTTGGGCCAATAAGTAATATCTCAGTCTTATCTGAATTTAATAAAAAGTTATTGGTCATCCAATCTTTTATGTCCTGGACACACTCAGTTAATCTAGACAACTTAGGTATTTCGTCTGGTTTAGTTGAGATATATAATTGGGTATCATCAGCATAACAATGGAAACTAATCCCATGTCTTCTAATGATGTTACCCAAGGGAAGCATGTATATTGAGAACAACAGAGGTCCTAAAACAGACCCTTGTGGGACCCCATATTTCACTGGCATTACACCAGAAGGTTCTCCATTTAGATCTACAAAATGGTAGCGATCAGACAGGTAAGATCTAAACCATTTTAATGCCTGTCCCTGAATACCTATAATTTTGTAAGCGATCCATGAGAATATTATGATCCATAGTGATGATGTATATGATGATGTGCCACAATTAAACGCTGCTGCTGTTCTATATCTGGTGAATCGAACACGTCAGGCCTCGTAGCGGCAGAGCCGAGTGTCATCGTCCGGATCCCTGAGCCGTGAGCAGAAGCATTCGTGTCGGAGGAAATAAGGGAAGTGTTTCACAGTCGAGGGTGAAAGGGAAAACACCGCCGTTCCTCTGTCCCTATTGGTCGATGGCAAATTGCTCCGCTTCTCATTTACATGAAGTTCAGCTTGGCTCAGGTTCATGGCACCCACCCCGTGTTGATGATTTGTCTACCGCGCTGGAAATAGCTCGCTGGAAAGAGACGTCAAGGCGCAGGGTAACAGTCTGAGTGCAGATAATGTACAAGACAGTGAGAAGAGCACTTCAGGCTTCCCTATGAGGAGAGTCTCTCTCTCTCTCTCTCTCTCTCTCTCTCTCTCTCTCTCTTGTATGTATGTATGTGTGTATGTATGTGTGTGAGAAGGAGAGATATGGCGATTTGCTACACTGTGTGCACAAGTTCAGACCTGCAGCCTTGGCACTCCCACTGTATCCGTCACCCTGAATTGATGACATCTTGTTGATCTAACACGCACACGTACACACGTCCACACAAACAGACGCCTTTGTTTTCCTCTTGGTTGCCCACACACAGAGAGACAGGTATATGGAGAGACTTACATTTGCTCCCTTTTTCTCTCTCTCTCTCTCTGTAAACCACACACACACACACACACACTAACACTAACATGTGTGTGTACACATCACTGACTCTTCTTTGACTTTTCTTAAACTGGATCTTCCTCTTTTTAAGCCTTCGTCTCATCCGCTCCTGGTTTTGAGGCTCTGGTTACAGTGGTCGCGCTGGAATTCCTAGAGCCGAGCTTCACTCGCACCATCACGCCACGATGAGCAAAGGTCTCGAGGAGGTCAGAGTCGCTCGCGAGGCATTTTCAACCTTTTGTTGCATCACCTAATGATCCAGGAGCAAATTCACAACGGAAAAGTCCATGTATTTTCCCCTCGTACCGCGGCACGGTCAGGATTTAGGTTTAGGAATATCCCAATTCTGGTAGCAGCATTGAATATATGTCCAATACCGCACTCATCTGCTTGTACTCGGTGTTCTGCTGTTTTGTTTTCAGGGTAAAGAATAAGATTACTTGGATTAAGTGTGTGAATAAGAATGTTGGAATGGAGGATTGCTCAGGATTTTACTCCAGACAGTCGCTTTACATGTCTAGCTTTTTATGGGGTTCACACATTAGTAAAGCAATAGCATGCGTGCATGATGATGCACACATGGGTTCTTCTAAACAGTTCAGTTCGCGGTGTGCTCTGGGACAGCGCCAGGTACTGGCACTTGTACTCGGTGTTGGCAATTACCCAAATGGAAGAATTGATTCTGTCGGATTTATACTTTTGTTAACGACATAATATCGTAGAGATTGGGCGGAAAAAAAAATAGTTGTGCATTGTGATTCTCTGCTGTGGCACTTCATGCATCGCCAACCTTAATAAATTTTACATACATTTGTATTTGAAGTAGTAGAATGTTACTGTTCCTCTTCTTGATAATACTACAGGTGGTGAACTCTAAACTATTCCCTCTGTGTGGTAGGAGTAAATTATTTGCTACAGTTGTTTAGCATCCGTTTAGATGTATAATGAGTCGCTCTGGATAAGAGCGTCTGCCAAATGCCTAAATGTAAACATTATTTTTGTGTTGGACCAGTTAAAATACCTTGCCATATTTACTTTACTTTGTACAAGTTAACAGTTTAAACTTATTTCCACTAAACGTTGAGCACTATGGCCACTCAAGTTGTGCTGAATGTTTCTGAATTGTAACCCTCAAACCTGATATTCGAGATATTGAATGTTTAGCTAGAAACCCAAAAGGATGATGCAGTTCAAGCCAACTTTCCTTACAGATCTTGTTCAAGGGAAACGCAGCATATTCTAGCTAAACCTGTTGTTATTTTGAAGCCTGGCTCGCGTTAAGATGTAATGTTTCCCGGATTTTCGATCTACTTAACTAGCTAAAGGCGGAGATAAAAATCTTGAACATATTGCAATATTTATTTTGTTAGAATAATCTATTAATATTCAATGAAAATGCATAACTCTGGTTTGAATAACTCGAGTAAGGTTAATACGCCTCCTCAAGCTACAACCTGGTCAATAAGAAAGTATCGATGCGGACATAGACATGGAATAAATCGGAAATGTTGACTTTAAGGCATATATTTTGTAAAATACAGCACCGGTCAAAAGTGCATTTGTAAAACCCATCAAGCACATGGATGAAACTGGTTCTTATGAAGACCTTCCCAGGGAATCAAGACCAAAACTTAACTCTGCTGTAGACGAGAAGTTGATAGAAATAAATATGAGGAAAGACCATGGATTTAGATATTGTGTTCAAAACTTTGACTGGTTGTGTACGATTATGTAATAAAGCATCGTCAACAGATTATTGATTGACTACTTTTGGACTTCTCTGCTGAAGAAATATCAGTTAATAGTCAAAGCAGTTTCCCAAAGTTGTTTAAAACGAACGCAACGTCCTAACTGCTGTGGATTTACATGCGACGCCTTTGTGAATCCACTCCATTCATGAAGCGGAGGGATATTTCCAAGCAAACAAATGAAAAGTACCCCAGTGCCTGTCGTTTTAAATCTCATCCAGCGCCATACAGGAACTTGTTCTCCTTGGCAGCCTAATAACTGTGCCCTGTGACGGGTGGAAATGATGGATTGTGGGTGATTTTCCAGTTTGTGCGTGTACAGATCTCCTGTATGCAAGTATAACCAGGTAAACAAGCTAAATGTGACTTTTCGCAGGTTATGCCGAGTGCTACTTTATTCCTCGGAATTTCTCGTCTCACCGGCCCCGGGTTGATGAGTCAGTGACGTTGTCATTTCCTGTCGTTCTGGTCACAAGATAAACTAATGCACCTATATAAGCAAGGAAAAAACAAGTGTGTGTGAAACCTTTCCAAAATTAGCACATAATTTCGCTCATTAGCGAACACTGATTTATGGATGTAAAGTCTATGCTTTAAAAACTATACCTTTTTTATTTTAATAACTGCATCCGATGTTTCCCCTTAGGCGCTCCTTTGAAAGTGCAAAACCTGCTCAGTGTACATGTTTTGACATGGGAAGTTATCACACCATGCTCACAGTTCTGCCATAGAGTCATGATGATGATGATGATGATGATGATGATGATTATTATTTTGACAGAGAAACGCGTCTTTCCGCTATATAACAAACTATCATGGGTGGTTGTATGGGGGTGTGTGTGTGTGTGTATAGATGATTCAGGTGGAAACGTGGTGAATGCATTGCGCTATTGCTGTTTTTTTTTTTTTTTTTTTTTTTTCCCTTCTTCCATGAAACGGATTATCAGACCCGCCTTCCAAGCACTGATGAGCTTTGCTTGGATTTGTCTTGGTGTGCATGTTTTGACAAGGTGATATCAGACATTATTTTTCATGTAGCAAGGATTCGTTTGGCAGACGGGTCACTCCCAGTCCTTCTGCCTGAGCTTGTTTTGCTGCATGCTTCTCATCTTGGCCATGATCGGTGCAGCCAGTGGGTTTTAAGTGCTCGTCATCGGTGCCCACCCAGGATGAATGGAGAAGTTGTTTCGTGCCAGGCCGTGCGTCCTTTTCGTGCCCTGACGACATGCCCCCTCAGTTGGCCCGCTCTGTGGGGAGTCTACTCGGAGCAGACGCCGTCATCCTCTGACTCAGTGCGCTGCCCGGGGGTTTAAAGCTCTTGGCTCTTTTTGCCATCTGCAGGCGTGTCGCTCTGACGCTCGTTCCCTCTTTCTCGCCTTTCACCTCTCCTCCTGTGCCACTGAATGCCGGTGGTCCTGCGCTGTGATGGATGGCCTGGTTCGTTTGTCACACCATTGACACTAATGTGCGCTGCTCCTTTAAAAGTGAGTGTTGGACTGGAATGTCAGTATGAATGGATCGTTCCACTCCTCCATCACTGGCTTTTCAAGCTTACTGATGTCTGGGGTGTTTGGGGGCTTTTCTGTCCTCTTGTCAGTGGAAATGAATCGTATCATGTGATTTTAATTACATACTAGCAAGGTTTAGTAGTGTGGGAAACTGGACTGTGTGTTTTCCGATTTGATGGATGATTTGGTCGTCAGAGCAGTTAGTGATGCATGATAAAGCCCTAAAATCCCAGCTCTAAATTGAAATCATTACCAGGCATTAGTTTTACAACGAGCAATTTTATGCCACTGTGCTGATATTCAGTACAACAGCACTCCCTCTTGTGTGATTTAAAAAAATAAATATATAAAAATCTTTTTATTTTTTTATTTTTATCTATGTCACTAAAACATATTTAAAATGAAATGGATTTTAAATGTCTGGTATTAACAAAACTTCACTAGACTTTTAAGATGTATGTATAAAAGGCGAGTATTTCATCCACAACAATAAAGTGGGACAAAAAACACAAGTTAAAGTAAATTATCATACCTCTATTACTTTATTATAATCATATATTTTTTAAATAATTTAGTGATCTTCTGCAGCTTAAAGAATATTGATGTTTATTAAAATCTTCTCTCATGTTTGCTTTTAATAGAGTGCATACAGTCCAGTCCATAAGTATTTATCTTGCAACAACGATGCAATGGATTTTAAAATGATGGGATTGAAATGTAGACTTTAAATTAAAGGATTTAACACAAACATTGCATTACCTGAATTAATTACAGGGATTGGGAGTTTCTTTAATTATTAATTTTATTTATTTATTTATTTATTTTTGCCACAGGCGCAACAGGAAAAGAGAATCCTAATCCTTTAACCTAATCATATATATTAAGTTACTTTACGTACGTTGATGTGAAATCTTTGCAGCCTGAAGTCTGAAAGCCACCGACATCACTGTTTTACCAGGACTTTACTCGCCAGCTTCAGTCGCTGCTCGTCTGTGGGTCTCTCTGACTTCAGCTTTCAGTAAAAGCATTCTCACTCGACAGTGAGACACTTACCCTCTCACCAGTGTTCTGTTCTTGGCTTGATTTTGAGAATGAGGGAAACCAAGGAATTCAATGCGATCTTTGATTTTTGTTGCTGCCCTCAGAAGTACCTTACTTAAGTTTAACGGGTTATTGGTTTGGCCACACATCGCCTCGTTGACTTCACATCGATAACGCTTTGGATCGCATATTGGATCAGTTATCAAATGCGAATTCAACACTTGGAATCAAGGCTAGCTTTTAGTAAACCAAATGCACAGGCCATGACTTGTTAGTCAGTTGTCCGATTACATTTGAGCCTGCGGAATAGGCTGTAATTACCCGCAATTGTATATTCTTCTATTGAAACCCCTTGAATTAAAGCTTTAAGTGTTCGGTCACATCCTGTTTCATTTCAAATGCATTATGGTGTAATGATGAATGAAAACCATCTGCTTGTCTAAATAATTATAGATCAGAGTGTAAAAGTGTGTAAAGTAAAAATGGCATCAAAGTTGATAACTTGGGGTTCGTTGGAAATCTCTGCCCTTTTCTCCAAGCATAGCTGTTTAGTTCCTACAGATAACATGACATGACATAACGTAAGATGATATGGCTGTAGAGCCCTGTATGGCTAGTGTTCCTCTGATTTAATGATTATAACAGAAGCCATGAGTTTAATGGAATCAGTGTTGCTTATTAAAAACGGGAATTAAAACATGTTCACTCTAATGTCCGGCCTGGAGAATGTTACTAGAGGAGTGTGTGTGTGTGTGTGTGTGTGTGCATTTATCTACTGTTAGGTCAGAGCTTCATAGGCTCTCAGGAGCATTGATGAGCTGCATCATCAGTATGTCTCAACAAGCACTTCTAAACCTGATTGCACAACCGCGGAGGTTAAGTACACATTTGCCTGCTTTGTTTTCCCAGTGCGCATGTGTTGGCTCATGGTATACGTTATGCTTCATTTCATCCATTTGTGTTACCTCGCTCTGACCCTTATTCTTAGTAAAGTCAACATTATCCGACACTTGCAGGGAAAAATCCTGAAACATCACCACGCAAAGCGAGAAATATGCGCTTTCTGTATTATTCCGGTCGTCTTTTTTTATTTCTCCATCCGTTAATAGAATGAATTTCCTCACGAGTTCATGGCCGGTCTCTAACCAGTGCAAATCGTGCAGTTTTTCCGTAGACCAGGCTGACTGTCATCATCGAGAGTCCCATTGAGGGCCTTAAACGCTCAGTTTGGACGGATAGAGTTGGAACGGACGGCATCATGGCTCGGTGAAGAGGTCTGACTCAGTGATGGAGCTGGAAAATGGAGAGGGAGTAGAAAGAAAGTGGGTGTGTTAGAAGAACACTGAGTGCATGTCTGTGATTATCATTTACATAATCAGCATGTCCTCATTTTGTGCTCGAGTGAAACCACAGAGTGACGACACTTTGGATTTAGAGACATTGTGATTTCTGTGTGTTTTTTGTCGCAGGTCTTGTCCAAAGCCGGCTCTGCGTGCTGATGTGACAAGTTTACTGTTCATCTGGCTCCCGCATTATGAGCTAGATCATGCCAGGATACACACCAGTGTTCTCACATTTAGGAAACCGTTTAGGGGTGGGAGATTAGTTAGGTGCACCTCTGTTCTGGCCAACTCAAAGAACATGACTGTTTTCATTAGCTCATGATTTGCTTTGTCTTTATTTTTTTTATTATTATTATTTTTTTTTAATCTTTAACCTGGTCTATAAGTCATATGTGTGTGTGTGTGTATAAATATATGTATGTATGTATATGTGGCATTTTGATGTACATTGCACTCCTAGGGAGTATGCTTTACCATTGTACAAATATGCACAAAAATAAACTCCTGTGGTTATACAGTTTGCATTGTGTAGACCTCTGGCCATCATACTCATTCATATGTCTTTGTTAAACACTTCTTTCCATTTTTAGTTCCCCTTTCATGTTACTATAATCTCCACTATTCTGGGATGGCTTTCCGCTAGATTTTAGAGCATGGCTGTAGAGATTTGTGATCATTCAGCCACAAGGGTGTTATTGAGCTCAGGCTCTGATGATGGAGGATGAGGAGGTCTGGTCTTCAGGTTAGAAAAACAGAGCTGTTTTGGATTTCACTGGGCCGTGATTTAGGCCTTGTTCACACGGGCGTTAAAATCGAGCGTTTTTCTGCCGTTTGTAGCGTCCAGTGAGCATGGATGAAGCGCCGAGGGTTTTCTACACATAGAAGTCAATGAGCGTGTTCACACGGGCTTTAGTGACGTGCGGAAAAAAAGCAAAAATTAAAATGCTTAAAGAAATAAAACTTGCGTGGAAATGTTTGCATTTCTTCATAAACCACAAAAAACTTCCTTTAATCCGACGTTGTGCAGTCTGAGGGTGAACCCAGTAGTGGCGGCGATTATTTAAAAAAATTTCTCTCCCTACGTCGTCATATTATTTAAAAAATATTTTCTATATATTATTTAAAAAATATAATAATTTAATTAGAATTTTTAAAACAAGAAGATTAATGTCTAATATAGCAAAACGGTCCATATTAAAAGGAGGCATCTCAAATAAAACGACAAGGGCTTTCATATCCAGTTCCCGACACACTGCCCCCCACAGGTTAACACAGAAACTACAATTTGGGCTGCACGCTGGCGTTAGACAGACAAACGAACGCCAGTGTAGAAGTCAATCGAGCGCGGGTACAAAACGCAACATAAACATCTAGGACGTTCAGAGCTCGTTCGTTTATCCAAAAATTTTATGCCCGTGTGAACAAGGCCTTATTTAAAAACATTAAAATTGTGGTTTGTTTGAGTCATTATTTGGATATCGCAGGTTTTTTGTCTAAATGTATTGAATTTTTCAATATACCAGTAATGATCGACAAATTATATGCTACAGTCCTGTTCAATGTTGGTCAGTATGGTCTTCCAAAACTGTTTTAGTCTTATCTAATCTTTCTAAGCCATTCGTACAGAGAACTTTCCTCTTAAACTAAACCTGCAAAGCTGCCGCAATTTCACAGACCCTCTGACAGTTACTACTTAGGAATGCCAAGTAGTCTATAACTTTCTGTAAATATTACATGAAAGGTTTTGCAGTTAATATTTTCCAAGCTCCTTTTCTTCTTTTAAGGGCTTTCAATCCAAAGTTTAGGTCACGTTGTTAGTTTTATTACAGCTATATTTGGTGTTGATGGCTGGATGACTGAACATTCCAGGAGCAAATATTTTGAAATGTGTCATATATCCCAATGGTTCCAGGTCCAAAACAGCTTCTTGGTGGACATCTGTGGTAAGAGTAAGCAAAGGCACATGGGGTTATGGAAGTGAGCATTTGGGACAGATTGTTCAGTTCTTCAGTGATACTGACAAACATGATTGCCTCAAATGAGTGCATTTCAAGCATGAGTTTATACTGAATTTGGATGATTTTTACATGATTTGGATTAAATCAGAGGTAGGTACAGTAGGTCAAGCTTAACACTCAGAGCTTACTGTCCCACTTGGCTCTCAGAGTTTGAGATTTTTGCAGCCAGTAGTCTATAATAGGCGCTTTGACAGAGATCCAAAGGGGCAGGATTTGCACTGCCCCATGCTTGCTCTTTTCCCAGTGGAGGCAGAGCAAAAGATAAAAACGAGCGTTATGCTAAGTTTGTTGTACCTTGATGGCACTTTCAGCATGTTCAATAGTGACAAGATAGCAACAAGCTAGCTGGCTAAACACTAATGTTGTTGATTAATTTCCCCAAACAGTGATTAGTTTATTCAGTGTAATAGATTTGATCAAATAGTGTGTCTGTGTACTTAATAGATCTTAAATGGCACCGCAGACAGTTAGTCTATTGTATACCGAACAGTGTTGAGAGAGATGACTGAGTGTCTGGCTCGAAGCTGGCTTCAGCTAATTGCAAATAAAGCATGCTCATGAGCTCTGTTTTAAAGTCTAAAATTAGAAATGCAGCACAGCTTCATGTATGTAACGGACAAACCGAAACGGGCAGGACAGGCCACAGGTGCGGCGTTTGACACTGGGCCAGGACTGAGAAACACGCCTCTTCTTTTAGCAGGGAAGTAAAAAGTAATTAATGCTCCTGTCTCCTTAACCGTCTCTCTGTGGCCTGAGGGCTTCTGGGAGTTTATTTTCTTCCTCGTCGTCAGGGCTGTGCATTAACGTTAGGAGCAGGTAGCAGCTTTTACCTTCTTCCCAAGTGATCGTAAGCCCTCTCCTGACACCACATGTACCTTTTAAGGAAAAAGGGCACTTTCCTGTTGTAGCAAAGGATGACTTTATCCTAGTGTGTATGACAGGCTGGTCTCACTGCTCAGCTTATAAAAAAAAAAAAAAAGTGAAATACCCAACTATTTTTCTTTCTCTCTTGTGATTTTCTCCCTAATTTAGTCATGCCCAGTTCTCACCCATCATTCAGCTCTTCTCTAACATGCATCAGCTTCCTACTAGGAAGGATGAAGGCTATTATATGATTTCTCCAGGGACTGTATCTTTTTAAACTGCTACTCGAGCAACGTCAGAGGGCGGAATAACACCCGCGGAGGAAAGAGCTCAGAGACACCCCTGATTAGCTAGCGTCGCAGTGATTGATGGTGGTAGAGTAGAGAGTATGCTACTTCTCGCTTCCTGAGAACACGGGCAGATTTGATTATTTACCTGGTTATTTATTTATGTTGATCCATGTCCACGGAGGGCGGTGGCAACATTGGGATTCGAACTTGTGACGTTTAAGAAGAGTACAATACTTTTTTTTTTTTTGGTTTGTTTTTTGTTCACAGTGTAGCTTTAAATACAAGTCCAGGCTTCGTTCCTGCATCTCTCTTTAAAAGCTTCAGCCAAATCGATCATTTGTGGCTAAAAGTGATTAATGCTCCTTACGCTTGACCTCCTTCGTATTGACCCGGAGATTTCCAGAGGTAACTTTGAAGTGGACTTCCTGTGCTTAAAGAGCATTTTCCCTTGTTTGCCGAGCGAATGCTTCCAAGTCGGTGAGAGGCTCTTTTATGAGCCCACAGGGACATATGGCATTTTATTACCACCCTTCAGCAAAACACACACACACACACACACACACACACACACACACACACACACACACACACACACACACACACACACACGTGCACTGTCCTCATAGTAAAGCAAGTCGGATTTTTTACACTATTGGTCGTCTTTGCATGATGTTTATCAGATAGCATTCATTTCATACAGATATGTATTTTTTTTTTTTAAACTTAAAATCCAAATATATGCATTTTTGGAGACATTTCATTGTTGTTTTTACATTAAAAGACATCCAGCTTAATAATCTCCTCTGTTTAATTCTTAAAGTTTTGTTAAATTCTTGATGTGATTCATTTATAAATGTTCTAATATGTCCTCGTTTCCATAGTAACAGCTTATCTCGGGATGTGTGTTGCAGCGAATGTGAGATAGTTAAAATGTTGACGCTTTCTCTGGCAAGGTATGTGTTTAGTATTTTTGAAGGATTGTCTCCTGTGTTTGCGCTATTTATTTATATATTTATTTATTTATCGACAATATTGGTTATAGGTTTTCAGTAACATGAAAAGCTGTGTTTTTATTTGGGATGTCACTATCGACACGTGATTAATCTATACATTTTAACACGTTACTATTGGCAATTTTTTTTTTTTTTTTTTATGTAAATAAAAAGACCAAGTTTGCCCTTATTGGCTTCCCATAATTGCAGTGTGTTACCTGGCTGTGTGTGATAATGGGGTCAGGGGCAGTTCAGAAGGTCCCAGGTTCAAACCCCACATCCTAGTTGCCACTGTTGGGCCTGTGATCAAGGCCCTTATACCCTCAACTGCTCAGCTATATAATATGATAAAAAAATGTACACCCTCTAGATAAGC
Source organism: Channallabes apus (assembly GCA_030522415.1). Lineage (NCBI taxonomy): Eukaryota > Metazoa > Chordata > Actinopteri > Siluriformes > Clariidae > Channallabes > Channallabes apus. The sequence goes on from CM060104.1 coordinate 34,753,659, forward strand.
GTGTCTCTGCCAAATGTCGTAATGTAAATGTGTAACACGGATAATACGAGTGAGGAAACATCACCGGGTGTGCTGAACGGCAAGTTTCATTATAAAGTTATGTTCTCGAGCTACCTTCAAGGGGAGCTACTTTTACAAGAATTAAATGTAAGACACTGAAAAAGGCAGTGAAAGTAGGGCAGGTGTCACAAACTACTTTTATTGTCCTTACTGGACATCAGTAAGTTACCATAACTGCCTCGGTGTTATAACACATCTAATCAATGACAAATGGCAACTGCATCTATTCACTCTGGGCGTGTCAAAAACAGAAGACGACATTTTGCCGAAGCTTGTCCTAGCCAAGTTAAAAGGAGAAGACATGGTCCCCACTATAGGAGCGAACAGGACTCAATATGACGTCTGCTACAAGGAGTTTATCATTCAAGACATTTAAATTTAACATTTGTTACATGTTAATGTTTGAGAAATTATAAAACTGAAGAATCTGTTTCCTCTTAATAATCTGGAATCTGGAAATAATAATAATAATAATAATAATAATAATCTGTCATGCATTTCTTTATTCCAAGGATTGTTTTTTTTAACACCATTAAATCTGGTTATTTTTAAGTTGTGATAAATCACAGACTGTGATTTAAGTCGATTAATTTTTGATAATTGACTGACGGCACTAGGATGTCAAGGAGAGAGAGTGAATGCTTTTAGGTGCTGACGTGTGTTTGGAAAGTGTGAGATATTGTAGAAATTATTGGCTAATTATAATAAATGATGATTGGTGGTATTTTAAGAAGAATAAAACCTTGGTGACTTGTTATTGGAAAATACTCACTTTGAAGATGGTAAGAGTAGATAGTAGACATTGTGTGTGAGGCTCAGTCACACTAAGCAGTCCTTGACAATTTTCTCATAACTGCACAGCTTTTCTTGTATAAATCCAGACTTATCAACAGTAGGTAAAGTGCCACAGGTTAAAGCTGAGGGAAAACTATCCAGGATTCAGACGTGCTTTGTGTTTATGACGGCGTTAATGTGATATATTCCCCCCCCCCCCCCCCCCCCCCCCATTTAAATTTTTTTTTCCATCTTTCATCTTCAGAACTCTGAGTTTGAAATACACACACGGTTAATCCTGTTTCCCTTTGTAAGTGGTTTACTGCTTTTGAGAAACCACAAGGTCATTTTTTTTTTTTTTTGATGGCGGGCCTGGGGGTTCGAGTTCACAAAGCTTTTTTTTTTTTTTTTTTTTTTTTTTTTTTTTTTACTGTTATGGCCTGAAGCAGAGTGAAACAGTGCTGAAGTGCTGAGCTCTTGACTAATCATGTATGCCATTGTCACTTTAGTAGTTAAATTTCAATGTACCCCCCCCCCCCCTCCCCCCCCGCACACCTACACACTAAACTACTTGTAGAACAAGTTGTACCGTAGCTATTGATTTGATGGCGCTTGAGAGTGTCTGCTGTGGTGGACACATGCCTCTTTTGTTATGTCTCAACTATCTGTTATCTAATTACACACACATTTAGAAGTCAAACTCTCACACAGATGCTCCTTGATTTTCCCACGTTCTAGACCTGCCTGCAGAGCTTGAAATTCTTGATGACGGTTCTCGCACTGATTCCCTTTAGGTGCTTCAATTTGTGAATATAGATGCTGATCATAATAGACTCAGCTATATATATGTAATGCAAATTTTACACACATATATGAATTTACTGTATGAATAGTAATTAAAAAGAAAGTAGAAGAAATATATATATGACGTACAGTATGTGTAATCGATTGCATTACATGCGATGCTGGAAGTGATCTCTACGTTTTCTGGCAGCAACATTTTAAACTCGGCGCTTCATGTTCCTGAGCATATCGGCAAAGATATCGGTTGGGAATAGCGGCAATTTCAATTGCTGGAGGTTTTTAAAATGTCCACAGTGTTCCTCAGTGCGAGGCTTGTTCCAATAGACTTTTACACCAAAGGAAGAAGTGAGCAGGCATGAGATCCAGCGAGTGTAGTGGCCTGAGGTCCTTTGAACTTTCTTTGTTGCCGGAGTAGTTTCTGCCATGCACCTTCTGTCATCTGTCGCCTACTGTATCGGCCCGATTAGGTGTTCGAAGCTCTGTTTATTGAGGAGCATTGCTTTGTGCACTGGTGCGCAGTCATGTTGGAACAGGAAGTGGCCATCTTCAAACTGTTCCCACAAAGTTTGGAGCATGAAATTGTCCAAAATGTCTTGGTATGATGAAGCACCAAAAGTGAATTTCACTGGAAGTAAGGGGCCGAGTCCAACGCCTGAAAAACAACCCCACACCAGTTCCGACATGACTGCGCACCAGTGCACAAAGCAAAGGAAGAACCTGACTGACCTGGACCTCAATCTAAATATATACTCATTTAATCTGCACTTTATAAGCTGCATAATGGCAATATTTGAATTCATGCATTTGCATTATGACGACGCATAACGGATCATAGCCTACCTTAAAGATGCCCAGCACACTTTTTTTTGTTTAGCTATCCTGGGAAAAATATCACCTTCTACCGGAGGTGCCGCAGTCTTGCAGCGGAAGCTAAAAAAACACCCAACTTGAAATATTGTAAACCAGTAACTGTCTACGAAGTATTAAGCAGCCTAATAGGTTGAGACGTCATCTCAATGGCAAGATACACAAGAAATATACAAGGAATCAATCAATATTTAGAATACCTTTTGTACTAATACAAAAGGAGTCGGTTCTAAAAGATGATTTGATTCATGTTTTTCCGTCTTTCCTTAAATCCGTTTATCTTCTGGCTTTATGTTCCTTCCTGTGCTTTTGTTGTCCCTGTTTGAACTCTTGCCATCTCTCCTCACCTTCACCGCGCTCGGACTTGTGAATCTTGGCTCCGTGTCTATATTCCAGTGGTTGTATTTTATTTGTGTTCATACATCTCTATCTATGACTATTTTGTGTGTGTGTGTGTTCACACCGAGCGTACACTCCCCACCTGTGCGGACAACCTCTATTGTCTCTGCCTTATCCCAATAATCCCAGAGGACACCCATCAGACCAGTTCAGATTCAGCTCCTTTTGTAGAGCAAATCACTTCTCCTGTTCAAGCCTAAGCATTACACTACACGGGCTACCACGTAATCCGGCTCAGCCTCAAATCCATGCTTTTAGCACGGTTGCGTGTGCATTAGCATATTTATTTTGGACCCTAGGCTTCTGCAATCACGTCGAGGGTTTAAACAAGTGCAATATGAGCCCGGGTGAACTCCTTCCTTCCTGTCTCCTTCATCCGCTTCCTTTCCTCCACACCCCCTTATCTGATCACGCGTGTGTGTTGTAGGAGACTCAAGGACACAGATATAGTGCTGAAGAGCTGTTAATACGTGTAAAAAAAAAAAAAAAAAAGGCTCCGATGGATTAAAAGGTTGTACCATACACAGGATAAAGAGGGGATCGACTGAGCAGCTTAAACAAATGCCCTGAACGTGAGTCGATTCATTTTGAACGGCTGGATGGAAGCAGAGAGGAAACTCCTTATATTTAGACTTATTCTTTCAGCAGATGCTACTCATCCAAAGCAGCTTGTGAGTTTGGCAGAATAAAATCCAGTCATCTGATCATCAGAGAACACATTTTTTTTTATTGCTTCTGTCATTGCATCATTAAGATCACTTGAGGCTCACCCTTTCTTAAAAAACAAAACAAAACAAAAAATCAACTGAGTTGTTCAAAGGGACTTCTAATAGCTTTAAAGATTTTTTTAATGTAACACTTCATTAAATTTAATGGTTTCAAATATAAAAATAAGGCATTTTTAGATCTGGAAAGGGCGAAAATAACCAAAATGCATTTAGTTTCCACATACTCAGGGGTTTTATACAGTAGTGCATCATAGGATATTGGACTCTGACATAAAATAATTCATATCATATCAGTGACCCTAATTATGGAATTGATTTATGGTCAGACAAGACCTAAATGTTATGACTTTATTTGAATATAATTTTATTTCATGATTAATGTACACCTTTTATGAAACACAAGTGTATAAAACCTATTAAAAAGTAACCTCAGCTCTTCTGGCCACGTCTGCTGTGGACTCATAGGTTTTAGGACACCTATTTGGGACAGGGCCTGGATGACACTGACAGTAAAACAGCGATCAGCGATGGCGTTGCATGAGATACACAGCTCTGGAGGTGAAGTCCAGAGACACAACTGGGTTAGATGAATATATGAGGGGTGGTCATTTGTCACTGTGATGAAATGTTTTCAGGTGTAAAACTGATTGATTGACGTTTAAGAAAGACTTCAAGTACAGTACGGTGATGAATCTTAGTCGCAGTAAAATATTTGAATGGTGCAAGCGGATTGCCCCAAGCCATTTCCACATGTTTGGGTCATTAATGGAGTTCCTGGGAGGCCAGTGTTACAGATGTAAAGCAGGTAGTCTGATCATGGCTCCAGCGCGCTGAGAGAATTTTCTACCTTAATGGTATTCAAGCAAAATGTTGGGATAAGTGGAACAAATAATTTGAGTTTCTATTATTTCTTATGGGGAAATTTGCTCTGATTTACGAGTGTTTTGGAATACGAGCCCACTTCCGCAACGAATTATGCTCGTAATCCAAGGTTCCACTCAACAGAAAATATACGTCTCTCACTTTCTCTGCAAGTCAAAAGTTTGGACACACCTTCTAATTCCACGCTCTTTCCTGTTCTCCACCACTCCCGAGGAACATTAATAGCGTAGGTGCTTCTATGTGTGTTTGTCAGTTCAAATTTCAGTAATTTAAATGCTGTTAAACTTGTAGTGCTTTATTATCCCTGCAATGAAACAGCTCCTGAGTTGAACAAACGGTTGTTAATGGCTCACTAAGGTCTATATACAGTATGTGTGTGATCAAACACTGCATGTGTATTTCCTGCACATGTATTAATTATGTAATAATGCGATGAACTCATCCTCTTCTTTAGTGCGTGTCTCAGTGCTTCATGACCTGATTTACGAACACTATTTCTGTATCATCCTGTGAGAACGCACACACGCACGCGTGCACACTGATACATGGGACTTGGTTTAGGAACAACAGGAAAAGTGATGTATAAGAGTACTGCACTCATGGGTTTTTTGCTTAAGAGTTAAAATGACCATTAACATGAACAAGCGACCAGATTTCAAACACCTTTCCCATTAATCAGAGAGGAAATAGAAACACAGCAACACACACAGTGGAAAAACCCTGACTATTCTTAAATGATGTGTTTAGATGATCGATAACGTCCTTGAGCGGCACAGTGACACAGTAGGTAGTGATCCTGTCTCACAGCTTGAGATTCCTGGGCTCGATCCTCGGCTTGCCGTGTGCATGTCCTCCCTGGTGGTGTTGGAGTTTCCCTTGTTTTTTTTTTTTTTTTTTTTTTTTTGTCCCTAAAAAAACAAGCAGAAAGGCAGATTTGCTATGCTAAATATCTTCTAGCTGTGAACGCCATTGTTGGTGCCATGTGATGTACTGGCAAAGTTGACATAGTAGGTTTCCTACTTTGTACAGAGTGTTACCAGGATTGGCTTTGAAATAAATTCATTGCTCAAAATGGTTGGATAAATATTGCTGTTTTCGATCATTTTAAGTCAATAATTTGTGTCTAGCTACTGATCTGGATGAAAACTAGCAGTCGAAGGTGCTATGATGAACGTTTCTGAAGCATACCCAACATTAATGTTAACCGTTTTTTATATATATATATATATATGTATATAGATAGATAGATAGATAGATAGATATATAGTTATATATATAGTTATATATATAGTTATATATATATATATATATATAGTTATATATATATATATATATATAGTTATATATATATATATATAGTTATATATATATATATATATAGTTATATATATATATATATATATATAGTTATATATATATATATATATATATAGTTATATATAGTTATATATATATATATATATATATATATATAAAAATATCTTCATGGTCAGAAACAAAGCTGCACATTTTAATAAAGTGATTATTCAGTGTACTCTAAAATTCACTCATACTCTAAATGTCCTACTTTCTATTCGAACACATTTATCTAGGCTATCAGCAAATAATTAGTCAAATGATCTCATTAAGATGATGTTTGTCAATAATTATCAACTCACAACTCTATGAATTATTGACGAACCCTTTCTAAATTCCTGTTTATGCATGTATTAGTGGTAAAATATAAATTGCAACCTTAAATAGTTGCACATCTCCATATTGTGCTTTTTGATTTTTAATGCGATTAGTTGTGCAGCACTAAGTCAGACATGTGTCCACTCGTACCCCAGAATCAATCGCAGTCAGTCTAACAACAAAGCATGTCATTGTACACGCCGAAGTCACTTCGCTCCCCAGATGTATTTGGAAACAAGCCACAAGTGTTACTATTGAAGTTGTGTGGTTTCACTTTAGCGCTCTTGACATTTCCAATAGTGTCATTGTTGTGGATCTCTTTACCTTGGACCTCTTCCAAGCTGCAGAGTTAACACAGGTAATGAGCACGCTGCAAGCAGATGCGCTTTCAGTGTTGGCTTTGCAACATGATGCACAAAGGCCTCGCAGACAAACAGACAAGCCTTTCTAGCACTCGGACCACTTTTCGGCATGCGCGCGGAACCGCCCACCCCGAGGAGCTGTAACAAAATCTCTGTTGTAGCTCTTCCAACCCTGATGGACCTGCCTGGCTGCCCGACTCTCTCTGGTGTGATCGTGCAGGAAACGAAACACACACACCTTCCTTCTGTTTAATGCTAATGATGCTGCTAACACCAGTGGCTCTCCAGGCTAAGCAAACATGCTAAGCCTTCCCATGAGAATTCGCCTCTGGTTGGTAAACTAGCGCAGCTTGTTCTTAAACCACTATTCCATTTAGACAGTTGCCGGGTCTGACGTTCGAGATTATAATCTCGGTGAAAAGGATTTAGTTTGACAGCAGTGATGTGAAGTGTCATTCTCCTTTGTGTTGTACCTGAAGTGACCTTTGTAGCCTAAAACCATGAGGTGTGTGTGTGTGTGTGTGTGTGTGTGGAAAGGAATTAGAAATATGTAATGATTGTAGATTTCTGGTGATGGATTTGTTTTTTATTTCTTGATTGCATGCTATTATCTTTATGGATTTTTAATCAATTGCTGATAATCATTCTTTGCCTTTCGAAGCAACGTCTAATCTTTATTTTCATGAGCTGAATGCATGTGCACAAGTCTGTAAATATGGCTGGTCAAAAGTATGTAGAATATGAGGAAGAAATGTAGGACGCAGCTTACAACAAGCGCATTTTTCACAACAGTGTAAGGCGATGTCACTTTTAATGCAGGTCCTAACACGAGCATGAAAGTGCAGATTCATTGTTGGATGTCATAAAACTTTGAGCTACGTCAGCTGTGCGTGGATGAAATCCCCGTTTCTCATATAATTTAGTCTGCCTGGTGAGAACGCATAATCATTTAGTTTCAACTCGTTATGTAAGTACTATTGATGTACAGATGAAATGATTACTAAGGATCGAGTTCCCCAGACCTGCATTGAATATTTTAAATGAAATCACAAATTGCTTTTAATTTCTTTAACATACTACATGCTTTTGCATCATAATGCAGGTCTATTTATTAATTTATTGTTTAATGCATGAAACGTATTTGCACGTTCTCACTGACTTTCGTTACATTTGCAGTGAATATCCAAACCAAAACACGCCACTTAATACCTACTTTTTGCTGCTATTACAATCCGCTCATATATTTCATCTAAACAGATTTTTATCTGAAAAATAAATCATTAATTATCTATGAAATTACAATAATGACCCTACCCCTCCCTTGTAAAAATAGTGGGTTAGTCCATGTGAACTCTGCACGTTCAACAAGTGTCATTACACAAGTGTTTTGGAGAAAACTCTGCCAAGAAATACAAGTGCGCGAATCTTTTCTTGGCAGTGTTTCGTTGTTTTTATTGTCGGATTGGGATCGTCAGGCTCAGCATTGCAAAACTGCTGTATGAATAAAGGATGGTGGTGGTTAGGAATAAAAAAAGTAAAGAATAGTGTTGACAATTTTAGCTAAATATTTAGTTATTGCTACTATTACACAGGCCTTTCAACCCGGTCACGTTTTTTTTTTCTTTTTAAATTGAAAAAGAATGAGTCATTGTAAGAGGGTTGAATGTTGGACACGCGTCAGTAGATGACCCAAAATAAAGACAATGACCTGGTTTCAAAAAGATGTCAGATAAGATTCTAGTATTCTGTTTCACTTTTTATTTATTTATTTATTTATTTATTTATTTATTCTTTGGAAAAGTTATATGTATGTGGTTTGAACCTTTTTTTTATTTAATTTTATAATTAGTTTTTTTTTAGGTTGTAAATTACATTAACCTGAAGAATATCAGTATAACTTAACAGGTATCTACAATGCAACATTCACTTTGTAGCAATTTTTAGATAGGTCTGCATTCTGTATGTGTTTGTATGCACAGAAAATATGAGATTGTATTGGCAAGCCAATTAGATTCTCCCCCCTAATGTGACCTCATATAAGCCGGGCCCCTCCCCCTGACTTGTTGCTCCGTTCTCTGGAGGGGCGTGGCTTAGTAGTAGCACATTTACACAGATACTGAAATGGCGCATTTGGAGAAGGAGTGAAATAAAGCAAGTTTGAAGTATGGAAAATGCATCATTCATTCATTCATCTTCTATACCGCTTAATCCTGTGTTCAGGGTCGCGGGGGACCTGGAGCCTATCCCAGGAGACTTCGGGCACTAGGCGGGGTACACCCTGGACAGGGTGCCAATCCATCGCAGGGCACACACACATACACACACTCACACACCCAATCACACACTACGGGCAATTTAGGAACGCCAATTAGCCTAACCTGCATATCTTTGGACTGTGGGAGGAAACCGGAGCATCCGGAGGAAACCCACCAAGCACGGGGAGAACATGCAAACTCCATGCACACAGAGACGGGAATCGAGCCTGGCCGGGGAATCGAACCCAGACCCTGGAGGTGCAAGGCGACAGTGCTAACCACTACACCACCGCGCCGCCGCCGGAAAATGCATGATCTAAGTGATATTCTAAGTCTGGAAGATGGAGGTGCTCTGAAACCTGTATTAATTTATAAACAGTACAATATGGGACCTTTTACCTTAAATCTTGAAACTTTGACTTTCGCTACACGAGGGTTTAAAATGCATTAAAGTATACCGTGTGTTTAGAAGCTCAGACACTGTAGCTCTCCCATGACCTTTTATAAAGGTGTAAGTTGCCTTTCATATTCCTACACGGGTCATTTATGATGTCCATTTTGGAATAACCACCACTTATTGTTGTGCTCTCTCTCTTTCAGTCTCTCTCCCCTTTACCTTCCCTCTCTTTCCCCCATTGTCTTTTTTTGTCTCTCACTCCATCTCTCTCTCTTCCCCTCTCTCCCTGTTCTCCCCCCCCCCCCCTCTCTCACTCCTTATCATGAATCTTATGACAGCAGCTCTCCAGTATGTATTATGTTCTTTAGTGTGTGTGTGTGTGTGTGTGTGTGTGTGTGTGTGTGTGTGTGTGTGTGTGTGTGTGTGTGTGTGTGTGCTCCGTCTCTCTCTCTCTCTCACACACTCACACACTCACACACTCACACACACACACACTCACACACTCACACACACACACACACACACACACACACACACACACACACACACACACACACACACAGTTTTGTCAGACCACACACAGGAAAAATCTCATCTGTAATATCTTAATTAACGTAATTATATATTGTAGTGGTTTCATCAGTACAACAGTTATGCGGTTGTAATTTGTCATTCCTGGAGTAATTTCCCACCGCATCGTGTGTGTTGGAGAGAGAGAATGAGAGAGCAGAGTTGCAGCTTTGCTCTGGATCTGTTGAGCTGACTTTTTGGCACAGTGTGGGAGTAAGCGCTGAAACTGACCCTCATCACCAGAGCATGACATCACCTATTGCGAAATGTCTCGATCTGCTGTAACTATGCAGGCCGAGCACACAGCGATTCGGATGAATCAGTCTTGGAAACAGATTGATGTGCGTTTGTATGAGGGTGAGCGATCTCAGGTCACGCATGCTTCCAGTTTCTCTGTGGTGCCTCAGTGCCGAAGCAGACGCTGACCTGAAACGATTGTGATTAAAGGCGTCATGTTTAGGGTAATGCGATATGCTGATGATCGAGTAGTGATTTAGGAAGCTACAGGTTTTCCCTTTTTTATTTATTAATTTTTTTTATTAATAACAGGTTGCACTACTTTCACCTAACCCAGTGGTTCTCAAACTTTTTTCTGTCATTCCCCACTTAAGGGGGTGAGCGAATTTTCAAGCCCCACTTGTCAACAAAATAATAATGAAATCAGCCAAGTTTACTGTTTTACTGAAATATAAATTTCTAAACCAATACGATCAAACAACACCAAGTTCAAAACAGATAAAATACACGTGCAATTGTTATAAAAGGCTTACGTTGTCACTTATCTTTGCATAATTGACCTCATGTTTATTAGCTGCTCAGCAATCGTTTGTAGTTTTTTTGCACTGGCCAATTCTGTATGTAACTTTGAATGAAGCCATTTGTGCTTTGCTGTCCACTGATTCAGATGTTACCATGCGATTCTCCTGCTGTCTGTATTCTGCCAGCTTTCTTTCAAAGACGTCCAGTGGTTTATTAACGTGACTGGAGTGTGTTGTCTCTAAGCGTCTTCCTAATTTGTTGGGTCTCATGCGGTCTGCTGCCAGCGGTTTAAGACACAAAACACACTCGGGTCTCTCTTCTGCCCCCACCATCACCACCATGAACCCAAGCTGAAGATAGGCTTCATTAGTGGTGGGCGATATAAGCAAAATCTTCTAACACAGGAGAAGCAATTTTCTACCTATATCTTTCACAATATAGCAATTTGTATCTGAAAATGCATGAAGAAAAATTCAAACACAAAGAAACTGTTTTACATAATGTAATTTTATTTAAACTGTGAATTGCTGAGGTTTGCCGCATTTTTTTTTACTTTGGCCATATTCGATTGGATGTTTGGATTTCAGATGATAGAAAAGGTTTGACGTGTTTCCACCACTTGTTAAAACAGTGCACTTACGTACCTTCCAAATCACGTTCATCTCATTCGTATCACTTTTCTTTTACCCAAACCAATTCCACACCACAGACGATGCAGCTTTTTCTTTACAATCTCCTCATTGTCGGTTTCGTCACATGTAAGTAAATTCACTGCTGCTGCAGCGTCTTCTTCCATTGTCGAAGTGTATGTGAAGCCAAACACCGCAAAAGCGTAACCGTAATATCTGCGCAAATACAGCGCAGCACGACTATCTGGATAGCGCAGTGATGATCTGGTTTATTTGCGCAGCGCCGCTCGAATCACAAACCTGCGCGACTCAATTTACTTAAAATGTCAGGACTGTTTAATATTGTTTCCGCCTTGCCATGCCTGGTTTGTACGTGCGCATCCCAGCGGAGTAAAATGTACTTTGATGGTCGGCGCGGTTTATTTCTGTCAGAGTCGCGCAGTGGGGGGTTGGGGGTGGCCCTGGGCCAAGTGAAATTTAACTAGCCATTAAGTGAGCTCAGACTTTAAATCAAGTTTTAATGTAAATTACCTTAAAGCAAAAACACCATAAGCTAACACATTGGCATGATTTATTATTATTATTATTATTTTTTTTTTACATTAGCTGGCCAATCAAACTGTGAAATTTAAAACTGTGTATGAACCAGAGCTGTTTTTTTTTTTTTTTAAAGCACGCATGGCAACCCTGTCAAACTGAGCAAATAAACAAAAGGCAGCAATGCTGGCAGTGAAAGAGGCACAAATTCCACAGTGAGAGATGTCGGTTGGTTTATTTTCCAAAACAAGAGCCCGAGGAACACTTTTGGGTTTTCTCTCTCTCTCTCTCCAACATGTTTGTTCTGCTGCTTCTATGATTGCACAGTGAAGCGGTCCTGTTTGACTGTGAGTGCAGACATGGAGACATGGAGACCAAAGTTACCTCCTCACAGAGGAAGCCAGATCAAGATGATGGCTGTAAATATTTTATTTTATTATTATTTTTTTTAAAGGTCTTTATTCCTAATACTTTCTACCTAATTCCAATTTCTAAAATATTAGTTTGGACTAGGGCTGCAACAACTAATCGCTAAAATCTATAATTATCAATATTAAAATTCGTTGTCAACGAATGCCATTATCGATTAGTTGGGCTGCTCACGTTACTGAGGAACGCGACCACAAGATGCACAAATACACAAAGATACACAGATACACACAGATACACAGCCGCTCGCGCAATGGAAGTTACAGAAGCGTTTGCAGGAAAAAGCGCGCGCGCCCCAAGTCCTCCAAGGTATGGGAGCAATTTACATTAAACACCTCTTATCGGGCGTTAAAATCGAGCGGTTTTCTGCCGTTTGTAGTGTCCGGTGAGCGCGGATGAAGTGCCGAGGGTTTCCTACACATAGGAGTGAGTGAGTGTGTTCACACGGGCTTTGGTGACGTGCGTTTGTCCGGCTGGGCGGTTATACGGCGTAAAAAAAAAAAACCCGTTGCATGCAGCTTTTTCTTGTCGCTCAAATCCCAACGAACACAAGGAGAACACTTCTAGTGCGTTTTCTTCGCGTTCATTTTACGCTTCTGAGGACCGGATATATCCCATCATCCTACACGCTGTACAGAGGGAAATGCGGAAAAAGGGCAAAATAAAGAGAGTGAATCCAGTAGCGGCGAGTTTTTTCTCTCCATACGTCACCGTATTACGAGAATTTTTAAAACAATAAGATTAATGTCTAGTGTAGCAAAATGGTCTATTGAGACAAGAAAAAAAAAGGATAAAATACACGAGAGAATCTAAATAATGTATAAACCAAAGTCTAGAAGTCTATTATTCTTCTTAAGTTGAATTCATTTAAGAGAATTTAAAATTGAGGTCATTCTTAACTGAATATGTCAGTGTATTTATTTATTTATTTATTTATATATATATAATACTGTCAACTTGCCGTCTGCAATTATTGTTAAAAACAAAAATGTTGATTTACATAAAATAAGGTTTAAATGTCAAAATTAAAGATCATTAAACTGTCGTTTTTGCATTTTTTTTTTTAAAGTTTACTCTTATACATAAATAATACCCTGATTCATGGTTTTATATAGTTATAGGTGAAGCAAAACAGCAAATTAAAGCGGTTAGGTTTTATCCGATTAATCGAAGAAGAAAAAAACAATCGCCCAACTAATCGATTATCAAAATAATGGTTAGTTGCAGCCCTAGTTTGGACATTAGTTCGGCGTATAACATTAATGGTAAACATTGTGCCATGCTGCAGCTACAGGATGCCTCATCTTGACCGGTAGTTGCTGAACCTGTGGTGGTGTTCATCAGACCTTTTTGTCTGAATTCATAGTGTTGTAAAATCTACTATGTTCGTGTCACTGTGGTATTCAATAAAACAAATGCTTTGAAATTACCGGCGTGTTTGTCAGATTCTCTTAAATGTAGGTATTTGATAAACGGTGCTTTAATAGTACACACTTCTTGTTGCTGGAAGAAAAAACAGTGTGTAAGTAAGAGTGCGTTATTGTATAGATCCTCAAATTGTGTGTTAATTATCATAAACTCTTGTGCGTCTCTTAGTGTAAGTGATCAGAAAGTCAGATGGTTGTGAGATCCAACTTCCAGCCAAACACACACCAAAAAAAACCCTGAAAACTCTATATGTGAAGAGCGAGAAATGCAGTTTAATATGTAATCTAAAACCCGTCACCGGTGAGATAATCATCCGATCCAGTGTGACTAACGGTGAAACTGTCGCACTCTAGCAAGCCTAGTCATCATAAATCACCTGAGAGACAGTAATTGTAGTGAGACGTGAGCTCATCATCTCAAGCACCCCCCCCCCCCCCCCCCTTCAGTATAACTATTGTTTCAAAGATGTCTTATGAACGTGGTATTGAACTGAAAAGCAGCTTCACAAGTTCTGTCAGGTAAATCAGGGAATGGCCAATGTTTCATATTACACTTAAACAAACAAAGCATTACTCCTTATGATTACAGCACAGATAAAAGCTGATGTGTCGCATATGAACACTAGTATATTACGCATAACAGGTACAGTAAATAACTACGCGCAAATGTGTAAATTTATTCCATTAGAGCTTTTTCTGAAATTTACACAAGGTAGTTACTAGTTACGAAGGATGGCCGTTTAGTATTTTATCAACCTTGACATTATTTATTCTGATCAGTCTGGTTAATATTTGTGTAATCCTTATCAGACAAGGCGTGTTCATAATTAATAAGAAAATGGTTAACCGCTAAGAATTTAACTTATTAAACATCAATTAAGCAGTAATGCGTGTTTTGCGTAATATTTCTCAGTCGCTCACAAATCTATTCACCTTTATACCACAAGAGGGCGGACTTACAGTTCAGGCAATGTGCAATACGGGACTTTGTATTTTAGGGGCTTTTAAAGCTTTTGCAATATCTTTTAAATGTAGAAAGAGAGAGAACCGTATAATCCTGGTTTAATACTGTACTGTATAATCCTTTCAGTTTAAAGTATTTGATGATCATTAATTTGTCTCATATACATATTATTTTGGGAGAACTGCTAGAACTGTTTTATCGTTAATTATTAACGATTAATTGGTTATTGATTTTTTTTTTTTTTTTTTTTTTTTTTTTTAAGATGTTCAATACTCGGTTAGGAAAAATGTCTTTTTTACAATAAATTTTCAACTCTGCATCAAACTCTTTGCTTTTGTCTGGTTAACCATCACAAATCCATGTGCGGGTCCTCACACTTTACTTTGTGCTTTACTTGCTTATAAATCATTCATGCAGCGTCAGCGTGACAGTGCCGTGTGACAGCTCCTGCGCTGCAGAACACACTATTTGCATTTCTTTTTTAGCCTTGGAGTCTGCTTCTGAACTGATTGTGAGAGCAAATGGTGTGTGCAGTGCTAGAGCAGGAGAGGACTGATGATGATGATGATGATGATGATCAGGTGTGATCTGATGCATCGTTTCTGCTCCAAATCAGCTCTTCATCTGAATATTAAGTGCTCCATCTCACCTCCTAGTGATGGTGAATCCATGAGGTTCTAGTAAATGAGTGGATCCGTACGTCGCTTTTTGCAGAAGTAAACACGTTGTGTAAATATGTATTGGCAAACT
The DNA here is from genome assembly GCA_030522415.1 of Channallabes apus. NCBI lineage: Eukaryota > Metazoa > Chordata > Actinopteri > Siluriformes > Clariidae > Channallabes > Channallabes apus. The sequence continues at coordinate 34,768,926 of CM060104.1, forward strand.
GGAAGTTTGAGTGAAACGGACACGGAGACAAGGCGACGTCTCTGACTTGATATAAACTGCGGGCGAGTCTCAGCATGCTCGCTGTGCCTTGGGGACTGAGACTGCTCCTACAGTCTGTGTCGAGCCAAAAAACAGGTCCTGATCTCTGCAGACCGTCTGTCTGTCTGGGTGCATGTTACTGTGTACGTTTGCGTCTGTCTGTCTGTGTATATATCTGTGTATTTGCTTTTGTATGTCTGTCTTCTTCCTCTGTGATTGTCCTTTCTTCCTTCCTTCCTATTCGTTTGTCAGTCTGTGTGTTTGCCTCTGTTTGTGTTTCTGTGTCTGTCTCATTGTGAGTTTGCCTACTTATTCAACTATAAACCCTGTCTATATGAGCTAGCCAGAGCTAACTGATTCTGTGTGTGTGTGTCCTTTATCATAGACGTGCCTCCACAGGCCGAGGTGTAAATGAACACCGCAACTCAGGAAACACTGCTTCGTCTACATTACATCTGTCTTGATATCTCAGATCTCCAGTTGGCCTTGTGCACACGCTTGTGCTTCTCCGGTTGCTTTCATAAGGCCATTGTTTTCAAAATGGGGTTCACATAACGGAGGAGATCAACAGCTGTCAGTTACACTTATACAGTCTAAACATAATAAACGTTCCTTTGTTAGGCTATTCATGTATCATTCAAATCATCTCGATTTTTGTAAACTACATTTTGACCTTTTATATGTTTGCATTAGAGGTGGTGAAAAGTTGCAGTTCCTTGATAATCCTGCAGGTGGTGGTGTGCTCTATACTAGTCAACCATTGGCACGCACTGGTGTGGTAGGAGAAAATAAAGTGCTAAATTTATTAAGAATTTTAACAAATTATGATCGCATTGGGAGATTTTTAAAATCGTGATAATTGATGAATCTCAATACAGATCGAATCGACACCTGAGTATCGTGATGTCGTATCGAGTCGTCCCTGGTGATTTCCATCAATAGTCTCCATTAACGCTTCTTCAGTAGCCCCTATGAAGTACTGTTTCAGATACGACATAAATGTTGGCAGATTGGCATTATACGGTCATAACTACTTCAATGGACGTTGCAAAACAAATAGTGCAAATAATGTGCAATAAGAATCAATTATTTGTATACTTAAGGGTACATTGACTTGTGAGACCCTCAATCAATCGCTTTTATCCAATAGGGACAGATCATCTTGTGTGTCGGAGTGCTGGGCGATAAATCGATCTTAAATTGTATCGAGGTTTTATATAGATATAGATATATAGATATTTTAATTTATTTATTATTTATGCTTTTTTTTTTTTTTTTCAAAAGAATATTCTTACAACTTCTAGTGCTCTGATTTGTTTATTTTTTTCTTTTATTGTATAAGGTTTGTGCTAAAATACTGCCAATATTCTTTGTACTGTCTTTTTTGAAAAAGCATCTTGTTCTTTGCTCTAAATCATGAACGACTTAAAAAAAAAAAAACCTTTTGTCTAAGCATACCGGTTCCTTACATACTAATTTGTATATTCTTTGGATAAAAAAAACCGACCTGACAGCGGAGAGGAACTGGGAAGTTCCCCATATTCATTCAGGTCTTGACTATGGGAATGTGCGTGTACACGTCAGAAAGTGAAAAGATGAGTAGGAAGAGACATTTCCAGCGTGGCGAAGAGGCGTGTTTTTCATTTTCCTCATGGTCTCTTTCTCTTCCTGCATTCTTCCTTTCTTGTTTAAATAAGGCCCTTTGTCTCCGCAGATCCGATCAGATTAGAGAGAGATGTGTAGAATGATAGTAATAGTGATAATCAGCACTGAGGGAAATGTCAAGCCAGACCAGAGACTCGGAACCAATGCAGGTCTTTGTGTCTCCGCGTGTCTCCGGGTTGTCTGTGCAGAGATTAGTGTTTGTTCACATTGTGACGGAATGACTAACCTTCCTGTTGACTCCTCGCCTGTTTGACTGAACCTCAGCCGTCGACGTGGGTCTCCGAGACGATCCGTGGCTCTCGCACGCGGCTCTCGCGTCTGGGTTTTAGCTCGGGACCGAGAGGTGGAGCTAGGCTCTGATCACGGCACGTCTCGGGACATGTGACCGCACTCGCGTCCGCATACAGGAGATTTAATTCAGTGTAATGTGTCCTGGAAGTGTGTGTGTGTGTGTGTGTGTGTGTGTTAACTATAGCTGCTTGTTAGTTTTAAGGGTTTACTGCGAAGATCTCGTCTGTAGTTTCTATAGAGCCAACTTGTGTTTGTTTGAAAGGAAAAAGAAAGTTTTCAAATTTCATCAAGAACTGAGAGAGAGATGAATAAAGCCGTATTTGAAGACAGAATAAAACTTGGATGTTTCCTTTTTACGTAATTTCTTATTCCATAACATATGATATGATATAATTCTGGGTCTATTATTAAACCCCCCCTCTGACAGTGTGACGCGTCTCTCTCTCTCTTTTTGTTTTTATTTTCTCCAGATCTGTCCCTTTTCCTTTTGATTCCCTCTCTTTTGCTTTTTCTTCTCCCTCTCTTAGTCCCTCTGGTTGTCCTTCTTTTCCCCGTCTCTCCTTGGCTCTTCCTCTCTGTTGCTCTTTTTCTCTTCTTAGTAACATTTATCTCTAGCTCTTCTATCTCTTTACCCCATCTTTTCTCTTTTTCCCCTTTACTCTAGCCTCCTTTCTCTCTCTCTCTCTCTCTCCTTCTTTCTCCCCTCCCTGTCGGTCTGTTTCTTTATTTCTCTGGTCCTCTCGCTCTCTCTGCCTTTCCCTACTCTTTTGTTTTCTGTCTTTCTCTCCTCATGTCTCTCCAGTTCTCTCTAGCAATTTTTCTCTCTCTCTCTCTCTCTCTCTCTCTCTCTCTTTCGCCTTTATCCTCCTGTTTGGTCCTCTGACACCAGTCCGGGCTGGAATGTTATCTCAAGACCAGTGTCTTCTGCACTAACGTTTGCACAAGGTGTGTGTAAGGGATCATGTGTCAGTTTGGACTATCGTGTCGGGTTAACGTGTGTGTGTGTGTGTGTGTGTGTGGTTAAAAAAAGATTTCTCTCTCCAGTTCAGCTTTGTCGCTTCTCGTCCCCCCCCCCCCCCCCACCACTCCTCTTATCCCTAATAATCTTTCTGCTCTCTCAGCTGGAACAGTTCCTGCTCGTTCACCGCTTAAATCTCTCATGGGGACTCTGGGCTCCTTCCTACAAGTCCATCACAAATCGTAATCCTACCACGTGCCAGCCTTTGGGACGTCACCGTACGAGGGTTTTTGTTTACGGATGCGGGTGCGTGATGTTCATTTTAAGGGCGCAGGTTATCACGAGGAGTGCGACGGTCAGCGGCGTGCAGATTTCGTTCCTATTGCAGAATTTGTTCCCATATTTGCTGATTCTGGTTGTGGGATTTGCGGCCAGAAAATGTCTTCCAGATACGCTGGAAGAAACTCGGATGAACCCGTCGACACTGCACTTTAAAGCGATGTGTGTGTGTGTGTGTGTGTGTGTGTGTGTGTGTGTGTGTGTGTTCTCTCCAACTGGGGATTGTTTACGGTTTGTGTAATTCGTGGATGTTCCTTGTCATGCCGGTCAATTTTCCCCTGCGCTGCCAGAAGAGTTTTAAAGCCAAAGACGGGATGTGATGATTAAACTTTGAAAAAACAAAAAACGAGTAGTTGGTCAGATATTGAGGCTTAATGAATGAGAACGAGAGAAAATGGCAAAAGGGGGAGAAGACATCTGTAAGCAAGGCCTTCCCCATGTTCATGCTTCTCCTCCGTCTCCTGTGAAGCACTGCCAGGCTGTGTGTGTGTGTGTGTGTGTGTGTGTGTACCATGTTAGATGTGGACAGTGGTGCGTGTGTGTGTGCACAGTTCAGCTCAGGTTAGATTGGCATAAATTCGTCAGAGCTGCAGCTGAAAAAATAGTTCTGTCCAGTGTGTGTGTGTGTTGCTGTCCAGTGGAGGTATACTAATTTCATCCGTGCTCCGAAACCAGATAAGTCCTGAGGTTATCTTGCATGGCACACTCCCTTCTGAAAACACACACACACACGCACACACACACAGAGTGGCGTACTTAAACTTGAGCTCGAAGCATGCGCATACTTGATTAGCCTTGCGTCATGTGATACAGTATGACGGCTCGTGTAACACATCCCTCTGAGCCCGAGGAAGGTTTGCATCGCAGCCCGTTGGCCCTGTTGCATGGTTTGTCTTCAGCGCTCGTTTTCCGCTCTGTAAACTTCTCCATCCGTCTGTGCACGTTACTCCCGTCACTGGTGTCATCTCCGTAAACATATCGTAGTGCAGTGGGAGAACATCAGATCCGGCAAAGAGGATCCGAGAGTCGGGTTCGACTAGGGTGCGGATGCATGGTGTAGAGGAGGAGTAACTCTACCGACATGTCTAATTTGAATGTTCTGTGTCCGTCAGTGAATACTTTTCCGTATTGCTGTGAGCTTAATCCTGTCTTGCTACTTTGGTCATTTCTGAACGTAAGTGCTGTAGCGATCATGCCTGATCTCGTATATTTAGGATCAGGACGCAGCATTAAAGGTTAGTCATGGGTTTCATGCAGCTGTGTGTTTCTGAAGCTGGGCTGCGTGATGTAATTACAGGGAAACTTCCTGGTTCGCGGTGCTTTACATTAGGTGAATGTTAACTCTGGGAAATGGAACAAACCAAATTTATCAGGAAAGCTCGCAGACAGGTACAGGCGAACATCATAACTGCTGGATTGTAAAAAGATCTTGGGTGCAAACTATACGAGTGTGAACAAACGCCAAAGATGCGATTTTCAGATAGTGGTGCAATTTCAAAATTTCTACTTATGGGTTTGTTTTTTCGGTTTTTCTCAGGACATGGTCCAAAAATAAATGTAAGAAAGAAAGAAAACTCTTATGTGTTAAGCCACGCCCACTCTGGTTTCAAATCCAAACGTAAATTCATTTTTATTTTATTTATTTTTTTTTTTGGCCACTAAACAGATATGCAGTATACAGAGTGGACCCCCAAAATGTATTTATTTATTTATCATTTTAATTATTATTTCCTTTTTTTCCCCATGCATATTTTTTGGGCCCCGCTTATGTATTTACAGAATCATCTAAAAAAAAATATTTTCTTTTTACGTATATTACTATAATATTAACTTTCATATCATAAAATTGTTTGTGTGTGTGTGTGTGTGTGTGTGTGTATATATATATATTTATTTTCCTTATACTTCCGGGTTCACGCCCGCATTACTTCCGGGTCCTAGTGCCGGTCGCGGAGCGCGCGCGTGTGTGTGTGTGAGACAAATAGAATTTTTTATTACATTTTTGTTTAATAATATTTATTTTGACTTTGGCAAGCCAAAGAGGATGTTCTTGTTGTAAGACACTATTGATGAGTGTTACACGGTTACATGTAAATAAACAGTAATGTTTGAAAGTAATTCATATTGTGTTGGCAGGTTTATAGTAACAGCAAACCAGAAGTCAGAATATCTGCTGAGGGGTTTAAGTCATTCATAGTGTTCTGAAGTCTAAATATTTGCAACTTCCTTGACCTATAGTTTCTTTTTAGACTGAATTAGATTTAATTACATCAGACGAATATCTATTACCTGTTTATTTTAGTATCATCATTACATATAAATAAAAAAAAAAAAAAAAAAGGGCAGCAATAATAAAAAAATGCATTTCTCTAGGGAAATGTTATATCGCAAGAAATATCGTTATCGCAATATTCAACAATATCGCATATTTTCCAAATATCGTGCAGCCCTAAAATGTGTATATATATATATATATATATATATATATATATATATATATATATATATGTGTGTGTATAAACGTATGTCAAAGTTTGTATTAAAATATAATTTTATTTATTATTTTATACAAGTTTTTCTTTTCCTGAAGGGTGTATGAATAATTTTTTGGTTGACTCTCTATATTTAACATGTGTATGTGTATATATATTCATGCCGTATATGTGTATTATATATTTATGGCGTGAATGTATAATATATATTCAGTAATATGCATGTAATGTGATTGTGTTGCACCCCTAATAAAGACCCTTTTCTGAACAGTTGAATAACTTTATTTATTTATTTATTTTTTTAATTAACGAACACGAACACACCCCTGTGATTTTCTGACCTCTTTGTTTCTCCGTCTGCAGGACTCGGCGTATTGGATCCAGGTCCACCGGTTGGAGCATGACGGAGGCATCCTGGACTTGGATGATGTGTTATGTGATGTTGCTGATGATAAAGACAGGGTGAGTGAGTTTATTCTGAAGGTCAAACTTGATGGAAGAAGGTGCAGGTGTAAGAGTTTACTGTGAGTCCCGTGCCGTACCCGGATTCGCTCCAGCATGTTCCTGGGTGGCCAGTACGTGGCTCATGCAGTGATGGGTATCTCGGTCATGATTTCCTCTTTGTCATCGGCCAGCGCGCGTCACATGGTGACTACGTCTGATGTCGCTTGTACAGTAGTACGGCTTAGTAATTTTGTCGGCGTAATAATCTGAAAGGAATGGCTGTAAAAGGATGACATCATCACAAAGACATGGCGTGAATTTTAGCATTGTTTGGTGGTAAACTGTCATTAGCGTCAGCGTTAGTGCACTCAGACTCTGAGCCAAGTGTTAATCTTTCATCTGTTGCTAAACTTTTACCATGCTAGCACTGCTTTCATCCTCCAGCAATGGTTGTAATGTGGTTCCGTTTATTTAAATATGTATTTCATATATATGAGCTTAAAAGAACTGTAAGAGATCACGTGTGGCTTTTTTACTGATCCACAAGCCTGGTCTGCTAGCGATTTACAATAATCGCGGTCTTCTTAAATGCATGAGGGCCACCATGCTGGCAGACTGGAGCACTGAGTATATGGGGCTTACAGTACGTAAGCCAGGACATAAATTATCCTCGAGAGCAGCGCAGGCTTTGTTTCAGATGATTCCTGGTTGTCTTTTTGCAGCAGAGATGAACGTGGTAGAAAGGAGGGATGAAAATAGGCAATTTATTTATTGTTCTTTTGAAGAGATGGTCAAATTATGAATGGATGATTTTCAGAAAGTTTTATCATCCATCTAGGAACCTTTTATAGTCCAACTAGGGACCACCGTAGAGGCCAATGGTTATAATGGTGATTTTATTTTTTTATGTTCCGTAGTGGAACCTCATTCACACGCTACCGACAATTTGGGAACGATATGTGGACTAATCTGCATGTGCTTGGGCTGTGGGAGGCACACTCCATGCACACAGAACCTGGGGTGGGAATCGACCCCGGACCCTGAAGGCGCAAGGCATTAGCTAATCACTAAGCCACCGTGCAGCCGAGCAACAATCCAGGGAGGGTTATATTAGGGAGCTTATATAGGCTTGATAAGATTCTCACATAAAAATTATTTTCTTTTTAATTATGTAATTTTATACATTACATTACATTTTAAAGTTCAGACTCCAACTTTATTAACAAATCAACACATTCTGGTCAGATTTTGTCCAAAATATCACAAATATAAAATAAAGAATTACATTTTCATGGCACAATTCTTCAAAATATAGATATATTATACCGCTCAGAATACAAGCATAATATTAAATGATTAGAGGATGTATTAAAGGGAATCATCTCTTTCTAAGTCTTTGTCTCCAACACACATTGTTTACACCCATAAAGACGCTGCATTATGTGTGTGTGTGTGTGTGTGTGTGTGTGTGTGTGTGTTATAATCTGTTATAATATACATATTGTACATATGGGACAAGAACCCATACAAGTGTCATTGTGTGTGTGTGTGTGTGTGTGTGTGTGTGTGTGTGTGTGTGTGTGTGTGTGTGTGTGTGTGTGTGTGTGTGTGTGTGTGTGTGTGTGTGTGCGCGCGCACGTATACATATGGAGAGTTGATCCTCTCATCCTGGAAGAGGTGATCTCTTTGATTTTGCCGGCTGCCATGGTAACGTGTCTGCTACGACACACAGAAAGCCACACCTGCAGCACTGCTGTGAGAGATTCCTCTGAGGACTACGCCACCCAGCTCACACTCCTCCCACATCATCTTTTCTCTTCTTCATCTTCATTTTCACACTCGTACTCGTCTAGATCCCAACATTCTCACCTCATCTGTCCTTGTAACACTCTGCTACAGATGTTTGTTTCTGTAATACTTCCCACCTATTGGCCAGATGTAGGAAGTGAGATCTGCGAGAGGTGCGGAGTGATGTTTAGAGTGATTTTTAATAGACAGTTCAGATGCATGCATGTTTTAATAGTCGTCACGTCACAGGGATTTACACTTTTTTCACTTTTTGTCCCACACGAGCCCTCTGGCTGTCGCGTCATGTCATTACAGCCCATCTAAACTGAAAATAACTGCTTTGCTATGAGTTTACGGATCATCTTTTGTGATTTCTGTTTTCGATTCGGGCTCAGCTCTCGCGTCAGCGCGTGACAGTTTGTCATCACGTGCGTACACTTTTTGACGCCCCCTCTTTTTTTTTTTTTTTTTCAACGAGATTTCAGAATGACACACTGGTGAGGCTGGAAATGTGGAAGTTATTTTATTAATATAGTCAGCCTTTGTAAGCAAAAAAAAAAAAAAAAAAAGCCAGACGGTTTCTGCTTTAGTCACATTGAAATCTGATCCGAGTAAATATGAGCTTATAAATGTCCTCCCGGGGCTGTAAGCGTTCTCACATCATCTCAGTTTCTGCTGAACATCTCGCAGCTTATTAGAGCTGCAGGGATCTCCATCGTCTGGACGGATTACAGCAGCCGTCTAGACGTGCATCCCGGGGTTTCCTCGGCATTTGATTAGACTCCACGATTATTCTGTTGGTGTAAAATAGCAGCCGAGGGTGAAGGGTTTTTGCTTTAACCGTGTGCTCCGAGCAGATTGAGGTCAGGATTAAGGCTTAAACAGAAATAGGATTAAAGGGAGACATGATTAAAGACTGGTTCAGCAGGGTGTCTAGTCCTCTTAATGATCAGGTTGAGTAAAGCAGGTTTACACACTGTTGACTTTATTATGGACTTAATTATTAGGGTCTGTTTTGACCGGTTACACTTCGTGACGGGCTGAAATGAATAGCCACTCTTTAAAATAATTTTTATACCATTGATTACATTGTATGAATTTGTTTTGCTTATTTATTTCTGCTTTTAAACTTGATTTATGCAAATGATATGCGAGTAAGACTGAAGTAAAACGTTTAAGGACATGTGTGCATGATTAGATGCGTTTGAAATGATGGCTCGACATCATTGCTTGTTGTATTTAATCTTATAATATTAAGGATGTTCAAGTCAAACCAGGACTTTTGATTGTACGATACAAGTGAAACATGGTTATGAGGGTAAAAAAAAACCTAGCTTTATTTCTCTATTGAACCCCTTGATACATTTAACACAGTGTGTTACTAGTGCTTGGATACCATCAAGGTAGAAAGTTTTACCCATTGCCTGCTTCATGTCTGGAACCCTGGCCTCCCAGGAACTCCTTTAACGGCCCAAGCATGAGGTGGAAATGGAAATGGCTTAGAACAAAGTCAGGACTGTATGTGCGGAAGTGGTGCGCCTCTCCTGCAAGTTGGTGACAAGTTAGTCACCGATTTTCAAGTATCAGGCGTTCCATTCGCTTCGCTGTATGTTCATGTGAAAACCTCGGCTGGGATCATCATTCACAGATTGACAGCATTTTGCACCATTCAGAATTGTCAGCACCGTCCTGCGCTTAAAGTCTTCTTTAAATGTCAATCGTTTTTTTTAACTTCATTCACTCGAAATGATCAAGTCCCTGTTTGACTTGAACGGCCTTGTTCTAATAGCACGAGTTATATATTAATTATTCTGTAGATCAAAGCCTTTACTCAGAATTCCTGAACAGATCGGTGACCATCGGACCCCTCAGTGAGGCTGTACTGTAGCGTGAAACAAGTCTGTCGCTGCTTCTCCTTTTAGAAACCGTGTGTGTTTATGAACTTGACGCTTTGTATTGTCCAGGCATCCAGTCCCTCTTGAGTGTGTTTTTCCAGGTGCTTTACCACAGATCTGTTTGTGTGTCTGTCGGCTTTGACCTTGGATGCCAGCGCAGGCATTTTGTTCCCCAGTTGTCAGGCGAGTGTGATTTAGTGTCCTCACCCTCTGTCTCTAAGCTAGGAGACCAGCTGTGTGTTTAAAATGCTAAATAGTTATTGTGCATGCGACACACAGACGGAGTTCTCCATTTGCTTTTGTTCCTGACCCGAACTCATAATTCCTTCATTGATTTATTAAAGAAGGAGAACACTCTTTATGGGCTGATGCAACACCTTGTACTCACACATGCTGCACTGCTTGGGAAAACTTCAAGTCCTCACTCTACCTAATGCAGTGGTTCTCAAACTTTTTCTGTCATTCCCCACTCAAGGGGGTGAGCAAATTTTCAAGCCCCACTTGTCAACAAAATAATAACGAAATCTGCCAAGTTTACTGTTTATTGAAATATCAATTTCTAAACCAATAAGATCAAACAACACCAAGTTAAAAACAGATAAAATACACGTGCAATTGTTATAAAAGGCTTACGTTGTCACTTATCTTTGCATAACTGACCCCATGTTTATTAGCTGCTCAGCAATCGTTTGTAGTTTTTTTGCACTGGCCAATTCTGTATGTAACTTTGAATGAAGCCATTTGTGCTTTGCTGTCCACTGATTCAGATTTTACCATGCGATTCTCCTGCTGTCTGTATTCTGCCAGCTTTCTTTGAAAGAAGTCGAGTGGCTTATTAACGTGTGTTGTCTCTAAGTGTCTTCCTAATTTGTTGGGTCTCATGCGGTCTGCTGCCAGCGGTATAAGACACAAAACACACACAGGTCTCTCCTCTGCCCCCACCATCCCCACCATGAAGCAAGTTAGGCTTCATTAGTGGTGGGCGATATAACCAAAATCTTCTATCACAGTAGAAGCTATTTTCTACCTCGGTAACAATATATATATCACAATATAGCAATTTGTATCTGAAAATGCATAAATAAAAATTCAAACACAAAGAAACTGTTTTACATAATGTAATTTTATATAAACTGTGAATTGCTGAGGTTTGCCGCATTTTTTTTTACTTTGGCCATATTCGTTTGGATGCTTGGATTTCAGATGATAGAAGAGGTTTAACGTGTTTCCACCACTTGTTAAAACAGTGAACTTGCGTACCTTGCAAATCAAATTCAAAAATTCTATTTAATTCAAACCTTAAAATAAAAGACTATGAATAGGAAATAAATATGAAAAATAAAATAGGGGGTAAATTTAACTAGGAATAAATAAAATATAAAAACTAAAGTTAAAATAAAATAACTGTACAACAATACACAATATAGAAAATATATGAAGAATATGTGAACAATAAGAGCAGCTGTACGAGTAGGAAAAGAATGGTAATGTCCAGGGTTGTGCAATCCACATGTTTAAAGTGGATCACGTTCATCTCATTCGTATCACTTTTCTTATACCCAAACTAATTCCACACCACAGACGAGGCACCTTTTTTCTTTACAATCTCCTCGTTGTTGGTTTTGTCACATATAAGCAAGCTCACTGCTCGTCTTCTTCCATTGTCGAAGTGTATGTGAAGCCAAACACATCAAAAGTGGGACGAAACCGCGGCACCCGATTGAACCAAATATCTGCGCAAATACAGCGCAGCGCGACTACCTGAATAGCGCAGTGATGATCTGGTTTATTTGCGCAGCCCGGTGGATCGCGCAGCGCCGCTCGAATGCGACCCACTATGTTTTTATTTACAAACTATTTAAAATGTCAGGAATTGTTTATTATTGTTTCCGCCTTGCCATGCCTGGTTTGTATGTGCGCATCCCAGAAAATGTATTTTGATGGTCGGCGCGGTATATTTCTGTCAGAGTCGCGCAGCGCTGCCCAGTGGCTCGCGCAGGTTTGTGATTCGAGCAGCGCTGCTGAAGTTGGCCCGACGTTAAACCGTTATTGTTCCACTATGGTTCCACTTTTTCTCACGACTGATGTTATTTTAAATTTACTTGTATTAATGATCCATTTGTTTGTGTGTGATTGTTTAGTTTTGAGCGTACGCTCTTCATTATCAATAAAGAAAAGCATGAATTAGAATAGGTACTTTCCTGTTATTTCCTCCCGTTCATTGCGCCCCACCTGTCATGTCTGTATTCCCCACTAGTGGGGCGCGCCCCACAGTTTGAGAACCACTGACCTAATGGCACGTTGTTGAGAAGGGTGAGGAACCAGTAGAACGTGGAAAGGAAAGAGGTGACGTACAGGAAACATAGGTAGAAGATGCAGACAGTAATCTGAGCTCAGGGGACACTGGGACACTGGAGCTGTGAGGTGGCATTGATACCGTCTCCTCCACCGCATCTCACTCACTCAGGATTCCTCCTGGAGAAGAGTTTGCAAAACTTCTACATGCATTAGTGTCATCTGGAGACTTGGTTAAAAAAAAACAGGATTACATCAGATTACAGGATTACAAGGATCATTTTTAACAGAAATACTAAAGCTCTTTTACAGTCATGTCTTCAGCATCTGGAGTAAACCGGGAGACTTATCAGACCAGCATCCAGTCCCTGCTTGATTTAAATTTCTGCTAATAAATTCCGAACACATCCATCAGTTTGCGATTTTTTTACTTGATTTGAACCTGAGCCCTGTTTGTAATTCTAACCCGACTCACTCATACACTATTTACTATACGAGTCCCGTGTGTATGGAGCAGCGGTAACAGATACACTGGCACAAATTCACATAATGCATCATCACAGTGCAGCACATAAACCATATTTGATATTAAAGATTATAGCAGTACTGTGACGCGCAAAACAGTTTAGCTGTGGAATATATGCAATTAATTAAAGGTCCCATATTTTACTATTTCTTTAACAAGTTAACACGGGTCTCAAAGTTACGTAAAGTGTGTGTGGGTTAATGCTTCCGCTGAAATACACATCATATAACATTCTGTATCTTAAAGTCCTTTTATTTCACTCCTCCTTCAAACACGCCATTTCAGTGTCTATGTAAATGTGTTGCTGCTGAGCCACGCCCCTCCGGTGAACAGCACAAAGGGGAGGGGGGGGTGTTCTTATATGAGGTCACATGTGGAGAGAGGGGAATCAAAATGGTTTGTTTAACCTTAAGTATAAAATAATAACTTATTTATTTATAATAATTAATATAAATAAATAAATAAATAAATAAAAATCTTTTAATCTTTAGCTAGTGACATCATCAAGATGTAACCTTGCGTTCCTAAATGCTTTTCTTTTACATACACACAGTGTGTGCATGCGCGTGCGTGAAACTTCTCTAACACTTGCACAGGCGTTTCTGGTTTCTACAGATACACCGCGATGGCCTGAACACGGCAGTTGTTTTTCTATAAGCAACACGAACATCTTCATTAGTGTTCCTGGTGGGAAAAGAGCAGCACAAAGACGCGGTAAATCATTGAGGCAGCTCATCTTCATCACTCATTTCTGCTCCACTGGTCCTGGACAGGCATCTTAAACACACTCGGCTTGGATTTATGGCTCGTTATGGCTGCAGAAATTATTTTGGAATCATTAGTGTTTACAGCGGCGGTTTAGCAGATGAAGCATGCGCTAGTAGCCTGAAGTCTTTCAGATGAAGATCTCTGGGCTGGTGTTGTTTCTTTGAAGGTGTGTCTGGTAGGAAAGTTCATGGTCATTAAACTTGTATAGACTTGAAGTTATTTCTTCAGTGTAGAACTGATGAGGCCACGAAGATGAGTTACGAACATTGACTAAAAAAAATTATAATAAAAAAAGGGATTTCTTAATGGATAAACATAATGAGGATACGGAGATGCTCTGGAATGCAGTGCTGGTGGACACGACAGGGATTTTCTTGTGCTGCTAAATAGCTCTGGAGTGACAGTTATGCAAATACCGCTCACGTTTGCGCGCGTGTGTGTGTGTAAGAGAGAGAGTGTGTGTGTGTGTGTACATTCTTGTACTAATGAGTACAGAGGTTATGAATAGAGCTCAAACTGCCTGGCTTTGGTTTACTCATGTCTGCTATCCAGTGCACACGCACTCTCACATGCACAGTAACAGACCCACATGCACTTGGCAACATGCAGAGCAACACTCTCGCACATGCACCCGCACACAAAAAAACGCTCTCGCACCCGCACACAAAAAAACGCTCTCGCACCCGCACACAAAAAAACGCTCTCGCACCCGCACACACAGTAACGCTCTCGCACCCGCACACACAGTAACGCTCTCGCACCCGCACACACAGTAACGCTCTCGCACATGCCCCCTGCCGCAACAGTAACGCTTTATTTATTTATAAATTTTTTGCAGTGTTACTTCCTGCATGCATCGTCCTTCTCCTCTCTTCAATCGTTCTTCTATTTTGAACACACATGTACTTGGTGTTATTTGGGAACTTGCACCATTCGTTACGTTTCTTGTTCCACGAAGTGGCTATTTTGTTGAGTCTGGGCTGGGTCTGTCTGTCTGTCTGTCTGTCTGTCTGTCTGTCTGTCATGTGATGGGTGTTGAATATTGAAACAGAAATTGCATGGATGTCAGGTTATCTGTTGTGCTTAGGCGCCCTCTGGTGGTCATGTGCTTTGCTTGATGGAATAGTCTGTAAAAATAAAATGTTTGTTTATATATTTTAATTGGCTTTAAATGACTAATTGAATAAATTTTTTGAGAGGTTAGAATTGTTTCATTAGTTGAACGATTTCTGTTGTTTCTCTATTAGAATTAAAACTGGAGTGGTTTTGTAGATAGTACCATGTCAGTAACATTACTGGGCTCACACTGTGTGATTAGTTCATGCTTATAGATTACAGATTGCATTTGGTCAGACAGGCTCTTTGTTTTACTGTTATGATGTTTTAAATATGAAGCATCAGTTCCTTTTGAATCACAGAGCACTGGTGATGATGTACAGTATGTGGTGTTACACGCAACCTGTAGGAAGATTTTGAAGACGATATGTGATGTGAAAGTGCCCCGCGAGGGACTGGCACCCCGTCCAGGGTGTACCGCTCCTCATACCAGGGAGTCCCCAGAAGTAGGCCTGAAATAGTGACCCGGTACAGGTTAAGCGCGATATAGAGAATCATGGATCAGGAGACTGATGGCTTATTGGTTAGTACAGTCACCTTGCACTTCCAGGGTCTGGGTTCGATTCCAACCCCAGGTCTGTGTGCATGGAGTTTACACAGTCCGTGTGTGTGTGTGCAAGAAGTGGACTCTCATCCCTTTAGGGGGTATGATCTAATTGGACGCGGTGCTCAAGGGTGTGTCACAGTGACGTATGGTACGTAGGTATTCAGCCCTGGGAATAAAGCAGCATGCAGTTACACACACAGAGAAACAAAGCATGACTAAGAGCATACACACACACACACACTTGTGAGTGGAGGTAGGATTCACTCGAGCAGCTTTTAATGTCTCAGGTTTTGTTCAATTACTTTTTTTTTTTTTTTTTTCTTTTCTTGGACACTGACCTTCATAATCAGATGTAGAGAGTCAGTGTGTGAGGCCTCAGCAGCACCCTCTATCGTCAGGACAGTGTAACTGCAAGTCATGAGCAGCGAACCGAAATGAAATTTCCTACAAGAAGCTTATTATTAAGTTAATAAGTTTGTAAAAATGAATATGTGCGAATGTATTGCAGTTCTGTCTGATTTTTTTTCGTGTAGCAAGGACTTCTGTTCTTAGCTACTTTTTGAATTTGTCTCCACCTAAGGTTCAGGTTCAGTGTATAACCCTTGCAGTAATCAGCTCATTCTCAGCGTAGCAGTCGAATGTAGAATCTTTAAAGAAATCGATTCCCAGGTCGTGTAAGGATCATCCACGCACTGCATAGTCATCACCACTAGATGGCAGCAACGGCAACAACATGGCCTTGCTCGCGCTCTTGTGATTTTAAACACATCTGGTATTAGGGGTGTCGTTCCGGAGATTCCGATTGGCTCTCAGAGTTTCTGGAAGCTACCGCAGGGCCATCGCCATAGTTACAGTGCCAAAGTGGCGAGTGGGCACGAGCCGCGGTGTAGCTCATACGGGGAGAGGTTTAATTGGGGAAACTCCGAAACACGGACCAACTGCTGCAGACTGGCAGCTTTCTGTTGTGTCCAGAGGAAAAGAGGAATATAATAAGTGAACAAGAGCGAGAGAATTATTTATTTATTTATTTATTTATTTAGAAGAGAAATCAACCTGCTTGTACAGTTTGGGTCTATTGAAATGTTTTTCTTGCTTGTTACACACACACACACACACACACACACACTGAAAAGCACTTAGACTTCCTGGGCAGTTCTTCATAGACGAAGAGGCCACTGAGGAGAGCTGTGTTTATCTCATTTGTCATTTAATCAATACAGCACTTTCTTTGAGAGAACGCAACACTACAGGCATCTCTCTCTCTCTCTCTCTGTGCCTCATGCAACTTTTTACAGATGCCTTATATTTTCCTTTCATACAGATATGATTAGGCTCTATAAGAGCAGACATGAGAAAAGTAAACTGTCCTGCGTGTCTGAGTTTGTGCTCATGACAGACTTCACACATCACTCAAAGGCATGTCGGAATGGAGTGAGCACATGGGCTCGCACCTGGGCGCAGACTGCAAGTGTGTGTGTGTGTGTGTGTGTGTATGTGTGTGTGTGTGTGTGTGTGTTTGTTTGTATGAGAGACAGAAAGCCAGACAGAAAACAATCATACATGCATAATTTGATTGATAGAAGCTGAACCCGGCGCGCGTGCAGAAGAGGTGGTGATTTTCAGAGACGGTAAACACGCCCGACTCCCCGATGCACCACATGCGATCGAAAAGAAATAAATAAAAAAAATAAAAAACGAAAGCTGTCAATTGCATCATGTAAATAATCATCAGTATGCGGATTGAAGGAGCCCCCTGGACCTGCTGCGATTTTGATCTAAAGAATCAGGAAAGGCTCGATTATCCCGTGCTCCAGTCGAAGGGGCTCGGATCCGACGGCGAGACGAAGCGTTCCGTCAGGGAGATTTCGAAGCGAGTCGGCAGTAGCGTATCGATGCACAGCGATGCACGGTGTTGATCTGTTTGTAGTCTGCAAGGACATAACTATCGAGCTGAACGTCTACAAAGCTGGGTTTGGTGATTGACCTAAAGAGCTGCATATCCAGGATTAGGAAGCGATCTAGCCTGAAATATTACAGAATGGGTGGAAGAGCTGAAACTATTCTAATAAAGTTTGCACTGTGAGTGCTCCGCAGGGTCACAGGTCGGCTACTTTAAGGGGGTTTGCTTTCTTAATATGGCTTCAGCTTTGATTTGGTGGAACATGACCTGACTTTAACTGTTCTCATCACTTTCTACTCACCATGTCACCCGTATTAGCTCCTCTTATATGACCAATATTTCTTCAATCATTCCGGTCTTTGATTCCTCCTTAGCCGTTTACATGGACGTTGATCTGTCTAGTTTGCTTCCTCTGCAAATACAAGATTTATTTAATTATGTTTTTTGATAGTAAGCAGTAGGGATGGGAATCACCAGGACCACCCGATACGATATCATAATGACACATAGTTGCCGATACATGCGTGATACATAGTTGTCATTTAATCTCTTTTGCTCGCCAATATGCGAATAGTTTAGAGTGCACCACCTGTAGGATTATAGAGGAACAGGAACACCAACTCAAGTGCAAACATTATTCAATTTAAAACTGATCACTTTTGGAGTCAGTGAGACGATATGTGCATTGACGTGTAAAAGAATCATGACCCCCCCCCCCCCCCCCCCCCCCCCAATCTCGATTTTGTTCTGTTTTGGGGACGTGGCTCTGGCGCGATCAGACGGTCTTTTTGAGTATTTAATCAGAATATAACCTTTCTGGATAATGCGCAAAGCCCGCTGTCAATCATTTAATCTGACGGAAACTTTAGAAGAGGAATAAGACAAATCTTCTATTTATTTATAATTTTTTTTACTCCATCTTTGAAGTTAGGTTAAGCTTCCTGTCTTTTCCAATAAATCCCGCCTTCTAAGATATGATTGGTTACAAGTTGTCTCGTCTGTGACTGTTTAGATGCTTTACTATGGCTGCGTTACATTCCGAAATGTGTACTTCACGGGGTGCTGCCTACTCCCCGCTCAGTTTGCAGGGAATGCCGGTGAAGGGAACTTCCCTCGACAAAACTCACCGCTTCGGAACACCCTGCGAAATCACCAGGGCAGACGTGCGTTACCATGGTAACGTACACTAAGCCTCTCGGGTACCTGTCACTGCTGCCGTGAAAACTTTACGCTATTAAAGATTTATTGTAACGAAAACTGATATAATTAGAAAACATACAATTGAAACGTGTATACCTTGTAAATAGATTATTGATTAATTATAATAATAATTGATTATAATCCATCCTGGAAACTTGTCGTGTGTAGAATATGTTTATTATGACGAGAGAAACGATCAGATCACATGTTTACATGGATAATATTTACCTAATGAACTGATTATGAAGGGTTTACACCCCCCCCCCCCCCCCCGACTGAGGTGTGTATTACAGGATGTATTTTAATTCAGATTAAGTTATTCTGATTATTAGTTGAATATCAGTGTTCATGTAATGAATTAATATTCTACAGATGAACCTTCTGTTTAAATTTTAAACAGTTTTAAAGCTTTCAGGAGTTAAGTATATTAAATCGGTCACGTCGCCGTCACAGCTGGAGCGCGGCTTCCGAGCGGCCTGTCGATTCCTATCTGGTTTTACATCCATGCGGAAATGATTTGTGACACTCCTGAGCATGAGATATAGTGTCAGTATCACCGGGGCAAACAGACACGCGTGTACAGCCGTGCCATCAGACCGAGACATTTGTCTCAAGTGGCAGCTGTCAGCTTCAGTGGAATATTTGTGGACGAGCACGGTGCCAAATGTGCGGTTAGTAAAGGCCTGTGCGATAGTGGACCATTGGTTAAACACACACATATACACACACATCCAAGCGGAAGCGAATTTGGGTCAGGCATGACTGTTGCTCTTAATCGAAGCTGGCGGCACAGGACCCCCTGCTGGAGTCTGTCAGTGTCTCTGGAGTGCAAAAACACGCACACAAAGGGAAGACGAATCGCTCATCAGCTCCCTGACTGTCAATGTCAGGACATATTAGTCGTCCTGTTTGTATTATAGTGTTCCCCCCCCCCAGCCCCCGCCCCCCGTTATCAGTGTTCATGATATTTTAGTTGTATTTCTGTATTCTGTATTACGTCCGTCATCTGCTCTTATAATGAGAACTAGGGTCAAACTGGAGACAAACGTTGTTGTGTACAGCTGGAGCAGTGACTGTTCTGTCCTCTTGATGGCGCTGTTTCATTGCAGTTCTCACAAGGATGTAGGGAACAAAGAACCTGTTTGTTACAGTGCGAACCACTGTAATTATTCCCAGCACTAATCAAGCGATAACATCTTCTTTTGCTACAAATATTAAAAATACAGTCCTCGCTACAAAAACAGTATTTGCATACGAGCTTTAATAAAAAGTTATGTTAAAAAAAAAGAAAGGAGGACACTATAACAGCATCGTTAATAGCAATGACTCTAAAATTAAAAGAAGGCGTGTCTACTTGCCTGTCTGATGCCTAGTTGTGGATTCGATTTGTATTGTGATTCTGTAAATATCACAATTTCAAAAATGTTCTTTATATATATATATATATATATATATATATATATATATATATATATATATATATATATAAAATTTTGTTAAAATTTGTCAAAACAAACTTCAATAATAAATCGTTCCTTCGTTAAATTCGATGCCGTGCTGCCTACCAGTGTATGAATAATTTAGAGTGCACCACCTGTAGGATTATAGAGGAATTGCAACACTTAACCACTTCAAATGTAAACATGTATACAAATAATTATAAAATTCTGTTTGAAGTCAGTGTCAGTATGTGAGTATATGAATGAGTGTGTTTCCCCCCCCCCCCCCCCCCCCCCCCACCCCTTCCTGTTTTGGGGGCATGGCACTGGCAGGATGGCTGACAGAGTTTGATGGGTTTGGAATAAGTTAGCTGCTGTCAAAATGTCCAGGTTTATGAGTTTAAAGCAGGATAAGGAACATTTATTTATCAACAGACAAAGATAGATTGTTTTTCAGTCACGGCTTCTTTAAACTTTTCCAGAGACAACTGGGAGGAATATACAGTATATTACATCCTGTAAGGTATATGTAAAAAACAAAACAAAGCTTAGTGGCTTCGGATAAGGGCATCTGCCAAATGTCATGAATGAAACGAAATTAATGTACAACCATATATTTAACAATACAGTTTTTAAAGAAGCTAAAAAGTAATGAACTATTCGAAAACACCTCAAGTGCATATAACCCTTATTCAGTGGGCTCGCTAAACTTTAGGTTCTGTCAGAGAGAGCTCTAAGCATTTTAAAATACTGAAGAACCCTTAAATACTGAAGAGCTCTTATTTTATAAAAGCGTAGATTGTGACCAAAGTTCCCGTTTAGTGTTCAGAAAGCATCATTAGTGGTGGTGAACTCTTTAAAGGACAGCTATTATGCTATAAATTCACTTTTTAGTTTTTTTTAGACATTCTGATTGGTCTTAGGTGCAATTGTGTGTGTGTGTGTGTGTGTGCGCACAAACAAATTAATTAATTTGCTGCTTTCTGGATTTAGACAGGGCTTAAACAAGCCAATTAGATTTGCATGTTAATGTGACCTCATAGAAGAAAAGCCCCTCCCTCGGCTTATAATAATAATAATAATAATAATAATAAAAATGGACGTATGAAGAAAAAAAAATGCATTATGTGAGGGGTATTTCAGCTAGAGCATCAACGCGCACACACACACACACGCACACACACACACGCACATTGATGGAGCTCTGAGACCCGTGTTAACTTGTTAAAGAAATAACAAAATATGAAGCCTTTAAACTCGACTGCCACAAGGTTTCAGAGTGAAATATGCGCACTCGAATATTCTATGAAGAATGATTTATTTATTTATTTTTTTTCCTGCAAGTCTAGGTCAGATGAACCAGATATATTTTATGTAAAAATTCTAGGAAAGTTTGAGAGAGCATCATTTCGATCATAGTGGTGTTCTTCTTCCTTTCATTCAGTTCTTGCGAGCGAAAAGCGGTGGATTTGGCGAGCGAGAGAGGATGGATCCCCCTGATTTCACATTCGAGCACCGCTGCAGATTAATCTTTCCTACGCTCCCACAATAAATGATGCATCAGAGTAAAAGTGATGTGAGATCAGATTAGATCTGACTGCAGCGATCTCTGAGAATATAAACAAAATCAGTCAGACTGATAAAATACTGGAGCTCTTGCATGCTTTATGAGCACGGGTGCTGGAAAGAGGGAGAAAAAAAAAAAAAAGTGTGTTTCTCATCTGTACAGTACTTTCTGTCGTGTCCTGCTGGGGCTGTGGGCTCTTAAGTGCAGAAGCCTCCAAGGAGACGTCGATGCAATACATGGCCTGATGTTGCATCATTCATCAAGGTCGATGACGGATGGCGTCCATAATGTTTAAAACAATATAGAAAGTGTCTATAATAGATATTGATTATTTTTGTGTTTGTACTGTGTCGGTTATTTAACATGCCCTGTAATCGCTTTCTACATGAAGTTTTTGAGATTGTGATCGCTCTTTCCAATTAATTTTTTATGGTTTTCACCAAGGGTGTTTTCACATTTGGGCCCCGGGATCCTTTCCGAGAACACTTGACCCCGAAAGACTGGTTCGTTTTGGTCAGTGAGAACAATCCCCACTGGAAAAAAAAAACACGGTCTCCATACAATTTCGAATCAGTTTAATGTATTTGTATAGCGCTTTTAACAAGTGACATTGTCGCAAAGCAGCTTTACACAATCAAAAGAATTATTTAAGTTTGTATGAAATGTGTATTTGTATGAATCAAAATGATGAGATTGTCCCTGATGAGCAAGCCGAGGGCGACAGTGACGGTAGCAAGGAAAAACCCCCTGAGATGGCAGTAAGAAGAAACCTTGAGTGACTCAACAGGGAACCCATCCTCATTTGGCTGAATACGGGGATGGAATCAGATATGGGAAGCCAGTCGTACCCGAGACCGGAAGTAGATCTCTGTTTAGACGTGACGTCATCAGTGCCGTCAGTCTCCTTCGAAATCTGTACCTACACACTCCGATCTCGTCGTCTGTCCTACTGATACAGTAGGCGCAACCCAAGTAGGCGCATACTGCCACCTGCTGTGAAAATACACACGTGTACCCGAGTACTGAGAAAAAAAAGTAATGTGCGTGCCGGCCAGCAGGGGAGCAATTGTTCCTCGGCGGGATGCAAATCAATCGTGACTAATGTGAAAAGTGTCTTAGACAAAGGTGGTAGTTTGTCTTCTCCCTGGTTTGATCCTGAGCTCTGAGGTCTGGTTCTTCCTGTTTCTCTGGTTTCCTCTTACCTCGCACATGTAGTACATGCCAGTATTCAAACTTATTCAGCACAACAGCTCTTATCCTTGGCTTATTCCTACTTTTTAAAAATCCCGTGTTTTATTATTTCCTTCAGTCTCAGAGCTCAACGCACAATGCATTTTTTTTCCCATACGTCAAAACTCCCTCTGTTTCGCTCCCTGTCCGAATGAGCCGTTTCAGTGTCTATGTAAATGAGCTACCGCTGTGCCACGCCCCTTCGGAGAACTACAGAGCTGAGAAACAAGGTGGGAAAGGATGTCTTCTTACAGCATATGAGGACACAGTGGGGGAAAACCGAAATGGCTTGTTTAATCTCCGCCCAAAAAAAAAACTAAGGCAGCAGATGTCGACTTATGTGTCCTGTCAGGTTTTTTTCATTTCTTTGTTTTTTTCATATACACTGAAGACCCCACAACTGTGGAATTCTGCATATAAGGTGTCCTTTAAAGTGTCCTATTGTACAGTGTTTGGACCTGGATGTATTCAGAGACATTTTTTTTTTTTTTTTTTTTTTTTTTTTTACAACAATACAGAGACCACCGTACCACCAACTGTAAAATATACACGGACCAAAATAGATTTTTTTTTCCCATTAAGGATGTTGGAAAGTAAAACTAACTCTCAGCTGCTGTGGAATACGGACAAAGTTTTTTTTGTAGAGCGTTAAGATGGAGTTTATAAGCTCCAGGCAAAGAAGTGGAACTATTGCGTAAGATTTAAGGTCCTATTCTGATTACTTTAGAAAGTTTTAGGCTAAGATATGGTTATGAGGGAAGAAAAACTTTGTAAAGTCCTATCGTGTTCTCTATCTGTTGGGTTATGTGCAGTGTTTTCTGCATTGTGATATTGCATAGCTATAAAATTGGAGATATTGCAAAGGCTGAGTTATAGCCACTGTAAGCAAATATACCTTATCTGAGCACCGAGCATCTTCCAAATTCAGCATTCAGTGCTGGAGGCACTCATGCAGAAACACACACAATATAATCCCTGATTCAGGCCAATTCCATATATATATGTGTGTGTGTGTGTGTGTGTGTGTGTGTGTGTGTGTGTGTGTGTGTGAGAGAGAGAGAGAGAGAGACTGGGATTGGCTGTATAATGAATCCTTGAGCTTATTTACACTCCATCTCATTTTAGAGACAGCTCACTGGTGTGTGACTGCCTGTGTGTGTATGTGTGTGTGTGTGTGTGTGTGTCTGTTTGAAGAGAAGCAACCTGACAGGACCTCCCCCCACCTACACTTCAGTGCTAATGCAAATCTGTCAGTAAGGCTTTTGACAGCCCCCAAAAGACACCCCCCCCCCTCCTCTACCCCACCACCCCATGTCAGACCCTCTACCCTAGATCTGTCCTCTGTGCTGTGACTCCCCTCCACCCCACCCCCTAAACCCCCTCGGGACAACCGACTTGGATCCAAGACATCACTGAAGAGTGAAGAGATTTTTATTTATTTATTTATTTATTTTTAGCTGTTTTTCTATTTTTAAACCGAATATTCCGTGACACACCGTGTTATTGCTTCTTGACCTATAATGTATGTAAAAGGTCTGGACATGTGATGTGATGTGATTGACAGCGGTTATTATATCGTCTATCTATGTTTACCATATGTTTTCGTTCTTGAGGTCTGAACCGGAGCCGATTCGGTTCGTCCGCTGGACCATTAAGGTGCCGAGGTGGTCCGGATCGATAGCGTCACATTGCTATGACTTTATATAATATTCAGACACGCTGGGTAAGGATGTCGTATTACCCCGAAAGCGAGCGGAATAAGAAACGTGATCAGCTTGGCGCTTTCCAAAAAAAAAAAAAAAAGACATCGGAAATTAATATTTTGATCACACACTGCTTTGCATCTGGTATCTCACGCCTCCGCTGTAATTAATGCATTAATCAAACCAGTGCAGTCACGGCAGTGGGCGACATCATGGCACAACCACAGTGCACGGTGAATTATGTTAAATAAATATCCATTCTGTTTATTTACTAAGCAGAAGCTTTTATCCAAAGTGACGAAGCCTGAAACAGTGATCCAAATGTCACAAGAATGAATGTCCACAAGATTCAATTCAATTTTATTTATTTATATAGCGCTTTTAACAATGGTCTCAAAGCAGCTTCACAAAAATGAAAAATTTATGGAAGTGTGTATGCGTGAGAACAATGTGTCTAGATAATAATGAGATTGACCCCGATGAACAAGCCAAGGGTGACGACGTCAGTGGCAAGGAAAAACTCCCTGAGATGGCATTAGGAAGAAACCTTGAGAGGAACCAGACTCAACAGGGAACCCATCCTCATCTGGGTGATAACAGAGAGAAATTATAACACATCATGTGTGTTATGCAGCTGAAAGTTCAATATAACAGAAGTTTTTTTTAATTAAAATGAAGTCCAGTTCAGCACAGGGACGAGTCAGTAGGTGTAGAGGGCAGATGGGGTCTGGATCACTGAGAGCACAGGACCATCCAAACCATCATGAAGCAGAATCCAGCTGGAGCTGGTCCTTCTCTGGATGCCTCAGGATCCTCGCTGGGTTGGCCTTTGTCTACTGAAGCTGGCACAATTTCGGGATGGGTAGAAAAATAAAGAATAGGTGGAAAGAATTAGTGTCGTTGCCATTCAGGATAGATGTACTGGAGTATGAGGTTATGGGATGAGTTACGTGTAGGCCAGATTAAATAGAGTCTACTTTTAAACTGCGAAACCGTGTCTCAGCCCCGAACACTTTCTGGAAGGCTATTCCAAAGCTTTGGAGCTCAATATGAAAATGCCCCGCCCCCTTTTGTAGATTATTATATTCTGGGAACTACAGTACCAGAAGTCCAGAGTTTTGTGCTGGATTGTAGCGTATCAGAAGACGCTACCCATTTAAAGCCTTGTATGTAAGTAATACTATTTTGTAATTAAACTGAACAGGTAGCCAGTGCAGGGATGGTAATATTGGGGTTATACAGTATGATCATATTTTCTTGATCTAGTGAAAAAAATCAAATAGAATGTAGTTTGGTTTGCAGCGATAACAGAACCAGAACCAGAGAGCAACTGTTTAAACTGTGAACCATGCATATTTTATTTATTTATTTATTTTTATACAGAAATCTTAATGTGATCATAATGGTAGTCTACAGTGCTGACGGTGATAGATGTATAACAGATAGTCCAAGTAATATTGGTGCAGGTTATATTGTCAGCTACACAGACTGATGAATATAAATCAGAATCATAAATACCGTTGAGGCTTTTGCTTCATGTGTAGTCATGTTATTGTGACTTTGGTGTGTTTTGAGGTTTTGTCCTCCAGGCATTCAGAAAATTCACTGCCGCTTCTTTGAAAGCCCGGGTTGTTTCGTTAGGAGCTGTTTCTGGGTCACGTTTTCATTTACATTCCTCTCCATGTGCGGAACTCTGCTAATCCGGTAGAGCCGTGTCTGCCTCATCCAGCATGTGTACAGCATCCCACACTTTGGTTCTGCGTGGAGTGCAGGGACGTCGACAACATTTGTGTAAAAAAAAAAGATCTGTTTCTGTTGCATCTTTACTTTAGAAAGTAAAGATGTTCTGATGTTGAAGCCACCATTAATTATCTACACTTACAAGAGGTATGCCTTTAAATGCACTACATCGTGTGTGTGTGTGTGTGTGCTCGAGCATTATAGTCTCCCTTTATTTCACCCCTGCTTCAAACACGGCATTTTAGTGTCCTATGTAAATGAGCTACTGCTGAGCCACACCCCTTCAGAGAACTGTAGAGCTGATTAAGAATTTGGGGGAGGGGCTTTTCTTTTATGAGGCCACATTAACATGCGAATCTTATTGACTTGTTTAAACCGTCTAAGTCCAGAATTAATTTGTTTGCACGCACGCACGCACGCACGCACGCGCACACACACAGAAAGTAAATTTTGCATAATAGCTTCCCTTTAAAGAGTTCACCACCACTAAGGATGCTTCCTGAACACTTGATTCCCAGCATGAAGTCATGGTTTGTCAACGTTGGAGAGGAACGTTCTGTTCCGGGTCCTCCTCGGCCAATATCAAGTCCTGAACTTTACGTAATGCTCATTGGTCCCTGAATAATCACAAACGCCCCATAATCACTCTCGAAATCTAGTGGAAAGCCTTCCCAGAAGAGTGGATCTTTATTGTGAAAGCAAAGGAGGAATAAATCTAGAATAAGGTCTTTAACAAGTAAATATGGGTGGGGGGGTATATATACAAACTTTTGCTCATATAGTATGTGTATATAAAAACAAAAACGGGTCGATACTAATCGGGCCAATAATAAACAGATTATGGAAGCGTTTAGAGGAAAATGGACTGGTCAGGTTGCTTACGGGATTGAATAAAGAGTGGAATAATTTAGTGAATGAAATCTAAAACTATTATATGTAATAAACCTATTGTCTGAGTGGGGGGAGGGGTTATGTTTTTATTATAGCTTTATTACATTATCATTATGACTACTGCTAGTGTGAATGATATGACTGAGCTAATGAGATCACATGGCAGTATGGAGTGAATCAGACGCAGCCACTCGTCTGTGTTTACCTCCAGCCTTTTATTTTATTACTGAGAATCACAAGTACTCCTGTACATCACTAAAGGCTGCTCAGAGGTCCAAACCCACTCCGCACTGACGCGGCGAGATTGTGATCCTCTCCCTGGCTTCAGTCTGATCTCCTGGCCTGAGCCACCTGTCACCAACACACACTCCTGTCTGAGTGCAGCAGAGTGGCCCTGAGGCAATCGGCATGCCTCTTACACACCGTCTGCTCCGGTCGCACAGGCCTCCTCCCGGAGTGCCACAGGGTATGAAGGTCTCACTGCCAGACACACACATAATTTAGCTCATTAAATTACTTAGGAGCCTCTGAATATTAGATACGGCGAGTAGAGTGCGCTTGGAGAGCGTGCATCCTGCTTCCAGTGTGGTCATGAACTCATCAGGCATCGATCCCCTTATTGCTTATTTTTTTAGGAAGGGTGATGTGGCAAAAAAAATGTCATTGTATATGAAAAGATGATGATTATGGTCGTGTTTAGTATTTAGTAGCAAAATGGCAAAAAAAAAAACAGTGTTTAAATGATGCTTTTGAGTTATATTTAATGCACCACCTACAATTTAATTCAGTATTATGGAATAATACAACAATGGAAGTAACGACAATGACAATTTAGTATTTACTAACACAATTTAGTAATGACACGGTCATCATTGTGAGAGCACACATGGTATTAAGTTCAGCATATATACATACGCATGTACTACATATATAGGTACAGTATATACTGTGTTTATAAACACCGACCAGCCACAACATAAACACAATAACATTGATTATTGATTATATACCGGCAGAGGTGGAAAGTAACGAATTACATTTACTCGCGTTACTGTAAGTATTTTTTTTGTCTACTTCTACTTTTTAAAGTAGTTTTTAAAATCTATAATTGTATTTTTACTTAAGTATGTTTTGTTTTGAAGTATTGTACTTCGCCACATTTTAAATCATATTCGCTAACCCCCCCCCCCCCCCCCTCCCCACACACACACACTCGGTTAGTAACTCGGTTACTTTTACTCTGAGTAAATTTTTAATGAGCTACTCTCACTTTTACTTGAGTAGATTTTTAGGGTGCTTTCACACCTATAGTTCGATTGCTTTAGTCGGCACCACTCAGAAAAATGTTACAATGTAGTAAACAGACGTTGGTACGGTTTGCTTTCACATATGCAGAGTTCTACACGAACCAAAATAGACCGCGAAGCCCATCGGCACCGGAAACAGACTAATTTCAGAAAATCGCGCCACTTTCAATAATCATGGAGGAACAGCTTTGCTTTGCGCTCATGGCGCTGATCCTCGCGCACTGCATTGTACGTGCAAATCATTATTTTCAGATAATTAATTTCGAACACGATTCGCAGCTGCGACTCCAAACCAGCTTCCCGGTTTATTCATCTCGCCGACGGCGCATCGCGCGCCACTTCAGGGAGACACGTGTCCTCCTCCTGAATGATCACTTTATTAGCCGGCGATCTTCCTGCAGATCCATCAGGTAATCCGTTGGCCGATCGAAACAGCCCAGCCACACATTTTTTCATCTTTAATGTGAATACAGAGAGGCACTTAATTTCCTCGGCACTCCACGTTTCTCCGCGGTTTGATTTCATCGCGAGTCGAGCTTGAAAAATTTAATCGAGTCATCAGGAAGGGAAAATAATTTTACCCGCAAACCCAAAGTGCATTAAACTATACCATTTCATCATATTTGGTTTGATTGCTTTCACACCAGACGAACTGTACCAAAGTAGAGCGGATAAAGCGGTCCGAGACCACACCCCTTTAGGCAGGTCTCGGATCGATTGATTTGGTGCGCACCAAATGCTGTAGGTGTGAAAGCACCCTTAAACTGGAAACTTTACTTGTACTTCAGTAAAATTTCACTGAAGTAACAGTACTTTTACTTGAGTACAAAACTTTATTGCTCTTTCCGCCTCTGTATAAATGGTAAAATGGTGACTCAAGCCCAAAAGTCCAAATGGCAGCCCGTCTGGTCCGATCCCACAGAAAATACAATGCAGCAAGATGACAGAAAAAAAGTCATAGCTGGCCTCCGATCCCCCCACATCCCGAGCCAATCAAGCACCCGTGGGATGCGACAGACAAACAAGTTCGATCCCCAGAGGCTCCACCCCACAACCCACAGCACCCAAAGGATCTTCTGCCAACTACCACCAAAACCTTGGCGATTTATAATGTTAATGCTTTTAATTTGGTGTTTTCTCACACACACACACACACACACACACACACACACACTCAGGCAGGTGGGCAAGATAGTAGGTGGTCTCTGAGGCTTTTAGAGAATAAGTGCCTCGTCTGTGTATGCATGTGTGTGCGCGTGCATGCCTGGTGCCAGCGCCGGAGGACACTTCACAGCAGTAATGATCTGATGGCATGGCTGCCATTCTCACTGTGAGCTGCAGCGGCTAGCATCTCTCTGATCATCAACCATTTTATCCACCTCCACTGTCGCGCTCACCTCTCAAATGCCGTTTCTTTTTTTCTCACCGAGTAGAAGAGACAGAGGGATAAATAAGAGGTGGGAATAAATAGACCGGTGGCATTTTACGTTATAGAAAGGACCAGCTAGAGAGGGAGTTGAAGATGGAGGCCGTGTAGCTCCTCACTCTAATCTCTTATTGATCTCCACTCAGGGAATGAAGGGTGCCTCGGTCCTGCTAAGGCTCAGAAGTCTCCTCTATTGATCCGTGCTGTCAGACAGCTCAGAAAGAGCTCCTGCATCCCAGGACGGTTCTGGCCAGACACGTTGGCTCTTTACATCTCCTCGCCGTCTCATCCTGCTTTTATCTCGCGCACATCCGCAATAATCCCTAACGAACTTCCAGCCTTCTTGATTTCCTGTCAGACATATACAAAAAAAATAAACAGGCATTGTTGACCGCGTCAAAGTCTAAATGGAATTTATCAATATTTCACGTTGAAGTACGGGATCTCGAGTATTTCAGATTACAGCAGTTCAGTTTTGGCTTTTTCACGAAAAGGTGCGGTCCTGCGGACTTTCACACTCTAGTTCTTTTAAACACTGGTACACGTTTATTTACTTTTTAAAAAAAAAATTTCCTAACATTTTACCAGTCAGAGCAGTTTATATAAAAAAAAAACAAAAAACGGTGGTGAAAATGTGAGACAGCAACGATTTCTCACACGCAATGCAATTCATCCCACACGCTGCAGGGGGCACTAAACTTACAAACCGCATCTTTAACTTGCCAAGTGTTCTTATACATTTAAATCGTCATAATCATGAATATAACTATAACTACTGTTGTTCAAACTAAACAAAAAATGTTCCATTTATAATGATGATGATAATTATGCCTTTACTTTTCGACATTCTTGCAAAAAAGTGACGTCATTAAAAACAACAAAAACAGTTCTTCCCCCCCCCCCCCCCGAATTTTATTGTAACAGAAGTAAATTATTCATGCAGCTTTTTTTCCCCCCTTCCTCCAGATAGAAAAATGAATGTATAATAAGGACACAGCGACTCGAGCTGTCCAACCCTCTCTGTTTGTATGTTGAGTGATACAGTACAGTACATTCCTAGCCAAATTAGTCGCCATGTTTTGGTATTCCCGCCACGTTCGGCTCGGTGCCCTCAATCAGGCGCGGAGACACCCAGTCACGGGGAGCCGTACTGTCACCGCACCGCCGTGTCCCAGTCTCGGGGCTGAAGGTGAGCCGTACTGTCAGAACGCCGCCGTGAACCAGCGGGACGGAGGGCAGAGGGTTAAGGGGATGAGCGGCTGTCTCGGTGTTGAAGGGGGTTCAGTCAGAGACGCGAGAGACGGTGATGTGGGTGTGTGAGTTTGAGGGTGACTTTGACATTAACAAGGCTGCGTTCTTCAGCCGAGACGAGCTCCGATCGGCTCTGTATGTAACACGAGGCTGCTTTAGGAGTGACACGGATACAGTAGCTCTTGCAGAATTCTTGCAATGTGTGTGAGAGAGCTCAGGATCAACATGAACATTGGATCGTAAACTTAACTTTCTGGAGAAGAAAAACTGTATGACAGGTTTTTTTTTCTCTCTCTAATAATGTGTGATGTAATACAATATAACTCGGTCATGTCAATAATGTGGTTCGGATATAAAATTAGACATGAACCCTGGAGTTGTAACCATTTACTACACTTATACCCTCGATATTAAAGCCGTCTGCCCTTTGAGGTCTAAGAGGCACTATTCCACCTGTATAAGAGCTTCTGTTGTCACTCAGTGACCCAAGACGTATTTAAGCCCTTTGGGTTTTACCCTCAATCCCTAATCTCTCAATCTGCCACCCTTATAGCCCCCCGTGGCCCAATTTACCACAAACCAAGAGCGTGCAGAAGGATGCCCTCGTTTTCTCTTGGAACCTACAGTCTGCAAACATTCTAACCCACGGGTGCTAGACTCGTTATAGACGAGCTGTTGGGGTTTTTTTTTTTTTTTTGTTTGTTTTTTTTTGGAAAAGGTCACCTGATGAAAGAACCACTGTTCCCATTCATTTTCGTCGAAACGTAGGTGTTATTAGACTCCGAAGGAATCTCCGCTACATGCCTGCGCATCGTTCATGCCTGGGTAATCCGACCTTTACGCTTCGTCAGTTTTCCACCTTCATCTTCATCGCTTAAATCCGAAGGCACACGCAGGATTCGAGTAAACAATGCGTCCGCGCTCGGCTTTGATGAACCGCGCCCGTCGTATTCCCATGCACCCGCTGTCTGTTCCATTAGGCCCAATAGTGCATTATCATGTGCATTAGTTCAGGCGTATTGTGGCAAAGTATATGCAACATAAAATGCTGTTATCATCACTGTACACTCTCAGCCCTCGCTTTGTTATTGTACCGTAGCTTAATTACAGTACACACACACACACACACACTTGTACATACACACACAGTCAAAGAAGCGAAAGCAGTGTGGTGCTGCTCCTGTGCACTCCTTAGGGGTTTTTAAAAAATTTTTTTAAATGAACTCGTTATGGTAGAGAAGAGGTGGCCCACTGTGGCTAAGGCACATAGTGCTGCTGTTGCACACTGCCAAAGCCTGTCTGTTTTTATATCTGTCTTTCTCCCTCTCTCTCTCTCTCTCTCTCTCTCTCTCTCACACACACACATATATATATATATATATATATATATATATATATATATATATATATATATACACACACACACACACACACTGGATCCAGGCAGCCCCCAGAAGGAGAGAGAGCAGTGGTGTGGTGTAAGGTTGCACTGCTGTTGAGTGGAGTTGCATCAGATATCCTGATCCTTTCAGAAGTCTAATGCAGGAGAGACTACAGAACTCACTGTAGACCCCAAGGCTCACATCACATGCACAATGTGTGGGGAAAAAAAAGTTGTACTGTATAAGTACTGTACAGAGAGAAACCATTTAATATGCGCTATTCTCCATTATCGATTATGCGCTATAATTATATTAAGATAACCAAAGTTTGGACAAAAAGTATAGATTTCATGTTTTTTCCTCTAGAGCGGATATCGATGTGTGTTTTTTCCAAATGCAGCAAAAAAAATAAATAAAAATACGAAATCCCCTTTTATCTTCTACAAATACTCGCGTTTTGAGAGAGTATCACTTTGTCTATCACTTTTAGGGCTGAAACGATTCCTCGAGTAACTCGATTATAAGAAAAGATTGAAGCAAAATCTTCTGCCTCGGAAGAAGCTTTTAATTAATTTTAAAAGCTTGCGTCATGTTTTTGCGCCATTATTTGCGCGTTCCGTTGCGGCCTGCAAAATGGAAGGGAGCGATAAAAATATCAGCTAGCCAAGAGATGAAGAAACCAGCCAGAGAAAATGGCAGAAATTGTCAGTAAAGGCTTATATGTCATGCCTGAGCTGTAGATTTTGAAACTTTAAGTATCAAAAACTAAGGCACACATTTAAAAAAATAATTACACAAAAAAAAAACCTTTCAGAACTAAGTCATTTGAAAAATGGCTTTAAAATAAGAAAGTCTGGCATCGTAATGCACTTAATTCATCTCAGTCAACTTTAAGCTATTCCTTGTACTATGAATAATGTTTATTTTTGATGAAATGTTGTATGCATTTAAAAAATAAAAGGACATTTTTCTAAAAAGAAAACCAGTTAATCTTTGTTTCTTTTATATATTTTACGTTGCTGTTTAATTAAGCAGAAGTACATTTTATCCAATTACTTGATTAATCCATAAAATTGTTGGAAGAATACACGATTACTTAAAATATTCAATACAGTAGCTACAGCCCTAATCCCCTCGTCTGCGGGGCTATACCTTCTTTTGAGCTCATCGGTGGTCGGTGCGATACTACCACCCACTGGAATAGAGTGTGGAGCAGAAGTTTTTAATATCTTAAAACCTGTAAGAAATAAAGCTGCTTTAGACAAATCAGGCCATAAACCTTAGTTTCATCGAATCAAATAATAATCACAATGTCTAAAATATTGAATCAAATCGTCACTTTATGTATGATTCACTTTTGCCTCCAGATAGCCAAAAGTCTTGCTTGTGAAGATGTAGGGGACACTGCAGGAGCGGTTGGATGCGGTTCGATGATATCCGGCTCAGAAACACCAGCACATGTTTTAGGTTGTTTTTTTACACTCTGTATGAATACTTGAGGCTGCACTCAGGAATGATTCTGAGCTTGTTTCAGGGCTCATTTTCTGAGGTTTGCTTTCATATAGATGATTTCTTTTTTCACCTGTGAATTGATTTTTTTCCCCCAGAGTACCAGCACTCAAATGTTGAAATACAGCACTTTTAGAAAGCACGGCTCGTCATCTTGCAGAATCGCGTTTAAACACAGAGCTACGCTTGTACAAGATGAGTTTTAGACCTGCATTTTTCACCGTGATCTCCAAGCTAGTGCATGCACAACAAAGGCAAGCTAATCACGGTGCTCCAGTCTTATGGACATCTGGTTCCATACAGTACATCAGTAACCGTAATCACCTTTTCCTTGCTAAGAGGAAACTTGAAACAAGTAGCAACGTGACCTAGAGCATAGAAATCGCCAAACTCTAGTCTTCCAGTGAACGTTGAGGGAGTTTTACGAACTGTAAAATGAAATGTTACTCCACTGCTATGTTGAAAAGAAGTGACGCATGATGTCTTAACACATGGCACAGCCTCACACTGTGTCCTGTTTATCTCATGTCATTTTCGACGACATGCACGCTGTTCACTGTTTGTCTTATGCGAGCTTTTATGAAAGCACACACTGCTTCCTGTTTATCTCATGAAAGCCTGGGCTACAGACGAGCTTTGCCTTGATTTACCTCACGCTATCTTCAGCGCAGCCTCTGGTCTTCTTCACTGTGTGCGCGGAACGTTCATGCTGTGATGATGCTTCGGCAAATTCCGAGGCCTTTTCACAACATTTTCTTCTGTACTTGTTGTGAACACAACAGAATCTGCCCAGACAAGCGGTCTTGGTGTTGTATTTGGATCTCAGCAGGAGGAGTGTAAGCTAAGCCATGTTGTGTGTTGCGTTTGCGATGGGGTGGAATGTGTGAGGAAGTTCGATTTAAACCCCTGGGCTTTTCCTCACCTCACCTTCTCCATGTGTTGAAGCTTCCAGATTGACTGGAATGACTAGAAGCAGGAGACATGACAGTGGGGTTTGTCTGAACTTTAATTAGTTTTAGCAGTTGGTGTTTCAGGCAGGAACAAAATACAGCTTATATACTCACCATGAGTAATGACTGACTGAGTGCTCTGTGTCTGTCTCTGTCTGTCTGTCTGTCTGTGTCTGTGTCTGTCTGTCTCTGTCTGTCTGTCTCTGTCTGTCTGTCTCTGTGCCTGTCTGTCTGTCTGTCTGTGCTTGTCTCTGTCTGTCTGTCTGTCTGCTTGGGTGCCTGCCTGTGTTTTAAAAAAAGTGTCTGTCTGTCTGTTTTATTTATTTTTTTTACCCAATAAACACAGTCACGGACAGCAAGA